>ML664173.1:12193803-12404797 GCA_007570785.1 Antilocapra americana | reverse complement strand
TCCCAGGGGGAGGGAATCTGGAGGGAGGGGGGTTCTGGAGGGGGAGCATATGTAAACTCATGGCAATTTCATGTCATTGTATGGCAAAACCAATAAAAAAAAAAGTAAAAAAAATAAAATAAAATAGGTAGCCATTTACTTAAGAAAGGGCTTTGGCTGTCTCTAAAGTGTGGAAAATTCTTTTTATCCAACAACATGTGAAACTCTCAAATTGTCAGTTGACTTGTATGCTGATGTATCTTAGACCCCCTCTCTTTAGGCAGAACATGTAAAGGACTGGCTGTAGTATTCATTCACTATGCTAGCAGACATGCCCCTCCCATGCAGCTAGGGAAATAACAAGGACCTGATTGGAAAGGAGGTTCATGGCTGTAGGGCTGGACACCCAGTGGACATTTAATGAATCCTTTGATTATTGTGTCTTCTCTTTGGCTTTCAGCCCAGCGTAGATTTTCTCTGGCCTGTAGCTGAGAGCTGATACCTGCAGACTTGTTTGTTTTACATATGTAGCTAGTAGTCAAAATGCTTCCTCCACTCATTTGAAGGCAGGACAAGCGTTAGGCACAATCAGGACTGGCAGTTGCTAAGAGATGGGATATGACGGACTCCCTGGAGTTCCCCCAACCAAGAGAAATAGTCCTTCTAACCCCTGAAATATTACAATTATGGGTTGATTCTATTGGATTGAGCAATGCCCCTTCCTTAAAGAATGCAAGTTCTCTCACATGGGGGAATAACTATTGTGTGCTTAATATAATCTTTGATGGGGATTCCCTGATGGCTCTGCGGTAAAGAATCTGCCTGTGACGCAGGCAACATGGATTCAGTCCCTGGGTTGGGGAGATCCTCTGAAGGAGGAAATGGCAACCCACTTCAGGATTCTTGCCTGGGAAATCTCATGGACAGAGGAGCCTGGCAGGCTACAGTTCATGGGTCACAAAGAATTGGACATGACTGAAAGACTAATCATGTGCATAATCTTTGATGCCCACAAAGGGCATTAACCTAAGTGAGATGCACTGTACTTTGTCAAGGAAGGTTAGGGTTGTGTTGTTGTTTGTTATTTGATTTTTTTAAAAAAGTTTACCCTTTGATTGATGGAAGACCAAGGATGCTAACTATCCAATGCCAGCAGAAGGTCACTGGCAACCTCTGTGCACTTTGCAGGGAGGCAAGCTTGTTTTGAAATTAGCATGGCTTGCCTGCATCTGGGAAGGACTCAGGCAGAGAAGGCCCTGCATGCAGGAGCTGAAAGGGAACGTTTCTTACCTCCAGACCTGCAGGGCACAGGTTATTCCCCCACCCCCACCCCCCAGGAAGTGAGGCAGAAATGACTCTTGGCCATCAGCCCCAGCTTTAGAACTTCCTTCGGCCTGAATCCCTGGCAGACTGAAGTGGGCTTTTGAGGCTTCAGATGAGGGATCAGTGATTGATCTCACTCTACATGTGTGTAAGGTTTGAGGTTGCCTGATGAGGCAGTACAGGGAGGTGGTGAAGAGTGAATCTGGGTCAGCCAAACCTGGTATGAGCCTTGATGCTGCCTCTTACCATCTGAGCCACCAAGGACAGATTACAGAGCCTCCATTCTCATGTCTGGAGAACATAGACCACGATGACTGTGCTTGCCTCTTGGGGTTGCATAGGACCAGTCAAGAAGATGAATATGGTGCTCAGTGTGTGGTCAGACCTCCAGAGCCAGTTACTGCCATTATTACTAAATAGTGAAAAGCTAACAAATACATGTAAGGGGACAAACCACTTGGAGCTATTGCACCTGAGGGTCCATTTAGACCTTGACCTCCAGCAATACTCAGCTTCACCTTCCTTCATGTTAGATGGTGGATTCTAACCACGGTGTGGAGCTTTCCTGTACTTCTCTAACCAGGGTGGGTATTGAGCCCCAGGTGTGTCTGAAAAAGCATCCTGTTAGCATAGTTCATGGCATGTTCAATATGGACAGAGAAATGACCTCTGTCATTGAAAACCGTCATCATGAGCACTCCCTAAACTGTCCAGAGGTAAAGGGGTGTAGTGTTATTTGTTTCCCCCTTCAAAATCAATGTAAAACTTAGAAAAGAGGATTCTTTTTTGTCTTTAGACATGTTTGTTTTTTCTGACCTCTCTGTGAAAGTGAAGGTTGCTCAGCTGTGTCCCACTCTTTGTGATGGCGTAGACTGTGTAGCCCTCCAGGCTTCCCTGTCCATGGGATTCTCCAGGCAAGAATACTGGAATGGGTTGCCAGTCCTTTCTCCAGGGGATCTTCCTGGTCCAGGAAATGAATCTGGGTCTCCCGCATTATAGGCAGATTCTTTACCATCTTAGCCACTGGGGAAGTGGTTGGATGTATGTATTCATCTCCCCAGATGTGGTCTAAGTCAGTGTCAGACAAAAGTTACCAGTTCATTTCAGATGAAATGGGAAAGGGATGCTGTTTGCCCTGTGGGAATGACACAGAGCGTGTGTTCGTGGGGTCTTCAGAGGGCCTTGAAGGGTGGGGCTGAGGCTCTTGACAGGTGGTGGGCTCACCTGTGTTATTGAGACAAGGAGCTTTGCATTCAGGGAGTTCCTGGACCACTTGGCATGCTTGTCAGGCCTGCAGGGAGTGGAGAGCCTTTTTATATGTCACCAGCTATTGCATGCCATTGCTGCTTCCTTTTTTGTCCTCTTCATTTTCCTTCACCAGCATGGTTCTCAGATTTATTAGCAGCCTTTTCATGACTTCTACAGCCATCAGGATGAGAAATAAAGAGGCTGGAGAGAATCCAGTCTTCTCATGCTTGCCCCTCTTCACTGTCTTGGCTTACCTTTTGTTTCCCCTACAATTTTTTTTTAAAGAAAATTCTGTGTTGCTGCTTTGCATCAGGTTAGAGTCTCTCTTCCCCTCCTTCCTTCTCTTTTACTGCTTTTAATTGTTGTTTTGGTGCTTTTGTTTCTCCCTGGACTTGAGCACGATGGGAAAGGTCACCTGTCAGAAGAGGGGCTGAGCACCGCTGATAAGGCTTTCAGGAGATAGCAGTGGAGTCATCCAGCAGCATTTCCTCCCTGAAGTCCTAGAGTCTCCCCTGATGCAGGGGGAAAAGAAAAGGAAGCTCAGAGTAGTAGGGGTAACCCACATTGAGGGCGTGGCTTAGCCATGTAAGCTCTGTGCAGAGCACGGCTTACCCGGAACCCTTCTCCAGGGAAAGGCGTTGCCCAGTGCCAGCCCTGGGGACTCTGGGACATGGATGTAATGTGTGTCTGGATGCAACATGTGTGCAGGAGACCTTGCAGAAAGAACTCAAGTGAGAACTAGGTAACCAGTATCTTGGAGATCTAACTTCTGGAGTTGGCTCTTCAGTTAGTGGGTTCATGTGTCCACTGCATTGTTATTTTGCAACTAACTCACTTACATAAAAACCAGAAAGCCTGGGTTTTGGTCTTGCCTCAACTGCTAATTCCTTTGGACAAATGCTGAACTGTGCTAGACTTGTAAAAAGAAGTAAAAAATGATTTTCCAAGTACCTTCCATCGCTAATGGCTAAATTTCGCTTTACCAATTCTACCTGCAAGGCATCAGTGAGAAGCATATCCTTCCTTGGACATGGATGTGAGAAAGTGTTAATTCCTTTTTTCCTTAGTTCCTTGAGGTAAACCCAAAATCATGGTTCTTGGGATTCATCCGTGTAGCCTGTCCATCAGGATATTCATGGTGAGCACTTAAGGAAATGGTACACATTTTCTGCGATGGAAAAAAAGAGAATAAATTGTATGAATAGTAATATCATCAGGTTGCAATAATTCTCTATGTTTTTCAAAACCCGGTCACACTTCAGGATGACCCAGTTTGAGGATACTCTCCACTTTAGCCTACCCTAGAAGTGTGATAGGGCTCTTCTGTTTTTACTCTTGCCTTCCCACGTGACTAGTGCTCTCAAAATGTGGTGTCTGAATGGATGGCTCAGTGATCAAGTGAGTGGCTTAAAGGCTTCAGATAACACATCATCGACTATGTTTCTTTGGCTCTCAGTAATGGTTACATGAGGCTTCTCAGGTGGCTCAGTGGTAAAGAATCCACCCACTTACAATGCAGGAAACCCAGGTTCGATCAATGGGCGGGGAAAACCCCCTGGAGTAGGAAATGGCAGTGCACTCCAGTATTCTTGCCTGGAAAATCCCATGGACAGAGGAGCCTGGCTGGCTACAGTCCATGGGGTCCCAAAGAGTCAGACCTGCCTAAGAGACTACACAGCAGCAACAATGTTTGGAGACAATGAGGGGTTTGGGTAGACAATGCGGAATGTGAAAGGTGTGTAATCAGGTTGTATTGGTAGGTCTGCTGTCTTGCCATGGAAACCAGCAGGAAATGAATAAAACTTAGCTAGCTTGAGAGAGTCATCAAAGAGGGGTCCGATCCAAACTGGCTACCACAGAGACCCTAGAAGATCACACAGTGGGTTGTTTCACGCCTGATCTCAGGAGAAGGGCTTTTATATAAAACCTGATTCTTTTTTTTTTTTAATTGAAGTATAGTTGGTGTATAGTATTACATCCATTATGGGCATACAATAAGTGATTTATAATTCTTAAAGGTTATGCTCCACTTAGTTATTGTAAAATATTGGCTGTGTTCCCTGTGCTGTATAATATATCCTTGTAGCTTATTTTTACATAATTATTTATATCCCTTACCCCCTTTACCCCTAAATTGTCCCTCTTTAGTTCCCTCTCCCCACTGGTAACCACTAGTTTGCTCTGTATATGTGTTTATCAGCTTCTTTTAAAAAAGATTTATTTATTATTTGTCTCTGCTGGGTCTTAGTTGGGGTACTTGAATCTTTGATCTTCATTGTAGCACGTGGTATCTCTAGCTGTGGTATGTGAGATCTAGTAGAGATCATATCTAGGACCCTTACATTGGGAGTGCAGAATCTTAGCCACTGGACCACCAGGGAAGTTCCTCTGTTTTGTTATATTCACTAATTTGTTGTATTCTTTAGATTTTACAAATAAGTGATGTCTTACAGTTTGTCTGATTTGTTTTACTTAGCATAGTGCTCCTTAAGTCTATCTTTGTTGTTTCAAATGACAAAATTTCATTCTTTTTTATGACTGAGTAATATTTATGTGTGTATATAAATATATATGTGTGTGAAAAATATATATATATACACATATATATACACACACACTTAGGAATATAAGTATTGCTAAGTCCCTTTGATCATGTCTGACTCTGTGCGACCCCATGGACTGTAGCCTACCAGGTTCCTCTGTCCATGGGATTCTCCAGACAGGAGTACTGGAGTGGGTTGCCATTTCCTTCTCCATATTTGTGTGTGCATATGTATGTATACATACTATACACACACAGCATCTTCTTTATCCATTCATCTTTTGATGGACACTTACGTTGCTTTCATATTTTGGCAGTTATAAATAATGCTTCTATGAACTTTGGGGTTCGTGTATCTTTTTGCATTAGTGTTTTTAGGTTTTTTGGATATGTACACAGGAGAAGAATCACTGAGTCACGGTAGTTCTGTTTTTAGTTTTTTAAGAAACCGCCATACTATGTGAAACCTAACTCTTGTTGCAGTAGAGGAAACAATGAGATTGAAGTTAGACCCAAGTCTACCTTCATTCTAAATGACTTTCTTGTCAATTATTGTTATTCTGATTGGATAGCCTTGAGTCTGTGGATCTCAGCCCCACCTTTGAAAACTGCAAATAATAGTACCTGAGTTGATTATTGGGAAGATTGTATTAAATGTTATGTGCATAATAGTTAAACCAGAGCTAAAGCCCCTGAAACACAGTAAGCTTCAAAAATAGTATTTGGCATCATCCCTGTCACTATCACCATCACATTCAACTCAGGGACTATGGACATTTTCTGGTATGTAAAACAGTGGTAATGCCTAGTCTCTAAGGCATCGTAGGATTGAAAAAACAATATTTGCAAAGGGACTCTCACTATTCCAGGCACATTGCAGAGGAACAGTTAAGTACTAGGTTCTTTCCTTCTGTCTTTGATGACATCATAGTTTTCTATTTCATTTGAGGACAGGGGGGCCCTATTGCTCTTTTGTAAAGTGGTCCAGTGTCATTGAGGGGTGCTCCAGAGGCCCCCATTGTTTGGGAATGGTTAATTCCAAATCTGTGGACTGTAGGATATTTTGATGGTAATTTAAATCATGATAATGATGTTCTGCTGTCTCCCTTAGTCCCATGTTGATTTTAGTTGATGCAAACCAACTGTCATGAGAGAATCACTCCTGAAGAGAGATAAGACAACATTTCTAGGCTTTAAGTCAGAGAATGAGATTCAGTCAGCTTCCTCTCAGACTTCAGCTGCATGTCAGGATGCATCTTTGCTGATAGCTGTATATGGGTGTCACCATATCTGGCGGGAATGAGCCAGCAGCTCTCCTTGTTTGTTTGGTATTTTTTTTTGAGTCTTGGCTGGTGTTTCTGTATGTCCTAAGTCTCCTCGCTTTTCACTGTTCTGATTCATTCACCTACAGATTGTGGTCAGGAGCCTTGATCAGCTGGGGATAATAGGCAAATATGTCTGGGACAGCTTGTGTAGCCTCTTCATACCATAGTTGGTTGGATATCCACATCATTCCTGATTGTATCATAATCCATGGACAAAAGATGCCATTGACAAATCTTACCTATTAATTAATTTCTGAAGAGGATTACCACTTTGGTTTTATTAACATCATCTTCTTATTTAGTCACGAAGTCATGGCCAACTCTTTGAGATCCCATGGGTTGTAGCCCGCCAGGCTCCTCTGTCCATGGGGTTTCCCAGGCAAGGATATTAGAGTGGGTTGCCATTTCCATCTCTTGGGGATCTCCCCAACCCAGGGATCAAACCTGCATCTCCTGGATTGCAGGCAGATTTGTTTATTGCTGAGCCACCTGGGAAGCCCTTTTATCCATTTTATCCCTTTTATCCTATTTATTTAAATATCCATCATAAATGTCTACCTAAAAGTAAACCAATTCGAGCATCTCTTTCAGAGTCTTATAATCTTAATTTTGTGTGCCCTTTCTAATGACAAGTCAAATAATTTTTCCCTCTCTGTGAAAGTTGAGCACACTTCTGACTTTACCCTCTGGACTCAGAGTCCAGCTGTTTGGCCCTGGAGCTTCAGTGAGCTTGCTGGGGTGATACAGCATCTCTGAATGGTTTATGTATCATCTGACTTAGAAGGAGGGTTGCCATTTTAGATTCAGTGCATCAGAAGGGGATTTCCTTTTTATGCTTTCATAATTAAGGTGTTGGTTTTTTTTTTAACATTTATGTATTTGCAGTGTTGCAAATTTAGAGAATTCTTACAATTTTCTCTATCATTCTAATGATCTGTATTCATATCCCAGAGTATGTGGTTAATATATCTAAATGTTGAAAATCTACCCTTGTTGAGCAGATAGAGGTTACTATAAAAGCCACGGAAGGATGCTTTACAAAATTAGATAATGTATGTGAAAGCAGCTTAGAATATGTGACAGAATATGTAAGTGTGTGTGTGTGTGTGTGTGTGTGTGTGACACACACACATGTATTTAAATTAATAGCTCATCTCCCACAGGAATACTGTTGACCGAGGCCTTTGCAAAATATACCCAACCCTCAGCAGGAGACAGCATGATCTAAAAGAAAACACACAGTGTTTAGAGGTTGACCTTGGTGTGTATTTTGAATCTGCTTGGTATAGCTGTAGTGCTGTACATTTATTTTACCCTTTGTGGCTGTCAGTTTTATCATCTGTGAAATGGGGCTAATAAAACTTTATTTCAGAGGGCCTCTATGAGAATTAGATAAGAAACATACCAAGTATTCCAATAAAAAAGCTCTCCTTCCGGATGACATATGAACACACAGATATGTTATTTTTATTAATAATACTGTGGTTCTGGTGGTTAGTGTTTTGAATTCTTGCCACTCCAATCACCAAAAAAGTCTTGGCCAATTTGTTTCAGATACTATGTGTATAGTGTTTGTTTATTTAGACTCTCTGTGTTAAAGCCTGGACCGTAATACAGATTCAATAAATATTAGTACCTGTCCTTTTTACACAATGGCAAAAAAAAAAAAAAAAATTCTACCTGTTAAAAAAGCTCTACTAACAGTGTGAGGTGAATAAATGATGCAAATGAAATAAGCACTTTACTCTAGTTCTATTTATAATTGAATTTTACAGCCACTGAAAATTTTCTCCTTTATTTAGGCTTCCTGAATTAAATCGCTGATTTGTAAGTCTGCCTCCATTTTAGAGAACTTTCCCTCCCCACCCCCTTTCAGCATACCCCATCCTCATCCACTCCCAGGTTCACACCCTTTTGTTTAGTTACACTGGACCCTGAGCATCATCTGTCCCTTCCTGAGAGTCCTGGAATGGGGCCGTTTTCATTTTTGTCAGGATCAGACCCCATCTTCTAGTGGCACGCTTATTTCTATAGGAGGAAAAGGAAATGCCCACTTCCTCATAAAAGAAGATGCAGCCCACGTCTCCAGGATTTGTACCTCTGCATTGACATGGTTCCGCAGTTTGTGTCTCTGAACGGGGTTTTAATCACCTTGGCTCCAGTGCTCAGCACTGAAAGCTTTAAGGGTACTGCAGAAATGGTAGATTAGCCACATTTAACAAAATAGAAACTTTTCATTGTGCCATAAAAAGCCTTATTGATCTTGCCCAGGCATTGACTTCAGGGCCTTTTAACCAGCCATTCTGTCTAGACTTGCAGGCTAGAGCCCCCAGTGCTAACAAAGGAGGGCTGGGCTGCCTGCGGCCCTGGAAAGCCAAAGGGATGGGCAAGGATTCAGGTTTCTCAGTGGGGATTTTCTTAAATAACTAGAGTGATTTTATTCTGTTGTTGGGAGCCCTGTGCAGAGACTTGTCAGGTCCCCCAGGCCCCCGCTGGCCTACTCTCAGCCTTGGCATTGGCTGTGGGGCCATCACACTGCAGTAAACACGAGTGTCTTCTCTCCCCTCACTTCCGTCAACTTTTCCCTTCTTTCCTCCTAAGAAGCCAGGCTGAACTCTAGGATGCTGATGGTCTTCAGGAGCAGGCAAGGCAGGAAGAAAACTGGTTCCTTTAGCATTGCTGTGATCAGTTCAACTTCATTTCAATTCCATCTTCATTTAACCCATTTTGGGGCACATGGGAGATTTTGAAAAGCTCTGAAAATTTGCCACTCACAAAGATGTAGTGGAAGAGTTGACGTCTCCCTGTAAATAGCCAAAGGATTGTTCAAGATTTATCTGGTGATTTAGTTATTTTATCAGAATCATCTGCAGGGATTTAACTTTTTAAAAATGAATGCTTGTATTTCAAACATAAAAGAGAACACACCCTGTAGTAGAGGATATTATAAACATTGGCTTAGTTATTGCCCATATGGAACAAATCTTAATGTTTTGCCATTTTTGCTTTATGTCCTTTTATAAAGACAGTCCTGTTGAATATCTCCCTGTTTCCCTTTCTCCTCTCCCTCCCCAGAAGTAAATGCTATGTGAAATTGATGGGTAGGTTTTTTTTCTATTTTTGTTGCATATGAATAGTGCTGTAATATATAATGATTAGTGATCATTATGTGTGTGTATAAATCAGTGGAAGTAAAATTTATTGGCTACACACAGTTTATACTCATTATTTTCTGTTTATTCTGGGCTGAATGAAGGAGATATTTGGTAAAAGTCTTTTAAACCTTATATTGATTAATTCTTTCCTGTTGATTACCCAAATGAAGCTTGGTAGTCTCTCAGTATCCTTTAGGCATTTTGGACTAGGAACCATTTGAGCTTCTGAAATGTCTGTAGGAAATTTCATGTAACACTGAATCATCTTTTTTTTTTTTTTTTGATACTTAGAGAGTTTCACCAACAAGATGATTTACATGTAGACTTACTAAGGTAGGAGATAGATTAGGTCATCTTCCAAGGTTTCTTCTGACGCTACAGTGGTGATTTGTTATGGAGGACTTTTTACTTGTTTTCCTCTTGAATGACAAGAGAAATTTTACAGAAGTAAATATTTTAAAATTCCATGTGCGCTTCAAAGTCTGTGAATTGCTTCTACATATCTTAATATCTGTTTGAATTTTCCCAAATCCTGTGAACTTTTTCTGACATTTATATTCCTTCCTGAACATTATGTGTTAGTACAGTGAGTATTTAGTTAGCAATTAGGGCTAGTACCACTGTAAAAAAAAAAAAATCATTTTAGATGGTCTGCTTCCTGTTCTAGGATCATTGTGGATGTATTTCATTATTATTAACTTTGTCTTTATCAACATTACAGTCTTCCGTCCTTTCCTCTCCTCCTCTGTGTCCCTAGTAACTTTTTTTGTCCTCATCAACTCTGTAGACTGTAGTCTTACAATGAGGTGTTAGGCACTCTGTACAATTGCCTTAGTTGTTGCGGAACTTTGATAAAAGATGCTGGTTAATAAAAAAAATAAATATGGAGATTATTCTTTGAGGGCTGGGCCGAGGTTGAAAGGTTATGTAGGTCTGTGGATGTGTGTACTTTCTGTTTTTTTAATTCAAAAACATCAAAACTCAATCTAAAATTTATCTTTAAGTTTGTGACCCTGGTTAAATTTTTACCATTTTTGTTCACCCGTATACTCAGTGTAAGTTCAAGAAATGCATCTTAGTAACACAGCAGCACAGAGCTGGCTTTCAAATTGTTGATATAATCATCATATTTACTTATCATTGCCCTCATGCAGTTCCAGGAATGTCTGTTCTCTTCGCAATCAGAGTGTGGAAGCAGTCCAGGCACTGGTTGTCTGAGGTGACAACTGATAACCATCGTGTCCTGAATTAATTGGGGGAGGGACGCGCGAGTGAGGCTGGCAGTCAGGTCAAGGATCCAGACATTAGTTCCAGGGCTGGGAAAGCCAGGTTAGAGAACGTGGCTTTGATCTGCAGTCCTGCTGGGCCTCCTGGTGATTTCCCCCTGAATTAAACTCAATTGCTCAGCCAGAGGTTGAAGAGTCAGAAAACCCCAGGCCTTCTCATGTAGGGGCAGAGTCTACCCTGCTAGATTTCACTGCGTGGTGGAGCCTAGAGGAGAATGCATGATTATTTTAGGAGGGGCAGAGCTGGAGGAGAGAGAAAGACAAATCATATGGAAATAGTGGCCGCTGAATTAAGAAACATGGATTTATAGATGTCAGACGAAGTGGACGAATGACTTTTCTCCTTAGAGGGTTTGAATGGGTAAAGGAGAGAAGGTCCATGTGTCATTCCAAGTGACTGCCTTCTGGAGAGTGGGGCGGGGGACTGGAGATGCTTTCCTGAAGGCATGGAACAGGAAAATGGAGTTCCCTCTACAAGAGAGAGTGTGCTGTTGTGTTCAATGATTGACCCACAATTAAAATGAGAAGCCGGTAGTAAAAGAAGTGTAAATACAGTTTAACTCATGTAGATTTCCCTGGTGGCTCAGACGGTAAAGCGTCTGTCTACAATGTGGGAGACCAGGGTTCAATCCCTGGGTTAGGAAGATCCCCTGGAGAAGGAAATGGCAACCCACTCCAGTACTATTGCCTGGAAAATCCCGTGGATGGAGGAGCCTGGTAGGCTACAGTCCATGGGGCTGCAAAGAGTCGGACACAGCTGACCGACTTCAATTTCACTTTCACTTTCATGTAGATCTGGTGGTTATGGGAAATAAAAGGTGCAACATATTACATAAATTATTATCAGTGGGCCGGCAGGGAGATGCAACACAATTGCTTCAGGCCAGGGCCCTTCTCATTCTCTCTTGGCAATGCCTCCTGGAGTCCTCTTCACCTCTCTAGGCATTAGTCGATCCACTGATCTGTTGATTCTACACATTCATGAGCTTAAGCTCTCCTCTGCCAGTTCTCCATCCCCATGCCCCAGGAATATGACTCATAAGGCTCCTGCCTGCAGCTTGAGCCTCACACACCTGCTACTCTACCCACATTGTATTTCTCACCATCCCCTGGGCCCCCCCCATGCTTTTCTAATGATCCTACCAGTGAATACATTGTTTCTTTTAACTAGAACGTCATCCCTTCTTTTGTATGGTGAACTCTTACTCATACCTCAAGACCCATATCAACTCTTAAACACTTACTACACTTGTAATCACTTTTTTATATGTGCATTATCAGTAACAACAGGAACAGCTAATGTATCTAGGGCTGGAAACTGGGCCAGGAACTTTATCTGATTCATGTCTCACAGTGAATCTATGAAATATATTTTTCTCATTCTGTAGACTAGGAAAGTAGGGTTTAGAGAAGTTAAGTAGTAAGCTGAGGTTCCACAGAGTTAGGTAAATTCCAGGGCTGGCTGTAAAACCCAGGTCTGTCCATTTCAAAGCCTTATTTTTAAATTCCATGTCATCAAGTCCACAGTTCCCCTGCACTCTGAGCTACAGGAGGATGCCCTGTTTAATGTGAGTTCGTGGCAGAGTCTGGCATTCAAGTTTTTTCAGCTTTATAATTTCTCTTCTTCAGTAAAATGCTGGCAAATTATTCCTATTCACACGGTTTCTGTGTGGCTCACCTGTATTCAACACTGGGTACTTCACCTGATGCATAGTAGGTACCTGGAAATACTTATTCCTTGAATGAATAAGCAGAAAATTTAGTTTTTATTATAATACAATTGAGGGCTATGAGGTCTTCAGGATGCTGTTAGCTTTCTAGTTATTTCAATGAAGCGTGATTTACCAGGCCGTTCTTCTGTGGACTCGAGGCAGCTCCCCTCACCAGGATCCTGGCTGTTTATTTTCCAAGTGACAACTTGACTTACTATTTTCCTTCTCATCACTTTCAAGGAGCATCTGCAGGCTAGTGAGTGACCCAGGCAGCATGGAAAAGTCCATTTATTTCTCTGTTGTATCTCTCCTAAGGAGTCTGTGGATAAGTATTGGAAATGGCCTCAGGAGGTCAGGTTTCCTGTGTGTGTTTCCTTCTGTAGTGCAGGATTGCTCATAATGACACAATTTGCTGTCTGCTGGTGCACTCTGCTTTTAAAATACCTGTTTTGGGGTGTGGCAGGTGAAGGATTCATCATTTGTCCTTGATGGATGTCTCTGCGGTTTGGTCCACCCAAATGCTTTGCTTGGCCCTAAAATACATTGTAAGGGAAATGGGACTGGAAGAAGCAAGAGGGCCGCCACTTGCGCAGTCCCTTTTTTCTTTCTTACTCAGTATGTTCCTTCTCTAGTTCTAGCAGGAGATGTCCTTAGGTGATGTCTCACAGAACTCCGCCTAGGAAGAAGACTTCTGCTTTCCCCTCATTTTTGCAAATATGGTCATCTTATAGCCCAACTGCTTGGGTGTCTACACTTAGCTTATAAGATGCCCTTAGAGGTGGAAGTTGTTCTGTATGTTGGATGCTTAGCAGATTGCATGGAAAACAGAATTGTGTGTGAACAGACTCACACCCATCGCCTTAACTTGCTCCTTTGCCAGAAAATGACTCAAATGGGCATTTTCCCTCTGGGTGACTTTCAGATGGCGTGGAGATGCACCCCCTGTAGTAACGAGTAGAACAGTTACGGAATCGTGGCCTTCTCAAGAAGTTTATTTCTGCTTTCTGCAGCCCCCTGCCTTGGGCTCGTGCGTCTCCCATCCTCCTCAGGGCTTCTTCGCTTGGGTAGAATTGGGTGACGTGTTAGTTTACAACATAAGACCCTGAAACCTCTCATTGCAACTGTACCCATGGAGGAGGGACAAAACCCTGCTGAATGTGTGGATCAGAGGAACGGAGTCAGCATGTCAGCCTCAGGACCACCTCCCTTTGTCTGCCAGGGAGGGCAGCGGTACTCATATTGTGTGTGTGGCTCATTAGCTCCAGGGTGGGCCAGGCCGGGATGGCCAGCTGGGCTTATCTTTGCATCAGTGTAGAATAAAGTACCATGCTGCTGCGGAGGCCTATTGAAGGAGGAAGAATTCAAAGATGAGAGTCGTGTTTTGGTTTTTTTTTTTTTTTTGAAAAACCTTTTATTTTATTTTGGGGTACAGCCGATAAATAATGTTGTGATACTTTCAGGTGAACTGTGAAGGGACTCAGAAATACATATATCTGTATGCATTCTTTTCCCCAGACTCCCCTCCTGTCGTCCGGGTCCCGACATACCACTGAGCAGAGTTCCATGGGCTATACAGGAGGACCTTGTTGGTTATCCATATTAATATATCGCAGTGTGTACATGTCCATCCCAAGCTCCCTAACTATCCATTTTCCCCATCCTTCCCCCGCCCCCCAGCAATCCTTGTGAGTCTATTTTTTACATTCATTTGTATTATTTCATTTTAGATTCCACATATAAGGGATGCCATACAATGTTTCTCCTCCTCCATCTGACTTTCTTCACTCAGTATGACTCTAGGTTCACCCATGTTTCTGCAAATGGCACTATTTCGTTCTTTTTAACTGCTGCATAATATTCCATGGCATATATATGCGGACTGCATCTGTACCTATTCCTCTGTCAGTGGACACCTAGGTTGCCTCCATGTCTTGGCTATTGGAAACAGTGCTTCAATGAACACTGAAAAGTGAAAGTGGAGTCGCTCAGTCATATTCTCCTCCTTGTGACCCCATGGAATGTGGCCCACCAGGCTCTTCCATCCATGGGATTCTCCAGGCAAGAATACTGGAATGGGTTGCCATTCCCTTCTCCAGGGGATCTTCCCGACCCAGGGATTGAACCCCAGTCTCCTGCATTGAAGGCAGATGCTTTACCCTCTGAGCCACCAGGGAAGGCCTTCCTGGTGAACCCTGGGGTGCAGGTAAAAGAGGAGAACAGTTTTGCCTGTGCCTCTGGAACCTGTCCTCAGAAAGCTGGCTCCTGCTTCCTTTTCTAGAACACAACAGGTGTTCTGCTCGGGCCCAGCAGTTACAGCCGACCCAGAGGGGTTGGCATTCTAACAGGCTCTCCTAAGTGGTATCTAAACATTCCGTTTCTAAGCCTCTTTCTCTGATGAGGGTGAAGAGTGTGATCTCAGTTTGGCTTTTACCAACCTGCTCCTACAGGGGATTTTGGAGTTGAGCTGGCCCCATTTGGGGAACCCCTGCTTGGGCTCCTGCTCCCTGAATGGCCTCACACCTGTCATTGTCATTGGTTTTTCCTTTTGACATAAGGAACCTCATACGGTTGCAAGACATTAGCTACAGGGTCAGGCACCTACTCAGAGAATCTGAGTTCCTGGTGAGGGTGGTGGTGGGATGTGGTGGCAAAAGTGATGGAATGAGAATCAGAATTCTGAGGCTTTGGAATGGCTCTAAATGCTTCCAAGTGCCTTGGATAACCTATATAAACTGTGTGTCCCTCTTCCTTGCATTGGTGTAAAGCATAGCAAAGTAACCTCACAAACTGTTGAAGGAATACAAAGAACCATTAAGAAAGTATTTGGAAATATATAATATTTAAAAAAAAATGGTGAGTAGAATCCCCCTTTACCCATTCCTGGGCTTCCCTGGTGGCTCATATGATAAATAATCCACCTGCAATTCAGAAGACCTGAGTTTGATCCCTGGGTCAGGAAGATCCCCTGGAGAAGGGAATGGCTACCCACTCCAGTATTCTTGCCTAGAAAATTCCATGCACAGAGGAGCCTGGTGGGCTACAGTCCATGAGATTGCAAAGAATTGAACACGACTGAGCTACTAACACTTTCATTTTTCACTTTACCCATTCCTGACCTGTTTTCACCTGAGCTCTTTCTTGCCTAGTGCTGTGCCCTTGTCCTCAAATTTTGACCTCTGGCCCTTGGCTTTCCAGGGCTGCATTTGGATCTAAAGTAGCCAAACTTTGGCTTCTTCCTATGGTTTCCAGGTTTTTAGAGTCTCTGTCTCTCAAGTCCTTAGGCTGTCCCTTCTAGAAACTTTTGCTTCCTTTCTTGTCCAGTGAAATGCAAACCTCACTGGGTTATATCAATGTTCGGGTTGAAGCAGTTTCAGGCACCCCCTGAAGGAGTAGTTCAAATGTGTTTTTTTTTCTTTTCACTGGGCTCTCTGCCTTCGGCTCTCATTTCTTTCCAGTTCACTCTCAACCCAACAGAAGCTGGATTGCATAATCTTATATTTAAAAAATGCAAATCAGACCCTCCATCCTCTCAGTAAAGTTAGGCATTGGTTCCTCAGGACCTTTAGAACAAAGTTCCTATTTCTTAATCTCATAGCCTAAGGCATCAAGCTATCAGTAACTGCAGGCCCAATTCAACAGAGATATGTATTTCTTTACACTTCTTAAGTTCCACAGTAAAAAAAAAAAAGACCCGATAGACTATTTTAATTTTAATCTATTTTGGAATTTCTCAGAGAAATGGAGTTATTGATATATAAATCAGTGGTTGGATTTTTTTGGGGGGAGAGAGTGGAAAACAGAACTGAGTAAATGTCTATTAATGCTGTGTATTTATCACTCCTTGGATTAATAAGTCATTTGAAAGATCAGTGCTTTATATGTCTATACAAACTGATTCAAAACCTCGAGTTATACTTATCTTGATTGCATCTAGTGTTTAATCAATTGGCCAGTTACAAGTAATGGGCAAACGATTTGTTGTCATACAGGGTTGAGCTCTGCTTTTCATGCAGTGAGAGTAACGTTTTTATTTTAACGCTTATGCAATTGATTGTAAACTTTGGAGTGATATAATCTAAATGAATCTACACAGTCCATTAGCCATTTCAGCACCTACCCTCTCTCCAAGCTGCAGCTCTACGCTACGCTGTTGTATGCTGTGTTACATAATCCCCTGCATTCATTTTCTCTACCTATGTAGCCTGAATACATACAAGGTGACTGCATTGTCTCTTCAACCTCCTACTCCGTGTAAACACTACAGAAATGGGGGCAGTATTACATCTTTCTAATGGAGAGTTTGGAGAATTGAATTGGCTTAGAAATGTGTCACTATTGGGTTTTGCACCCTTTAGTTATATTCACTATCAACTTAGTATGGTTTTTAAGGTTATAAGAAAGTGCTTGAGCTTTAGCCACTAGAAGGAAATTAAGACAATTCAGGCTCTTAGGAGAAAAATATCAGTTGTGAGGTATGCAAAGGAACAGTTTCTTCCAGGTCCTCAGTCTTTCTCCTAGCAAGCCCCGTATTTGCTCTTTTAAAGACTGGGTCATGCACTGCCAATGCCTCTCCTTCCTGTAACGATCAAGGGGAAAGGATCCTATGAATTAAAAATGATATGATTTTGCTTATCTTTAGAGTACGATTCGGGGAGTAGCTTTCAGTGATCTGCTCTTCACTGACATGTGAAGGAGATACACGGCATCTGGGGCGACACTGCCTTCTCCAGCCCAGAGAAAGGGTTAAACTGGGGAAATCCATCATTGAATGAAGGGTGTTAGAGGGCTGTGAACTGTTGTAGCAGTTTTCATTGTTGTTGTTGTTTAGCAGCTAAGTCCTGTCTGACTCTTTGAGGCCCCATGGACTCCAGCCCACCAGGGTTCTCTGTCCATGGGATTTCCCCAGCAAGAACACTGGAGTGAGTTGCCATTTTCTTCTCCAGGGGATCTTCCCGAGCTAGGGATTGAACTCACCTCTCTTACTCGGCAGGTTCTTTACCACTGAGCATATATTTGCAAAGTAATATACTCTCAAGGATTCATAAAATTGTCATTGATGAATTTGCATGGGTATTAGCATAAATATGTGTGTGATTTACGTAGTTTTTTCTCTCTTTGGTTTTATTTCTTATTTACTCACTGTGATAGCCTCTTAATGATGTCATTTTTCTCCTGTGGCCTTCTGCATTAAATGAGTTCTTTAATTTTAAATACACTGATTCCAGGAGGAAAAGAGAAACATCTCTTTTGGGGAGGGAGTGTGATTTATGTGGGGGTAGGAGGAATAGGTCTCTGGCTTAGTTTATTCAAGGTTTGAGATGGTTTGTAAATCAACACACGGCTCAGTGGAACCATTCCTTCCCTTTGAGCAGCAAAATAAGAGCAGGTGGGATATCCAGAATGAAGGGCGAAAGGTAACTGATATTTGGAGAAAAGTTTAGAGGCAGCAGAAGTCCAGAGTGGGACAAACTGTCCGATCTTGGGCAACTCACTTATTCCTAGTCATCAGTTTCTACCTTTAAAAAAAAAAAGAATGTTTTAAATCAGGCAATCTCTAAAATCCTTTATAGCTGTAAAATTTATTATTTTGACAGACTCCTTGGTCTAATTATGTGAAAAATATTAAGTGCCACATAGTACATTAAATAATATCCTGGGGCCTTGCTGTTCTGTGTCAGGCCTTTCCCCTTTGAAGGGTACCCAATGATTGATTGAGGCTTCTCTTTAGAAGCCCTCCTTTCCTTGCTCATTTATCTCAGTTCACTGGGTACACAAGGTGTAACTTAAATGTTTCTAGAAGACACCCACTAATATACCCTGTTGGGTGCCAAGGACAGGCGTTGTAGTTGGTTGTATGTACATTTGCGTTGTTTGGAAGAGAGCTTAGTGGTGATAACTGCCTTTGATTTGTCATCTTCTGCTGTAAGATGATGTAGACACCTCTAGTCTACTGTACAAAAGAGCTTGTCCAGTTGAATTTTAATAAAACTATTTCTGCAGAAATGGGAAGAGAGCTAATGAAAGTAGGGCACCAGGGGATTGGATGGATGGACCCTTTTCAAACATGTAATGTAGTGCCAAATATCTACTCTGATTTTGGGGGGACTCATTTTGGTAAAATACATCTAGCATGGGTTACGTGCTGAGTAGTACTCACTACTAATATGTGTAAGCAACACCACGGTCACTTAGAGGTGGACAAGTCCCTTTTGCTTATAGCAGTGTGTGTGCAGCAAGAAATGTGTAGGTGTATACATATCCTTGAGGCCCTCTGGAAGATACAGGACATACTTAATCTCTTCTTTCCTTCTTTGGAATGTGACATTGAGGTTCATGTTTTAATGATGTGATGATACTATGACGAACTTAATACTCTATATTGGGTGGTCATCTCTTCACATTATGAAAGTGACTCCTTTATCTCATGATGAGAAAATATCTATTTGATTTTCCTTAAGGAGCTTACCAAGGGCTATGATGGTTGATAAGAATCTGAGTTAAGGTGTGTTATGGCCCTTTAATGGGCCGGGGCTTGGGGGTACAGAGTCGATGATAAGAAAATAAAGGAAGAGAGAAAGAGAAATGAATAGAGACATGGGGACCAAGACTCTGATGGAGTAAAGGTGTTTATTCAGCATAATGTGGGCATATATCTACTGTCTTACAAGAGAGCCTTTTCAGCAAAGATAAAGATCAAAAGTCTTACAACTTATCCAGGAAACATAAGGCTAGCATCCATCTCAATGAGAGGGGGGTTGTAAAACTCACTTTCCATAACAGAAAGGGAAGAAGGCTGTAAATAGTTGCTTTTACTTTAAGAATGTATGCATTCCTTTTGTCCCTGGGAGAGGTATGCCTCTCCACTCATCTCTGAATCTTCAGGGATTGATAAGGGACATCAGAAAACAGCACACAGGAAGCCTCCTGCCAAATGTCCCCTGACAAAGGTGGATTGGCTTTGGTTAGGTCTAGAAGGAAAAATAGAATTTCCTCAACTTTACTTTTTAGCCCCACCCCACCCCACCCCTCTTTGAAGGGAAACTGCATATCTAAATTCGTACTATTGCTCATTTCCTTTTATCCAGAGGTACTTTTGACCAACCCTGATATGAAGTTGTTGTATGGGGGCTAAGTCATACTCCACACTTGGCGAGCCCATGAACTGTAGCCTCCCAGACTCCTCTGTCCATGGGATTTCCCAGACAAGAATCCTGAAGCAGGTTGCCGTTCCTTCTCCAGGGGATCTTTCCCACCCAGAGATCGAACTCTGGTCTCCTGCATCAGTAGGCAGATTCTTTACCACTGGGCCACCAGGGAAGCCACCCACTCTAAGTGGGGTTGCCTGACAAGAGGACAAATGGAAGTGTGCATGCTGAGGGTCTAAGTTATAAATCAACAAATAATGAAATCAAATGCTTTCCATCTCTTACCTTGAAAAATAGATCCTCAAAACCACTCGGTCAAGTCAGGTTCACATTTAGCATTTTCAGATTCCTGGGAGTTCTGCTTTGGGAAATATCAGCGCAGGCAGAGCTCACCGCTCTGGTGGGCTCTGTGGCCTTTACCCCTCCTCAGCTCCATCACTTCCCACAGGGGTCTGGTATAAATGTTCGTGGGTTCCTCCACCCACACGGCCAAGGTCTGTGTAGACCTGTACGAATAGTCCCCAGGGCTAGTCCTCAGACCTTGAGGTATGCACACTGACAAGCATGATTTGCCTTCAGAAAACTGATCCAGGGAAGAGGCCTGCACAAGCCTTGGGAACACACTTGGGGCTCTTTGGGTACCAAATTATAGGCCCCTAGTGTCTAGAATATGGTCTTGGAAGAGAGTCTGGGTCCCGGTGGGATACCATGTTGGCTCTGTGGACCCCTGGTCCTATGGAGAGCTGTTCCACAGGATGGTCTGACCAGGCCAGCTCGAAGACCGTCAGGGAGCGGTCCCTTGGAATGAAAGGGAGGGAGGCATTGCTGTTTAGTGTAATATCAAAGCATATTATCAAATTCCATTCTGTTCCCTTTTCCTCATCTGCTCAGTCATTTCTTTAGGTTCAGCCTCTTTTTTAGAAACCCAGTCATGTTCCACTGGGTGCAGGACTGTACCAAGGAAACAAAAGTTAGCCCTGTTACCAGTGGATAGAAATTAGAGCCAAATCTTTCAGGGTAATTGATTTTTATTTATTGGTCAATAAAGGTACCTGGACCTAAAGAACGCTCTGTCAGAACAGTTAATTATCCATTCTAAACCAGCCCTTTTACAAGCATTTAAAAGCCGATGTTGATGCAAAAGCAACATAAGCCTCACTTTACCATTTTGCATGAATTTTCCTTTTAGGTTTTTCACTGGGAGAATTTGAAGGCAAGGCAGCAAGCCTTCCTGCACCATCGTTTTAGTCTTCTGCCCTTGTGTGAACACACAGCCTCTCTGCTAGTGTCCTTGGTCTTTAGATACAAGCCTGTGGAAGAGGTGGAAGAAGTGCTGTGCTGGCATCAAGCCCCTGGCAGGGGCAGTGCCCTGTATGTTTGTGTGTGTCCTCTGGTATTTGCAAAGACCTGGCTCATGCCAGCCAAGTGTTGACTGCTCTCCCCTTTTCTTTCCCTTGCAGCTCGAGAGGAGAATGTGGCCACTTTCCGAGGCTCTGAGTATCTGTGCTACGACCTGTCTCAGAACCCGATCCAGAGCAGCAGTGATGAAATCACCCTGTCCTTTAAGACCTGGCAGCGGAACGGGCTTATCCTGCACACGGGCAAGTCGGCTGACTATGTCAACCTGGCTCTGAAGGATGGCGCGGTCTCCTTGGTCATTAACCTGGGGTCCGGGGCCTTTGAGGCCATTGTGGAGCCAGTGAACGGAAAATTCAATGACAACGCCTGGCACGATGTCAAAGTGACACGCAACCTCCGGCAGGTAATGGCTGAGGGCAGAGAGTGCCCGGAGGCCCCTCTTAGGTGGCTGGGGAGGAAGCGTGAAGTAGATGGTGGGTTAGGTTACCTGGAGAAGGGTAGAGATACCATATGGGTTTGCATTTGTCAAGCTTTCTCCCAGCCTTTACAATTTCACAAGGATAATGATTAAAATCTGTTTCTCCTCTTACTGCAATTCTCCATATATGCTTGTTATTTAAGAAAAAAATTCAGTTGTATAGATAATAAAAGTTATAAATACTTTCCTTTTATTCTGCTTTTTTTTTCTTAAATCATCTTCTTGATGACATTTGTACCTTGCATTATTGTTAAATTCAGTTAGGGACAGCATTTTATTTCTATAGCTTGGTAGATTTTCCTCCTTCTTTGAATGTATGTTTTTGTTTTTTAAGTAAGTTAGCCATTGCCACGATGCCATAATTTTAATTTCTTCCAGAGAAAGTCTTTCTTTTTCTCTTCCTTTTGATTTACCAGCCCTTCACCAATTCTTTTATTCTTTTATTTTATTCTTTTGGCTGTTGTGTTAACCTCTAGCCTTGGAGTGAATTAGCTGGAATCTTTCTGAATTCCTTTGTTTCTCTGTTCCTTGCTGCTACTTTATTGCCCCTGTCTCTACCTCCGAGACTCTTCAGTTGACTAGGATGCCTGGAAAGTGGAAGGACCCACATTAAAAAGTCAACTTTGGAGCAGCCTTTCCTGGTTCTGTACGTGCTTGAGAACTCCCATCGCTTGCCTATGCTAAACAGGCAACTCCGTCAGGTGACGAGACTCTCAGAAAGCCTTAGCCAAGTGAAGTTGTTTTCTGTTCATAACTAATAATGATAAAACAACAGCAACAATAATAATATTTCACCAGCCCACATCAGGAAAAGATTAAAGTCACTTCCTATAAAAGTCAAGGTCTGTCCTGAGATTGCCTTTTCCAGGTTCTGTTTTCACTTGATTTTTCTACTTGTGAATTTGTCATTAAACCCAGTTGGACAGCATTCATTCTTTATTAATCAGAAAGCATTATGTAAATTTCCAGAGGGTGCTTATCAAATTTTCTTCTGCAGTATGATTGATTTAATGCCTTCTGTAAACATGAAGGCATAAGAACTGAGAGGTATTTGCATATGTTTTCTGTTTGATAAAAGTGTAACTCCTTCATAACGCTAAATAAATGGAGAAGGCCCACCTACAGCAGAAACATACAATATTCAAAACCCCCATTTCCCCACTTAAGCATGTCAAGGAAGCCCCAGGTTGGCTATTTTATTTTATCTATGGTGCAGTTGCCAAATTGCAAGAGTTAGAGTCCCCAGTCATCCTAATACACATAGACTGAACATTTTTGAGTCACTGTTTTATATTTCTCCTGCAAGAATCCTATTGCTGACGTTTGCGCTCATCATTCCCAGCCTACACTTACAGGAGAGATCCTGTCAGCTACCAAGAGAGCCCAAGTCAAATGTCCATTCGCTAACATACAAGGGCTTGAAATGTTGATGTTGCAGAGACTAGACCAAAAAGTAAAATATGACCTTTTATTGGTTTCCACTGGCAGGTACACAGCAATGCCCTCTGGCATTAGTCAGCGGAGGGGAAGATTTTCCTGTCCTGGGGAACAGAATCTGGTTGTGTTTCTCACCAGCTGCCCTGCTTCTACAGCTATCTCCCACCCCACATGCCTCCTTGCCATTCTAGAATGATTTCAAATAGCCAGAAAAGGCTCACTTTCATTTCTACTAACAACACTTCCCTCAAATAGAGTTGGCCCCTAATTCAGTCCTTTACGCTGAAATGGGCACAGACCAGACTGTGATTCAAACACTGGTTGTGCTGTTTGGGTCTCACTAAGCAGAGGAAAGCCATGCTGGAGGGTTTCTCTTCCAAGTTCTGAGCCCCAGCTCCTCTCTTTGCCCTTGGACAAGCCATTTCACCTTCCCACACCAATTTCCATTTGCGAGATGTTGATTACAATCCTCCCCAGCCATGTGTGGTGGCTAAATATGCAAAGCACCTTATGTTCCAGGAGGGTTATGAGCTCATCTGTGGTCTGGGTGCTAGACTCGCTGGGATACGCACATGATTTACAGGCTGAGCGTTCTGTCCGAAGGTGACTGCCTCTGTCTGTCCCTAAGGATGCAGCTAAGAAGTGCTCTCAAGATAAGGCTAGGGAGGCCCGAGGCTGTTGGGGGCATTTCTTGGCAGATGGAGTATGAATCTTGTCGAGAAAGTGCACCTAAATTTGGACCCTGTTGAAATTTGGACTGAATTGTGCATCCAAATGCAATTTATTGAAAGAGGAAATACCTCAGAAAAGCAGACTTGACTTTGCAAATAGAATCCTTTCAAGCCTGAGTCATCTCAGATGATTATTTTCCCATAAAATGCATTTATAACAACTTTTTGAGTTCCCTAGGATACGTTTGAAGGTGTGGGAAGCCCTTGTCTATTTCAATTAAATTTAATCACTTCATGACTATTTGATAAGCTGATGGAAGCCATGTCTGCTTTTTTGGTAAGGGTGAATGGCTTCTGTGGGAAAGACTGACCTGAGGAAATTTTATTGGAATTTCCTTACCAAATGGAGCAGAGCTTTTTCCCTTTCTTCCTTCTTGGTCATCTGCTCATGGTTCTGCTTTGGGGCTAAAGTCAGTCAGTGAAAGTGTTGGTTAGCTCAGTAGCTTTTAGGTTAAGTCAGGGCCAAATTTGGGCTTCCCAGGCGGCCCCTAGTGGTAAAGGACCCGCCAACCAATACAGGAGACATAAAGGATGCAGATTTGATCCCTGGGAAGATCCCTTGGAGGACTAAATAGCAACCCACTCCAGTATTATTGCCTGGAGAACCCCATGGACAGAGCAGCCTGCCAGGCTATAGTCCATAGGGTCGCAAAGGGTCAGACACGACTAAAGCAACTTAGCGCACAGGGTCAAATTCAGGCAGACTGGGAGTTCTGAGTAATGGAGAGAATGTGGATTATTTGTTCCAAACCATCACCAGGATTAGTACCAAGGTAGTAAGGAGTTTTTGTGGGGTTTTTTGCTTTGGTTTGGTTTTTGGTCCATGACCTTGAGTCATGACCATCACAGGAATTGCTTGACCTCCATATGCCATTTTAATCAAACCAGAAGCATAAAACTGGGTTGCCCGTCTTTAGCTACCTCCAGCCTCCCAGCTCAGGGTGCATTGGCAATTTAACATTTGAAAGCTGTGAAGAAGAGACTCATCGTAGGGCTTCTGTAATCATGTTTAGTCCTTTCTGCTACTCATGCAAGAAATTGCTTCAAACCTTGAAAGGTATCCCTAAAGAGGAGTGAGAGGAGCATGATGCCAACAGTCGGCATTCCAGCAGAGTAAACCAAATAATGACATCATTGAAAATGGTAATGATGAAGACTCGAACTATTTTGACACATTCTAACAACACAGTTATTCTAACCCAAGAGGGCAAGAAAGAGAGGAAAGTTCCCCTCCTGCCTTACAAAGGCACCCCAAGTCAAGGCAGTTGTGGATCTTTAAATTACCTCTGGCAACGCAGAGTGAGCTATATTATATGGGCTTCGTTTGCTCGATGTGAACCCAAAACTTTCTACATTCTTTTTGTTCTAGGAGAAAGTCATGATCGTCCATGCATGTAGTCAGAGGCAGGTGTGAAAAATAAAAAATCCCCAATGTATGGGTATTTCAGCTCTATTTATCGATTTATCAAAGTTCAACGATAAACTTGGAGGTCTTTTCTTTCAGGAGAGTGGATTGTATATGTGCTGAGGGTGGGAGGGGCGTGGGGGTTTTGTTCATTCAGAAGAGCTCTTGGAAAGTAAGTATGATGCTAACTCCGACCTGAGTGAGGTCCTGTCTGAGTGGTATTTGGGAGAGGCGGGGAGTTACGGATGACAAGGTGGGCTGCAGCTCCTTTCCTGGCTACAAGGCGGGCGCCAAGGTTTTCCATAGAGTCCTGGTCTCATTGTCTTCCCTCACTCTCTTTTTTCTGTGTCGGGTGCCTTTTTTTTAAAAAACTAACCCAAGATCATTCATGCAATGTGTCATTTTACTAACCGACTAATGTACTAACACCCTAACGACTCATCTTTGTTTTTAGTTTTTTTAATTAACAATCGTTCTGTTCACAATTTTTAAATTTCCTTTCTTCCCCCTTTTCCGCAAAGCACTCAGGCATCGGACACGCTATGGTAAACAAACTACATTGTCTGGTAGATATCATTCTTATTGTCTCTTTTTTTGGGTTTGCCGTGTGTTGCCCCCCTTTTCCTCCCCAAACCCCTCTTTTATCCTCTTTTAGACTTGTTTCTTTTTTTAAACTTTTTTGTTGGTGGTGTTGAATGAAATATAAGCCTTTCTTTTTCTTTAAAAAGAAAATGGAAGGGGATGCACCTGTCCTGACAACATTTGGATGACTTTGGTTAGGACAGTTTCCTTTTCTTCACTATTTTTTTTTTCCTAAAAAAAAAAAAAAATTTTTTTTAAAGAAATATTCTTTGTTTAGGTAAATTCATTCTGTTTTCTTATTTTGCAACTTCCAAGTTACAGACTAGGAGCAACTGAGATTTCTATTGAGGACTTTCTTCTCTCCGTGTCTTCCTACCCCCTCACTCTTCCAACTTTCTTCCCTCCCCCCAACCCCCAAACTCCCGAATCCCCCTTTTTTCATCCCCTTTTGTGTGGCTGTGGCGGCCACAGGTGATCTGGGGAGGAAAGTACTCTGCTTCCTGTGTTCTTCCTTCCCTTCTCTCTCCTTACTTCCCACCTCAACCAAAGGGAGCTCCGCCAGCTGTGTTCTCCATACAAACTCTGCATGGCATGTTCCCGTCTCGTGAATTCCCCATTAGCATCGGAACCTGTCGCCTCATTTTCCTCCTCGTTACTAACAACCTACTGGTCATCAAGCCTACACCCCTTTCTTTTCTCTCTCTTTTTTTTTGTCTCCACCCTTCTTCATTCTCCTCTCATCCTTCATCTATTTTGGGGTTGGGTTTGGACTTTTTCTTTTCTTTTTATTTGTTAGGGAGGTGGTAGGCAGGGGAGAGATGACCCTTTCGTGTTGAATGTGTTTTCTTTCCTCGCTGCCATCTTGTTTTTCAGTTGATGTAGCGCATGCGGGTGTGAAGTGGATTTTGGTTCTTCTCTTTCGTTCTCCGCACCCTGGTCCCACATCCCTCCCTTCTGTTCTTCTGCTTTCTCTCTTCGCTCTGGATAAGTTTCGCATGGGTGTGTCAGCGTATGGTGTGTGCACGCTTTGGGGCCTCTTCTTTTCTCTATGCCCTCTGCTCCTTTCATGGATGTTGGGTGTATGGGGGCTATTTCTTTCTGGTGGGCGTTATTATTATTATTTGGCTCTTATGCCTCATCATTCCTTTTTTTTTGTTAGCATTGCCTTTTCGGTTTGGGCCATTTCTTCTCTGGATGGTGGTGGAGTCAAGGGAGGACAGGGGTTGATGTCCTGGGTAGTCCATGGCATGTATCACCCATGACTCATCAAAATCAAGACCCTTTTCCTTCCCTCCCTGAATGCATGTTTGTCAGTGTGGTGTGAGCCCAAAAGGAAACAAATTAAAAAAAAAAGAAAAAGAAAAGAAAAAAAGAAACAAAAACCATCAACAACCAAAGACCAACCCCCTAACAAACCCCATTGTCTGATGTCTCCTTTGCTGTTTCTCACAACCACCATAAATTACAATCATTCAAAAATAAGCCATCATTTTACCAATGAACTGAGACAAGTGATGTCGTCTGAGGATAGTTCCATTTTCTAGCCTGGCTGAAGAGGGCATTGGGCAGAGCGAGTCGCTCAGCTTGGCAGTTCTGAGAAACTCTCCTGGGAGTCTGCAGGCGAATGCCAGAGGCTTGGGCCACAGGGAGGCAGACCAGAAAATGGAACTTGGCTGCACATACCAAAATCAAACCAATTAGAAAGAATACCTCACCCAAATCTTAATGAAAGTGATGCCACAGGTAGGGCAAGCCTCTGGATTTTGATAGGACCTTAAGGTCATTGTTGGGATCTCTTTTGTCCCTGTGTCCCTCCACCAGGTGACAATCTCTGTGGATGGGATCCTTACCACGACAGGCTACACTCAAGAGGACTACACCATGCTGGGCTCAGATGACTTCTTCTACGTGGGAGGAAGCCCAAGTACCGCTGACTTGCCAGGCTCTCCCGTCAGCAACAACTTCATGGGCTGCCTTAAAGAGGTGAGTTCACCCATTCCATTTAATATGCTGACTCTCTAAGCACAGATGAAATTTCCGGTTCAATGACTGAATCTGTCCTCTGATCTATGAGGTCAAAAGTTGTAGCAGAAAAGGCTCTGGACTTGCAAGTGGAGGCCCCAGGTTTTGATCCCAGCTTGAACAGGTTACAGGACCATGGGTTTGCCACTTAAATACCCTGTGGTTCTGTTTGCTCATCTAACTAATGAATCACCTGATCCCACAGGTAGCTATGGTTTATAAATGAAAGGACTTTGAAATCACAAGGATATAGACCCGTGTAAAGTTTGATTTTGTACTTCTGACTTGGCAAGTCGGGAAGCCTTAGCTGAAAGTGGCTCCATTTGCAGCTGTGTGTCTTGTCTAAAACATAACATATGTATTATCTTACCTTTGCTAAGCTTGGCATTCCCAAGAGTCTCATTATTTGAGATGAAGAAAAATTCTCAGAATGTAATATTAAGGCACAGAAAACTGGTTTTTCCTTTTTCCTCCCAGAGAGCTAGCAGCAGCTGTGAGAAAGCAGTGAGGTTTTACCATTACTCATTTATTACTATTGTAGCTGATGTGTTGAGACCTCTGTCTGAGAGCAAGGGAGCTTCAGTCAAGTGTAAGTTCAATCTCTAAGGTCAATTGTCGAGGCAAAAAGAATCAGACTTGATTTGCTGGATTCTTTCAGCAAACGGTGTCATCAGCACAGCGCACTGCACTTTTTTTTTTTAATCTAAGCTAGGCTTGATTGCCTAAGATATCTATACCATTGCCCTGGGGAAATTCCTTGAGAAGCCACCTGTGTTCTTTCTTGTAGATAAAGATCCCTTGTGACATATTATGAGTCTCCTCTCTGGGCACACGTTTCATTTTCATTCTGGTTACTTGAAATTGGTTGCCTATCAGTCACATATGAGATAGCATCATGCATAGATTCACTCATGCCACTCAGCTGTGAGCCGGGTCTAGACGGGAGTTGCGTCTGTCATGCGTGGCATAAAGCAAGTCCATAATAAGTACGTATTGAATGGATGCACTTATCAAATAAGCATTGGGTACCTTTTTTTTTTTTTGGCTATAACTAAACATAAAGGCTTTTTGTAAACCATGATCTCCATATTTGAAAAATTTATCATGTGGGAAGAGAGAGGAAAATGCTAAGGGAACA
Source organism: Antilocapra americana (assembly GCA_007570785.1). NCBI lineage: Eukaryota > Metazoa > Chordata > Mammalia > Artiodactyla > Antilocapridae > Antilocapra > Antilocapra americana. Next base: position 12,375,930 of record ML664173.1, on the reverse strand, counting down.
GTTATAGTTCAGGACACTGTGTGTGCAGTGCCACATATGAAATGCTCTAACTGAGCAGAGGAAGCAGATACATTTTAGGTGGGAGTCAGCGTTGGAGAAGAAATGACGTTTGAGCTGGGCCTTGCGGCACTAAACCATGTGTACATTGAGAGGAAGGGGTAAGACAGAGATGTGACAAAGGAGGGGGAAATCCAATTACAGCTTTGTATTGTTCTTGGTCTGAAGGAAAAATGACAGGACAGAACTCATAGTATGTTTTCCTCTCTGCTGGACATGACCTAGCCTTCTGCTGACCACGGGGACCACACAGGTCATTCCTGACCAAATTGCATAGACATAGCACACTTCTTCCCTGGGATTTACTCCAGTTTTGATAGGGTAAAGGTATAAACTTCTCAGTGACTAATGAACCTTGAAAGAGTCTTAAACACAGTTAAATCACACTTGGTTGGGATTGCCCTCTCATCAGAAATAGATGGGCACATTCTGTTTCCTCGTTGGTGGCTTAGGAATGAACGAGGCATCAAGTACTGTGCAGAGCATCCATTTATATAGTGAAAGACAGCCCTGAACCTGGAGTCTCTCCAGGACAGGGTCTAGGGGTGGCCTCTAGGACTCATCCCCCATCACTGCCACCCCCACCCCACACAATTATGCTTTTTGAGACAAGGAGCAATTTCCCAGCAGCAAATCTGTCAGTCAAGAAGGATGGCCCTGAATATTTTGAAACAAACCTCATAAAAGTATGAAGATATCTCTGATGGTTTTATCCATGGAGAGCCTAAAGTAATTAAAATGTACATACACACAAACCACTCCCTCCCCATAGAGAGCAGACAGCTTCAAAAGTCTATGAAAAGTAGCACTTAATAGCTTAAAAATGAAAGGTAGTTCTGAAAACCAGTGTCAATGACAGAAATAAAAATAACATATTTATGTGTAAATAAAAATGTACACATCTTAGCTAGTAGCTAAGCAGAACTTAAAGCCAGATCAAGTCAGAAGGAATTTCAAAACAGTGCAGGAAATGGTAAGCAAAACTAGAACTTAATCTAATTTTTGCCCCATCTCTCCTTTACATATATAAGATAGTCTAAGAGACTTGGGAGGCTTTCTCATTTGTCTGAGTGTTTTAAACAGATAACTTTGAGTTTAATGAAATCCTAGCATATTCTTTCTTTCCATTTAATCATTAGAGCTCACTTTTCTGTGGGCAAGTCTAGTAAATTCTTGTCCTTGGCATTACTTCTTGACAGTTTAGTAAACAATAAAAGCTCCCAGCTATGTTGGGACCTTGCTCCTTGATAAATCCCACTTACCTACTTCAACTGTTTCCCTTTAGGATAGTCTGCAGTTATTTTCCAATTTCTTCTTGCCTTCTCTATCTCTTTCTTTCCTCTTCTGTCGTCTCTGGCCATTTGTGGTTCTAGGTTGCCTTAAGCTGAGCTAGGTGCTTTTATGTGTTTTTGTTTGTTTCAAACTGGGGACTTGGGGAAGACGCTATGGGATTTATCTTTTGGACCATTGATACTTTGTAGCACAAAGTTGTTTTTTATCTTTGGAACTACAGTTACTTTACTTAAAGTGAAGTTCTGGCTCCACACTTGAGTCAAAGCAACTGTGGATTTCACCTGTGTGCACAGCTCCTGACTTGATACCAATGTAAAAGCATGACAAGAGGGTCCATGTTATGATCCAATTTATTGCCCTCTACTTTGCACACCCTCATCCTAGTTACCAATTCAAGATTTGTATCCACTTAAACATCACAAAATCCACACTTGTTCCTCTTTGTGTTTTTGAGTTTTAAGGTGGTCTGCCTTACTTTTGTTCTTGCCGTGTCCCCAGCTCCTAGAATTGTTCTTAGCATGTAGTGGGCTCTCAATAAATATTTGCTAAATGATATCACGTTTATAAGTAAAGAAAAAAAAAATCCTTCAGATAAATGCTCTTAGGCACACTTGACTCTGCGGCTTTCTTGGAATCATTAAAGAACATCCTGACATGGCAATAGTTGAATCTTTCAGGAACCAGCAAGCTATCTGATATGAGAGAAGTGTTACATAAAAAGGCCCAGCATGGCTAAAAAAAATAGGTTGGAACCCCTTCTGGGAAGAACAGGATTGAAAAGACTTTGAGGCGGCATCATAGTATAAATGAAAAGAATGCTGAGTTTAAAAATCAGAAAACCTGGATATGAATTCTAGCTTTCTTACTGCCTGTATGGCCTTCAGTAAGCCACTGATCTTACTTGAGCCTCAGTTTCCTAACCTGTAACGTGGAGATAATAAGACGTCTGTTGTGTTGTTAAGAATGAATGAAATAATGTACGTACAAGTGAAACTGGTATATTGCTTCTCCATTTGCCTCTCTGTTGCCCAAGGGGAAGCTCATGCAGTGCTGAACCCTCTGAGATCAGCCAGTCTAGCTGACTTCTCCTTTCTCATAGCATCTCTAGTGGGGAGGAAGGAAAGCAGGAGAGTGGGGAAAATGAACACATAGTTAAAGGAAAAAGGATTGGGTAGACCCTCATTGTGCATATTACATTCCATATCCCTTTGTGATTATTAGCCATTTAAAGCTGAATGGGATTTTGCAGCCAGAGATAGTCTCTGAACAGATGATTAATGGTTTAATCTGTAATAACTTTACATTTTATAGAACCCTGATAGGAGTCCACATCTGGTGAGCCAAGCTATTTAAGGCGGTGTTAATTCTGTTAATTGCTATACGTTTATTTGAATTGCTAGCACCTGCGGGCTTTGGGATAATGTGTTTGTTGTTGCTTTTGAAAAAAAAAATATACTTATTTTATCTAGTCTCACTGTCTTTTGCTGCTATCTATTATGTGATCACAATTTTTCTTCTGTTTTTTCTTTTGTATTGTCCTTTTTACTTCCTATACATTTTTCCCCTACCCCATTCTCATTTTCCTTAACTTTATGCTTCTCAAGCTCTTGTTTTGGTTTCCTTCATGATTTCTCAGGTGATGAGAAATCATTCTGTCCATAACCAGGTAAATTTAGGTCATGGCATTGGGCCTAAAAATTCCCTTTCCCTAGGGTCAGAAGAGATTGGCAAATGGAAGGAGGGTTGGCTTTAGGAAGCACAAATCCAGGTTTTGAGTCTTGCCTAGACTTGTTCCTTACCAGCTGCAAGACTCTTAGCATGCTACTCAACTGCTGTCATGGAGAAGGCGATGGCCCCCCACTCCAGTTCTCTTGTCTGGAAAATCCCGTGGACGGAGGAGCCTGGTGGGCTGCAGTCCATGGGGTTGCTAGAGTCAGACACGACTGAGCGACTTCACTTTCACTTTTCACTTTCATGCACCGAAGAAGGAACTGGCACCCCACTCCAGTGTTCTTGCCTGGAGAATCCCAGCGATGGGGGAGCCTGGTGGGCTGCCGTCTATGGGGTCGCACAGAGTCAGACACGACTGAAGCGACTTAGCAGCGACTGCTCTCAGACTCAGTTTTTTGTCAGATAATAATACTTTAGGCATTTTTATGTGGGGGGCAAATGTGGTAAAAAAAAAAAAAATGGAAGTGCTTTAGTAGACTGTAGAGCACTGGGCAAATGCCGGTGTAACTGTTTATGTTATTAGATGGAACCAAACTGATCAGTTTAAGGAACCACTTGCTGCTCTTTGCTGTTTCTGCAATTAATAATAATAATAATAATAATAATAATAATAATAATAATAATAATAATAAAGATAGCAGAATATGGGAGAGTCCAATTACTTTAATAAAGAGAGCAACTGAACTAGAACCTGGCTACCCGATCCATTTCTGGCGCCAGTTAGAAAGCCATAACTCCTCTGTGGACACCCATGTCTTGATCTGTCAAATGAGGATTGTTACCACTGGCACACCAAACATACCCCACTATGGAGCCCTTCTAGCATAGAAAGACTAATTGGATAGCAACGCAGAATTTACTTCCCTTCTGTTAGGAAGATATGCAGAAAAGCAGGGTATAGGTTTGGAGGAAAGAAGGCTTTGGCAGAATGGAAGGGTCAATAACAAAAAGGAGACCGAGAGGAACAGGATTCCAACAAGGTGGAAAGAAGTAGAGACATGAGTCAGAATCTGGGAAACTGGAAGAAAGCAGCAGAAGAAGACACAGAAGAAGAGAAACTGTATCTCAGGAGCTGTCTATTGCACTGACCACAGAAACTGCCATTTTCCTGGGTTAAAAAGTCAAATATTGACAAAGTCATGTGATTCAGTTTAAGAATGAAAGTTTTGGACTTCCCTAGTGGTCCAGTGGCTAAGAATCCACCAGCCAATGCAAGGGACGTGGATTCGACTCCTGGCCCAGGAAGACCTCACGTGCTGCAGGGCAACTAAGCCTGTCTGCCACCCGTACTGAGCCCACACCTAGAGCCCGCACACCGCAAGGGAGAGTAGCCGCCTCTCACAGCAACTGGAGAAAGTTGTGCCCACCAAGGAGGACCAAGCGCAGCCAAATTAATCAATAAATGCATGAAAAAAGAGGACTGAACGCTTTTTTTTTTTAAGAGCATAAATTGAATCTTCTTGAATTAGGGCTCCCCCGATAGCTCAGTTGGTAAAGAATCTGCCTGCATTGCAGGAGACCGATTCCTGGGTTGGAAAGATCCCCTGGAGAAGGGATAGGCTACTCACTCCAGTATTCTTGGGCTTCCCTTGTGGCTCATTTGGTTAAGAATCTACCTGCAATGTAGGAAACCAGAGTTTGATCCCTAGATTGGGAAGATTCCCTGGAGAAGGGAAAGGCCACCCACTCTCTGGCCTGGAGAATTCCATGGAGTGTATAGTCCATGGGGTCGCAAATAGTCAGACAAGACTGAACGACTTTCACTTTCACGTTCACTGAAAAGGGATTAATTTCTGGATTACTAGAAGCTGAAATGGGCAGGGGAGAGAATGGCATTCAGTGTCACAGAGGAGGAGATGAAACCCTGAGTTACTGGGGATCCATGATGCATGTGGGGCACGGTGTGAGTGCTTAGCCCAGGGTGGCTGTAAGAAAGCGGTAAGGGGCTGAGAAGAGCATCCAGAGAGTGAGCCTTCCCATACTCAGTATTGCAGTTGTCACAAACAGGAAGAGTTGTCACAAACAGCCTAAGAGCTTAGGCTAATGCCGGAAGAAAATGTTACAGGATGGTTTGGTTCTCATAATTGATGGGCTGCTGATGGAGAGCTAAGATATGGAAAACATCTTTTTGAGACCTGATATTCACTTTCCCTTATGTCAATGACTGTTTTCTTGATTTTTATTCTTCCTTATGTTCAGTCCAGTAATGTAATGCCATCGATTCCTTTCCTGGCTCCCTCGGTGAGCGTGTGCACTCCCAGTCTGTCAGGAACTTCCATCCCTCTGGCTGTGGTTATTTTGTTCATAGCTGGGCACTTAACCTGTTTGTATCAGGGACAGATATTCAGTTTCAAGACTTTGTATCTTGTAGGGAAGTACTTCTCCTTCTTTTGAGCTGCAACTTGGGATGGTATAGAATTTGAGCTTCTGCCCACCATCTTGCCACCCCATTGGGACTAAAAATGAAGCTAGAATGGAGAAAAGCAGAGCTAAAAGATGAGGAGAAACTAGGTTCTGGTGACATTTTGAGGCCCTGGATCAAACATTGTTCCACCTAGACCATCCCTGACTTTCCAGCCATGGTTGAACACATTCCTTCTTTTGTCTAAACCAGCCTGAGCTAGATTTTCTATCATTTGCAACAGACCTCTAAGTGATGTGAAAGAATTCCCTATTCCTCTTTTACCCTCTATGTTCTCTGATAAGAAAATAGGTCTTTGGCCAGGAGAAGATTAAGTTAGGAAATTTAATATCAGAGCTTGTTAAAATAGCACCTAATTGCCGTGCATTAATTTAAATTTCTTGACTTAGATGAATGATACAGAGAGAATTTGAAAGTAAGATTTTTGAAATCCAGTTGATAGTTTTTGAGAAACTGTAGAGAATGGAAGAGGTTCCTAATGACGAAAGATGGAAAAAGCATAGATCCTGATCACTATGGGCTTATGAACTTCGGTGGTATCTGAGGAAGATTTTGAATTTCATAATGAACAGAAGATATGAGCCCACCGAAGAAAAAGAGAGAACTGTAGTAATTCACTAAAAACAAACCATATAAAACTAAACTCACAAACATTATTCAAAATTGTTGCTTTCCTTAAAGCTCGGAAAAGTACTGTGTACCTAGCATTACTAAATATCAGCAAGGTATTTGACAGTACACTTTGTGATAGCCTCATCGACAAGATGGGGTAAAGTGATTGGATATAAGAGCTACTCGGTAAAGGAGTAACTCTTTAAATAAACAACTGGATCCTGGTGAATGGGTCTTAAATGGAAGTTTCTGGTGAATGTCCAGTGCTATGTCTTACTCAGCATTTATATTAGGAGCTTGAGGGAAGGTAGGAGAGAATGTTTATCAACTGTGCTAGTGGCATGGAGCTGAGGATAGAAGTTATGTGCCTATATGTTCAGAGAAAGAATTAATAAAGGTGTGAAAACAAAAGAGATTATGGTTCTGTAGCATAATTGATTGGCTGAGAGAGTAGTCTCTGTAGCTAAAGTTCTATTCCCACTAGCTGTTGCATGCTGAGCAAGTTCCTCAACCCTCTTTGCACTTCACTTATTTTTTGAGTGGGGAAAATTTACCTACTTGACCGGGTTCTTGTAAGTACTGACTGAGGTAATAATTGTAAAATCCTTAGCACAGTGCCTGGCATACAGAGAACGTTGGGTAAGTTGTATTTATCAGCATCATCATCATCAACACTGTGAGATAATGTGGTTACTGGGAATATTTCTCTTCAGTTCCGGATGATAAGCACTTACATGTTTAGCTGACTAATTGACAGATCAGATCATGTTTAGAGCTGAGCTACGAAAAAGATAACAGTGTGCTCAAGAGACTGACATCAAAACACGTTGACCGATGGACCCAGGAACACTTCACCTGAGGGAAGGATGCCTGAGCCGGTGGGTTGAGAGCTGTCTTCATACTTGAAGGACTGTCTTATGGATGTGGATTTAAATGTGGTTCACATACCCTCAGGCAGAAGCATTAGGGCAAGTGAGTGGAAGCTGGTACTAAATACAAGGCAGTCATTTCAATGAGAGCTATTCAAAGCTACTTTTAAAATAATGTTTTCCCTCTCACTCAAGGCATCTAAGCAAAGCACCAAATGAGTAGACAGTTTTGATTTTTCTAGCTTCCTTCTAAACATAAGATTCTATATACGTACATATATATAGCCACTAATTTTTAGATTCTGTTCCCTTTAGGCCACCTATACAGTAATGACCTATACTGAGTGTTGTGTAAAGTTCCTTGTGCTATACAATAGGTTCTTATTATTTATCTATTTTACATGTAGTGATGTTTATATGTCAATCCCAGTCTTTCAGTTTATCCTCCATTTTCTTCCTTGGTGGGCTCCCCTTGTGGCTCAGCTGGTAAAAAAAATCCAACCTGCATTGCAGGAGACCTGCATTTGATCCCTGGGTTGGGAAGATCCCCTGGAGAATGGAAAGGCTACCCACTCCAATATTCTGACCTGGAGAATTCTGTGGACTGTATAGTCCATGGGATCACAGGGAGTCAGACATAACTGAGTGACTTTCACTTCACTTTCCCCCTTGGCACCTATAAGTTTATTTTCTACATCTGTGACTCTATTTCTGTTTTATAAATAGGTTCACTTTTACAATTATTTTTAGAATCCAGATATAATTGATCTCATGTGATATTTGTCCTTTTATGTCTGACTTTCTGCACTCATTATGACAATATGTGTATCAAATTATTATATTGTACATCTTAAGCTTATACAGTGTTAAATGTCAACCATATCTTAATAATGCAATTATTGAAAAATTTTAAAAAATCCCCCAAATTCACATGAGATCCTATAGCTCTATAGAAAGGGAGCCTTCTGAAAAGAATGAGACTAGTTAGACCAGATTGATTGAAGGCTTTGCTGATTACTCTCCAAAGCAGTTGACTACACATGTCCCACAGAGACTCAGGGTTGCCCTTGTGGTAGGGTTTGAGGTTCCCAGCCACTGTCATCACTTATTAGTCATTTACAATTATTTCTCTTTCCTCAGACTTTCACGGGCATCATCTTCATAACCATTATAACCACAGCAATTATAATCATAATAACAATAAAGAATAACAGTTACTGAGCACAATGTGAATGCTTGTGAGGTATGGGTCTTTGTGGTTAAGTGCTTTGTATATATTTCCTAATCTAAACCTCACAACAAACTTCAGCGGTGGATTCTGTTCTTGTTGCTAATTTGGATGCAATGAGAGTGCTTTGTCCAGGGTCCCTCAGTTAGCGAGGCTTGGAGCTGAGATCTAAACAGTGTTGCTTTCTGAACTCCTACTTTATCGTCTCTACCAACTCAGTGGAGGGACTTGGTGAAGAAGTAAAAGAAAAGGCTTTTCAGGAAAAGGTTTGTAATTCTGTGGCTAACCCCACTCTAGGGAATGGCCTCTCACTTCTATTTAGAGGCTTCACTTCAGAGGAGAGAGAGGTCATTTAGTTTGGCAAAAATGTCCTCATGGGAGACTGACTACAACTGCCTATTCCTTTCACTTTGCCACTGATTGTTCTGAGCGGAAGGCAGGTTTTGCTCGATTTCTGACTCTGACTGGGCAAATTGATATTGCTCAACCTGTTAATGGAGGAACGCTTTTCATTATGGGATGTGAGTGGGACATGGCTCCTCTCAGTATAAATGCCAAGTGATGAAATACCTTTGTCTTGAGATGGGCAGCACGTCTGTCCTTTTCTTCCTTTCTAATATGTTCTGTGAAGTTGGAGTTATTTGCCTCCAACACCCTCAGAAAGCCAGAACGAGGAGCTTTTGAGGCTTATGATGAATTTTCAGGCTGATTCTGGGCGTCTTTCATTTAGTTTTGCCATCTTTTTTTCCCCTCTTTAGGATAAATTCAGTGGAATTCATTGCTTTCTAAAAATGTCACTTATTTACAGCAAATGTAATCTACCACAACATTCCCACTGAGACAAAATCTCTTGTGTCTTCGAATGCCTCGGAGGAGACAGAAAAGGTAGTCTTTGTAAACATACACCTACAGGGATAACGCCATCATTGAGCTTATTAACTAGCTAATGCTTTTTAAAGTTGCTTTGCAAACGCTGAAACGACTCTGACATTAACATTAAATGCTTTTGTCACCTCGTGTTCCAACCCCCCATATGGACAGTGTGCCACGACTATGTTCTGCATAAATTTCTAGAGAGATAGTGGGGCACCTTTTCCACTTGGCAATCAGTGCCAGTGCAGCACGGGGCGGCAGCACTGCGCACCAATTACTGACCAATAAAATTCTCCCTCTTCCTCCTCCTCCAGCTTCTCCCTCACCAGCCAGTATCCGCAGATGGTCCATCTCATACTTTGCAGAGAAAATGGGAACGTATTCACTTTTGCTTGGTCCGTTCCTCTCCCCCCACCTTTAGCTTTACCTTCAAAGATAGTGGCTCAGCTGGTAAAGAATCCACCTGCAATACAGGAGACCCTGGTTCCATTCCTGGGTCAGGAAGATCCTCTGGAGAAGGGATAGGCTACCCACTCCAGTATTCTGGCCTGGAGAATTCCATGGACTGTATAGTCCATGAGGTTGCAAAGAGCTGGACACGACTGAGTGGCGTTCACTTCACTGCAAAGATAGTCATCCCTACCTTCTCTTCTCCTGTCTTATACGATGAGCTCTCCCCTTTCCTCTGAGTGTAACTGCTGTTCTCCTCTGCCTCTTCTCAGATTCAGCCCTTTGAGGATCTCTCCCTTTGGGTCACCTTAGCTCTTCTCTTTACCTCTTTTCTATTCCCTCAACTAGAGATATGCTCAAAATTATTTTCTTGATCTTGTCTCCTGCTGAACCCACACCTTAGCTCATTCCCTGTTACAATGAAAAACTTCTCAGGAAAATTTCATATGTGTTCCATCTTCTCTGCCTCGTGGTTACTCTGTACCCTCTGTGACTTCACACCGTACACTGAAGCACCATACTTGTCCTCAGCACTTGAGCAGAATTAACTTCTGGCTTTACCTTGCTTAAGCTGGAAACACTTCACTGTATGATCTACGGTGCTTAGTTCTTAACTGCATTGTATTCTAAGTGCTATTATACTTTATACTATGTGGTATTGTATTTTAATGATCCTCTGCTCATAAGTTTCCCCAATAGTATGAACTTCTGGAAGGCAAGAACTAGGATTTCTACAGATTGAGTACTCCCTGTAGCATTAGACATAGGTCCTGGCACATGAGTATCTGAAAAATATTCTTCACAAAATAGATATTTGTGAATACCAGTAGTAAAATTTTTGCTTTGCATTTGCAATGTCCTCTTATATCCATTTTCTCAACAGTGTATCATTCACTCACTTCTTCATGACTGCAGTAAATACTCATAGAGTGACTACTTTGTTATCAGGTATGCTCTAAGTGTTGGAGTTTGTGGTTAATAAGACCCTGTATGAGATCCCTGAGCTTATGGAACTCATGTTATGGCTGAAGGAGACTAATAGTAAATGTGTAAACACCTAATTAAGATACTTTAAAATAATTATATGTGGTATGAAGAAAGTAAAAGAGAATCATGGGGTGGTGAGTGGCAAGGGGATTGGGTCTCCGTTTTTAGACTGAATGGTCAGGGAAGGGCTCCCTGAGGAGATGACAGTTAAGCTGGAACCTAGGATGCAGGAAAGAGCCACACAAAGATCTGGGAGAGGTTCTTTCAGTCTAAGGAAGCTGCGAGAATGAAACGGACCCCAGCCAAGCGAAGGGTGGTGTGTTCCAGGCATGGCAGGGATACTGACATGGAAAGCAAACTAGCGGTTACCAGAGGGCAGTGGAGAGGGGTTGGGACAAGTGAGGAATATTACTTAAGAGATACAAACCACTGTGTATACAGTAGATAAGAAACAAGGATATATTGTACAGTGCAGGGAGAGGTGTAGCCATTCTCTTTTAATGACTTTCAGTGGAGTGTGTAGTCTGTAGAAATACTCAGTCACTAGGCTCTACACTTGAAACTAAAATAGTTTTGTAAATAAAATATACTTCAGTTAAAAAAAAGAAGTGATAATGAAATCACTGTGACTGTGGCTCAGAGAGAGGTGGTGAGAGGAGAAAATGTGATTAGACATCAGGCTTCTCTTCAGAGGTCCAAGCTAGGCAATATCAATATATCAAGCTTACCTCCACCTCGAGGTCTTCGTTTGCTGTTTGTCTCCTGTCTAGGTTGACTTTCTCTCTCCCTTTATTCAAGAGAACAGGGTGTCTCTCCAGGTTTCTAAGCTTACCTGTGCAGAGTGTCTCCTTCTCTCCTGTCACCTCCTGGCATTTACTGTTATCCCTCTTTCTCATGTACCTTTGATCCTTGCCTATCTGTTTATTTTTCCTTTGCAGGCTACAAACATGTGCTAGTCTGGCCTATCCTTGCATGAAACCCTTCTCTTTACTTACACCTTCTTAAACTCAGAGAATGTATATTTCTTTCCCAGAGATTGTAGGTAAGGAGAAAAAACAGAATGGTTTTGAGATTTGATAAAGGACTGATGACTGTGGCTCAGCTCATGGACTCCTTATTGCCAAATTCAGACTGAAATTGAAGAAAGTAGGGAAAACCACTAGACCATTCAGGTATGACCTAAATCAAATCCCTTGCAATTATACATGGAAGTGACAAATAGATTCCAGGGGCTAGATCTGATAGACAGAGTGCCTGATGAACTATGGACAGAGGTTTGTGACATCGTACTGGAGGCAGGGGTCAAGACCTTCCCTGAGAGAAAGAAACACAAAAAGGCAAAGTGATTGCCTGAAGAGGCCTTACAAATATCTGAGAAAAGAAGAGAAGCTAAAGGCAAAGGAGAAAAGGAAAGATATTCTCATTTGAATGCAGAGTTTCAAAGAATAGCAAGGAGAGATAAGAAAGTCTTCCTCACTGATCTTTGCAAAGAAATAGAGGAAAGCAATAGAATGAGAAAGACTAGAGATCTCTTCAAGAGAATTAGAGATACCAATGGAAACTTTCATGCAAAGATGGGCACAATAAAGGACAGAAATGATATGGACCTAACAGAAGCAGAAGATATTAAGGAGAGGTGGCAAGAATGCACAGAAGAACTGTACAAAAAATATCTTCATGACCCAGATAATCATGATGGTGTGATCACTCACCTAGAGCCAGACATCCTGGAACGCAAAGTTAAGTGGGCCTTAGGAAGCATCACTATGAACAAAGCTAGTGGAGGTGATAGAATTTCAAATCCTAAAAGATGATGCTGTGAAAGTGCTACAGTCAACATGCCAGCAAATTTGGAAAACTCAGTAGTGGCCACAGGACTGGAAAAGATCAGTTTTCATTCCAATCTCAAAGAAAGGCAATGTCAAAAGATGTTCAAACTACCACACAATTGCACTCATCTCACACACTAGCAAAGTAATGCTCAAAATTCTCCAAGCCAGGCTTCAACAGTACATCAACTATGAACTTTCAGATGTTCAAGCTGGATTTAGAAAAGGCAGAGATCAAATTGCCAACATCCATTGGATTGTAGAAAAAGCAAGAGAATTCCAGAAAAACATCCACTTCTGCTTCGTTGACTCTGCCTTTGACTGTGTGGATCACCACAAACTAGAAAATTCTTAAAGAGATGGGAATTTCAGACCACCTGACCTGCCTCCTCAGAAATCTGTATGCAGTTCAAGAAGCAACAGTTAGAACTGGACATGAAGAAATGGACTGGTTCCAAATCAAGAAAGGAGTACATCAAGGCTGTATATTGTCACCCTGCTTGTTTAGCTTATATGCAGAGTATGTCATGAGAAACACTGGGCTGGATGAAGCACAAGCTGGAATCAAGATTGCTGGGAGAAATATGAATAACCTCAGATATGCAGATGACACCGCCCTTATGGCAGATAGCGAAGAAGAACTAAAGAGCCTCTTGATGAAAGTGAAAGAGAGGAGTGAAAAAGTTGGCTTAAGACTTAACATTCAGAAAACTAACATCATGGTATCTGGTCCCATCATTTCATGAGAAATAGATGGGGAAACACTGGCTGACTTTATTTTTTTGGGCTCCGCAGATGGTGACTGCAGTCACAAAATTAAAAGATGCTTGCTCCTTGGAAGAAAAGCTATGACCAACCTAGATGGCATATTAAATAGCAGAGACATTACATTACTTTTGCCAACAAAAGTCCGTCTAGTCAAGGCTATGGTTTTTTCCAGTGGTCATGTATGGATGTGAGAGTTGGACTATAAAGAAAGTTGATGCTGAAGAATTGATGCTTCTAAACTGTGCTGTTGGAGAAGACTCATGAGAGTCCCCTGGACTTCAAGGAGATCCAAGGAGTCCATCCTAAAGGAAATCAGTCCTGAATATACATTGGAAGGACTGATGCTGAAGCTGAAGCTCCAATACTTTGGCCACCTGATTTGAAGAACTGACTCCTTTGAAAAGACCCTGATGCTGGGAAATATTGAAGGCTGGAGGAGAAGGGGATGACAGAAAAGGATGAGATGGTTGGATGGCATCACTGACTCAATGGATATGAGTTTGAGCAAGCTCCAGGAGTTGGTGAGAAGAATGCATGGTTGTATATAATCCAGTAGGTTTAGAACAGCAGATACTACTGTCATCAAAGTGAAGTCAGTCAGTTGTTGAAGCCCTACCAGGCTCCTCAGTCCATGGGACTTTCCAAGCAAGGGTACTGATTTGGGTTGCCATTTCCTTCTCCAGGGGGATCTTCCTGACCCAGGGATTGAACCCAGGTCTCCCACATTGCAGGCAGATGTTTTACCGTCTGAGCCACTAGGGAGGCATCAATCCTTCACTCAAGTTGGAAACCTCTGGGTGAACCCTGATCTTTCCTTCTCATCCCCTTCTTCTGCTCTAGTCTCACAGCATCAGCCAGAAATCCCATTGACAATCCCCTTGCTGTATTTCACATTCATTTCTTTCCTTTCTGGGTGGTTGGCTCCCTCCTTTCCCTCTGCCCTTGCCCATGGTCATGGTGTCACAAGGAGTCTTCCCCGCTCCAGTCTCTCTGTCGGTCTTACAGTCTGCATCCTGCCCCTACTTGCCTTCCGCGCTGCGCATCAGCAGTGTCCATTGCCCACCAAGAGCCCGTGCGCTCCAGCTGCCCGCTCACGGCCTGCTGTAGTCCAGCTTCAACTTTGTCACCTCTGCTCCATACCTCCTCTCCCTGCTTAACCGGAGTGGCTATTACATCTTATTCGGAATATATGTTTTGAGTTCTTGCTTCTAAAACTTCTTTCCTTGGACCTCCTAGCCTAGGATGTCACCTTTTATTCTCTGCCGTCTGACTTTTACACATTCTTCCAAGACTCGATTCATGGCCGCCTGCTTGCCAGTCAGCTTGGTCAGCAGCGTTAGCTCTCACTTCTGAATTCTAAGCATGTGTCTATGATGTGTATACGCCATCTGCGTATGTATATATGGTATGGCATGTTGGGGCCCAGACTTTGGAGGCAGACTTCCAGACGTTAAATTTTTGTTCTGCCACTCACTATGGACACATGTCCTTGGACAAGTCAGTTTGCTTCTCTGCAACTCAGTTTCTCCATCTATATGTATTTTAATTGAAGTATGATTGACTTGCCATGTTGTGTTGGTTTCTGGTATACAGCAAAATGATTTAGTTATATGTGTATATATATATATATATACACACATATATATATATATATATATTCTTTTTTGTATTCTTTTCCCTTATGGTATATTATAGGATAATGAACACAGCTCCCTGTGCTATACAGTAGGGCCTTGTTATTTGTCTGTTTTATATGTAGCAGTTTGTATCTGCTAAACCCAAACTCCTAATTTATCCCTCCTGTACCCCCTTTCTCCTTTGGTAACCATAAGTTTGTTTTCTGTGTCTACGAGTCTGTTTTCTTTGTAAATAAGGTCGCTTGTGTTGTATTTTAGATTCCATATATAAGTGATGACATGGTGTTTGTCTTTCTCTTGCTGACTTATTTCCCTTGCTATGACAACCTCTAGGTCCAGCCATATTGGTGTAAAGGGCATTATTTCATTGTTGCTATGGCTGAGTAGTATTCCATTTTGTATATGTACCATATCTTCTTTCTCTATTCATCTATCAGTGGACATTTATGTTGATTCCATCTTCTGGATATTGTGAGTCTTGCTGCTATGAACATTGGGGTATGTGTATCTTTTTGAATTACATTTTTCTCCAGTTTTATGCCCAGGAGTGGGATTGCTGGATCATATGGTAGATGTTTTTTTAGTTTTTAAGGAACCTCCTTTCTGTTTAGTATTAGTAGTTGCACCAATTTGAATTCCCACCAAGAGTGTGGGAGGGTTCCCTTTTTTTCTCACACCCTCTCAACATTTGTTATTTGTCGACTTTCTAATGATGGCCATAAAATGGATTTTTTAATAGTACCTACCTCATAGAATTTTTATGAGAATCAAGTGAAGTGATACAATACCAGTACATGGTAAGTGCTCAGTAAATATTGGCTATTATTGCCATTTATTTGGTCCTTAAAATGCCCTGCATTTGTTAACTTTTCTGGCAGACATATAATCCCTTTGAGGCAGAGAGGTTTTTGGAGTTTCAGCAGTAAAGTTTGTACTATCAGTTTATTCATTAAAGAGAATAGAAAATAATATATATCCCTTGAATGAATTTCTTGATTGACTGTAAGGAAGTTGCTTTGCCTCCATACCACAGTTGGACCTCAATTAAAATGATCCCATCTGCAAAATGAAGATAATAATTTCTTCTTTATATGTAGTGCAAAAATCAACTTTCATTCAATAAAAGGTATGCATGTGTATGCTATATGAATTCAGTGATTTTATATTTTTTGAATTGCTGGTAATCAAATGATATTGTGATGGTATTAGCATGCATTTTTATTCATAGATATTTTTAATGGAACGGTTCTGAAAGTTAATGTTTAAAATACTAAAGGAAATAAAACTTACTTACAGCATCAGATATTAGCTTGATGCTCACCAATGTCCCTTTCAAGTCTAAAATTTGTATAAATTATTAATTGCTTTAAAATGTCTTACAATCCCTCAGTTACCTTTAAAGAACTAATTAGATGAGCCTCTATTATGGTCCAGGCATAGTGTCTGGGATACACAGTGAACTGGGTACACATCCTTCCTTGGGAGATCTTTGAGTTCAGAGGTTGGCAGCTTTCTCTGCAGAGGGCCAGGTTAATGGTTCTCCACTGGTGGCAGTTTTGACCACAGGGGACATTTGGCACTGTCTGGAGACACTTTGGGTTGGTAAGAGTGGCATGAGGGGACAGATGGAGTGAAGCAAAGGGGTAGTGAAGTGATGGAGTTGGAATGCTACTGGCATTTAATGGGTGGAGGCCAAGGCTGACATTACGCGTCCTGCCACACAGAGGACAGTCCTTCTATGGTAAAGAAGTATCCAACCCAGAACCTCAAGAGTGCTAACATGGAGACTCTTGACCCAGATAATTAATAGTAAGTAGGTTGTAAAGACATGGTTTTGTGGCCCAGGGGTCTCTGTCACAGCTACTGAATTCTGCCTTTGTACCAGGATAGCAGCTACAGATAATAGATAAACAAATGGGTGAGTCTGTATTCCAATAAACTTTCTTTATATAAGAAAGTAGAGAGTGGGTTGGATTGTGCCCTAGGACAGTATTTTCTTGTCCCCTGCTCTAGCTGACGTGTAAACAAAGCTGTATAATTACATATATTAAGCTATGTGGTCCAAGTTTTCACAGGTTTATAGTAAAGCCCAAAATATGGGCAATTTACCTAACCTGAGATATTAGAGATGGTTTCTTGAAGGAGAAAGACTATAACAAAGCTTTTGTTTGTTTATTTGTTTTGTTGAGTGGAAATAGGAAAGTGAAAATGTTAGTCACTCAGTCATGTCCAACGCTTTGCGACCTCATTTGCTATAGTCCACCAGGCTCCTCTGTCCATGGGATTCTCCAGGCAAGAATACTGGAGTCGGTTGCCATCCCCTTCTCTGGGGGATCTTCCTGATTGAACCCAGGTCTCCTGCATTGCAGGCAGATTTTTTACCTTCTGAGCCACCAGGGAAGCCCCAGAAGGGGGAATAGCATCAGCAAAGGCATAGAAGTGTGAAACACGTGGAGTAGTGTGGCGAGTGTGGGGAGCTATTAATAAGAATAAAGGAAGTAGGAGTGGTACTAATAACAATACTAGCAGCTAACACATAGTAAGTGCTTACTGTGCGCCAGGAACTCTTCTTAGTATTTCACATATGTTGACTCATCTCCTGGAAACAGAGCTTGGTGTGGCTGGGTGATATGAGATTCGGTTGAAGATGTGAGTATACACTGGAGCTAGGATTTTATTCAACACTTAGATAAAACTAAGAATGAGAAGAGCATCAAGGAAGCAATTAGTAAGACTTCTCAAATTGATAGAATGTTAAGGGTCAGAGTAGAGAGAGGTCACAAGTTTCAGGTTTGGTGAGATTAATGGAATATAGAGGTACTGGAGGAGAGGTGAGCTTAATGGGAAAAATGGTAAGTTTAATGCTGAATGTATTGTGTTGGAGATACTTGTGTTCTATGGAGTTCAGAGTCAATTTCAGATAGTTGGAGCTGTAAGTGTTAACATTGTTTAAAATTGATGAACTCAGGTAAGAAAGCCCATCAAATAGAACAATAGATTAAAAATATAAAAGAATCCTGAGGGTCATTAATATTAAAACAAAAAAAAAAAGAATAGATTTAAAAGAAAAATCTGGAAGGTAGGAGAAGAATCTGAGAAAGAAATATCACAAATGGCAGTAAGTAGAATGTTTCCAGGACTTAGTGCCAAAGCGAACACTGGGAAGTTGAGAACTGAAAGGGCCATTGTAGCTGAGAATTCAGAGGTCAAGGGTAGTTTTATTTTGCTTTTGAATCAGTAGATACGTAACTGTTTTGAAATTCAAAAGCAAAAATGCCAGTATAAGTGGAGAAGCTAAAGATGTAAAAAACATAAATGTTGAAACAATATTCCAGGAGAGAATTCCAAACTTTACTTAATATTCATTAAGTAAAGTTTGTACAAGAAATCTCATGGAGAATTACTTTGTGGGCTTATTTTGAGTTGTGATACATTTTTTAAAAAATGCATTTATGTAATCATTCAACAATTCATATTTTGTAGTACATTCTCCTTTCCCCTAATTGATTAGCTCTATCATTAGATTTTCTGAAGTTGTGGGCTTGAGGGACTCAGTATCTATGTGTTATAATAAAATTTAAAAGCCACAATTGTAGAACAGCAAAACTTTGGGGATATTATTATGTGATTAGCAAATAGGACACCAACCTCATAGATGTGAAATTTTAAGATATTAAAATTATGTAGAACACAGTGTCAGTTCAGTTGAGTTCAATTCACTTTAAGTCTTCCATTGAATGCCATGCATTTTTATTAACAGTGATGAGACAGAATGTTTTGCTCTCAAACAGTTTGCCATCTTATCTATTTTGTGTGTTTATTGCACAAAGGATTTACAGCAACTAAATGTGTAGTTCATGGGAAAAGATTTACATACACACAAGCACTTGAATTCTAATCGTGAAGAAATTTAATGAAATGCTAGTATCACATGTAGAATCAGTGGTGCAAGCAATGTGTACTTTCAGGAAGGGAGAGTCTAGCATGTATTGGAATATTAGAAGGTAAATAATCTCCATTTATCAGCTCTATGTGATGTTCTCTCTGGAAAGAATTTAGTTAACTAAAGTACTCTTCTAACAGAAGAACAACGGTGATAGAGAACCAAGGGGTGATCCAAGCTACCGAAATACTATTGGCTCTTTGAGGACAGATTGTGTCTTATCTGTGTATTCCCCTGGGCTAAGGCACCATGCTGCTGCTGCTGCTGGGTCGCTCCAGTCGTGTCTGACTCTGTGCAACCCCAGAGACGGCAGCCTACCAGGCTCCCCCGTCCCTGGGATTCTCCAGGGAGGAACACTGGAGTGGGTTGCCATTTCCTCCTCCAATGCATGAAAGTGAAAAGTGAAAATGAAGTCTCTCAGTCGTGTCTGACTCTTCGTGACCCCATGGACTGCAGCCTACCAGGCTCCTCTGTCCATGGGATTTTCCAGGCAGGAGTACCATGGCTACCATGTATTGAGTGCATTGATGACATTTGGCCATTGTATTAGAGCAGCAGAGGCAGGTTGGACCGTGTGCTTTGTGGATGCTCTCCAAATAATGGTGCTGATGACAAAAAGCTTAAAGATCAAAAGAAAGTGAATTGTGAGAACTCCATCTGTAGAGGACTGGGGTGAAAATGTCTGTAGAAGAAGAGAAGGCTGTTGGATTCATTATCAAATGAGAGTTGGCCACACCCACTGGGTTCTTTCCTCTCTTGTAACAGCATTGGTTCATAAAAATGTGCTTTCTGTATGAACTGTGCTCAGTCAAGTGTGTCCCACTCTTTGCCACCCCAAGGACTATAGCCCACCCCATGGACTGTAGCTCATCAGGCTTCTCTGTCCGTGGGATTTCCCAGTCAAGGATATTGAAGTCAATTGCCATTTCTTACTCCTAGGGATCTTCCAGACCCAGGGATTGAACTGGCATCTCTTACATCTCCTACATTAGCAGGACGATTCTGGGAAGCCTCAGAATTTATAGAATGAATGAACCAGTTTTAGCTTAAGATGGACAGATAAAAAATAAATGTCCAGTAATTCCACCATAGCAGTTTCTTATGAAAGAAATTTAAGGTTAAGATAAAAGTGAAAGTTGCTCAGTCATGTCCAACTCTTTGAGACCCCATGGACTATACAGTCCATGGAATTCTCCAGGCCAGAATACTGGAGTGGGTAGCCTTTCCCTTCTCCAAAGGTTAAAGTAAGTTTTATTAAAACAAACAAACAAACAAACAAACAACTAATGAAATCCGTAAGACTTTTGGTTCTCACCTCTAAGGGTTAATCATATTGGCTGTTTCACAAAATAGCTGAGAATGACTGCACTGTGATTTTTGCTAGCTTTTAGTCCCTATAGGCAAAAAAGCCTTTCTGAAAGAGATTTGAAAATTGTGGAGTCTGATAACACTGGTAGTTGTCAGGTTTTTCTCTAATGAACAGCTTATCAGTAAATGTGCTCAGTGGTTAATTACCGCATTAGGGCTTATTGGTGTGAAGTGCAGTAGAATGCCCATTATCCTTATGCAAATGGGGATTTACTGCAGGTTAAATCCTATGACCTGAAATCTAAGTCGCCTGTCATAAATGAGACCTATGTAGTAGCCCTGCTGGGATTGGCACTGACAAAGGACCCTGGGAATGGGGTGAATGAATCATGCCTGGGTGGGTGGGACTTGCTCTTTGGAATGTCTCACAAAGGCTAGTGGAGCTAATTGTGCTGCAGAGGCTGTTGGGTGTTTTTGTTTTGCTTTGATTTTAATTTTTCAGGGCAGCCAGGTGGCCCAAGCCACTCATGATGCCAAGGGTGTCCTTCACCAGATGGCCTGGGACATTTGGGATTGTGGGAATCAGGTAGAGATGTGTTATTCTTTCAAGAGACCTGTCCAATTAGGGTGTGGATCCACAGATAAAGATTTGCAATTCCTAGGTGTTTCTATCAGCTTCCAGTTCAGTTCAATCAAGTCACTCAGTCGTGTCCAACTCTTTGAGACCCCATGGACTGCAGAACATCAGGCTTCCCTGTCTATCACCAACTCCCGGAACTTACTCAAATTCATGTCCATTGAGTCGGTGATGCCATCCAACTATCTCATCCTCTGTCATCCCCTTCTCCTCCTGCCTTCCATCTTTCCCAGCATCAGGGTCTCTTCCAGTGAGTCAGCTCTTCACATCAGGTGGCCAAAATATTGGAGTTTCAGCTTCAGCATCAGTTCTTCTATCAGCTTAGATTGCTATAACAAATGCCATAGATTGGGTGGCTTAAGCTACAGACTATCTCTCCCAGCCCTGGAGGCTGGGGAATCTAGGATCACAGTTGTCACAGATTTGTCTAATGGCCTGGTTTGTCAATGGCCATCTTCTTGCTGTGCTTTCATGTGATGGAGAGATAGATGATCTCTCTTGTGTATCTTCTTACAAGGACACTAATCCCATCACAAGGGCTCTATCATTACCTTTCAAAAGCCTCACCCCTAATACTGTTGTGCCCAGATCCCTGTCTCCACAAACCACCAGGAGGCCACTCACCGATGCAAGCGCAAGAGGGAGTTTATTGCAGACCCCGGGTCTGGAGCGCAAACACACACCGACGCAGCGGAGTGAGGGCGGCGGCGCCAAGCCGCATGGTACGAGGCTTTTAAGGGAAAGAGACGAAGGGAAGGAGGGCACGAATGGGGTGATGTGCCTCAGCGTCCTGTGACTGTCCAGGACGGAAGGGGAGGTCAGGGGTTTTTCGCGCGCTAGCCCCTGATAGGTATATTCAACCGCGAACAGCCCCCTGACTGGCGTATTTTGTGGCGCTTCCCCGACGCACAGGGATTGGTCGTGTCTAGGGGGGTGGCCTGGGGTTGGGGGAACTTAGGTGTTGCCTTCTATCACAAGATGGCAGCTCCTTTTTTAAGACGGAGTCACTTAGGCCCTACAATATCATCACTCCGGGGAACAGGGCTTCATCATATGACTCTGAGTTGGGGGTACACAAGCATTCAGCCCACTGCACTTGGAAAGGCTTGGGACTCAAAGTGGGGAAGGCCAACCTCAGTAGGCTGAGGTTCACAGCTGCCTCGGATGTTTCAAGAGGAACGAAGCTCAAGGCAGCCTACTCAAGAGAAGGCAGGTCTGCTGTAGAACAGGGTGAGTGTTACACAGGGGCCACCTAGGAGCCCAAGCTCTGGAGTGCCCCTGGATTTACACATCTAATCCCACACCCTTACCCGAAGCTGAGACAGAGGTGGTTATTGAGCCTCCTGTCCCTTAGGACTGACTCAGGAGAGGTTGCTTGGGGCCCTGTGAGTCTCCGGTTACACTCTGCCTTGAGGTTGAAACCAGGCAGGAGCTGGTCTGACATAGTCAAAGCCGCATTCAAATCTATGTGCTTATAAAAGGAGGTTTGTGTTTGGTGTTTGGGGGCTTCTAATACTTTATGGGCACTGATATTTCTGCAAACAATAGGGGCCCTTTGTGAAGCCCTGGAACCCTGGCTAATGTCCTCTACTTCTGGCCTATTGAAATCCATAACTAAGAAGAAGAGGCTCTCAGCATCTCAGGGACAGGAAAATCTTTATTTCAGAGGTTTCTTAAATGACTCATTAGTACCCAGAAAGGAAGATAGAGCCTTTCGTGCCTAGGGCTTGTGTCCAGGTAATTTTGGTGGAGAACAAGATTTCTTACCACACCGAGAGTGTTTATGTGGCTGGGGCAAAATAAGTTGTGGTTTCAGTGCTGATCCATTAGCAGTGAGTGTGGTGGGTGAAAGTTCTTTAATTGGTCCCCTGGGTGAAAACAGCCTGGTATTTATAAGCCATCAGCAAAAGGAGGTTGGGGAGGTTCCAGGTGACTTGTCAGCTTTATACCAGTGACTTTTATGTCTTTCAGGTCACGTTAAAACATTTCGCTTGAATCAGGAAAACTGTTATCCTTTTCAGTCCCATCCTAAACTCATGGTCTTACTTGTTAGAAGCATCCATAGAAAGCACCCTTCCATCTTCATAATTCCCCATTACAAAAGAGTAGCACGGCTTTCTTATTTAAGGACAGTACAAACTGTTTTAGCTGTAAGATGTAGTCTGTGAATTACCGAGGCAGAAAAGGAACATGCACCAGCGGTGTGTTTCCCACACAGCAAGAACTCAGTGGAGTGACAGACATTTAGAGAGGTGGCCAAGGCGGTGGGGCCAGGCCCAGAAGAAGCACTTACTCACTTGTTCAGAACATTTTAGACCAAATGCAGATTGAGGTACCACATACCCTATCTGGTATCCTTGTACAAACTGACTTAAGGTCTAGATGAGAGGCAGAATTGAGGGACCTTCTTTTCCTGGAACCTCACCTTCTTGACTGCTTAGCTTTCTAAACACTGGAGGCAGGAGGGGTCTCCCAAATGAGAATCAGCCAAAGATCATTTTATAGCAGCCAGTGCATGAGACATAAGAAATAAAGCGATGAAAGGAATCTAATTCTCATATAAAAGAAAGATGCAAGAGGTGGTTCTCCGGAGAGCCCTTTTCATAGAAAAGAGACCCAAGTGGAAAGCTTTTTGCAGAGATCCAGGAGAGTAGCTGACCTACTTTATTTCCATTTATTAAAGCTTTATCCCTCTAAAAGGGCTTCCCAGGTGGCACAGTGGTAAAGAATCCACCTGCTAATGCAGAAGAAGCAGGAGATGCTGGTTCAATCCCGGGGTCAGGAAGATTCCCTGAGTAGGAAATGACAACCCACTCTGTATTCCTGCCTGGGAAATCCCATGGACAGGAGCCTGGAGAGCTACAGTCCATGGGGTTACAAAAGAGTAGGATATGACTTGATGACTAAGCACACATATACCTGTCTCAAAGCTTTCAGTCCTTCTTAAGTAGGAACTTAAGAAGAATTAATTTTGCCCTCAGCCATTTCAGAGCTTGAAGAAGCCTTGAGAAGAGAAACTCAGAGCTATATTCCTAGTAAAACTATAGGATAAAATAAATTTTATCATTATGTCAGCTCAGATGTATTGGTGGTAGTTACAAAAGATTCTGGTTTCACAGGAAACAATTTTCGTTGTATTGCTATGTTGCTTTCTAGTTCATGTTTTACCATTTTACTGTATATGTTTATATTCTTAAGCAAATTTTCTATAATCTGAGTGTTTAAAATTTATACAAATGATGTCTTACTGTGTATATCTTTGTACAACGTACTGTTTTATTCAATATAACATTTTTCAGATTTATCTTAGCAGATTCACTTGAAGATAGAAGATGGTAGACTTCAATTATACATGTTAACTTCTGTTTAGCATCCCACTGTAGGAACATACTTTGTTTTACTTATTTCATGCCATTTTCTAGCGTGGCTCAATATTTAAGTTGTTTCCAGTTTTCAGCATTTCCGTTAAGGCCTTAGTGAATGCCCTGCATGTGTTTTTATTCATGTCTGTACCAGAAGTGATGTTGTCTACGGGTGTATCTGTAATTTTACCAGATATTGCCAAATTGATCTCCAAATTAGTATGCAGATTTGCACTCCTACTAGCAGCAGGTAAATGTCTTCTTGATCTTTGACAATATTTGGTATTGACTCTAAATTGTATAGTATAAACCAACTCATTTGAGTTTAAGCAAGATTTACCCTATAAAATATATACCGACAGCTTTCTCTCATATTAAGTTCTTCATTCCTACTGAGAATCTACTGAAAACGACTTTAAGGGGATATAAACTGTGTGCTTCTTGTTTCCTTCTTACTCTCTGAAGCCCCGCTGAGAAGCTTCCCATTCAGTTGTTAGTTTGGAGCCCGTCTCTTTATCAGAAGAAACTTGTCTTTCTGCTTAAAAATGATGTAGTTCTTCTGAAAAGTCAAAGTGTTAGGCATTCGGTTGTGTCCAACTCTTTGTGACCTCATGGACTGTAGCCCGTCAGGCTCCTCTGTCCATAGAATTCTCCAGGCAAAAATACAGGAGTGGGTTGCCATTTCCTTCTCTATGGGATTTTCCTGACCAGGGATCAAAACTGCATCTCTTATGTCTCCTGCCTTGGCAGGTGGGTTTTTTTTATCCCCAGTGCCACCTGGGAAGCCCAAGATGCACACTACAATATATAAAATAGATTAACAGAGACCCACTGTATAGCAAAGGTAACTATATTTAATACCTTGTAATACATTGTAATGGAAAAGAATCTGAAAAAAGAAAAAATATATGTATGTAAAAAAAAAACCCACTAAATCACTTTGCTCTATACCTGAGACAATGTAAATCAACTATACTTCATTTAAAAAAAAGATAAAGGAAAACACAACAAAATCTCCAAAGCAGATAATTATTACTGAGCAACCAAAAATGAAGGCATCAAAACTGTTAAAAAAAAAAAAGGATGTTTTCATGGAAAATATTATTCCCAATATATTCATTCTTTACCACCTTAGGCTTTCCTTTTCTGGGGTGTTGATGGGTAGTTAGAAAATTACTGGGTTCTCCCTAGAGTTGAGTTTAAAATGTGTGAGTAGCATTTGAGTCTCTTGGAACTATGGTTCCCAACAATTCCTTTCATGGAAAGTCATAAAGTTATGTCTTATCATAGACTATGTAGTTGACCTCTTCTGTTATTACTATTACTGTGGACCCCTTCATGTGTCTTTTTCTTACATTTTCTATAAAAGCTAAAGCAAAATATTTATTTTGGCTGTTATGTGACAAAGAAACAAAACAAAACTTCATCATGCAGTTTATCTTAAAGACTCAGATGTGTGAAAAGCAGATTCCCTGCTCTTAATTACTAATTTCATTCTGATAAATTAATTTTAGTAGCATACCAATGTATAGAAAGCTATCTAATTTTTCAGGATCAGTGTGCTGAGATTTTTCTATCAAGAACAGTGTGAGTTTGCTTCATTTTTTTTGTTAATAGGAAATGAGATTTGATGCTACAGTGTTCTTATCAGTTCAGTTCAGTCACGCAGTCATGTCTTACTCTTTGAAACCCCACGGACTGCAGCACGCCAGGCTTCCCTGTCCATAACCAACTCCTAGTGGCTGCTGCTGCTGCTGTTAAGTCGCTTCAGTCGTGTCAGACTCTGTGAGGCCCCATAGACGGCAGCCCACCAGGTGGCCCCGTCCCTGGGATTCTCCAGGCAAGAACACTGGAGTGAGTTGCCATTTCCTTCTCCAATGCAGGAAAGTGAAAAGTGAAAGTGAAGCTGCTCAGTCGAGTCTGACTCTTAGCGACCCCATGGAATGCAGTCTACCAGTCTCCTCCGTCCATGGGATTTTCCAGGCAAGAGTACTGGAGTGGGGTGCCATTGCCTCTCCAAACCAACTCCTAGAGCTTGTTCAAACTCATGTCCATCGAGTTGGTGATGCCATCCAACCATCTCATTCTCTGTCATCCCCTTCTTCTCCTGCCTTCAATCTTTCTCAGCATCAGGGTGTTTTCCAATGAGTCAGCTCTTCGCATCAGGTGGCCAAAGGATTGGAGGTTCCTCTTCAGCATCGGTCGTTCCAGTGTATATTCAGGACTGATTTCCTTTAGGATGGACTGCTTGGATCTCCTTGCAGTCCAAGGGACTCTCAAGAGTCTTCTCCAACACCACAGTTCAAAAGCATCAATTCTTCAGCATTCAGACTTCTTTATAGTCCAACTCTCACATCCATACATGACCACTGGAAAAACCATAGCCTTGACTAGATGGACCTTTGTTGGCAAAGTAATGTCTCTGCTTTTTAATATGCTGTCTAGGTTGGTCATGGCTTTTCTTCCAAGGAGCAAGAATATTCTTTTTTTTTTTATTTTCTTTACTTTATTGTGTTGGTTTTGCCATACAATGACATGAAACCGCCATGGGTTTATATATGCTCCCCCTCCAGAACTCCCCTCCCTCCTCCCTCCCAATTCCCTCCCCCTGGGACATCTCGGTGCACCAGCCCCGAGCATCAACGCTGGGCTGGCGATTGATTTCACATATGATAATTAACATGTTTCAATGCCATTCTCCCATATCATCCCACCCTTGCCCTCTTCCACAGAGTCTATTTTTATAGACAACTGAAAGTAGTTTGATGTGGATGGAAAGTTTGAGATCACTGAATTTTGGGCCTGAATAAACTGAGAATTCCTTGATTATTTTATCAAATAACTATTAAGTGCTTCTCTGTTGATACATGTCAGGCACTGTGCTAAGTGTTGATGATACAATGATGATCAGATAGAGGATATCCCATACCTTGTTGAGATCTGAGGTCTAGCTTCCATCATCTTTTTAATCAATGTGATTTTTAAGGATACAGAGTTCCATAGCCAAATGGAAGGATTTTGATCTCTGTGGCTTTAACATTTAACTTGAAAAGTAACATTAAGGATGTGTGATATGTGACTGAAGATTACTTGTGTATGTGTTCTTCTATTAGGTTTTAGGTATTTTGACTGTAGTTTGAAGTTTTATTATAAATGTGTTTTGTAGTCAGTGGTGAAAAAGAGGAAGACAGAGACAGACATACAGAAAGAAGCCATAGAATGAAGTGACCTGATCACTCTGAATGTCATTAGAGCTCTTGATTTGTGCACTTTTCTAAATGTATGCTGTAACTAAAGATATGTTAGCCAAGAGACAAACAATGTGTTTTGCTTGAGAAGGCCTGAAACAAATTTGAAAATTAGCCATGATTGTTTTGCAGAAATAGATGTAAGAGATAGGGAAAGAATGTTCAATTAAAGGAACAGTCTAAACCAAATATATGTAAGTGGAAAAATTTATGTTATTTTCAATTAACCAGTGTTTGAGTGTGTCTACAAAATTCAATATGTCTGGGGAAAAGGGTAGGAGATTAGGCTGAAGATATAGGTTGGATCCTGTTTGTAGAGTGTCGTAAATTGATGGCAAAACATAAAGAGATGACAGGTTCTTAAACAGAAAGTATAACACAGAATTTTGGATTGGGCTGCATTTGAAATACTACCAGCTCTAGCTGGTTTTGCCAGTGAATTTTGAGTTTGGAATTTGATTTCCCTTTTCCCACCAACTGCTTCCTTCCCAGCATATATGTGAATGTAGAGTCTTCTGTCTCATTTTAATTAAGTCTTTGACTTCTAGCAACACAAAGTAGAGTGGTTTGGTTTTTATCAATTTGCATAAATGACTCCTTTTATGTAACTCTTGCCTGTTGTGGTCCCTCTTCTTTGTAGATGTCATTAAATGAATTCCCTGGGTTTAAGAGGGCCTACCCCAAGGATCACAGTGGCTAGTCCACGTTTTGAGCCAGGTAGTCCACAGTCTGAGGAAATGTATCCTAAACTATACTCTATTCCAAATGGTCTATGGGTTGGCAGGAAGAGACTATAAACACACATTTCATTTAATTTCTCACTTAATTAGGGATAAAAGTATTGGGTTGGCCAAACAGTTTGCTCGGGCTTTTTCCATGGATGGTATAAAAAACCTGAATGAACCTTTTGACTAACCCAAAATTATCCCAGACATGGTGACCATATAAGACAAGAACAGGTGTAATGTTTCCTAATACAGTTTTGCTTGACACTCAAAGTCCTTTATAGCAGCAAACAGCAGCAAGAGATACTGTTCATCTGGGGTTGAGTCCTTCAAAGTTTCTGGAACGCTCAGGACTTATTATAACCCTGCCTTGTATGCTTGGGACTTCTGTCACCTTCTGAAAGAATTGGTACCAATCATCTATGCATATCTATTTAAAGGAATGTTTTCAAATACTGGACTCCCTTGGCTCTTTACCCAAATGAGACATACCAAAGCCACTTCATCTAGAGGGGAATCAGCATCCATGTGCTGGACAACCAGCTTTGCTTCTAGCTTTGAGGTATTCCAGAATACACTTTTCCATGCAGAAACCAGTGCCATGTGTACATGCTAAGTCACTCCAGTCATGTCTGACTCTTTGCGACCCCATGGACTGTAGCCTGCCGGGCTCCTCTGTCCATGGGGATTCTCCAGGCAAGAATACTGGAGTGGGTTTTCATGCCCTCCTCCAGGGGATCTTCCCAACCCAGGGATCAAACCTGCATCTCATGTCTCCTGCATTGGCAGGCAGGTTCTTTACCACTAGCACCACCTGGGATGCCCCAACCAATACCATAAGAGAAAAAGCTATAAATAAGCAAAAATTATCATTGTTTTCTGAACCTTTACTGTAAGATCATTTCCTTGTTTTCAGTTTTCAAAATCAATGGGATACTGCAGGTTAGTGGCGTGTGAGTTGTTCTGTACAGACCTCAGTTTCCTTGATCACAGCAGAGGTGGAAACAGAAGGATTTTTTTTTCCTTTTTAGGACCTAAGTCATTCCTGGGTAGTGAAGTTTCAGTGAGGACTGGACTTGGTTTATCTTATTAACTGATTGAGCCTGACGGAAAGAGGTTAGATCTCCCAAAGCAGGTTGCTGATCTGTAGGAAATGGGTTTGGAAAAGTGGGTCTCCTACTTAAGTTCCCATCCCATGTGTATCCTGTTGTCAGTGATGGAAATGAGATGCTGCTCTGGGTAAAAGATGTGCAGGTGATCAGGACAGACTCTTTGAATCTATGATTGATACCCCTTTGCTGGTTCATTCCAGTGCTGGATATTGGGTGGGATTTGCCAAAACCAGCCTGGAACTGGTTTCCCTGCTCTGTGACTCTGTTTCGATTGTGTGTTTATTCATTGCCCTATGTAGTTCAGAGCCACAGATGAGTTCAAGTCTGCCTGCATCACAGAGTGACAGCAGTGAGGATGGTTGAGACAGCAGCAGGAGGACAGGCAGGTGCTTGTACTGAGGGAAGCTCAACCTAAAAGAGTGTGGCAGCTTCAACACCACTCATTATCAGAGAAATGCAAGTCAGAACCACAAATGAGGTACCATCTCACGCCAATCAGAATGGCAGCTATCAAAAAGTCTACAAGCAATAAATGCTGGAGAGGGTGCGGAGAGAAGGAAACCCTCTAACACTGTTGGTGGGAATGGAAACTAGTAGAGCCACTATGGAGAACAGCATGGAGATTCCTTAAAAACCTGGAAATAGAATTGCCATACGATCCAACAATCCTACTGCTGGGCATACACACCGAGGAACCCAGAATTGAAAGAGACACGTGTACCCCAATGTTCACTGTAGCACTGTTTACAATAGCCGGGACATGGAAGCGACCTAGATGTCCATCAGCAGACAAATGGGTAAGAAAGCTGTGGTACATGTACACAATGGACTATTACTCAGCCATTAAAAGAATGCATTTGAATCAGTTCTAATGAGGTGGATGAAACTGGAGCCTACTGTACCCAGTGAAGTGAAGTAAATCAGAAAGAAAAACACCAATACAGTATATTAACGTACATATATGAAATTTAGAAAGGTGGTAACAATGACCCTATATGCGAGATAGCAAAAGAGGCACAGATGTAAAGAACAGATTTTGGACTCTGTGGGAGAAGGTGAGGGTGGGATGATTGGAGAGAATAGCATTGAAACATGTATATTACCATATGTGAAACAGATCACCAGTCCAGGTTCAATGCATGAGACAGGGTGCTCAGGGCTGGTGCACTGGGATGACCCTGAGGGATGGGATGGGGAGGGAAGGGGAAGGGGGTTCAGGAGGGGGGGACACAGGTGCACCCATGGCTGATTCATGTTAATGTATGGAAAAACCCAATACTGTAAAGTAAGTAGCCTCCAATTAAAATAAATAAATAAATTTTTAAAAAAGTGTGGCAGCTTGACAGTAACTGGACTGTTGGTATCTGGGCCTTAGTAAGGTGGGTGCTTGGTACCTCATGGAATTACCTTAGCCGTAGTCTGATCTGCAGCCCTGCGGTCTCAGAGTTTCAGTTTTAGCTAATGATGGCGATGATGACGTCAACAACATTAATCGATCACTTACTGTATGCTAAGCAGTGTCCTTGGTGCTTACATTATGATCTCATCCAGTCTTCACACTAACTCTTAGGAGACAGGCACCACTCTGTCACCAGAGAGAACAAAGGGATCTAAAAAACCAAAGGTAGCTTGCTCTAAACCATACAGCTAGTTAAGAGTTGGAAATGGGATTAAAATCTACACAGTCTGGTTTCAGACAGTACTACAGAGACTGAAAAACATGAACAATCTAGATCATCCTTTTGTTTCTCCCCGTACAACTCAGTCACTGCCCTGGATTAGCTTGTGGTCAGCTCGGGGCAGTTTGTCCACTGCTGGAGTTATAGGATTAGAGCAAGAGATGCTGGGCCATTTTAGGAACATTTCATTTGGACTGTCGAGGAGCACACTGAACTAACGTTATTCCAACTGTGTTCCCTGGCTTCACAGCGTAGTCTATAGCAGGTTAGCCTAAGTGAATACAGATACCTCAATAGTGACAGGTGGTTGTGCTTCCCTGATGGCTTAGGTGGTAAAGAGTCTGCCTGCAAGGCAGGAGACTCGGGTTTGATCCCTGGGCTGGAAAGATCCCCTGGAGAAGGAAAGGGCAACCCACTCTGGTATTCTTGCCTAGAGAATCCCACGGGCAGAGGAACCTGGTAGGCTACACAGTCCATGGGATCGTAAAGAGTTGGGCACGACTGAGCAACTAACACTTTCACTTTCACTTTCAGAATTCACACAGGTGGAGTGGGACTGCCAATTGTATCACTGACACTGAGTTTATTTGGGGGGAGGGGGCTTATGCGTGGTTAAAGTAACAGGGGGACAAGTTGTAGAGAGCCTTGGACATCACGAGGAGAAGTGCCTTTGGGCTGATGAAAGTTTACTTTCCAAGTGTTCTTTTAGAATTCTTTATTGATCAACAGACTATTTTGTCATGATTGGCTTAATAATTTATGATATATTAAAATTTCCATATTTGCTATTTTTTTTAATGTTAGTGACATATTAAATTAATGATTCCCTGCTGAAATTTAGAAAGATATCCTAATCACACCAGCAATATTTATGAAATGCTTTTTAAAGCACTAAGAGAATTCCCCAAGGTGGATAATGCCATCCAATGAATGAGTCTCAATTTTCTACTGGGATCTTGTCCTCTTCTTAAACTTTGACAATGGATTGTATCTTATTTGGGGACCTGTACTCATTGGCTGCATTAACCATAGTAATCTTGGAGTTGGAAGGCCTTAGAAAGATGTCAAATTCTAAGAATTGGAGTCTTTGGACTTTGTGTTTCTCACTCAGTCATGTCCCACTTTTTGTGACACCATGGACTGAAGCCTGCCAGGTTCTTCTGTTCATGAAATTTTCCAGGCAAAAATACTGGAGTGGGTAGCCATTCCCTTCTCTAGGGGATCTTTCCTATCCAGGGGTCAAACCAAGGTCTCATGCATTGCAGGCAGATTCTTTACTGTCTCAGCCACTAGGGAAGCCCCCTTTGGACCTTGGGCATGTTTTTAAAATAGGCTATGGCTGTGTGGAATGATGGAAGTCTCTAGAGGGGGTGGCACAGCAAAGTCACAATTTATGTGGAGATTACATTCTAAACTTGATGCAATGGGTAGAAAAAATGCTTTAGGTTAAATTTACCATTAACAAGGCTTTAAAATCACCCCCTGAAGTCCAGGACCCTTGAAAGCTCAAAAACCAAGAGTTAGCATCCTGATATCTCTGTGCATTTCTGTTAAGGTAACTCTTGCCAGGAGATACAAAAGCCAGAGCTACTTGGAATGAGGCCAAACATTAGGTGGTAAATAGACAATTCTCTCACCCCCTCTCATTTCCTCCTGAGTATTGGCAACTGAATTTGAGTGAGTTATTCTTTACTTGTGCTAATAAGTAAATTGACTTGTATTGTGCTTTAACTGTTTTAGGTTCATTGATTCACTTTTTTGTAAGTAACATGTGGTGGCAAAGGAAAAAATGCAGTGAAGGTGTCTTATTGGAGAAATCTAACGCTGGTCAAGGAAACAGAAAAATAAACAAATGCCTGTTGGGCAGTTTGTGAAATGCTGTAATGAGACACTGTTCAGGGTTTCAGGATCAGAGCCAAGGGGACAGTAAAGCAATCCGGGGATTAGGAAGGGCTACGAAGGGGGACATGCTGGTCTAAGCCACCATCTTTTGTCATGAGATTACTGCATCAGTCTTCTAAATGCTCCCCCCACTTCTGTTTTCTCTTCTGGTTTTCCCCTTTCCCCAAGTCTAGTCTGGCTCTCTAGCATCCAGAATTTTCCTCTTAAAACATTAAAGGAACACACATCTGTCTGCTCAGAACCCTCCAGTGGCTTTCCATCTCACTCAGCAGCAGGGCTCCGGGTCTTAGGAGGCCTGTGAGACCCTGCGGGCTCTAGCCCTCACCTCCCCTCTGCCCTCATCTCCAGTTTGCCCCTCACCATTCCCCCTGATCCAGCCACAGCAGCTTCCTTGATGATTTTTGAATATGCCATTTACTTGACTGC
The DNA here is from genome assembly GCA_007570785.1 of Antilocapra americana. Lineage (NCBI taxonomy): Eukaryota > Metazoa > Chordata > Mammalia > Artiodactyla > Antilocapridae > Antilocapra > Antilocapra americana. Next base: position 12,342,832 of record ML664173.1, on the reverse strand, counting down.
TCAGAACTTAAAAGAGCTACTGTCTGTCTGCCTGGAATTCTCTTTCCCTAAATGAGAAGTAGGGCTTGATCCCCAATGTTTTCAAGTCCTTGCTGAAATATCACCGTATTTTAGAGGCCTTTCCTGGTTACCCTACATAAGTGATGGAAAGCCTCCATCCCATCTTAGCACATGCATTCTCTGTTAGCTTGCTTATCACCATCTAATATACTGTGTGTTTGCTTATTTATTTGCCCCACATACTTAGATCATAAGGTCCGTGAGGGTAAGATTTTATTTTGTCTACTTCAGGACCATGCCTGTGCATACAGTATTCACTCAATAAATATTTGTTGAGTGAGTACTTTATTTTTCTTCTCTTACAATCTCTTCCACATATGTTTACCTAATATGGATGGATAGATAGGTGATGAATATATCCTCTTTGCAAGAGTAGAAGCAAATATTCCCCAATGGACTGTTTCTCTGGAATAACATTACAATTCTTAATGGGGAAAGAAGATTTAGTCAGAACTTGTTAGGAACTCTTGGGTTCTGCCAAGATAACATCTCAATCACAATTGGAAATGGACATTTAATCATTTGCAGTGATTGAAAGCAGAGTTTGGTTTCAGGGAGGGGTTTTGTTGGCCAACAGAGCCTCTCTCATATTGAGAAATTTGATTGCTAATACCTGGTTAGCTGTTAGATTAAAAATATGTGTATGTATGGGCTTCCCTGGCAGCTCAGCTGGAAAAGACGCCACCTGCAATGCAGGGGACCCCACTTCGATTCCTGGGTCAGGAAGATCCCCTGGAGAAGGGATAGGCTACCCACTTCAGTATTCTTTTGCTTCCCTGGTGGCTCAGATGGTAAAGAATCTGCCTGCAATGCATGAGACCTGGGTTCAATCCCTGGGTTGGGAAGATCCCCTAGAGGAGGGCATGGTAACCCACTCCAGTATTCTTGCCTGGAGAATCCCTGTGGACAGAGGAGCCTGGTGGGCTACAGTCCAGGGGGCTGTAAACAGTTGGACATGCCTGAGCGACTAAGCACAGCACAGTATGTATATATATATGTATGTGTGTGCAGGTGTGCACCCAGCTACTTTTCTTTGTGTATATTGTATGTTTAATATGTACTTTTGTATATGTAAGCATAATATGTATATGTATGACCTAAAGAGTCAAAAGATCTTCAAAGTCAAAAGATTTGACCACCGCAAAGAACTCTGCAGGTTCAGCAGAACCCTTGATGCTTGGAGAGCTAGAAATATGGGGAAGGCTTACAGGATTCCCAGTGCACTTTCTGCTTGCTAGTTATTACTCTCGGCTGAGGCTGGACCCACAGCAGTGAGTAGCAGGAACAATACAAGTCCCTGTATGCGTATAGCTTACATTATCATAGCTGGAGTCAAGGAGTAAGAAAAGAGATCTAAAGTATTGTATATGGTAATACGAATGCTTTGAGAGGAAACAAAATACAGCATGGTGAGGGGGTGCAGGATGATGGAGTGCCATTTTAGAGACTTGGGTTGGTAGTGAGCTGATGTTTGCTTGATGGGAAGTCAAAGGATCAGTAATTTGCAAAGACCTAAGAGGGGGTGATTGTCGAATTTAAGGGATATACAAGAGAACACATTAAGCAAGACCGAGTTGTGTGGAACCTTTAAGCCGTGGTAAGGGATTTGGATTTTATTCTAATTACAATGAAGACCCACTGGGCACTTTTTGGCAGGGAAGTGATTGATCTCAATTTAGAAGCATGCCTCTGACTGGTCTATGGGCATGGATATGCACTAATAGAGACAGAAGATGGTCAGGTGTCTGCTGTCACCAGGCCGGCAAGAAAATAGAGCCCTGTGAACAAGAGTAGTTAATGAGACGGTAAGAAGTGGATGGATGAAGGATGTATTTTGGAGATGGAGTCGGTAGGATTTATTGATGACTTGGGTGTTGGGTGTGAGAGGTGAGTAATTGAGGATGTATTTATCAGGATAAGCTAAGCTGTGATATGGCAACAAAATACTGCAGAATGTTAGAGGTTTACAACAAGAGGTTTATTGCTCACCAGCACTTCATATTCTTTGTGTGTTGGCTGATGGTCTTGGTATTTTTATTATTATTCTCACTTTGGAGCATGGGATGACAGGGGCACCACTCGTGGGAACATTGGTGGTTGACACTGAAAAGGGAAAAGAGAAATTTAGAGGATTTCAAACTTGGAACAATGAAATGTTTGGCCTGAAATGACACATCACTTCTGCTCAAAAGGAATTGGTCAAAAGTAATCACACAGCCCTACCTACCCCAAGGAGGCCAAAACATACAATCTTGTCTCACGCCAGGGAGGTGAAGAGTCAGAATCGCTCAGACACAGCACTTTGACTTCATGATATCTTCCAGGTTTGGATAACTGTTAATAACATTGTCTAAGTGGGGATGCTTAGAAGAGTGAGCTTGGGAAAGGTGAAATCAATATTTCTCTTTTAGCCATGTTTAATTTAAAAGCCTGTTCAGTGGAGATGTCAAGAGGACAGCGGGAAATATGAGTCTGTTGGCCAGAGGAATGCTGTGGCTAGAGATGTAACTGTGAGCATCAACCACATAATTATAATATTGAAGATAATGAGACTCACAGAATGTAGTTGAAATCAAAAAGAGGGCCAAAAGCAGAACTCTGGGACTCTCAGCAGGTAGAAGTCTTACAGAGGAATGACCAATAAAAGAAACAGAGAGATTATTTAGGTAGATAGAGACACAAGAGAGTACGGGAATATTAAAAGCCCTCGAGAAGTGTATCTTGCAAGAAGAACACTGAGAGGTCAAGGGGCATGAGAGTGAGTCATTGGTTCTGGCAAGGTGTTGTCCATTCCTGGAGTGTGCTGTGGGCAAGAGTGGAGCTGAAGTGGATTGAGGAGAGATTAGTAAGTGTGGAATTGATGACAGTAGGAACAGACAACTTTTGGAAGAGTCTTTCTCTAATCAGAGAGGTTACATGGGGTCTGTAGTGAGGGCATCAAGAAGATAGGGAGTTAGAGGGGGAGAAGGTGTGGAGACAAGAGGATGATATTGTCTCTTGCAACGCTTAACCTAAAAGAAAGATAGTTGGAGATATAAATCTGAACACAGAGAGGAATCAGAGCTGGCATAAATATTTAGAAGCCCTCTGCCTAGGGAGGAGGTAAAACGGGGAAGGTAGATGAGCTGTGATAAAAAAATGTGTAGAGAATAAAGAGTGGGAAGAGGAAGGTTGTGCCTCAGGGAACACGCACTAATAAAATTAGGAGAAGAAACAGCAGCTAGTAACGAAATGGGAGGAAATAGGTTGACTAGATTATGTGTCATAGAAATCAAAGGAAGAAAGTTTCAGTGCCTTTTCAAGAGGTTTTTCTTTAAATTCTATGGTCTCATAAGTATATAATCCACCCTCTATACCTTGATGCCAAATTCTCTGTAGACACTACTACAGTTGGTTAAATATATCGCTAAGAACCGTGGAGGGCTTCCCTGGTGGCTCAGTGGTAAAGAATCCACCTCCAATGCAGGAGACATGGGTTTGATCCCTGGTCGGGGAAGATCCCCTGGAGAAGAAAATGACAATCCACTCCAGTATTCTTGCCTGGGAAATCCCATGGATAGGGAAGCCTGGAAGGGCTACAGTCCATGGTATCACAAAGAATAGGATATGACTTAGTGAGTGAACAACAACAGAGAACTGTGGAACAGTTAGGATAATGTGTGTGTGTGTGTGTGTGTGTGTGTGTGTGTTTGCATCAAATACATGGGTTTGATGCTGTTCTTTCTGCTGTTGTTTTCTCTCATCATCCTGATGTTTCTCTAACGAAGTTGACTTAAAATATATTGTTAGTGCCATACTCATCACTGTCTTTTCTTCTCCTCTTTCTCTTCCATCTTCACCATCATCACATGCCACTATCATCATTATCAAAATAATTATCATCAACATTAAAACCTCATTAAAGTAATTATTTTGGTATTTTAATAATTGGGCTAGAACTACTGAGAGGCATGCATTTTAGAACAGCAGGGTATATCAACAGCACTTTTGATTATATGTTGAGTACTTATTGAGTGCTTATTTCAAAAGTGAACTTGATTCCTATCCTAAATTCTTTCAGTTCAGTTTCCTAGGAGAAATACCAGAGAACCAGGAAGGAAAAGAAGTGCTCAGAAGGGAGTACAAGAGAGTAAGGCCTCAAGCATATAGTGTCGCTAGAGTACTTTGGAGCAGTTTTTTTTCCCATATTCTCATTGTTGTTCAGTCACTTAATCGTGTCCAACTCTTTACAACCCCATGAATTGCAGCACAGTAGACTTCCTTGTCCTTCACTATCTCCTGGAGTATGCAATAAGAATCATGTGTAATAGTCCTGGAATGCAAATGCAGAGTAAAGTACTGACTATATATCTTAATATCAAATGGAGTCAAACTGACTTGTCTTCAAGCTAGGGATAATGTGGCTTCATGACATGCCTTCTCTGGAGTATAATTTGGTTCATTTTCGGTTCTGGTGGTTTGTTTGGCTTCTTGGTCTAACCGTCTTCTCCTCCCTCCCTATTTTCTCTCTCCTCCTTCCTTTTCCCCAGAACTTCTTACTTCTCCTGTTGAATTTGTTCTATCAGTGACTTGATATCTGCCTAATTTCCCAAGCAGGAGACCTGAAAGTCATTGTTTTCCCTTTCCTTAAACACTCCTCCAAGAGTCTTCCGTTCCTTAGCCATGCTGACTAGACTCATGTCTATCTTACCTTTTGCCACTGTCTAAGTACAGGTGTTCCTTCTCTTGTAGATTGTTGTCATGCTTTGGATCAAAGACCGAGTGTAGGACAGCAGTATGAAGAATAGTTTGGAGGAGGAGACCCTGGAGTTGGGACTGGGGCTCATTAGGAATCTGTGTCATACCAGGCCATGTGAGACTTAACCCGGACCCCCTTTCTCCAGAGCTGAACTGACCATGCAGCCTTGAGATCTACTGCGTCCCTGCATATTCCTCTTGTAACATAGCTGGCCATATATATGCTTACATGTGTAACACTTCTAGCAAGAAGTTCCTTAAAGTCAGGGACCCTACCTAAAGCCTAATATTTATTAAGTTCTCTATGGTGGATTACTGGATGATTAAAGAAAATGGAGGCCTAAACAGGGCCAGTGGAATGGATTTGAGAAAATGAATGTGAAAAACTTGTTGGATATGGAACCAAATGGCCTTGGTAACAAATCGATACTAGGGGCCATGAGGAGGGGAGGATCAGCTGTATCTTTAAAAATTTGAACTTGGGGTGACTATTAGCAGAAGTAGGGGACCTGAGATGAAGAATCTGTGAGTTTTTTTTTAAGCAGGTTGATTCTAAAGTTCTTCAGAGAATTTTAATTTCAGGTGAATGATTGTTCCAGTGGACAATTCAGTTAGGGTTGTGGGGCTTTGGAAAGTGTTTGGTCTTGGGATAAATACGTGTGAGTGGAGGATATTACCAGTTGAGATAGAGTCATGAAAAAAGGGAAAGAGAGCCTCATCAGATGCTTAGGGAAAGCTTCTTTTTAAGCAGTTTAGAAAAGATGTTGATGACAGGAAGAAAGCGAGTCATCAAAGAGTTACTTGGAAAGCGTGCAGTCAGGAAACTCTGGAAAAGAGAATTTTGAAAATGAAGTTGTAGACAAGAAATAGCTATTTCACAGATATTGACTGTTCTTAGCCTATTTAAATTCAGTTAATTGGACACTACTAATCTTGCTTTTTTCATTAATAATAATTTAATCATAAGTTAAAAATGATTTCTCTTAGAAAGCCACTAAGTTAAAGCATAGTATTTTGAATGCTACAATGACAAGGTGGTAAACATTCTCTCTTCTTTCATCCATGGTTAAATGAAATACCTGTTATTGATTTTTCTTGGAACTGTGTCCTCTAGCCATACAGTTGAGTGGATAGTGGTGGAAACCAAAGAGACAGAAGCTAAGTGCCTTGACTCATTCAGCTGCCACTTGTGATTTTCTGTGCTCACTGTAAGGGGTCAAGCAGTAGATTGCAGTTCTATGATAGAATTCAAGTTGATGTCTTGCCTTTTCTTTGTGCTGGATCTAGGGCCATTCCGGTTTTCTGTTGACTTTTCACCTATTCTGTACCTTCATAGTTGGAGCAAGACTAAGAGAGCCCTAGACAGATGCTAACAATCTTCCTGGTGCATGGCATGAGCATTTTCTGCAGGTCATCTCATAAGGAGACCGGGGATAAAGATGCCATTCTCATGTCTTTCTCAATCCTTAGGTTGTCATAAATACAGAAGACATTAGTTGGTCAAAATTATGTCAGGCAGAAGTGTTAAATACAGAAGGTTTTGTTATTTTATTTTCCATAAGTTTGTGTTTGCAGTGTTTCATAATAAAACATTTCTAGCACCTAGCAATAGTCAGTTAATATTTTAACATTATCTACTGTAAAGTTCCAGATGTCTATTATGCATATAGAATACACAGAATAACTATACAAAAAAAAGTCTTATTGACTTAGATGACCATGATCATGTCATCACTCACCTACAGCCACATATCCTGGAATGTGAAGTCAAGGGGGCCTTAGGAAGCATCACTATGAACAAAGCTAGTGGAGGTGATGGAATTCCAGCTGAGCTATTTCTAATCCTAAAAGATGATGCTGTGAAAGTGCAGCAATCTGTATGCCAGCAAATTTGGAAAACGCAACAGTGGCCACAGGACTGGAAAAGGTCAGTTTTCATTCCAGACCCAAAGAAAGGCAATGTCAAAGAATGTTCAAACTACTGCACAATTAGACTCATCTCACACAGTAGCAAAGTAATGCTCAAAAGTCTCCAAGTGGGGCTATAACAGTATGTGAACCAAGAACTTCCAGATGTTCAAGCTGGTTTTCGAAAAGGTAGGGGAACCAGAGATCAAATTACCAACATATGTTGGATCATAGAAAAAGCATGAGAATCCCAGATAAACACCTACTTCTGCTTCATTGACTAGGCTAAAGCTCTTGACTGTATGGATCACAATAAACTATGGAAAATTCTTCAAGAGTTGGGAATACCAGACCACCTGACCTGCCTCCTGAGAAACCTATATGCAGGTCAAGAAGCAACAATTAGAACTGGACGTGGAACCAGTGTTCCAAATAGGAAAAGGAATACGTCAAAGCTGTATATTGTCACCCTGCTTATTTAACTTACATGCACAGTACATCATGCAAAACGCTAGGCTGGATGAAGCACAAGCTGGAATCAAGACTGCTGGGAGAAATATCAATAATCTCAGATATGCAGATGACACCACCCTTGTTGCCAGAAAGTGAAGAAGAACTAAAGAGCTTCTTGATGAAAGTGAAAGAGGAGATAGAAAAAGCTGGTTTAAAACTCAACATTCAGAAAATGAAGGTCATGGCATCCAATCCTGTCACTGCATGGCAAATAGATGGGGAAACAATGGAAACTGTGTCAGACTTTATATTCTTCAGCTCCAAAATCACTGCAGATGGTGACTGCAGCCATGAAATTAAAAGACACATGCTCCTTGGAAGGAAAGCTATGACAAACCTAGATAGCATATTAAAAAGCAGAGACATTACTTAGCTGACCAAGGTCCATCTAATTAAAGCTATGGTTTTTCCAGTAGTCATGTATGGATGTGAGAGTTGGACCATAAAGAAGGCTAAGTGCCAAAGAATTGATGCTTTTGAACTGTGGTGTTGGAGGAGACTCTTGAGAGTCCCTTGGACAGCAAGGAGATCCAACCAGTCCATCATAAAGGAGATCAGTCCTGGGTGTTCATTGGAAGGACTGATGTTGAAGCTGATGCTTCAGTTCTTTGGCCACCTGATGCAAAGTGCTGACCCATTTGAAAAGACCCTGATGCTGGGAAGGTTTGAAGACAGGAAGAGAAGGGGATGACAGAGGACAAGATGGTTGGGTGGCATCACTGACTCAATGGACATGAGTTTGAGCAAGCTACAGGGGATGGTGAAGGTAGGGAGGCCTGGCATGCTGCAGTCCATGATGTTGCAAAGAGTCTGACATGACTGAGCAACTGAACAGCAACAACTATACATATAAATACAAATATCTAAATTCATGTTTTAAACAGTGTTTAGCTCATAGACTTCATAGTACTTTTTCTACATTCTATTTTCACTCCAAGTATCATAAATAGCTTTTATGTTAATGCATATATATTTAAAATACTTTAACGGCTTATGAAATTTCATAATATATTTGTATGAAGATCTTAAACCAGTCTTATATTGTCACATATTTGCTTCTAATATTTCATTGTCATAATCAGAACCACAGTAAATATTATTTAATAAAAAATTATGTCAGGCAGGAAAATAAATGTTTTCTACCTTTGGGATGAAAGAAAACGTAGACAAGGGCATGGTCAGTTAAATGGTCTATTAGAAATGAGAAAATAGTGAACATGGAATGCTGTGGAAGTTCCAGGAAAGATCTTTGGTAAACTCTGCAACCATAAATTTAATTTTGTACTATCCACTTTGTCTACAGGTAGAAACATCCTTTTTTAGTGCCAGGATGCCCTTAGGAAGCTTTTAAAGAAACACCTGATAGTGGTTACTTCCATGCTAGTCCGAAAATAAACTCTAAAGATTAAAGAGTCAAAGGTAAAAGTGGGTTGGTTTTTTCCCAAGTCCTAGCTTCTGTCAGGATATCTATTAGACCTTCGGTAATAGGAAAGTCCCCCAAATACTATGTATTCCCCAGGGTCTTTGCCTGTTTTTTTGTTTCTTTGACCATTCTAGTTTATCCTGATTAGATGGTACTGAGCTTTCCAGCTACTGATTTGGATTTCAAGGGGCATTGTTAATGGAGTGAGACACTGATTTAAGTATGCGGCAACAGACAAAGCTTTGTTGAGGTTTTGCCTATGATCAGAGGAGTTCCCAGATGGGAATGATTTTCTGAGAAATAGTAATGGCATTGTGGTTGAATAAAGCATGTTTGTAAACAGTTTCTTCCAAAGTAATTGGGATATAGGAGTCCACCATGGAGCTTAATGGTTTTGAGAATTCATTTGGGAGTCAGATGGACCTGAGTTCAAATCCTAGCTTTGCCACTTGAAAGGTTTGTGAGCCTGGGTAAGTCATTTGACTCTCCAAGTTTCAGTTTTCTCATCCATAAAGTGGGACGATGATGTTACCCCATAGAACTGGTGTGATTATTACAGGGGATTCTGAATATAAAGCATTTATCACCATGCTTGGCACCTAGTATGTGTCTTTCATTATCAGTATTAGACAAGTGGATGCCTTAACAGAACAGTCCAGTAAAAGCCTTCCCCTGTCTTCCAGCAAGTCATCAAGCCCTCTCAGCATTATTTTTGAGAATTTTCTAGAATCTTTCCCTCCTGTTTCTGTCTTTATCTCTCTAGACCTGAACATTACTTTCTATTATTTTAACTTTTTTTTTCTTTTTAATATGCTACACACAGTTGCCATGTTGATCTTCACAAAATTTGTTTCTGATTATGCCTTTCCTGCTGTGGATCCTCGGTGCTTAACCTGGTTTTTAAGACTGTGATTTGGCATGAACTTATTTTATCAGCTTGATTATCTCTTTTTCATTTTGTTGATGCAGTTCTCTTCCCTGGCACATACATCATCACCAAGCCATAATCATTCTACTCATTGTACTTTTTATATTTCTGGGCTTATATATGTCATGCTGCTGTAGATTTTCAAATTGTTTTTCTGCTTTTTAATTCATTCCTGTGGCCATCAGAGTAATCTTTTATGTAATGCCAATCTGATCTCATCACTCTCCCACCTGAGTGATTCCCCACTGCCTTTAGGACCAGGTTCAAACTTTGCAGGAGGTTTTCTGGGGTCTTACACCGTTCTTCTTCTCTACCTCCACCCCTCCCATAGCTCTGTAATCCAGCCATACTGGTCACTTTCCATTCTGTGAATACACCAAGATTTTTCACCCTTGTCTCTCTTTCTCCATGTTGTTTTTCTTACTTTCCTCTTTATTCCAGCTGATGTAAGTCATGTATCAAGCCTCACCTTACACTGACCCTTCCTCCTACTCATAGGTTGAATTGGGGCTCGTCCTTACTCTCATGGTGAGTAGGAATATTTTTAAGACTTCTCAGGTGGCTCAGATGGTAAGGAATCTGCCTGCAGTGCAGGGGACCTGGGTTTGATCCCTGGGTCAGGAAGATCCCCTGGAGAAGGGAACGGCAACCCACTCCGGTATTCTTGCTTGGAGGATCCTGTGGACAGAGGAGCCTGGTGGGCTACAGTCCGTGGGGTCACAAAGCATTGGACACAACTGAGCGACTAACACATGATAGGAATACTTGTAAAAAACCCTTTGTCATGCACGTTGCTAACTTTTCTGTCTCTCCTTCTAACAGAGGACTTCTTTGCTGTATCTCTTTCATCCATCTTTGTGTTTTCATGGAGCATGACGCTGAGTGAATGGATAATGAGCATGTGAATAACTGAGTAAATGTGTGTGTATCTGTTTCCCTTAATAGAGTGAAATCTTTGAGGGACGAGTCAGTGCCTTGTTCTTCTTCAAGACACTCCACATTTCCCAGCATGGTCCTTTATAGTAGTTGCTCAATAAATGCTCAGTGACTGAATAACAATATGCATGCCTGTCTTCCCCCAAATATGGTGAATTCTTCAGGAAAGAGATTGTGTTATAAAAGTTAGATAGATTCTAGCACAATGAATCGCACATAATCCATGCTTTAATTCTTGCGTTTCAATTTTGCTTTGAACTCTGGCTTTGGTGGGTTATGAGAATCAAGCATCCTCTCTTATCATATATGCATATACTTGACTGAACTATGGGATCAAATGCCTGATAGCTAAGTACAGCTGGTCATTTAAACTTCAGACACAGTGCATCCTAGGATCCGAGTACTCGTGTTGATAGGCCTGCACAGCTTTCTTTCTGATTCTTCCTTGTCAAACCTGTTATACAAAGTAAGTCAGAAAGGGAAAAACAAATATTATATGTTAATACATACGTACATGGAATCTATAAAAATGGTATCAGTGAACCTCTTTGTAGAGCAGGAATAGAGATGCAGATGTAGAGGATGGTCCTGTGGACACAGCAGGGAAAGAAGAGGTGAGACAGATCGAGAGAGTAGCATTGACAGATATACACCACCAAAGAACTGCTGCTTCTGACCTGTGGTGCTGGAGAAGGCTCTTGAGAGTCCCTTGGACTGCAAGGAGATCCAACCAGTCCATCCTGAATGAGATCAGTCCCGGGTGTTCATTGGAAGGACTGATGCTGAAGCTCTAATACTTTGCCACCTGTTGTGAAGAACTGACTCGTTGGAAAAGACCTTGATGTTGGGAAAGACTGAAGGCAGTAGGAGGAGACCACAGAGGCTGAGATGGTTGGATGGCATCACCGGCTTGATGGACATGAGTTTGAGCAAGCTCCAGGAGTTGGTGATGGACAGGGCGGTGTGGCGTGCTGCAGTCCATGGGGTCACAAAGAGTCGGACACGGCTGAGTGACTGAAGTGAACTGAACTGATGTGTAAAATATATAGCCAGTGAGAAGCTGCTATGTAACACAGGGAGTCCAGCTCAGTGCTCTGGGACAACTTAGAGGGGTAGGATGGACAGAGACATTGGCAAGGAGGCTTGGTGGCGGGGGAATATATACTGACTCAGGGCTGATTCGCATTGTTGTGTGGCAGAAACCAACACAATATTGTAAAGCAATTATCTTGAAATTAAAAAAAAAAACCCAAACAAAAACAAACCTGAGGAATTTGTGTCTGGCAAGCCTCAAAGCAGGTAGACCTTGCCCTGAGGGGAGAATTGCAAATCAGACTCTTAATAGGGGCTGGGGGATAAGGAGAGAGTGTGTATGTTTCCTTTGGCTACTGTTAACAAAGGATCAGGAACTAGCAGCAGAAGTTTATTCTCTTACAGTTTTGGAGGTCAGAAGTCCAAACATCAGTTTCACAGGGCAGAATTCAAGAGGTCAGCAAGCCCCTCCCACGACCCTGCCCCAGAAGCTGTCGGGCAGAACCTGTTGCCTCTTCCAGTTTCCAGTAGCTGCTAATACTCCTTGACCTGTGGCTGCCTGTCTCCAGCCCTGCCATCCCCTTTACATTCTCTTCGCTCTGTATGTCTAATCTCCCTCTTCTTCTTTCTAGGATACAGGTGGTTGCTTTTAGGGCCCACCAGGATAGTACAGAATAATCTCATCTCAAGGGCCTTAATCCCATTTGCAAAGGCCTTTTTCCAATAAGGGAAACGAAGGAAATGGCACCCCACTCCAGTACTCTTGCCTGGAAAATGCTATGGACAGAGAAGCCTGGTGCAGGCCACAGTCCATGGGGTCACAAACAGTTGGACATGATTGAGCAGCTTCACTTTCACTTTTCCAATAAAGTAGTATTTTATAGGTTTTTAGCAAATAGGGCCCATTATCTTGGAGAAAAAAAAAAATTCAGCCTTCTGCAGAGACAGACTTTTTTCCCCTTTGCAAACTCCAAGTGCTTATTCTTCTAGGATCTTGGTTAGCTTACAGACATCCCTCATGAGTAAACAGCTTCCAAACTGAGGGCCCACATGAAGGAAGCCAGGGAATACTGTCAAGAAGGGGCTAATTTAGATCAGTTTGATGTCACTGGACAGGTGGCTAAGGTAACGTTCTTGGTTCTCATTATGAAAATAAACAATTAGTTCTTACTGAGGAGCTGAGTAAGTACTCAAAGAGCTGGCTGGAGGCCTGGGCAGGTCAGCAGTGGCAGCTAGTTCCTATGACCTAGTTTTGGATGGATCATGGCCTAGTTCTGCAGGAACAGATGTGCTTGGCTAGTCTGACATTCACTCTGCTGTGTCCAGCAGTTGCTTTTGCCATCTTTCTCATGAGAAGGATCACAGAGGATGTAGGTGATCACTGGGAGGGGAATTCAGGCCGGGTCAAGAGAGAGGAGCTCTGGAATGGGCCCTCATGCACAGTCAGAGCAGCGTCTTCACTAAGTTTTGAAATGGAAAACTTGAGCAGTTGAGTTTGGGAAACAGACTCACCGTGGTGCCTGCACACTTCCTTTCCTCTTCTCGCATATCACCTGGGGAGGGCATGGACCCCAGGAGAAACCTTCCCCAGGGCCCTGACGTGGGCCTTGAGCATGCTTCATTCAATGCACCTGCTTGACCATAACCTGCTAACCTGAACCTCAGGCAGGAGAGCCTGCCGTTTCTAGCGACTCTCTTGTGGTCCAGCTAGTTGGAGAAGCTGGATTATAGGAGAGATCTTATGGAAACATTGTTTTCTTCTGTCGTGGAGAGGCAGAGTAGTAAGAGTTCCTGAGCACAGGTTCTTAAGCCAGACTTGCATTTGATTCTGGCTCTAGTATGTGATAGCTCTATGACCTTAGATATTAAAATCTCTGATTCTCATTTTCTCTTCTGTAAACTGAAGTTAATAGTAGCCAACACTTATATTTACCAAGAGCTGGTCTAAACCCCCTCCCTGGACTTAATCTTCTAGTCTCCACAACAATCCTGTAAGATAATCATACTATTATTATCATCCCAATTTAAAGATGAGGAAGCTGAGGTGCAGAGGGGTGCAATAACCTGTCTGGTTATGCAAGGGCAAGTGCAGAGCAAATGTTTGAACCCATATAGTTTGACTTTAGCACATGTCGCTTAACTCTGTGTATGGTCAGGCGGCTCAAGATGGCCATTCTCGTGCCCTCCGTACATCTCCCGCTTGACCCGGCCCTGTTTCACTCACAGAACTATCCAGTCCTCTTAATGATAGGGCTTAATCCATACCTGCCTGCAGGCTTGGCCCCTGCCCCCGCGGCTGGTTTCCCTGGCAACTCTAATGAGCCAGCCTGACGTCAGTTCCCCCTATAAATGGCAGCCCCTCCGCCCCTGCGTAGGGAAGGTGGCTGTCGTGTTCTCCTTCCTGCACGCCGTGAGTGCGTCGCTCCAGGAAGTTTTCTGTGCACAGGTAAGACCCAGCCCCGTCCAACAAGCCCTTGGTGTCACTGTCTCCGGGCTCTTTCTTTGGTGCCCAGGCTGGGCAGCTGCAAGGCTTGATGGCCTGTGGGGTGCCGCCCAACAAGTGGAGAGCGCTTCAGGAGGCTGAGGGAATGCCTGTGAATGCCGCGTTGTCGAGAGGTAAGGGCCGGAGCGGGAAACTGCCGGGGTAATCCCGAGGTGGCCGTCCACCAGCACGTGGGGCCCTGTGGCAGCTGACCACCACCGGAGATGCCTTTCTCTTCCATTTTATTGGTGGCGTCCTGTTAAACCTCAGAGTCTTTTTCCAGTTGAAAAGCAGCAGCCCCAAGGTCCCGGCTCATCCGACTGCATGGGGGTGGCTGGTGAACACAGATAAAATCTCAAGGACCAAGGTTATCTGTCAAATACTTAGGTGTTATCTGAGCCCTCAACAGTTACGGGCACAGGCTTTAGGGATATTAACTGGGGGGACGGACTTGTGAATTGGATGTGGCTAGTTACCCGGAGGGCTTCTGGGGCCTGTGGCAACAGCAGACTAGTAAGAGCACCCTTGGGCCTCTGGGGCAGCTATGAACATGGGTAGAACACCCATACACACCAGCCCCACGCATCTACAGAGTATTACAGCAGGTGGAAGACCTTACAAATGATCGACCTGGGTCATCCAGTAATGCCGAAAATCACTATTCAGGGTCTGAAACAGCTGTGTATGATATAAGGACTCCCCATGGACATTGGATAGGGACCCAGGAATCCACTTTACCGGCCATGAAGTTGAGGAGTGGGCTGATAAAAATGGTACACGCGGGCATTTTCACCTGGCCACAGCCCCATTGATCTTCAGCTAATTGGAAGGATGAACAAACTACCTTCACAGCCGAGATGGGAATCCCGCTCTCTTAACACGAGGACCAGGGGGCTGACTGGGGCCCTACGGCTGTAACTGAACGTCCCAGGAGCAGTCATACCAGCGTCTATGCCATACTAACCAGCTGTGGTTAACCACTGAAGGACTGCTGCCAGCTATCGGTCAGGACAGTGACTCAGGTTTGCCCTTGCCACAGGACCCACCTGGGGGTCCACATTATAAAAAGCAGTGGGACAGAATGATACGTCCCCGGTGGTTTGTGTTTGCACCCTGTGGGGAACAGGAGTAGAAGAGAACGTAGATTTCACCTGTGTTCTACCTGCCCCACTCAAGACTGTTCAGATGATTAGCCTGGGCGCCCTACTGGAGGAAGGCACCATCGTGTTAACCCCGTGGTCTGCTGTTAAACCACCTCCAGGACTTGGCATCAGCTGTGGGGAATGAGGGTGCCGGCCAGGGCGGAGACCTCAGGTAGGGGCGGTGCTATCTTGGAGTGCTGCCGTGACTTGTATTTTGCTTAATGATCATAATCTTCCCTGTTTTGTGCCTGTTAAACACCATTGACTTCCATTTGCCTGTTAAACTTCCATTTCATCCCTCGTCTGAGCCAAGGTTATCCGTTTGCAGACTGGGCGACAGTGGTGGCCTCACTGTGAACTGAGTGTGACTGCTGGGCCTGCAGTGAGATGCCGCTGTTTTCCTCTTCTGGACTTCCATGAGAAATTGACCCAATAAGTACCTGGCGTCCTCGTTGGCTGCTATTATTGTATTGCATTTGTGGTCTTTGGTTACAGTGCAACTCAACATACCTGCCCCCAGGGGTGTGGCAGGAGAGGGATGACCAAGACTGTAAGAGTCCTGCAGGATACGTAGGCTCAGAATGTGTGGTCAGGCAACTCAAGATGGTTGCTTTCTTGCTCCTTATATATCTTCTGCTAGACCTGTCCCTGCTTCACTCACATGCCTAGCCTATCCTCTTAATTATAGGGCTTAGTCAGGAACTGCGTCCTTGCCCCCTGCCCCAGCCCTGGTCTCCCTGGTAATTGATGAGCCAACCTGGTGTCAATTCCCCCTCCTCCTCCTCCTCCCCTGAATAGGGAAGGTGGCAGCCATGTCCCGCCTGCTGTCTGCCGTACGCAGTGGGGTGCTGCTCCAGGACCTTTTGCTGCAGATGTGTAAGATCCTCTGTCCAGTAAAGTGATGTTTCTGTAGCTGTCTCTGGGCTCTGCCTTCGGTCAGGAAGCTGGGCAGCTACAAGGCTTGCAGGCCAGTATCATAGTTATGCTACGACTCGTTCTTCAGGTTGTCATAAGGATCCAACTGGGCGGCCATCCACCGCAGGTAGACTTGGAACATTTTGGGTTAGCTGCTGTCCGGGTGAATATTGCCCTCTTTTACTCTCAAAAGTAGTGTTGTATCTTGGTTTGGGTATTTGCCATATGAGGATTAAATTATTTTATGTGGTACTCCTACTACTACCATCATCATTGTTGCCGTGGCCCACCGTCATTCTGAGTCTGGAGGCTTCGAGCTAGGGGGTTAATTCAGGTTCTGCAAATGTAGCTTCATGGAAGTCACCATTCCCCATTTTCACAACTACATTAGACATTGTCCATGGGTCACAGCCCAATAATCTTTCCCATTTTGTGTCCTAGGCAGCCTCTCTTAATTGATCAAGCTTGACATGTGAAATTAAAATTACTTGCCATACCTAGTTTCATTGAATCTAAAATCCCATTGTATGGTGACTGAATTGAAGCTGAGCTTGTGGGTTACTCCATTTATATCGAAGCATATTTGATTCCCAAAAGTGATAATGAACTTTGAGTACCCTTAGGCGGTCTATATCCCTTTCCTAAAATATTCCTCTCTGCCTATTTCTCTATCATTTCTACCTCTAAAAGAATTTTAATTCATAATAGTTCCCTATTACCTGCTTTCAATTTAATATTTCATTGTAAAAGACCATTGGAATGTTGTCAAAATGGACAAAGTGTAAATAAGGAGGAGTGAGTTGTGATAGGAATTATAGTTGATACCTAAGATCCAAGATTTAGAAAAGCCTTCTTTAAATGTGATTTGTGTGACTGGTAGTGAAATTCATTTCAGGTTGGTTTTATGTGGTGTAAGGGACATCTAGTGGTTTTGTGGGTCTCTGCAGATTTACTAAAGGTAAAGTCACAGTTGTAACTCCTGGGACTAAGCGCCATCACCTTGAAAGGGTGCCCTCAAAAGGAGGTTGGCCTCATTTTTCCCACAACTCTTTATTTTGACATTAACAAAGGGTAAAGAAACCTGTTTAGAAAAAAAAAATCAACTTGAGTCCTAGCATTTCTGTCTACATTACCGTCAGTTTGAATCCAACTCTTATTTGCTGCCGTTTGCACAAGGTTGGAAATGATTCTGTTATCAGGCACCTGCCAGCCTGGCATATTCTTCCTATACGTTCCTCACCCCTTCTGCTGATTGTGGAGGGGCTCCCCTGGACCATTTTGAAAAGCCATCTGATGAGAGCCATTATTAGACTGGTAGCAGAGCTGCTTAGCAGGCCAGGCAAGAAACAGTTGACAATTGCTTCCGACTGCAAAGCCCCTTCTTAGAAAGTTGGGTGACCATCAGGAAGGCATTCATCTCTTATATAAAGCCCATATGTACTTTATCCAAATGGATGGGCTTCCCATTCTAAGAGAATGAACTGCAAAGCCCCTGTGTGAACTTGCTGTTTGGGTCCTCGTGGAGCTTGTGTGTTGGTCAGCACCTCTTGGACGAGTCTGTTACTATCCATGGTTCTGAAGCCACTGCTTCCATCTTTTCTGGGCTTCATGGAATACTTGGCTTTCCTGATATGCTGCTATCGTTGCCAGCCAACTGTGTTAGCCTTCTTCAAGGTTCTGTTTCACTGAGTCCTTTATAGTAGTTCTGCCTTTGGGCCTTTCATAAAACTTTCTTCAAAAGCTATTTGGCATGCCTCTTGCAATCTATATTCTTGTAGGATAGTTGGTAGCAGCCAGAAGTTGCTAGCCATGGTCAAAGGCTTCATTGTTGGGCATTCATTCTTGTGGGTTTTTTTTTGGCCTCTGGGTGCAGGGGATAAGGGCTCTGAGGTATTGTTTCAAAACCTGTTTTCTCTGACAGTCCAGGCTACATGGTCATAAAGAGGTGAGCGGTCATCTCTTAGCAGGCTGCAGAATAAGAGGTGGTTCTGGCATTGAGCTTCGTCAGGCAATCTCCTAGAGCATCTTGCTAGAATTTGCAATTGGGCTTTTTGCTGCTGTCTCTCTTAATGTTCTGCCAAGACACACAAACTAATGACAGCTGCCGTTCTAGGGTACAGAACTTTCCATATTTATAGCATAAAATATAAGCACATTTCCTAAGCATACACAATAGGGAAAGCAACTAACTATTCAGTGGTTCCACCAGATGCTTTTAACTGTGTGATACTTTAGTTTTCTATATTCTTGTCTCCTCACTTATTGTCAAGCAGAACGAATGTAGAGGCTTCTTTTTGCCTTACAGTCCTCTTTGACTTAGAGGCATTGGGATATAGACTTTGATTTTCCTTGCCCTTCTTTCTCTCCATTCTTCCCCATCCTCCTAAAATATATATGCTGACTTTGTTCCAGGCACTGGAACAGACCTTGGGAAACACAGGAAAAACACCAAGTCTTCCACTTGAGAAACTCTCAGTCTACTGGGGATAGACAGACAATTACAGCACAGCATGATAAATTCTATAATAACAGAATATGGAGCTATGGGAGCAGAGGAAAGGGAATCAGCTGTGGGTGGAAGTGGAATGGGCAAGAATGTTGGGAAAGGCTTCCGAAGTAGGTGATACCCGAACTGTGCCTCTCATGTGAGCAGTAGTTATTCAGATGGAGAATCTAGGTGAGGCTTATGTCAGGGATGGTTTATTGGAAGAACCACAAACCTTTGGCAAGGTTGGTGATGATGAAGATGGACTAGATCAGGAAGACTTTTATGTAATGTTTAGAAGTCTGCATTTGATTCTGAAGTTGGTACAGAACCATTAAAGAGTTTCAAGCAGGAAAGGACATTTTATCCCCAGAGAAAACAGATGATCAGAGTCATTTCTAGTCCTTGAAATAAAAATAACAGTAGATTCCTAGTGATTCAGGAAGGCACCTTTTAAATTTTGTCACCTTTCTAATCAAACTGCTAAAGGCTTCCTTTCTACTCTAATGGTTCCTTTCCCCCCAACTGCATAATGAGTGTATTTTTAGAGCTTTTCATAATGAAGTACCACCTACTCACCTGATCTTAGTTCCCCTCTTTGTGACATATAACTTTCACTGTAGTCAGGTTGGTGCCCTCATCAAATATTCTAAGACGGAAGGAAACGTAGACATTCACAAGGTAGATCTGTGTAGTATTTCAGAAAATATCCAAACAAGAATTAAGAGCATATTAAATTTGTTGAGCCTCAACTGTGTGCCAGACACTGGGGATCCATTAGTTGCCCCATCGGAAATGCGCAGCCTGTTTATAATGTCTGGAAGACCATACCACTGCCATTCCTAAAAAGCAGAGAAGTACAATCTGGGCTGAGTTTCTGATTACAGATCCTGGTACACTCATTAACTGGAGTGACAAGTATCTCATTCCAATTCTGATACAAAGCATCCTCCAAGAGTTCTAAGCATCTCACATCAGATTATATTTCATGTTACCTTCATCTTCTGTGGTCTAGAGCTAAAGTTATTTAACATATTTACATGGATTTTATTTTGTTTCCAATATTCTTAATTTGCATTAGTCAAAGTGTTAGTTTCTCAGCCATGTCCAACTCTTTGTGACCCCATGGATTGTAGTCCACCAGGCTCCTCTGTCCCTGCGATTTACCAAGCAAGAATAATGGCATGAGTTGCCGTTCCCTTCTCCAAGGGATCTTCCTGACCCAGGAATTGAACCTAGGTCTCCTACATTGCAGGCAGATTCTTTACCATCTGAGCCAGCAGGGAAGCTTACTTTAAGTTGGCTTAATATTCTTCATTTATGTTATGTTGGCTTTCATGTTAGAGGGTAACCATAGTAGAGGTAGGTTCACCTCAAGTTTCAGCTCTTTGACTGGTGATAACTTCATAGAGCACTACCTTGAATTCTGAGGCTTCATTTGGGTTCAATAAGAAAGGGAATAGAATAGAATTAGACCAGTTAGCAACGCCATCTTCCAGAAAGGAAGAAGAGAAACATATGTTTGCACATATGGCTCTAAGAGATGGGAGAGTTGTCTGTCCAGTGTGACTTAAAGGATCACCTGGAAAACTTCGGTAAATTATCTAGAAACCTTTTCACTATTCACTGATAAGGCCTGTCTTGGAGAACTATGGCCCATACATGCACATTCACATCTTATTTCTTTGCCTGGTTTTGGTGATGCCAAGTATATGGTCTGTCTGTGCCACAGTTCTTGGTTCATTAATTTTGCAGAATCTTAGAAGGCTCTGGAAGAATGATAAAGCCTGAATTGGCACATCTTCCCTCTTGTGATAGACTGGACTTTTATGGTATCCTGAATACCCCACAGATTTGGTTGGCTGCAGATCTTTTCTGTGGAACACATGGACATATGCACCTAGTCAACCTTTTAGCTGAATAAAAGTCCTAAGACTTCCTGGTGGTCCAGTGGTTAAGGATCTGCCTGTCAGTGCAGGGGATGTAGGTTTGATCTCCAGTGTGGGACGATTCCACATGCCACGGGGCAACCAAGCCTGTGCACTGCCACTACTGAAATCTGCGTGTTGTAGAGCCTAGGAAAGTTCTCCTTCCTGAAGAATAAAGTTGAGACCTTCACTATGCCAGAGACTGGAAGACTTAAACTTAGTGTTTATATCTGTAGTTGATCACAGACTTACATGGTCATCACTTTCTCTTAAAGAATCCATCAAGGGAATAAATGCTTGCCTAAGTCTTCAGCCTAAGTGATGATGACTTGCGTCATTAGTGAGGCTCTTGGGCTGGCACCCATGGCCCTGGGTTTATAAGGTCAGACCAACTGGTTGGTGCACAGTGTTGCTCATGTTCTCCTCTCTCTGGATTGGGCTTTTTTTTTTTTTTTTTTTTTTTAATGAGGAAGGGTCTGAGGACTTTGCTGAGTCAATTTAAGTACTGAAGTTTGTTTAGATTCTTCCTAGGATTCCAGCTGGCTTTCTGTCCCTTTTACTTTTTCCTGCCACTCTCTTACAAATGGAACCTTCAATTCAGTTCAGTTGCTCAGTTGTATCCAACTCTTTGTGACCTCATGAACTGCAGCAAGCCAGGCCTCCCTGTCCATCACCAACTCCTGGAGTTTACTCAAGCTCATATCCATCAAGTTGGTGATGCCATCCAACCATCTCATCCTCTGTCATCCCCTTCTCCTCCTGCCTTCAATATTTCCCAGCATCAGGGTCTTTTCCAATGAGTCAGCTCTTTGCATCAGGTGGCCAATGTATTGATGTTTCAGTTTCAACATCAGTCCTTCCAATGAACACCCAGGAATGTTCTCCTTTAGGATGGACTGGTTGGATCTCCTTGCAGTCCAAGGGACTCTTAAGAGTCTTTTCCAACACCGCAGTTCAAAAGCATCAATTCTTTGGCGCTCAGCTTGGAACCATGGATCAGGGATGATAAACTGGTAGTCTTTGAGATCCAGCTTTTAGATTTGTATTGTTTGACCCACAGAGTGTTGGATCAGCAAGCCTTTTTAATTTTTTTTAAAAATTCATCTCTGTTGGTGTATAGTTGCTTTACATGTTGTGTCACTTTCTGCTGTACTAACACAATGAATGAATGACTGAGTCAGCCACACATCTACATATATTTCCTCCCTTTTGGATTTGCTTCCCATCCAGCTCGCTGCAGTGCATTAAGGAGAGTTCCCTGTGATATACAGTATGTTCACCCAACCTTTTTTTTTTAACTAAAAAAAAGTGTTTGTTTTTTAATTGAAGGATAATTGCTTTACAGAATTTTGTTGTTTTCTGTCAAACCTCAAGTTTAGTTAATTGCCAATATTTCTCCTATAGATTTCAACTTTATCTGGAGTCTTTTGGGCCTTTGTTTTGAGCCTCAGGACTCAGATATTTCTTGGCTCTTGCCTTGTGAGTCTGAAACTCAGTTCCCATTTTCTATTTCTGGGGCTCAATTTTTTATCCTTGGCAGACCCTGAGCGCTGTGAGCAGAATAGCAACCCTGGAAATGATGTCCGTGGTGTGCAGCAGCGGGGGCTCAGGGCCCCAGCCTGGGCGTCAGCTGCAGCTCGGCAGGAGAGCAAGTCTGCTGACCCCTGGTAGCCAGACCAGGAATGCAGATGTGGCCTCGGCTTCGCCAAATATCAGCTTCTCTGGCTTCGGAAGCTACGAGGACCATCTGCTGCCCTATTTGTGCTAGAAGTTCACTGTTGGAATTTGGTCAGTGGTATACTGTGGCCGAAAATGACATTAAGGATCATGAATCCTAAATCTGTGCAAGGGCCTGGGGTGTGTGAAAGACAAAGAATAGATACCACTAGGCGTGTTCACATCTTATAAATGCCACACTAGGCAACTATATACACACACACACACACACACACACACATATGTATTTTCAGGTTTTAGCTGTGTGTGGACTCTGCACACAAGCTTTAGTACTTGCAGCCCAGGGGCTCTGTTGTCACGAGGTCTGTGGGATCTTAGTTCCCTGACCACAGACCTGCCTTGTAAGGCAGGTTCTTAACCACTGGGCCACCAGGGAAGTCCCGACTTTGTAATTTTTAATTTTTATCCTACCTTCAGAATTTGTTAAATCCAGAGTCTGTCGTTAGACTCTTGAGCAGACACATGGCTTAGAACTTACCCTCCGGGGGAATCTTCCCTTTCTTTTTTTTTTTTTTTAATTATTTATTTTAATTGGAGGCTGATTACTTTACAGTACTGTAGTGGAATCTTCCCTTTCTAATGACTCCATGTCAGGCTGCCCTCTCTGTTGATGTAGTTATAGCTTCTCACAGAAAATAAAATTAAGAAGTGATAACTCCCATTTATTGAGTGCTTCTGAAGCACCAGAAACTGCTAAAGCACTTTGTAGCTATGACATATTACCCCACATATCTCTTACAACCCTATGAAGTGAGACGTGTTACCTATAAGTCTTCGACATGAGGAGCGTTAACCATTGTCCAAGGTCACACAGCCGGCAGGGGTGGAGCTGGATGCAGACTGTACTTACTGAGCCGGGAGGTCCCTGACGTTGACCTCTGAGTCCAAAACATCTGATTTATTGAAGATATGAGCATTTATTAAGCACCTCTACAACTCGGTGCTGGTTTATACTTTTAAAACTGTAATGCATATGTTTCGCTGATAAGATATTTGAGGTTTACTTCAAACAGTAATTAAGACCTGTGCTTATGGAAAGGTAGCAAGATCGAATGTTTGGAGTGACAGATGAGTACAGCAGACACTCCCTAGGAAAGAAAATCACCACCAATCAGAGTCATCAGCTGCCTGAAGGGCGGAGGGGGAAGTGATAGAAAGTAGGCTGTGTGATTCTGTGACTGCCCCAGTTTATCTAGAAACTGCACCATCCTGAAAGCCAAAGAGAAAAAGCTCATTTCGTTATTATCTATTGTCAAAGGATTAGGTTGGGGTAGGGAATAAATCTTTGCCTGTTGCTGGTCGTATGTAAATAGCTCTGCACACAGGTATAAAGTCAAAAGGCTTTACTGGGATTTGCTGTCAATGCTGTTCCACCCCAAGGCCCCTGACATTGGCTTTTTGCCGCTCTGTTTCGTCTGGCCCACATACTCCAGAGGATGTCCCCCAGAGTCCTGACTTCAGACACCCTCCACTGACCTGGGTCGGAACAGTGGTGCTCCGTCATCAAGTCACGGGCCTGTGAGTCACAGTCCTATAAGACAATCTGGTGTTTTCTTTTAATTGAAATTGCTCTATATGTAGACACATAGAGGATTACAGGCACTTCAAAAACAAGAGCAACGAAAGGCCAGGTGGTAAATCTGCTCTTCCTGGACAGGAGAAACAGAACTACCAAGGCCATCTGGGCACTGCGGGGCACAAGCCCACGCTCCCAGATTCCTTCTGGATCCCTTGCTGGAATGCATAGGAAGGTGGCATTTACCACAGAATAAGTGGTCATACATTCCCAGAAAGCTGAAAACAATGTCCAGAGTATCCTGGGATAAGGTGAAAGAGGGAGAAAAATACTCCCATGAGCTCTTGATAGGTGGTGACTCTTCACTGTATTGTTCTTGCTGTCATAGCTTGCTTTACTCCTGATATTGTTCCTGTGTGCCTCTGTATCAAAGATTAGGGAGACGTACAAGAAGTGGTGTTCTCAGTTCAGTTCAGTCGCTCAGTCATGTCTGATTCTTTGCAACCCCACGAACCACAGCACGCCAGGCCTCCCTGTCCATCACCAACTGCCGGAGTCTACCCAAACCCATGTCCATTGAGTCGGTGATGCCATCCAACCATTTCATCCTCCGTCGTCCCCTTCTCCTCCTGCCTTAAATCTTTCCCAGCATCAGAGTCTTTTCAAATGAGTCAGTTGTTCTCAGAAAGTGTCTTAACCTTGAGCTTCTATCCACAACTGTTTTACTATCTGGACCTTCTAAATACTCCCATGAACTGCTACCCCTTAGATTCACACTCCTGGGCTTGCTGTATTCCTTGAGCACCATGGAAGAGTTTAAAAAGCACATCATGTAGATTAGAATAACCTCTCCTGGGGCTTCCCTGGGGTCCAGTGGTTCTGAATCTGCATGCCAGTGCAGGGAGCACAAGTTCGATCCCTGGTTCAGGAAGATCCCACATGCTGCGGAGCAGTTAAGCCTGTGCACCTAGAGCCGTGTTCCACAGCAAGAGACACCACCGCAATGAGAAGCACACACACCGCAACTGGAGAGTAGCCCCCACTCGCCACAACTAGAGAAAGCCTGCATGTAGCGGTGAAGACCTGGCACAGCCAAAAATAAACAAGTCGTAAAAGAACAGCAGTTTCTTTTCCAATCAAGGCCGTTGGTCTGGGCAGTCAGGCGGACAGCTCCATCATAGGCAGGCAGTGAAAGGATTCCAAGCTTATCAAATGGTGAGTATCAGCAAGAACCAGAGTAGTCAGAGAGGGCCTGGAGTGGGTTTGGAGGTAGATCCTGGTGAAGAAGCATTGTTTACAGGCTGGAGAGGAGAGGAAGGCATTGTAGGCTGGGAAACCTACATGATGAGCAAGTATGCAGAAGCCCTGACACCAGAGTTCACACAGAGGCCTCCAAGTGCCTCGAAGTGGGGAAGGGAAGGGTAGGGAGCCATTAGAGAGGACAGGTCAGGTATGAAGGGCTTAATAAGTCTGCATGGATCTGGGTGTGTTTTTAGTGCCTGATTTAAGGAGTTTCTGCTTTACGGGTAAGCCTGCCCTACGGCCACCCCTGGAGCGTGACCTTGCCCCAGTGCAGTCAGAGAGATCTGGGTTCAAGTCCTGATTATGCCCTTAAGGGACTGTGTGATCTTAGATAAGTGCCTATCCCCTCTGAACCTCATTTCTGAAAAATGAGGCTAATGTTACCTGTTTCACTTCCTTAATGTGGAAGATGCACGTTAGCATTTTTGAAGTGCCTGGCATATGATAGGCCCTTGTTCAGTGGAGATTGTTTTTATTGTATTGCTCCTGCTATCATAGCTTGCCTTACTCCTGGTATTGTTCCTGCATGCCTCTGTATCAATGATTAGGGAGACATACGAGAGATGTGATTCTGAGACAGTGTCTTAGCCCTGAGATCCTGTCCACAACTGTTTTACTATCTGACCTTCTAAGCATGAGCTGCAAGTCCAGTTCAGTTGAGTTCCGTTCAGTCGCTCAGTCGTGTGCAACTCTTTGTGACCCCATGGACTGCAGCACGCCAGGCTTCTCTGTCCATCACCAACTCCCGGAGCCTCCTCAAACTCAATATCCACTGAGTCAGTGATGCCATCCAACCATCTCATCCTCTGTTGTCTCCTTCTCCTACTGCCCTCAGTCTTTCTTAACATCAAGGTCTTTTCCAATCAGTCAGTTCTTCTCATCAGATGGCCAAATTATTGGAGCTTCAGCATCAGTCCTTCCAATGAATATTTAGGGCTGAATCCCTTAGGTTGACTGGTTGGATCTCCTTGCAGTCCAAGGGACTCTCAAGAGTCTTCCCCAACACCACAGTTCAGAAGGGTCAATTCTTTGGTGCTCAACTTTCTTTATGGTCCAACTCTCACATCCATACATGACTACTGGAAAAACCATAGCTTTGACTAGACAGACCTTTGTCAGCAAAATAATGTCTCTGCTTTTTAATACGCTGTCTAGGTTGGTCATAGCTTTTCTTCTAAGGAGCAAATGTCTTTTAATTTCATGGCTGCAGTCACCATCTGCAGTGATTTTGGAGCCCAAGGATATGAAGTCTCTCACTGTTTCCATTGTTTCCCCATCTATTTGCCATGAAGTGATGGGACTGGATGCCATGATCTTAGTTTTTTGAATGTTGAGTTTTAAGCCAGCTTCTTTACTCTCCTCTTTTCACTTTCATTAAGAGGCTCTTTAGTTCCTCTTTGCTTTCTGCCATAAGGGTGGTGTCATCTGCATACCTGAGGTTACTGATATTTCTCCTGGAAATCTTGATTCCAGCTTGTGATTCATCCAGCCCAGAATTTTGCATGATACACACTGCATATAAGTTAAATAAGCAGGGTGACAGTATACAGCCTTGCCATACTCCTTTCCCAGTTTGGAAACAACCTGTTGTTCTATGTCTGGTTCTAACTGTTGCTTCTTAACCTGCATGCAGGTTTCTCGGGAGGCAGGTGAGGTGGTCTGTTATCTCCATCTCTATAAGAATTTTCCACATTTTGTTGTGATACATACAGTCAAAGGCTTTGGCATAGTCAGTGAAGCAGAAATAGATGTTTTCCTGGAATTCTACTGCTTTTTCTATGATCCAATGAATGTTGGCAATTTGATCTCTGGTTCCTCTGCTTTTCATAAATCCAGCTTGAACATCTGGAAATTCTTGGTTCACGTACTGTTGAAGCCTCACTTGAAAAATTTTGAGAACTACTTTGCTAGCCTGTGAGATGAGTGCTGTTGTGCGGTAGTTTGAGCATTCTTTGGCATTGCCTTTCTTTGGGATCAAAATGAAAACTGACCTTTTCCAGTCCTGTGGCCACTGATGAGCTTTCCAAATTTGCTGGCATATTGAGTGCAGCACTTTCACAGCATCATCTTTCAGGATTTGAAATGGATCAACTGGAATTCCATCACCTCCATTAGTTGTTCTAAGTGATGCTTCTTAAGGCCCACTTAACTTTGCATTCCAGAATGTCTGGCTCTTGTGATCACACCACTGTGATTGTCTAGGTCATGAAGATCTTTTTTGTATAGTTCTTCTGTGCGTTCTTGCTACCTCTTCTTAATATCTTCTGCTTCTGTTAGGTCCATACCATTTCTGTCCTTTATTGTGCCCATCTTTGCATGAAATATTCCTTTGGTATCTCCAATTTTCTTAAAGGGACCTCTTGTCTTTCTCATTCTATTGTTTTCTTCTATTTCTTTGCATTGATCACTGAGGAAGTCTTTCTTATCCCTCCTTGCTATTCTTTGAAACTCTGCATTCAAATGGGTATATCTTTCCTTTTCTCCTTTGCTTTTTGCTTCTCTTCTTTTCTCAACTATCTGTCAAGCCTCCTCAGACAACAATTTTGCCTTTTGCATTTCTTTTCCTTGGAGATGGTTTTGATCACTGCCTCTTGTACAATGTCATGAACCTCCATCCATAGTTCTTCAGGCACTCTATCAGATCTAATCCCTTGCATCTGTTTGTCACTTCTACTGTATAATAGTAAGGAATTTGATTTAGGTCATACCTGAATGGTCTAGTGGTTTTCCCTACTTTCCTAGAGTTAAGTCTGTATTTGGCAGTAAGGAGTCATGATGTGAACCACAGTCTGCTCCTGGTCTAATTTTTGCTGACTGTATAGAGCTTCTCCATCTTTGGCTGCAAAGAACATAATCAATCAGATTTCATATTGACCATCTGGTGATGTCCATGTGTAGAATTGTCTCTTGTGTTGTTGGAAGAGGGTGTTTGCTATGACCAGTGTGTTCTCTTGGCAAAACTCTGTTAGTCTTTGCCCTGCTTCATTTTGTACTCAAAGGTTAACCTTGCCTATTACTGCAGGTACCTCTTGACTTCCTTCTTTTGCATTCCAGTTCTGTATGATGAAAAGGGTATCTTTTTTTGATGTTAGTTCTAGAGAGTCTTGTAGGTCATCATAGAACCTTTCAACTTCAGCTTCTTTGACATTAGTCAAAGTTGGGACACAGACTTGGATAACTGATATTGAATGGTTTGCCTTGGAAACAAACAGATCATTCTGTCATTTTTGAGATTGCCCCCAAGTATTGCATTTTGGCCTCTTTTGATGGCTATAATGGCTACTCCATTCTTTTCTAAAGGATTCTTGCCCATAGTAGTAGATATAATGGTCATCTGAATTAAATTCACCCATTCCAGGCCATTTTAGTTCACAAATTTCTGAAATGTCAATGTTCACTCTTGCCATCTCCTGTTTGGCCACTTCTCATTTGCCTTGATTCATGGACCTAACATTCAGGTTCCTATGCAATACTGTTCTTTACAGCATTGGACTTGCTTCCATCACCAGTCACATCCACAACTGGGCATTGTTTTTGCTTTGGCTCTGTCTCCTCATTCTTTCTGGAGTTATTTCTCCACTTTTCTCTAGTATCATATTGGGCACCTACTGATCTGGGGAGTCCATCTTTCAGTGGCCTATCTTTTGCCTTTTCATACTGTTCATGGGATTCTCAAGGCAAGAATACTGAAGTGGTTTGCCATTCCCTTCTCCAGTGGACCACGTTTTGTCGGAACTCTCTACCGTGACCTATCCGTCTTGGGTGGCCCAACATGCATGGCTCCTAGTTTCATTGAGTTAGACAAGGCTGTGATCCATGTGATCAGTTTGGTTAGTTTTCTGTGATGGTGGTTTTCATTCTGTCTGTCCTCTGATAGATAAGGATAAAAGTCCTAAGCACATCTTACTTGATAATTCAAAATCAAAGCACTTTAAAAAGGATTCAGAATTGTACAAACATACTTACACATGGTAAAAGGCTAAAAGATACTGTGCAGAAGGAAAACATACACCAAATTGTCAGAACTGTGGGAGATATTGTGTCAGAAAGGATTCCTCAAGAAAGTAGCATCTAAACTGAGACCAGAAGGACAGGAGTGTATACTGGATGTAGATAGGAGCAAGAAAAGTGTTTAGTAGGAAACACATGGCTCAGATGGTAAAGAATCTGCCTGCAGTGTGGGAGACCTTGGTTGGATCCCAGGATTCTGAAGATCCCCTGGAGAAGGGAATGGCAACCCACTCCAGTATTCTTGCCTGAAGAATCCTATGGACAGAGGAGACTGGAGGGCTGTAGTCCATGGAGTTGCAGAGAGTCGGACACAACTGTGTGACTAACACACGTGCGTGCACACACATGCACACACAGGAAAGAAGAGGATCATTAAAAGAATTAAAGATGCTTTAAGCTGTCTGGATTGGAGAATGGAAGGATGGGGGCATGAAAGGGAAACGAGTGGGGAGAGAGACAGGGACAGAGCATTCTTGTCTACATTAAGGGTTATTAAGCAAGGGAATGCCCTAATCAGATTTTAGTATTTTTTTTTATTTAATTTATTTTTTTTAATTGTTTTTGCCATACATTGTCATGATATCACCATGGGTTTACATATGCTTCCCCTCCAGAACCCCCCTCCCTCTTCCCTCCCCCACCCGGGAAATCTCGCTGCACCAGCCCCAAGCATAAGTCCTGGGCTGGCGATTGATTAGACATATGAAAATTAACATGCTTCAATGCCCTTCTCCCATATCATCCCACCCTTACCCTCATCCACAAAGTCCACGAGTCTATTCTATACATCTGCGTTCCTTTTGCTGTCTCGTATGTTGGGTTCTCGTTACCGTCTTTCTAAATTCCATATATATGCGTTAATATACTGTATTGTTGTTTTTGCTTCTGGCTTACTTCACTCTGGATAATGGGCTCCAGTTTCGTCCATCTGAGTAGAATTGCTTCAAATGAATTTTTTTTTAATGCTGAGTAATATTCCATTGTGTATATGTACCACAGCTTTCTTATCCATTCGTCAGTTGATGGGCATCTAGGTTGCTTCCATGTCCTGGCTATTGTAAACAATGCAGCGATGAACATTGGGGTACACGTGGCTCTTTCAATTCTGGTTTCCTCGGTGTATATGCCCAGCAGTGGGATTGCTGGGTCATATGGCAGGTCTATTTGCAGCTTTTTAAGGAACCTCCACACTGTTTTCCATAGTGGTTGTACTAGTTTGCATTCCCACCAACAGTGTAAGAGGGTTCCCTTTTCTCCACATCCTCTCCAGCATTTATTGCTTGTAGACTTTTGGATGGCAGCCATTCTGACTGGTGTAAAGTGGTACCTCATTGTAGTTTTGATTTGCATTTCTCTGATAATGAGTGATGTTGAGCATCTTTTCATGTGTTTGTTAGCCATTTTTATATCTTCTTTGGAGAAATGTCTGTTAAGTTCTTTGGCCCACTTTTTAATTGGGTTGTTTATTTTTCTAGAATGGAGCTGCAGGAGTTGTTTGTATATTTTTGAGATTAATTGTTTGTCTGTTGTTTCATTGGCTATTATTTTCTCCCATTCTGAAGGCTGTCTTTTCACCTTGCTTATAGTTTCCTTTGTTGTGCAAAAGCTTTTAATTTTAATTAGGTCCCATTTGTTTATTCGTGTTTTTATTTCCAATATTCTGGGAGGTGGGTCATGGAGTATCCCGCTTTGGATTATAGCAGAGAGTGTTTTGCCTATGTTATCCTCTAGGAGTTTTATAGTTTCTGGTCTTATGCTTAGATCTTTGATCCATTTTGAGTTTATCTTTGTGTATGGTGTTAGAAAGTGATCTAGTTTCATTCTTTTACAAGTGGCTGTCCAGTTTTCCCAGCACCACTTGTTAAAGAGGTTGTCTTTTCTCCATTGTATATTCTTGCCTCCTTTGTCAAAGATAAGGTGTCCATAGATGCGTGGATTTATCTCTGGGCTTTCTATTCTGTTCCATTGATCTATATTTCTGTCTTTGTGCCAGTACCATACTGTCTTAATGACTGTGGATTTGTAGTATAGCCTAAAGTCAGGTAGGTTGATTCCGCCAGTTCCATTCTTCTTTCTCAAGATTGCTTTGGCTATACGAGGTTTTTTGTATTTCCATACAAATTGAGAAATTATTTGTTCTAATTCTTTGAAAAAGACCTCTGGTAGCTTGATAGGAATTGCATTGAATCTATAGATTGCTTTAGGTAGTATACTCATTTTCACTATATTGATTCTTCCAATCCACGAACACGGTACATTTCTCCATCTGTTTGTGTCCTCCTTGATTTCTTTCATCAGTGTTCTATAGTTTTCTATATACAAGTCTTTTGATTCTTTAGGTAGAAATACTCCTAAGTATTTTATTCTTTTTGTTTCGATGGTGAATGGAATTGTTTCCTTAATTTCTCTTTCTGATTTCTCACTGTTAGTGTATAGGAATGCCAGGGATTTCTGTGTGTTGATTTTGTATCCTGAAACTTTGCTATATTCACTTGCCCTGATCAGATTTATTGGTTTCAGAAAATTCACTGTGGAACTGTTGCGAGCATGAGGGGAAGGAGCAGGGGGTTCCGTTAGAAAGCTGTTGCAGAAATCCAGAGGAGAAATGATGGTGGACAGAGTCTGGCACTACTGAAGTAGGGGAGGGGCTGGTTTGAGAGATCCTTAGAACTTGACAACTGGACAAGCTACAAGTCCAAACAGCAGCTTTTATAAACCCGAGGTTGGAGTTGTCACTCTTTGAAACTCTGCCTTTGTGATCCCAGGCTGTGTGACATCTCCCATTGGGAGCTGTTTCCACTTTGTCTCTCGTTGCTCCTTGGAGCTAGTTGTCAACCAAGGTACTCATGCCATATCTTTTCCTAGTTCGGTCATCAGGCAGGGCTTTTCATTTAGATGAAAGTCTGAATTTACAGAAAATACTATACCAAATTAATGCTTTCAAATTGTGTTGCTGGAGAGGACTCTTGAGAGTCCCTTGAACTGCAAGGAGATCCAACCAGTCAATCCTAAAGGAAATCAGTCCTGGGTATTCATTGGAAGGACTGATGCTAAAGCTCAAGCTCTAATACTTTAGCTACCTGGTGCAAAGAGCTAACTCATTGGAAGAGACCCTGATTCTGGGAAAGATTGAAGGCAGGAGAAGAAGGAGGTGGCAGAGGGATAAGATGGTTAGATGGCATCACTGACTCAATAGAACTTGAACAAACATCTGGTGATAGTGGATTTAAGCTGTCTGGATTGGAGAATGAAAGGGAAGCCTGGCATGCTACAGTCCATGAGGTCACCAAGAGTCAGACGCTACTTAGCAACTGAACAACAGCAACTATACTAGTTACTAGTTTGCCTTGTAAGGGCACCCAGTGGGGTTTCTTGCCATCATGCCCTGCCCAAGGTGCTGCAACACTTGTACATGGCCATGCTGTGGTCTTGCAGTGGGCAGGTTGGAGGGGGAGGTGAAGATGCCAACCGTGGAGATTCTTAATTGAATGTCACTGGTCTACAAGACCCCTGCCCTTCTGTCCCTTTCTTATTGGTAGGGGAGTCTCAGAAGAACATCAGTTCAGGCCCCTATCAGTTTTGAATAGTACCCCAGTACTGCTGGAAAAATGGTATACTATTATGTTCCTAGGCTTGTGTACCATTTAGGATTCTCTGTGTTCTATCAGGTATAATATCCCATTTAATCTTGATAATTTCTCTAGGGCTAGGGGAAAAGGGGAACAGTTCTGGAACAGCTGTTGAGTCTCCTGCCTTTGGACATAAATACAATGGGACTCAGAGAGGTTACTCAACTATCAGTGGGAAAGGTGTGCAAACTGCATATAAATAGACAAGTAATTTCAGGGCCATGGAGTAGCTAGAGAGTTCATTTTCAAAGAGCTTTTGAGAGAAGTCTTTGTCTTGGCAGTTTCCAGCTGGGATTCTCTTGTCTGTGTCTCCAGAAATCTGCATTCTAGTTATTCACTGTCTGTCCCAGTCTTGATTCTATACCCTTCTCACAGAAGAGTTCCTCTTCATAGGATGCTGCATTCTTTTAAAAGGCCCTTTTCTTTTTATCCTTCTGCCTCCTGTAGGGATGTTTGAGTTCTTTTTCCATTTATTGTTCAATGGAGTGGAGCCTCAGTCTGTCCCTGTGGGATGCCCTATTGTTCTACGTTAATAATTAACCTTTACAAGAGCTCTGGTCATAGGCGTTTAGCCCAAATGCAAAGAAAACTGTAGTTTGGTTATGACACAGAGATCTCACATGTTGTTGCATGGGGATTAGAAACGAGAAGCTACTAGCCATTAAACATTTTTCATTTCTTTTCCTGCTCACTTGAGTGATTGCCTAAGAATCTTGCAGGTTTTTTGTTTCCTTTTGCACATGGTCAGTCCACTAGAATGAAGAAATTTAGCTTTTGAACTGGGAAGTTGAACATGCATGATTTCCAATGTGTTATTCAAGATGAGCTCATAGGTGCTGGTAGTACAACCTTGTGCTGAATGTCCACAGGTGGCAAAGCACACAGACTCTGGAGCTAACTCATTGAGTTCAAGTCCTGCCCTGGCACTTAACTGGCTGTGTGAGCATGGGCTCTTTCCTTAGCTACTGTCCATGTCTGTTTCTTCATCTGTAAAATGGAAGAATGATGGTAGGTACCTCAAATGGGTGTTGTCAGGATCTGATGGGATGCTAGGCTTCAGATCCTGAGTACAGTGCCTGGTAGGAGGTGCTCAGTAAATATTAGTAGTGTTACTGTTTCCGGTGTTACAATGACTTCATCCATGGCGGAGGTTGTATAGTAGGAGAGACCTTTTAAGTTCTTTGTTGTTAATCAATACGAAAAGGCATACATCTCTGCTTGATTCTCTCCTCCTGTTGGGGGAGAGAAGTGAAGCAGTTCTACAGCTAGATGTTTGGGATTAAATGATATATACTGGCATGACTCACTCAATTAACTTTCCATCACCGAGATAAGTTGTAAGAGTTTAGCACTTAAGTCTTGTTATTTTACTGAAAATGGAGATAAGATAACGTTCTCAGGGCTGCAGAAGGGATCAAGTGAGTTAACAGCCACCCTCAAAATAGCTGAGATGTTTGTGCTCATACTCTGTGGCCTTTCTAAGTGCTTCTGGTGTAGTAACTCATTTCATCCTTAAGAAATAGTCTATTCCTATATTCCCATTTTCAAAGGAGGAAGCAAACCCAAGGCAGTTAAATAACTTTGAAGTTCACACAGCTTGGAACTAGTGGATGTGGGGTTGGAACCTAAATCGGGGTCCTGATTTAGAATTTGAGTAAGGCAATGCGAAGGACATAGCAAAGTGGTCTATGTAATCAGTACTCAGTGCTAGCCCCTTTGCCCTCTGTTTTCTCCTGTTTATTGCTACGGTATGGATGTGACATTGCCTAGAGATCAAAGGACCAAGACCTATCTGAGGGCACTGCATCAAAATTGAGTTTTAACAACAGAAAAACCTCTTTGAAATTCTAATTTGGGGAGCAAGATTAATCCCTACTTTTACATAGGTTATATGAGGTTTAGAAAGTCATACTTTTTTAAAAAAAATGTTTTAGGGTGTTTCATTCCCTTACTTTGTGTATATAAAGGATACCTGCAATGTGGAGAAAAATAATAGATCTTCCCTACCAACTCTTAATACTCAGTCATCTTAAAAAAAAAAAAAACAGTATAAGATACAGTGAAAAGGAAGTCTCTCTCCAGTCCTAAATATTAATTCTACAAATCCTCTCCCCAGTGACCATTTTAAAGTTTCTTGTGTTTCCTTCCATAAATGTTTAATGTATTTTCAAGCATATATACATAAAATACACGCTTCCTAACACACACACCCACTTTGCATAATGATAACATAATGCACGTGGTTCTGTTCCTTGCTGATTCACTTAACAATATTACTCAGAAAATCCATGTCAAAACTGGGAGCACTGCTTTGTTTTTGAGGGCTGCCTAATATTCCATTATAAGGATGTGCCGGTCTGTTACTGCTGGTCGTTTAGGTTGTTTCTCGTCTTTTACCGAGGACACCTCAGTAAATATCTCTGGAAGTGTGTGTCTGTGCAACTCAGGCTCTTTTGATTTCTACTTGCATTGTATAACTTTCTGTTGCTGCAAAAATCGGCCAGAAGGAAACCGACAAAAGGAATGCAGTGGAAATCCAGGGGCTTACTCAGGGCTTGTGCACCTCAGAGGTCTGTGCCGGTGCTTTTCAAGTGCTGTGTCTCCTATTTCCTACATTATTTCAGACTGTTGTGACCTGAAGCTTCCCCTCAGGCCTTTTCCTTGCATTCCCAGTGAGCGATGATGGTGGCAGCTTGCAAGATTGATTCATATGGCACTTGTTTGGCTTTTGACAGGTTGTTTATAAGAATAATGACATCCGTCTGGAGCTGTCTCGCTTGGCCAGGATTGGGGACACCAAGATGAAGATCTACGGTGAGGTGGTATTCAAGTGTGAGAATGTGGCCACACTGGACCCCATCAACTTTGAGACCCCGGAGGCGTACATCAGCTTGCCCAAGTGGAACACCAAACGCATGGGCTCTATCTCCTTTGACTTTCGCACCACTGAGCCCAACGGCCTGATCCTCTTCACTCACGGCAAGCCCCAAGAGAGAAAGGATGCTCGGAGCCAGAAGAACACCAAGGTGGACTTCTTTGCCGTGGAACTCCTTGACGGCAACCTGTACCTGCTGCTTGACATGGGCTCAGGCACCATTAAAGTGAAAGCCACACAGAAGAAAGCCAACGATGGGGAATGGTACCACGTGGATATTCAGCGAGACGGCAGATCAGGTAGGAAGAGGCAGGGTGTGTGAAAACTTCCCCTTCCTTATAGTTTTATTTTTTTTATTTTTATGTTTGCACTTGCTGATTTTTCTGCTGTTCTCCTTAATGCTTGTTGTAAGATGATGTTGCCGAACAAGACACCTGTCTTATCAAAGGCTGACATCCTTCTCCTCATCTCCCTTGTCACTGACTGCACAATGGTTTGATTGCTCTGAGACCCTGGGACTGAGGACGGTTTTACAAGGAGCATTTGCACTGCTACCAAAGGGACTGTCATGTCACTGGTGTGATGGTTTTCTTTCCCCCCCCTTCTCTTCTTCTTCTCCGTTTTCTTATCACCGTAGAAACCAATTGTGACATCGTAGATGCTACACTATGTGATTACTCTTGGAGAATAAGCCACACTGCAAGAGTTTATGCAGCGATACACCCTTCAATAATTGTCAAGAGTCATATTGCAGGGGAAAATTATGACAAGAAAGGAAAAGACAAATTGATTTTTCCTGAAGTCATGTTCAATTTAAAGCCTTCCTTTGGTGTGAAAGCCTATATTTCACTGTTTGCTCAGACCTCACTAACTCTCCCTTCCTCTTCATAACCTTCTGCATTTGCTTCAAATGGCTTTGTTTTTGCAGCCATGGATCAAACAAGCTAGCCCCAGGCAGTACACAGCCACTCTGGAATAGTAACAAAGGGTGGGAGTGGGGAAACACAGAGAAGCTGAGGCTTTGGAATGCCTGAACAGTCTGCTTGCCTTCTGTGGACATGTGGTGATGAAGGTCACATCCTGTGCCATCAGAAAGGGCATTTCACCCTGAGTAGTAATTAGAGCATTTGAATTTCGCATTTATTCCCTGACTCTCCATTTAGGTAGTATCATACTCAAGAAATGTCTCAGCTCTGTTTGCCATATTTTGAAGGTTTTACTCTCCTGGTGAACACAAAAATGCCTTCCTTTTGGACATTTTGTCTCTGGGTACATTTGGCCAATAATAGGAAGCATTAGGTTCCCCTCACAGGCTGTAGCAGGGGATGACTGGGCATGCGCAGATGGCTCTTCTGCATCTTCCCAGAGCTGGAGGGGTGGCGGAGATGAGCAGTGCTGCCCTTAGGAGGAGCTGCTTAGGATCCGTGCAAAGGGCAGATGGGTGGCAGATTGCAGACCTGGATGGTTTATTGCCCAGCAGGCTGCCTTATTGATTGCCTGAAATTCGATCAGAACCAAGAGACTTCAAATGAAATGTGCTTGTTGGGCAAGAATGAGCATTTGCTCTTTTTAAGCAGAAAACACACAAACTTAATTTCTTCTGAGGTCAAATCTTTCAAAGTTTATCCGTAAATATGTCGGCAGGGGCGGAACGAGAAAGCTGTCTGAAAATTACAAAGCAAACACTCCTGCTCGTTTTTAAGACGGTGCACATTGAGTCTTTGGACTGGTCATGGTTGACGGCTTCCATGATTGACTAACCTAGACCTTGGCACAGCTTAAATGTCATCTATCTGTGTCACAGGCAGGCTGCTGCTGGTGCTGCTAAGTCGCTTCAGTCGTGTCCGACTCTGTGAGGCCCCATAGACGGCAGCCCACCAGGCTCCACCGTCCCTGGGATTCTCCAGGCAAGAACACTGGAGTGGGTTGCCATTTCCTTCTCCAATGCACCGGCAAGCTAGAACATGTAAAATTGCCACATATCTGTTTCTGCTTATTCTCAACACTAATTGCTTTTTCAAGTAGGGTGTTATTTTGTCTGGTTAGAACCATCAGTAGGCCCATTTTTTGACAAACAAGTTTTGATTACAAAAGACTTTAATTTTACACTTGGGTGCTATGACATTGGTTAATACTTTGACATACTGATAAATTTGATCAAAACCTATAAAAATTTACTGAGTGAAAAAGGGGGTGACAGAAGATGAAATGGTTGGATAGCATCACTGACTCAATGGACATGAATTTGAGCAAACTCCAGGAGATAGTGAAGAATAGGAAACCTGGTGTGTGGGAGTCCATGGGGTCGCAAAGAATAGACATGACTTAGCTACTGAATACAACACACACTGATAAATTAAATTAAAGTCTATAAAAATTTATTGAGTAAGCAAGGAGGTGACAGAGGATGAGATGGTTGCATGGAATCACCAACTCAAAGGACATGAGCTTGAGCAAACTCTGGGATATAGTGAAGGACAGGGAAGCCTGGCATGCTGCACTCCAGGGAGCTGCAAGGAGTTGGACACATCTTAGTGATTAAACAACAGAAAACAAGTAATTGTCATATAAATACAGCATAACATTTTAATATGTTTTTTCAAATGTAGATTTACTTTTATTCAGAAATACTTTCATATTCACTGTTATTTAGAAGTTTAA
Source organism: Antilocapra americana (assembly GCA_007570785.1). Taxonomy (NCBI): domain Eukaryota; kingdom Metazoa; phylum Chordata; class Mammalia; order Artiodactyla; family Antilocapridae; genus Antilocapra; species Antilocapra americana. The sequence goes on along the minus strand of ML664173.1, from coordinate 12,304,612 downwards.
AAATTCAAAAGGGACACAAAATAATTGGTTTTAGAGACACATGAAAACGGGTCTTAGAAGTTATGTCAAACATGCAAGTTTTGAAAGTGATATTTATACAGTGGAATTTAACACTCATAAGTAATTTTCAGTAAGAACACAAATTACCATATTTTTCTATTTTTTGTTTTACAACATATTCTTGTCAAGAGTTTATTTGAAAATATTTAAACTTGATAGAAAATCATTTTTTAAACACCATACCATGGAAGAAATACAGTATCAGAGACACTCCTGTCCTTTACATGCTATGTAGATGTGAAATATTACGATTGAAAAAAGCTCTTAACCCATTTCCTGGAGAGCAGTTTCTGAATATTTACACTTGGGTCTATTGTTCTTTAAACCAGTTTAGACTTGAAGAAATTACAGAAGAAGGTATTTTTTAGAAATGAAGAACTTCATTTCTTCATGAGGGTATTTTCCAGTATGTTGTTCTTATCAGTTCATTTTAATCACTCAGTCATGTCCAACTCTTTGCAACCCCAAGGACTGCAGCACGCCAGGCTTCCCTGTCTATCATCAACTCCTGGAGTTTACTCAAACTCATGTCCATTGAGTTGCTGATGCCATCCAACCACCTCATCCTCCCTCGTCTCCTTTTTCTCCTGCTTTCAATCTTTCCCAGCATCAGGGTCTTTTCCAATGAGTCAGTTCTTTGCATCAGGTGGTCCGCATATTGAAGCGTCAGCATCAGTCCTTCCAATGAATATTTAGGGTTGATTTCCTTTAGAATTGATTGGTTTGATCTCCTTGCAGTCCAAGGGACCATCAAGAGTCTTCTCCAACACCACAGTTCAAAAGCATCAGTTCTTCGGTGCTCAGCTTTCATTTTGGTCCAACTCTCACATCCATATATGACTACTGGAAAAGCTGTAGGATTGACTAGATGAACCTTTGTTGACAAAGTAATGTCTCTGCTTTTTAATACGCTGCCTATTTTGTCATACTTGGTCCTTGAAAGAAAAGTTATCTTTTAATTTCATGACTGCAGTCACCATCTGCAATGATTTTGGAGCCCAAGAAAATAGTCTGTCACTGTTTCCATTGTTTCCCATCTATTTGCCATTAAGTGATAGGACCAGATGTCATGATCTTAATTTTTTGAATGTTTTAAGCCAACTTTTTCCCTCTCCTCTTTCACTTTCATCAGCTCTTTAGTTCCACTTTGCTTTCTGCCATGAGGGTGTTACCATCTGCATATCTGAGGTTATTGATGTTTCTCCCAGCAATCTTGATTCCAGCTTGTGATTCATCCAGCCTAGCATTTTGCATGATGTACTCTGCAAATAAATTAAATAAGCAGGGTGACAATACACAGCCTTGATACACTCCTTTCCCAAAATGGAACCAGTCTGTGGTTCCCTGTCTGGTTCTAAGAGTTGCTTCTTTACCTGCATACAGATTTCTCAGGAGTCAGGTAAGGTGGTCTGGTATTTCCATCTCTTGAAGAATTTTCCACAATTTGTTGTGATCAACACAGTCAAAGGTTTGGCGTAGTCAGTGAAGCAGAAGTAGATTTTTTTGTAACTCTCTTGATTTTTCTGTGATCCGACGGATTTGGCAATTTGATCTCTGGTTCCTCTGCCTTTTCTAAATCCAGTGTGAAACATCTGGAAGTTCTTGGTTCACTTGAATAAGACTGGCTTAGAGAATTTTGAGCATTACTTTGCTAGCATGTGAGATGAGTACAATTGTGCGGTAGTCTGAATAGACATACATTAAAATGAATAGTTTTAAAAAACATTTTGCTGTTGTTGTTTAGTCTCTTAAGTCATGTCTGAGTTTTCTGCGACCCTGTGGACTTTAGCCTGCAAAGCTCTTCTGTCCATGGGATTCTTTGGGCAAGAATACTGAAGTGGGTTGCGATTTCCTACTCCAGAGGGTATTTTTGACCCAGGGATCGAACCTGCCTCTCTTAAGTCTCCTGCATTGGCCAGCAGATTCTTTACCACTGAGCCATCTGGGAATTCCTATAAAAAGTTAAGTGTATCTAATTGTGGTGCCTGCTGCTCATCCTGAAGAATATGACTGGGAAGTGATCTTGGGAACCTTTTATTTTCATTCCCCAAGTGGAGGGCTGACTCTCAAAACAGTGGTGGTCACACATTTAGAGGAGGATTTTGCTCAGGATGGATTGCTTAAGGCTCCACTATTTAAATCGGTTCTAGGTACTGCTCTTCAGTTGGCAATAGAAGCTCCTTGCTGTTAGTTGGTGATCAGATTATCTCTGTGGAATGTGTAAAGAAAGCAAACTGTGGAGGAGAGAAGATGTTGAGGCTTGTGTCCCTTTCTTCATTTATAAAATAGGGGGAATACGAACGTCAGCCTCAAGATTATTCTGAAGTTTGAGTCCAAAAAAGCATAGAAAGTACTAAAAATGGTGGCTGGGACAGTCTTATTGTTATGTAGGTTTTTAAAAAGATTTAAAAGCAAAATAGCAAAGCTGGTTTCTCCAGCAGAAAATTTGCAGGGGAGAGTTGGGGGAGCAGGGCTAACTGAGCTCCCAGTGGCCCCTTGTGCTCTTTCTGCTTTCCACCTCTGGGTAGACTTTGATTTAGAGTGTGCTTCACTTTCTTGATCTCATTTGATCTCCCAGGCCCTTCAGGCCGTCCTCTGTCATAGCTGAGGGAATTGAGACGCAGATGAGGGAAAGCTGGCTGATGGATGGCCCTGTTATCCTGGTACCAATAAAGGACTTTGAGAAGACTAAATTTTTGGAAGTTTTGCCATGGCATTCAGATATCAGTTTGATTTTGCAGTTAGGAAATTGATCTGTAAATGGGTTTAGGGACTGGTACAGGGTTAGAAAGCCTTTAAGACTGGAACCCCAGTTCCCAAGTTCCCAGGTCGGGCTCAGGGTTCCATCTGTGATCTTGTGTGCCCAATCTAGCTCTGATCTCATCTCTTGTTGACTTCCTCTGGCATCCTCAGCTCTAGCTACACTCCTGCCTACCCCAGGGCCTTTGTGTCATTCCCGGTGCCAGACACATTCTTCCCCCCTGGACTTGGGATGCCTGGATCCTTCTCAGCATTCTGGTTTCAGCTTACCTGTTGCCTGCTTAGAGAAGCCTTTACCAACTGTACAGGTGAAAGCGAACCCGTCTGCTGGGGCTGCCGCTCTTATTTAACTACCTTCCTCCCACTTGCCATTGGTCCCTTTTGCTTATTCAGTGATTTGTTTATTTTCTCTTCCTCTGCTCTGGAACATCAGCTTCATGAGAGCAGGGGCATGCCTGTCAAGTTCATGTCTGTTCCTGGAACTATACTAGAGATAGAGCAGGTTCCAATATATACTTATTAAGTGAACACACGAAGAAACATGTTCCAGTTAAAATTTCTCAAAAGCAATGAGGGTTGAAAATATGTATTGGCTGGACTGGTACTTAAGTACAGAGGATATTAGTGCCTGAAGAGAGAGGAGAGACAGACAGAAGAGCAGGCTCCATCCTTCTGGCAATGGTGAGTCAGTGGTGAAGACTTAGGCGCGACTTATGACTCTGTTCTAGGTACAGAGTCAGAAGCACCTTACATATATGAGCTCATCAGCCTGCAGTTCGAGGGTCGCACAGTTGGACCTGGCTTAGCATGCATGCACACAGCCATCACGCCAGCCTGTGAGGTGGGACAGCTCCTTTCCCATTTTACAGATGAGGAAACTGAGGACCAGAAAAGTGAAGTCACTTCTTCAGGGTTATCTGGCTAGTAGGTGGCAGTGTTAGGATTTAAACACAGGAGGGGATGGCGCTGCTGTCAACCTATATGGCATGCAAGGCATCCAAGGCTTTTAGGTAGAAAAAAAATATATCCCATTTTAGGTGCTGGCCACTGGGACTGTCCTGGGTCCTCCTCTGGGCTCAGCTGTCTTAGCTGGCAGAGACCAGAACCAAATGGCCTGCGTTGGCTTTTTTTTTTTTTTCTTTTTACCATTTGTGGCCTTTCATTCCCACTCACAGAGTTCTCTCCTGGCGGGGCCATGCAGGTCTCCCATCTCACCCGCTAGGTTCCTTTCATTCGGCTCATCAACTGGCAGGCTCACCTGGGATGCCGGGAGGGCTGTGAGCTCACTCTTTGTCTTCGTCCTCCCATCCCAGGTACCATATCAGTGAACAGCAGGCGCACGCCATTCACCGCCAGCGGGGAGAGCGAGATCCTCGACCTGGAGGGCGACATGTACCTGGGCGGGCTGCCGGAAAACCGCGCTGGCCTCATCCTCCCCACCGAGCTCTGGACGGCCATGCTCAACTACGGCTACGTGGGCTGCATCCGCGACCTGTTCATCGATGGACGCAGCAAGAACATCCGGCAGCTGGCTGAGATGCAGAACGCCGCAGGCGTCAAGTCCTCCTGCTCGCGGATGAGCGCCAAGCAGTGCGACAGCTACCCCTGCAAGAACAACGCCGTGTGCAAGGATGGCTGGAACCGCTTCATCTGTGACTGCACGGGCACCGGTTACTGGGGACGGACCTGCGAGCGGGGTGAGTAGCGCGGTGACGCGCTGGGTGAGATGTAGGGGTGACATGCTGCAGCCGTGTCCCCCAGGAGATGTGCCTGGGCTTCCTTTGCTATCACAGGCACTTCCTTTGGACCTCCCTGTGTGTGCGTGCTTCTGGAGGAGAGTTTTCTTGGGTTCAGTGCTTTCCAGATGACATCCTTTCTAGGTCTGGATGTTTGGTTCGGTTTGGCTGGGACTGGATTGTAGAGAGGGAAACTAGCATAAATAGGAGCTTGGTCATGATGCTTTTTTGATGGAATGTTTAACATCTTCTATTTGAGAAGGCCAATACTTTCTCTTTGGGGATTCTGGGTGGGCTCACCAACTGGCTGTTTTGTTTGTTCCTTGAATTCATGCTTTCTCTGGGCTAGCTCTCAGATTAGGCTTTAGAAATACACTATAGAATAAACCAGCCCCAGCCCTGTTCTTTGGAACTTGCTGCCTAGTGGAATAGTTAGCTGTTAAATAAATAATCACTTACATGTTGAGTTTTATGAGGTAATGGTGTGTTGGTTAAGAACATGCATTCTGGGGGAGACTGGGTGAGAAGTGTGGCCTCACCACACTTGAGTAATATGAACTCAAGAAAATATCTTTGAGATTTGATTTCCTCTTCTTTAAAATGGAGATACAGGTTCCTTCCCTCATAGCTCAATTGATAAAGAATCCGCCTGCAATGCTGGAGACCCCAGTTCAATTCCTGGGTTGGGAAGATCCCCTGGAGAAGGGATAGGCTACCCACTCCAGTATTCTTGGGCTTCCCTTGTGGCTCAGCTGGTAAAGAATCCCCCTGCAATGTGGGAGACCTGGGTGCGATCCCTGGGTTGGGAAGGTCCCCAGGAGAAGGGAAAGGATACCCACTCCAGTATTCTGGCCTGGAGAATTCCATGAACTATTCAGTCCAAGGTGTTGCAAAGAGTTGGACATGGCTGAGCCACTTTCATTTTCACTTTCCTTTCCTGCTAAGTGAAGTGAAGTGAAAGTTGTTCAGTTGTGTCCAGCTCTTCCTGCACAATGGAAAGCATCTAGTCAATGTCAGTGATTGTTATGGTCATAATTATTGTCATTGACATCATTAAGGGGAAAGTACAGAGACGTTTGGGATTCCTTTTCAGGGGGATCCAACATACTGTAGGGATTCACAGAAAGCTTCTGCAAGAAAGAAATATATAGGTTGAGACTTGAAATATGAGTAATAGCTTGGCAACAAGGTGGAAGAAAGCCATATGTCTTAGATTGGAAGGACATTGTGTGCCAAGAGGTAAGAGGCCATGGCACAGCTGAGGAACCAAAGTCCATAACTAAACGGAGTGAGGAGTGAGGTGGGGGATGGGTGTAAGAGGTGGCCGAAGTGTTGGGAACAAACATTTTGGGCTGACCCTTTAGAAGAGACTGTCTATCCCTTTAGCTTCTTACATTTGTGCTGAATTTACAGTTTGGATAAAAGGCGGAGATAAAGGTAAGCAAAGAGGTAACATCAAGGTACAGAGACGCCAGTCTATAAGCCATGTCCAGATTGCAGCTTGGTTAACTGTTTTACATGCCAAGGACACAGAATTCAGCTGACTGTCTATGAGTTGTCTACCTTGAGTTTCTATGAAAGGATACTTGAAATAATTAAATTTTTGCTGAGGGCGTAGCTCTAGAGCTTCGAGAATACTGTGTCTGGAGTAGACATAGCTTCTGCTTCCAGAAGCTTATCATTTGTTTACCTGAGGAGTTGAGACATCTATATAGGAAGCACAGAGGCTTGTTTCTTGTGTAGATGATGCAAGGCAGCCACATGGGCTGGACTACCAGGAGAACATGGAAATTCAAAGAAGACTTTCCTGATTAGGGACATACAGAGCCTCATCCCTTAAGTCCATCAGTGGCCAGAACTGTCCAAGTTTAAGAAGTCTGGTGATAAGAAGGGATCCTGGAACAGGCTTGGGTAACCAGTCAAGGATTTTCAACTCATGTTTTGAGGTCAACCATATAGCTAGCTAAAGTGCATTTCAAGAGCATTGCAAATATTCCCTACAGTTGGATGAAAAAAGAGGACACAGGACATTGGAATAAAGGAAAAGGAGCTTTCTTGGGGCTCATGAAAGTTAAATTCAGATTCACTGAATTTTCAAAGCAGCGACCCCAGAACATGAGCTGAGATGAGGAGGCGGCCATCTGGAACAGAAGTGGGCCTCATTTGGCTGGCCAGTCTGTCAAGCTCCTGAATGCTTTCCAAATCTCTTTTTTAGAGTAGATGATCTCAGTTGCTGGTTTGGGGAGACAGGAAGGTCATTTGACCACTGTGATGCATGAGACCATTTGGAAAGAAGTCAGAATATTGTGGATGGCCCACCATCAAGGAAGGTAGAGTAAGAACCCAAGGTCCTTTCAGACAACTCTTTCCAACTCAAGGGCCTTGTGATTACTGAAGACAAGCAACAGTGACTGGAGACAGCTGTGCAAGGTGTCCCCGGGATCACCTTTCCACGGGTAAATCAGTGGAGGTTGGTCCAAGGTTTGCCAGATACAGTGAAAGTCATTGCACCTTTTATGTTGTCACTTTTGACTAGTCATTAAATGGCAGCTGATTGGGGATATATGAGGGACAATTATTCCTGGTACAGTGCAGCCAAAAACCATCCATTGTGGCCAAATGAGAAGGAGCTAGCAAATTGGAGACATTTGATCTATATGTCGCTCAAATCCCAGACGGGTCCACTGATTGTTTTGTTCCCCAGCTAATTGTTTTCTGGCCCTGTATTGTTCCCGATACTGTGTTCAGAATGAGTCAGTGGAGTGTAAAAATGATGAGACTCTACTTTGTTGGCAAAGAAAACAGTTTCCCTGTGACATTGTTTTCCTTTATTGAAACTGATTCGTCAGTGGAGATGCTTTTGAGTCTCTTTTGTTCATTTGTTCATACATGCAGCAGATATTTGTTGAAACCCAAATTCGTTCCAGGCACTGTATTAGATGATAGAAATGAAGGGGAAAAAGAAACTGACACAGCCCCTGATTTTGATCACATGGTGTATAGTCTGGGGAGAGGGAAAAGTAGGGAGTGTGGTAATGTGTGGCAGATATCAGGCCTGGTGTCTTAGGGGATCAGGAGGGCAGACAGATGGAGAGGTCGTGCCAGTATGGGTGAGTGGTTGGGAAAGAGAGACCTGAGGTTTCTTGGATTTTTTAAATCTCCTCTTAATGACAAAACTATGGCTTCTCTGTCTCTGACCCTCAAGATCCATTACAGGCACTTCTGAAGAGTGGTAAAGGGTGAGTGTTAGCATTCCTTATGCAAGACCTTGATTCTCTTTGGCAAGGAGTGCTACCCCACCCACCATAACACCATCAATGTGTTCATTCAACTTAAAGTTCTCCAATTTTTTTTTTCTAGAAGCAGTACTAAGCCTGGAAATCATTTGTACCAAATTTGAGAAGACTAAGACAATCCCTCAGGCAGTGTGTCCCATCTAACCCCAACTCTGTTCTATATTTGGGCTTCATAGTAGTGTCAGTCCCTTGGTGCCACTGGCCACACAGCAGAAATGGTGGTTGAAAGAGGCACTTGTTTATATACAACTGAGAAAGCATCGTATTTCAGAGAAATACTGAAAACCAGTATTCAGGGGAAAAGCAGAGTTAGGGATGGCTCTGGGAAGACACAAAATGGCCAGGAACCCAAGCAAAGTGAGCAAGCACATCCGTCTTGGATACAACTACCAGGTTAAAGCTGTCAACCAGAGACAAGGGAATAAGGACAAGGGAACTAGCAACTATATGAGTCCATGGAGGTTTTAGTCACACAGTCATGTCCAACTCTTTGTGACCCCAGGGACTATAACCCACCAGGCTTCTCTGTCCATGGAATTCTTCAGACAAGAATACTGGAGTGGGCAGCCATTCCTTTCTTGAGGGGATCTTCCCAGAGCCTCCAGGAGATCCAACCTGGGTCTCCTGAATTGCAGGCAGATTCTTGACTATCTGAGCTACCAGGGAAACCCCTAAGACTAAAGTTAATTTGCATGAGTGTCTTCCTCCGGTAGTAAAGATGGATGACTCCTCCTTATACCCTCTCAAGAGTGCTTCTACTACCTGTGAGGTCGAGGAACTCTAAATTTTGACATGTAACAATTGGCTTCATGTTGCACTTAGACTTTTTTTTCTCACCACGATCTGATATTATTCTAAGAAGATGCAGATAGATCTGCCCATCCCAGCTGTTCCAACTGTGGCTGTTCTGGTTTGTTCTTTGTTGATCATAGTGTTGTGGGAGACCCGCCCGTAACCTAAAAAGCTAAGGCCTGCTTCAGCTACTTAATGGCTCTTTGTTTGGTTGAAATGCATCTGCTGGAAGACAGCTTGCCATTTTTAAAGTCCTACTTTACAGAGGAAACCTCCTATATTATCTATTGTGGGATGATCAGTTGACTTGGGGCAGCATAGGCATCTTCTCCTTGTCAGTGTAGCCAAACTGTAGTTTAATTAGTGGGGACCAAGTGTCCATAGGCAAGGTTGTGGATTTATTTGTGGACCATCAAACTTTGGTTTGAGGCTGCTGCAGATTCTATCCCCTTCCCTAGATGGCTTTTTCTGAATGTATACCATCATGTATTTAGCAAGAAATAAGATTCAGCATAAGCTCATTTCTATGACAAAAATAACCTGCACTCCAGTAACTTAGACTTGGGATGATCTAGTGGTTTATGGCATGAATTTTAGAATCAGATGGACTTTCTTCCTAAACTTGATTCTGTCATTAACTAGGAAGTATACAGCATATTTTTTATTTTTTCCAAGTCTGCTTCCTCATCTGTAAAGTGGGGAGACTGATACTTACTAGATAAGGTTCTCTTGGTTACAAGCTTCAGAACTGACAGTGGCTAACAGAGTCAAGGAATGCGACTTACCACATGATTTGTTCTTTAGTCGCTCAGTCGTATTCGACGTTTTGTGACCCCATAGACTGCAGCACACCAGGCTTCCCTGTTCTTCACCATCTCCCGGAGCTTGCTCAAACCCATGTCCATTGAGTCAGTGATACCATCCAGTCATCTCATCCTCTGTTGTCCCCTTCTCCTCCCGCCTTCAATCTTTCCCAGCATAAGGGTCTTTTCTAATGAGTCAGCTCTTTGCATTAGGTGGCCAAAGTATTGGAGGTTCATCATCAGTCCTTCCAAGAAATATTCAGGATTGACTTCCTTTAGGATGGACTGGTTTGATCTCCTTGTATTCCAAGGAACACTCAAGAGTCTTCTCCAACACCACAGTTCAAAAGCATCAGTTCTTCTATGCTGGTGCTCAGCCTTCTTTATCATCCAAATCTGACATCCATACAAGACTACTGGAAAAACTGTAGCTTTGACTATATGGACCTTTGTTGGCAAAGTAATGTTTCTGCTTTTTAATATGCTGTCTAGGTTTGTCATACATTATTACCTAGAGAGCTATTGATCAAATGATGATCTTACAGTCTATGTCTTGAAAAAGAAGCAGAGCAGTTTTGGGAATCCCAAGGCACTGCAATTGAAGTGATACATCTCTCTTGACCTACAGGATCTGGAGTTTTTCATGCACAATTGACATTTTCCAAAAAGAACCTGATTGGCCCAGTTAAGTTCATCTGTCAGTTCTACCAGTCAGCTCTGTCCAGGTGGGCAGTCACCTGGAATAGATATAAATGATCACCTGCTGTGTAAGTATGTAATCTTACTGAATTGCTTTCTTGGTGCCCTTTCATGGTTAAGCTTGGGGTACCCTGACCCATAAGGCCACCCACCTGGACTACTTTTATCTGATAAAATATCTCCTAGGGTCATGGAAATTGGATGCCTTTGAGAATATTAATTTGTAGAACCAAGAAAATGTGATAGAGAGGGTAAATCTGCTCTCCTCACTAGTCCCCAGGACTCCAGTGATCTGACATAAACCCCAGCTAAAAACCAAGAATGCAGATATTTTGAGTTCTCTCAGATGACCCTGTTCCAACAGGAAAAGCTTGCCAGCAGCAGCTGCTTGTGGACTTTGCTTTTAGCCATTCCCTCTGATGTCTGAGCAGCAGTGAGTGGTACATCCTGTCTGGGGAGGGTATGGCCCTGCCTTTAGAGGGGCCTGGAGTGTGTCGTTTGGATGCCAAATGGAAATCAGGACATCAGGAAGTAGTAGAGCTGGCAGATTCAGCTAATCCTTATTTCTGCAATGAGGAATTGGAAACCTCGAGTTAGTCATTTTAATGTGGGACAGCTGTAGGATGGTTAAAATTGATGGTTCCTGACTCCTAACTCTTTCCATTACATTGAATAAGCTTTCCTTTTCTTACACATGAAAGAGGTTGTATTATAAGGTCATTGAAGGTAAAACAGTGCATTGGGTATTTTTGTTTCCCACAGTTTCCAGCAATGTGCTACACACATACCACGAGGTTATTAAATATTGGAGGGAGGGTCCCAGTTCCCTATCCTGGGTCTCCTCCTGGTCTGTGCATTACCCTTTGTATTCTCATCCGTTGCTATGGTTATCTACATGTTGGTAATTTCCAAATAAGTTCTCTAGCCTAGAGCTCTCTCTGGAACCGCAGATTTCTATATCCAGTTGTCTCCTTGATATTTTCATTGGGATATCTGATAGCTATATTAATCATAACATTGAAAAATAGAAATCTTAAGTTCCTCCTTTCTGCCTTAGACTTTTTGTTTTTACTTGCAGTTTTTTCCTTCTCAGTAAATGGCATTGCCACTGTCCTTGGCATTTCCTTTGGTTTTGTCTTCTCCCATCTCATTCAGTATCCGCAAGTTCCTTTCATCTCCTCATCTAAACCTATCCCTCATCTGTCCACTTCTCTGTCTACAGCTATTATCCTAAGTCAACCTACACTGATCTTTTCTTTGGAAAACTGGATAGCATGTCATATATTATGAAAAACTCAAATTCATTTTGTGCCTTCCTTAGAGTATTGAAGTGAGATTGTTAAAATGTTTTAATATTCAACACATTCTTAAGTAGCTTTAGTTCCAGTGGCTTTTGGTCCCTCAAGTTGTAGGAAATGAAGCTTTGATACTTCTTTGGAATTAACTACAACATTCATGTAGTTAGGACTTCCCTGATAGCTCAGTTGGTAAAGAATCTGTTTGCAATGCCGGAGACCCTGGTTCGATTTCTGGGCAGGGAAGATCCTCTGGAGAAGGGATAGGCTACCCCACTCCAGTATTCTTGGGCTTCCCTTATGGCTCAGCTGGTAAATAATCAGCCTGCAGTGTGGGAGATCTGGGCTTGATCCCTGAGTTGGGAAGATCCCCTGGAGAAGGGAAAGGCTACCTACTCCAGTATTCTGGCCTGGAGAATTCCATGGACTGTGTAGTCCATGGGGTTGCAAAGAATTGGGCACGACTGAGCGACTTTCACTTTCACATGGTGATTCCATACCTTCTGTCTCTACCAGGCTTAGTGAGCTAAGTTGTGAGGATAGAAGTTTATAGAAGACATGGTTTTCGTTCTTCATGAGCTCACAGTCTAATGGAGGGGTTGGAGGAGTAATCTGCCAATTGTTATCAGTCTACCAAGGGCAGTGATTCATAGGAAAGAATGAGATAACAACTAGAAAGCAAAATAGGTCCAACATGATATAGTACTTTACAAACAGCTCTGGATCTATTGAGGTCTGCAGAGACAGACTCACTGATGTGGGAACAGAAGAAAGCCTGGCCTCCAAGGTCAAATATAAACATGCTTCTTGCTTTCCCTTGTTTCAGTACCTTTGAGACTCTGCCCCATTTCCCTAGGAACACCTAGGCCCTTCATTTAGATCTGTGACTCTGAGATTCTTACTTGGATCCTCTGGCTTCCCTGTTCTGAAAAAATAAAATGAGGCAATTGGGTTTCATTCATGCTCTCCCAGGGCCCATTCAATTATAAAACAGTGATTCTCAAATGTCACCAGCTTGGCAATGTCTTCCCTTATCCTGAGTTAAAGGGGTAAAGGTGAATGAAGGGCAGGGTAGGGATGCTAGTCCTTGTTCCTTGCAGTCTGCAGTACTTTCTGGGTTAGGAGGCTAGGTTTAGTTCTATCAGCACTGCAATGAAGTTATCACCTCTCTGATTCATTCATCTAAGAAAACAAGTACCTTGATATACTGGAAATGCTTCAGGTCCATGACTTAAAAGTTTTAATTGATGGATTAATGAATAGACGCTTGAATTTCTTAAGATCACTAAAATGCTGTCTTTTTTTAGTTCACTTTTTACCCCCTTTCAGTGAGTAAATACATGTATTAGAGAAAGGAGGCCCCCATGGAAAATACAATTCATCAACCAACATGTCCCCTCCACTTTTTTAATCCATTAATGCTTTTTAAATTTTTTATTTTGTACTAAGAGTACAATTGATTAACAATGTTGCATTAGTTTCACGTGCATAGCAAAGCAATTCAGTTGTATACCTACATGTATCTATTCTTTTTCAAATTCTTTTCCCATTTAGCTTATTACAGAGTATTGAGCAGAGTTCCCTGTGCTATATGGTAAGTCCTTGTTGGTTAATCTGTTTTAAATATAGCAATGGATACATATTCATCCCAAAGTCCCAGTCTATCCCTGCCCACCCCACACACTTCCCCCCGGTAACAGTAAGTTCCTTTCCTAAGTCTGTGAGTCTGTTTCTGTTTTGTAAATATGTTCATTTGTATCATTTTTAAAAATATTTTTCAGATAAACTATATCATATGATATTTGTCTTTCTTGCAGTCACTTTACTTAGTATGATAATCTCTAGGTCCATCTAAGTTGTTGCAAATAGCATTCTTTTTAGTGGCTGAGTAATATTCCATTGCGTACATGTACCAGATCTTCTTTATCCATTCAGCTGTGAATGAACATTTATTTAGGTTGGTGCAAAAGTAAATATGGTTTTGCATTGTTGAACTTTGCTCTTTGATATTGGAATACACTCTTCAAAAAATGTGGTTATGTTATACATCATTTTGAAAGGCTGTGGACGAGATCACAACAAAGACGCCGGGAATCTTGGCCTCCGGAAGAGAAGAATTCAATATGGGGCCAGGGACGAGGCTTGATTGCTCAGAGCTTTTGTATAATAAAATTTTATTAAAGTGTAAAGGAGATAGAGAAAGCTGCTGACATAGGCATCAGAAGGGGGTAGAAAGAATACCCCCTTGCTAGCATTAGCACTGGAGTTATATACTCTCAAATTAGTTAGTACAGTGAATCAATTTTAATGTGCATTTCTTCCTTTACGTTCTTTTACTAATAACTCAGTACTTGCTGTTTATATTTATATTAGATTAGGGAAATGATGTTAGGCAAAAAGCAAATTTGAGCAGTTTTCTTATTTGGGTTCAAATTGGGTCGTAAAGCAGTAAAGACAACTTGCAACATCAATGACACTCTTGGTCCAGGAACTGCTACCAGTGGCTGGCCATCAGAAGCTGACAATGACAGGTGAAGAGGATCACTGAAGCTGATCCTTTTGCAACTACACAATAAATTGCTGGAGGATTCAGTGTCTACCATTCTGTGGTCATTCAGCATTTGAAGCAGACTGAAAAGGTGAAAAAGCTCGATAAGTGGGTGCATCATGAGCTGACCTCAAATCAAAAAAAGCAGCATTTTGAAGTGTCATCCTCTCTTATTCTACCCAACAGTGAACCATTTTTCGATCAGATTTCAACAAAAAGTGGATTTTCTGCATCATCTGACAATGACCAGGTCAGTGGCTAGACCACGAAGAAGCTCTAGAGCCCTTCCCAAAGCCAAAGTCGCACCCTAAAAAGGTCACGGTCACTGTCTGGTAGCCTGCCACCAGTCTGGTCCACTACAGTTTTCTAAATCCCAGCAAAACCGTTGCATCTGAGAAGTATGTATGAGATGCACCAAAAACTGCAATGCCTGTAGCCAGCATTGGTCAGCCAGCCAGAAAGGGCCCAGTTCTTCTCCATGACGATGCCCAATTGCACATCGCACAACCAGTGCTTCAAATGCTGAAAAAATGGGGCTACAGAATTTTGCCTCATCCACTGTGTTCACCTGACCTTTTGCCAACTGAATACCACTTCTTCAAGCATCTCAACAACTTTTTGCAGGGAAAATGCTTCCGTAACCAGCAGGAGGTAGAAAATGCTTTCTAAGAGTTCATAAAATCCTGAAGCATAGATTTTTATGCTACAGGAATATACAAACTTATTTCTCATTGGCAAAAATGTGTTGATTGTAATAGTTCCTACTTTGATTAATAAAGATGTGTTTGAGCCTAGTATAATGATTTCTCATTGGCAAAAATGTGTTGATTGTAATAGTTCCTACTTTGATTAATACACATGTGTTTGAGCCTAGTATAATGATTTAAAATTCACAGTCTGAAACTGCAATTCATTTTTTCTAAAATGTATATATTTTATTGATGTATAGTTGACTTACAATGTTTCAGGTGCACAGCAAGGTTATTCAGTTATACAAATACATGTATATTATTTTTGAAATTATTTCCATCATAGATTATTACAAGATATTTACTATAGTTTCCTATGCAGTAAACCTTTGTTGCTTGTTGCATATCTATTTTTTAATTAGAAATCTAGCATTCTGTTTATGTTAAACAAGTAGAATCAAAATGTCAGTTTTTTTTAGTTAGGCAAAAATTAATGTTTTCTAAAATATATATCATACATATTTATATATGTATATTAAAGCTTTTCTAGTACACTTGATAAAGGCTTGAGAAAGTACATCAAAAAAAAAAGAGATGGAGAAATTGGAGAACATAAACTAAATGAAATAGAAGCACTGCATATAAAATAGAAAACATGAAACATACTAGAAAATATAAGTAAAAGACCATCATATAGTCCACTTGTTTTTAAACATGACTGCTCATTAGAAACGTATCTGGAGCTCTGGAGAAAAAAGCAATACCTGAGCATTTGTTGTTTTATTTTTTCATTATTGGGAGAATTTTGTGTATTTTTTTAATTGAAGGATAATTGCTCTACAGAATTTTGTTGGTTTCTGCCAAACATCAACATGAATCAACCATAAGTACATTTTCCCCCTTCCTCTTGACCCTCCCTCGAGCATTTGTATTTTTCAAAAAATTTCAAGATAATTCTGATATGCATCTGGATTTTAAAAAATGATTACAGGTTTTTCTATCAGATCCTAGTTTTGCTGATACAGAGTTCTGTTGTTTTTCTGTAGACCAATCATGATACAATAGTATTAAATGAGTAATGGTTACATAATCACAAGAGTAAAAGATGTTTATCAGTTTTCCCAGCCAATAACCAGACAAAAAATAAAAAATAATTACAATTGCAAGCCGTAATAGGAAGATGATTAACTTAACAATACAAAGTAATTACATACAATTGGGGGGGTCAAGCAGAATGATATGGTAAATGGAATTGCATACACGCACATGGTTTCATTCACCAGCCAGTCTGTGTCTTTTTGTTGGTGGATTTAATCCATTTATATTTAAGGTAATTATTGATACGTATGATCCTATTACCTTTTTCTTAATTGTTTTGGGTTTACTTTCTGTAGGTCTTTTCCTTCTCTTGAGTTTCCTGCCTAGAGAAATTCCTTTTAGCATTTGTTGTAAAACTGGTTTGGTGGTGCTGAATTTTCTTAACTTTTGCTTGTCTGAAAAACTTCTGATTTCTTCATCAAATCTGAAAGAGAGTCTTGCAGGGTAGAGAATTCTTGGTTGTAGGTTCTTCCCTTCCATCACTTTAAATATATCCTGCCATTCCCTACTGGCATGTAGAATTTCTGTTGAGAAATCAGCTGATAACCTGATGGGAGTCCCCTTGTATGTTGTCATTTTTCTCTGTTGCTTTTAATATTTTATCTCTGTCTTTAATTTTTGTCAGTTTGATTACTATGTGTCTCGGTGTGTTCCTCCTTGGGTTTATCCTGCTTGGGACTTTCTGTGCTTCCTGGACTTGGTTGACTATTTCCTTTCTCATCACTGGGAAGCTGTCAGCTATTATCCCTTCAAATATTTTCTCAGGTGCTTTATCTCTCTCTGTTCCTTCTGGGACCCCTATAATGTAAATGTTGGTGCATTTAATGTTGTCCCAGAGGTCTCTTAGGCTGTCTTTATTTCTTTTCATTCTTTTCCTCTATTCAGTTCTGCAACAGTGATTTCCATCATTCTGTCCTCCAAGTCATTTATCTGTTCTTCTGCCTCAGTTATTCTGCTGTTGATTCCTGCTAGTGTATTATTCATCTCGGTTTGTTTTTCTTTAGTTCTTCTGGGTTTTTGGTAAACGTTTCTTGCACCTTCTCAATCTTTTCCTCCATTTTTTTCCCCAGCTTCTGGATCATCTTCACTGTCATTATTCTGAATTATTTTTCTGGAAGATTGCCTATCTACACTTCATGTAGGTGTTTTTCTGGGGTATTATCTTGTCCTTTCATCTGGGACATAACTTTCTGCTTTTTCATCATGATTAACTTTCTGTAATATGATTTTTGTTTTAGCCACTGTGAAACTACTTCTTGCTTCTTCTGTTTGCCCTCTGATGGATGAGGCTAAAAGCCTTGTGTAAACTTCTTGATGGGAAGGACTGGAAAAAACTGGGTCTTGCTCTGGTGGGCAGGGCCTTGCTCAGTAAAGCTTTTATCCAATTATCTGCTGATGGGTGGGGTTGCACTCCCTCCATGGTAGTTGCGGTTTATGCCAAAGGGGACCTTCCAGTGCCGTCCCCGTGGTTAGCCCCTGCTGACCCATGCCTACACAGGAGGCCCTCCAACACTAGCAGGTGGTTTTGATTCAGTCTCCTGTGGGGTTACTGCTCCTCTCCGCTGGGTCTTGATGAGAGCAAAATTTTGTTTATCCCCTCCAAGTCTGGAGTCTGTTTCCCCCAGTCTGGGAGTCCTATAATCAAATCCCACTGGCCCTCAAGGCCAGATTCCCTGTTGATTCCCAGTCCCTTTGACGGATCCTCAGGCTGGGAAGCCTGATGTGGAGTTCAGAGCCTTCACAACGGTGCGAGAACTTCTTTGCTATTTTTGTTCTTGAGTCTGTGGGTCGCCTACCACAGCGGGCATGGAATTTGATTTTATTGTGATTGCACCTCCCCCACCATCTCGCTGCAGCTGCTTCTTTGCCTTTGGACGTGGGGTATCTTTTTTTTGGTGGATTCCAGTGTCCTCCTGTCGATGGTTGTTCAAGGGCTAGTTGCAGTTTTGCTGCTCTCACAGGAGGAGATGAACACATGTCCTTTTACTCCACCATCTTGAATGGGAGGCTGAAACCACAGTTATGTTCTTAACCAACCTGGGTTGCTTGCATTGTCTTAAGTATTGCAAATAGTGTTGTAGTGAGCATCGTGGTGCATGTATCCTTTTGAACCATGTTTTTCTCCAGGTGTATGCCTGAGAATGGGATTGCTGGATCATATGGTAGCTCTGTTTTTAGTTTCTGAAGGCCCCTCCATCCTGTTCTCCATGTAGCTATACCGATTTACATTCCCACCAGCGGGGTAGGAGGGTTCCCTTCTCTCCACACCCTCTCCAGCCTTTATCATTTGCAGACTTTTTGTTGGCCATTCTGACTGTGTGAGGTGATACCTCACTGTAGTGTTGATTTGCATTTCTCTAATAATTGGCATATGATTTAGTGGCTGAGCAGCAGCAAGTAATTAGCAGTATTGCACATCTTTTCGTGTGCTTCTTGGCCATCTGTATGTCTTCTTTGAAGATGGGTCTTTTGCCCATGTTTTGAGTGGCGACTCCAGTACTGCCCAGATTCAGCCTCTTCTTGTTTCTCTTCCTGTTTTCCAAGTTTCCCTTTCCACAGGCGCAGGCTTGTATGATCCCAGGAAATTGTCCCAGAGTCCATGAACCCTTAAGTGTTATTCTATCAGGTTGAGATCTGAGCTACCCCTGATCACAGATCATTCTGTTACTCTAAGGAAGACAGTAAGTGAAGACGGTTCTACCTGTTTTGGAAGCTTGGAACTCCTGGAGTCTCAGAAGGACAGGCTGGGGACTCTGGAGATCTTCAGAAAATCTACAGCTAGGCCTGTGTGCAGCCTGAGAGTGTGCGGCTCAGTACTTTGAGGCAGCGTGTGACAGCTGCTCGGAAGTGCGACATGCCTGCTGTTGGCTGGGACCCTGTCAGATGCAGAGACGTGGCGGTCACTTACATTGCCATTTCGTACCTTTATTACTGCTTTTGCTAAAAGCTGCTTAACTGCCAGGAGACATCTGCCCATTATGGATGCAATAAATTGAGATGTCACTAAATTATGAGAAACAGGTGCTTCTAAATACAACACAAGGGGATTGTCGTAGCCTTATTTATTTATTTTTTTTAGCATCTCCAGCTTCATGTGTCTTTTCACAGATAGAGGAATCCTTCCTTGCCCCAGTCTGAATTAAAAGGAAGGGAAAATTAACCTTATTGAGAGAGATTATTAATATATGCCTGCTCTGTAGTCTTAATATACACTGGGCCATTTAACCCTCATGTCCATTCTGCAGGCTGCATAATCTCAACCTCATTTTCTCAATGAAGAAAATCAGGAAGGCCCCAAGTCACTCATTCAAAGGCATCCTTTGAGTACCGTGTGCCAGCAACTTCATGAATCACTAGAGATACAAGAAAAGTGATTGTAATATATTTTTCATAAACATATCAATAATGCAAGGAGAAATATCATACACAGTGTCAGAGATTGGGCAACACTTATGCTGAGGCTTGGTTGTGTAGCAGGAATCTCCTAGGAAGACCAGGCAGGGTAAGTATTACAGACAGAAGGAACATATATGCAGGGATGACTTCTGGAAACAGTACATTTTCCTTAAGGATGGAATCTAAAACTTAAGGAGTGAAGAGAAGGGATTTGAGGGTATGTTATAGAAGGTGTGGCTGAAAGAGTGGAAAGACCAGTTGTAAAGTAGCTTGTTTTGTTCTCCCCACAAATTTGGACCTTACATTATAGTGGGCCTGCCATTTTTAGCAGTCAGATAACTAAGACCTGGAGAAGAAAATGGCAGCCCATTCCAGTATTCTTGCCTGTGAAATCACATGGACACAGGAGCCTGGTAGGCTGCAGTCCACCAGCTCACAAAATAGTTGGACACAATTTAGCAACTAAACAACAACAAAGTCAGATCCCTCTGGCAAGTGATGGATGAAATGTGGGAGATGGTAGGCCAACAGACCAGTATAAGATAGATCAGTTTGCGTTTATATTAGTTCAGGGTGGGAAATAAGAGTCTGAGCTGTGATGGGAGAGTGGAAGTCAAATTTTGGGGATACATCCAATAGATATTTAAGGGACAGTGTTGATAGGATTTACTAACCAATCACACACAGCTAAAGAGTGGCCAAGACTGGATGAGAACAAAGGTTTGGTCTGTTTTTGTTTTCCCTGAGCTACTCAACCATCTCAAATGAGTTGGAGGGACTTAGGACAAGTGGGGAAGAATGAGGTAGCAATGAAGGGGCTATAGTTAGGAATCACCTATATATACTGGTCCCACTCTGAACATGTGTGATTTATTTTGTCCCTGTGCCTCAGTTCCAGTATTTACCCCTGGGAATATCAACAGTGGCTTCATTAGCTTTGGGGGAACCTCTTTTATAGAGTCAAAGTGTATGTTGTACTCAGAGATCATAAGCCAGTGTATCCATTTCTGAATCTAGAATTCAGCAATTCAAGAATGAAAACAAAATATGTATTTTCCCTCTAATGTCCCCATGGATTACTAAGCAATAGAATGATGCATTGTAACACAAGCATTCGGTTAGTCTCCACTCTTGTTCTTGTTGCTAAATTTATTTAGAATGTTTGCAATTGATTTGAAGGGAAGAAATATGGAGAGAAAAGGCATGACCATTTCTCTTCTTTCATCAACCAATCCACATTACTCCATATGACAAATAAACCTCACTCAACAAAGAGAGTTTTGAAGTGACAAGTGCAATTGGGACTTGGGGCCAAAACCCTAGGTGTGCAGCTCTTTAAAGGCCCCCTTCTGTGGGCTTTTGGGCAGCTGTCTTCCTGGCAAGGAGATATGATCTTTCTTAGAGATCACTTCATGCTTCTTAGCATGTTTAACCTTTACAACAAGGCATTCTCATCAAAATGACAAACCCCCACAGAGCCATCTGAGAGACTAGTAAATCAGAAACCTTATGAAATCTGTGGGATTAGCATGCCCCCTCTCTTTTTTTCCTCCAGGGAAAGAAAGCCCTGCGCCTTTCAGATTTCAATCTTCTCTGCCAGCCCCTTGCCTGGAGCTTCCTGCTGGGGCCCAGTGGTATTTGAATATTGTTTTCATATGGCCTCCCAGGGTCTCAGACTGACACCAACTAAGGCTAGCACATTTTTTATCTCCATCAGCAACATGGTAAAGGAAAGATAACTGCTCTGATATTTGCTTAGTTGAATTCTCCCTACTCCTGAAGTCTTCCTTTCTGGGTTGGAAGATAGTGGCTCACTTATTTAAAAAAAAATAACTTTTTATTTTGTTTTGGGGTATAGCCGATGAACAAACCATGTTGTGATAGTTTCAGGTGAACAGCTAAAGGGACTCAGCCATACATACACATGTATCCACTTTCCCCCAAGCTCCTCTCCCATCTAGGCTGCCACATAACCTTGAGCAGAGTTCCATGTACTGTACAGGAGGTCCTTGTTGGTTACCCACTTTAAATGTGATAATGGCTCATTCTTACTCTCACCACGTATGTATGACAGCCACCTCATCTCCAGCTGACTGTCTCTGCTCCCCTTGTCTCATTTCTCAGACTGTCACAAAACTTCTTTCACAAGCAACTCAGTTTCTCCAGCTACTGTAATACAAAGCCTCCTGTGGAAATCCACAGTCAAGTCTATGTTGAGAGTAGAGGTAGAAAGAAAAAAGATGGATGAGCAAAAGTCATGTATCTGTGCAGGTTTTGTTGTTGTTTAGTAGCTAAGTCATGTCTGATTCTTTGCGACCCCATGGACTGGAGCACGCCAGGCTTCCCTGTCCTCTGTCTCCCAGAGCGTGCTCAAACTCATGTCCATGGAGGCAGTGATGCCATCCAACTATCTCATCGTCTGTGGCCACCTTCTTCTCCTGCCCTCTTTCTTTCCCAGCATCAGGGTCTTTTCCAGGGAGTCAGCTCTTCACATCCGGTGGTCAAAGTACTGGAGCTTCAGCTTCAGCAATAGTCCTTCGAATGGATAGTTAAGATTGATCTCCTTTAGGATGGACTGGTTTGATCTCCTTTCAGTACAGGGGACTTAAGAGTCTTCTCCAACACCATAGTTCAAAAACATCAGTTCCTTAGCGCTCAGCCTTCTTTATGGTCCAACTCTCATATCCATATGGAAAAAAAATCATAGCCTTGACTATATGAACCTTTATCGGCAAAGGGGTGTCTCTGCTTTTTAATATGGTGCCTAGATTTGTCATAGCTTTCCTTTTGAGGAACAGGTGTCTTTTAATTGCATGACTACAGTCACCATCCAAAGTGATTTTTGAGCCCAGGAAAATAAAATCACTGTTTCCACTTTTCCCCCTTCTTTTGCCATGAAGTGATGGGACCGGATGTCATGATCTTAGTTTTATGTTGAGTTATAAGCCAGCCTTTTCACTCTCCTCTTTCACCCTTACCAAAAGGCTCTTTAGTCCACTTTGTTTTCTGCCATTAGAGTGGTATAATCTGCATGTCTGAGGTTGTTGATGTTTCTCCTAGCCATCTTGATTCCAGCTTGTGATTCATTCAGCCTGGCGTTTTACATGATATACTCTGCATGTAAGTTAAATAAGCAGAGTGACAGTGTACAGCCTTGATATACTCCTTTCCTCATTTTGAACCAGTCTGTTGTTCCAAGTCTGGTTCTATCTGCTGCTTCTTAACCTGCATACAGGTTTCTCAGAAGAATGGTAAGGTGATCTGGTATTCCTATCTCTTTAAGAATTTTCCACTGTTTGTTGTGATCCACACAGTCAAAGTCTTTAGCATAATCAATGAAGCAGAAGTAGATGTTTTTTTCTGGAATTTTCTTGCCTTTTCTATGATCCAGCAAATGTTGGCAGTTTGATCTCTGGTTCCTCTGCCTTTTATAAATCCATCTTGTACATCTAGAAGTTCTTAATTCACATACTGCTGAAGCCTAGCTTGAAGGATTTTGAGCATTACCTTGCCAGCTTTTGAAATGAATGTGATTGTCTGGTAGTTTGAACATTCTTTGGCATTGCCTTCCTTTGGGATTGGAATGAAAACTGGCCTTTTCCAATCCTGTGGCCATTACTGAGTTTTCCAATTTGCTGGCATATTGAGTGCAGCACTTTCACAGTATCAACTTTAAGGATTTGAGATAACTCAGCTGGAATTACATCACATTTACTGGCTTTGATCATAGTAATGCTTCCTAAGGTCCTCTTGACTTCACACTCCAGGATGTCTGTCTCTAAGTGAGTGACCACACTGTTGTGGTTATCTGGGTCATTAAGACCTTTTAAATATAGTTCTTCTGTGTATAATTCTTCTGTGTATCTCTTCCAACTATACAGGTGGTAAAGACTTTTATTGGGATGATGGTGGGGTTGATTCTATTATCAGAACTTATAGATTCATATTTCGTTAGAAAAGACCTCTGAGATTTTTGGATCAGATCCAACATCTGATGCATAATTACCCTTGACAAAATCTCTAAATGTTATATGGATTGTATGGAAACATCTTCTGTCTCCATATGTTATGCTCTATACATAGTAGTGGGTAGCTTATTTAACCACTGCAAAATTGTATGAGATAGATACTATGTCATTCTCAATTTACATATGAGGAATGGGGGTCACAGATAGCTTAAATAACTTGCCTAAGCTTACCTAGTTCTTCTAGACCTTCCTCTCCAGGGCCTACTCTTTTGTGATCAATATACTCTACTGTTCCCCATGACAAGGGAGCTCACTTTTCAAGAAGCAGCTGTATTCAGTTTTGAAGATACTGTAGGCTTGGTTCCAGATCACCTCAATATAGTGAATATCTCAGTAAATTGAGTCACGTGAATTTTTTCCAGTGCATGTAAAAGCTGTGTTTATGTTATACCGTAGTCTTCTAGGTGTACAATAGTGTTAAGTCTAAAAAATGTATATGCTGCTGTGTAGTTGCTAAGTATGTCCGACTCTTTGAGACCTTGGACACTGTAGACTCTCTGGCTCCTCTGTCTGTGGGATATAATTTTAAAATATTTTATTGATAAAAAATGTTAACCATCATCTGAGCCTTTGGTGAATTGTCATCTTCTTGCTGGTGAAAGTTTTGAAATATTGCAAAATGTGACAGAGACATGGAGTAAGCAAATACTGTTGGGAAAAGTGGTGTTGATAGACTTACTTGACCCAAGGTAACCCCAGATCTTTGATTTGTAAAACATTCAATATCTGCTAAGCATAATAAAGCAAAATGCAATGAAATTTAGTGTTAGTCGCTCAGTCATGTCTGACTCTTTGTGACCCCATGGACTGTAGCCTACCAGGCTCCTCTGTCCATGGAATTCTCCAGGCAAGAATACTGGAGTGGGTAGCCATTTGCTTCTCCAGGGGATCTTCCCCACCTAGGGATCAAACCTGTGTCTCCTGAATTGACAGCTGGATCCTTGTACAACGCAGTTGAGAATCTTTTTGCATGAGCTCAGTATGTCTTTTGTGATTTTTTTTTTTGCATGTAATAGTCCCTTTATTTATTGCAAATTGGCTAGGCAGTTAATTCACAATTAGCAACTTATGGCCTGGAAAATCTCATTACCCAAAGCATACATTATCAACACATCTGTTTTGAAAGCAATGCTTAAAGAATTGCTCTAAATATTCAGATTCCTGGTCATCTCCAAGAATGGGGAAACTATTGAAAGACATCTTTGGAGAAGTGTAGGGTTGTACCAAGATTATCAGACTCACTGACATGCACACATAAGGGAGTATAAAAAGGTAATTCACATTTATTGAATATCTATTATACACCAGGTGTAACTTGATGTTTAAGGTGCAGAGGCTTTGATGTCCAACAGAGCTGGATAGGAATCCCAATCCCATCACTGATTTTTAAATGACCTTTGGTGTGTTTTTAACCTCTTTAACCTCTGCTTTCTGATCTATGAAACAAACCTCTTTGAGGTTTTGGTGAGGCTTTAAGGAGATGATTACGTAAAACATTTAGTACAACACCTGTAACTTTCTAAGTGTTTAATACCTGGGGGAGTATTAGTCTCATTTAAATTTAAGAATAAGGTAATGAAGTTTGTGGGCTATGAAGTTTGTGGCATCACTAACTCATTGGACATGAGTTTGAGTAAACTCTGGGAACTGGCGATGGATAGGCAGGCCTGGTGTGCTGCAGGCCGTGGGGTCACAAAGAGTCAGACGTGACTGAGCAACTGAACTGACTCATATTTTTAGATAATTAAGGCTCAGAAAGATTAAACAACTTGTCTTAGGCACAAAATTAGTGAATAGTGGAGGTAGTGCTTTTACATCCCAGTTTATCAGATTTTCTACTCTACTTTCCATTCCTTAAAATAGGAGGTCTTGGAGGTGGGGTCTGGTATCCCAAGAGGGGATAGAACTGTGGGAAATTGAGAAATCCTTGTTTATCTTCCAGCCCTATCTGTTCTCTACTTCAGGACTTTTCAGGAGGTGAATCTAAGCAATAAGCAGAGCTGGAAGCTGTGCGTTTGAGGTAAAATTCAGGATTTAGAAGAGTCATTAACATCTTCTGCATGCTCTTGCCCACATTCTTGATTCCTGAGTAAAGGAGAGGAACTCTTTAAGTTCCTCTGGTCGAAAAAAGCACAAAATCTATAGACTTGGGACCAGTGAGATAGACTTTGCCATATGATGGTAAATCCAGGGCCACCATGTACCAGATTCACACCTACCTTCATACTCATGTGTACACACATGTACAGACTCACTCCACTTTTCAGCCATAAACCTGGACCTCTCTCTATTTGGTTTTGTTTATCTGTCTCCTGCCATCACGCATGTGTCAAGCATCCTACTGCCAAGGAGAGAAAAGAAGCTCAGGCTGTGTTTGTGGAGGAAAGAAAATGCAAGGCTGAATGAACGCCTAAATGAGTGGGTCTAACCCTGTTACTCTACCGAACCTAGAGTTCCAGCTTACTATCTGACAATGTTGAGAAATTTTGGGCCTGAATGTTCCTCCCCTCTGCCCTCAAATGCACACAGGTTGGGACTTTCTGGTGGGCCAAGGTGGAAATAGACCTGGAAGAGAATCACCTAGCTGCTCCCTTAGACTGGGGTCTAGTGTCTTCCCCCTATAAGCTTGCATTATCTGTAGAGAGGCAAGAGTCAGTATTGGCTTAAAGTGGACTGATGGGCATGGAAAGAATGAAGCTCATATGGGAGGAGAAGCAGGCTTGGGCCATGCTGGGCAGGCACTTCTGCCATCTCAAACAGTGTGCTGACCTTGCAGCTGTCTTGGTGAGAAGAGGTCCTGGTGGGTGATGCCCTTTTTCTGCCTTCACTCTCTTTTCCCTTGCCCTCCTCTGTCGCCCTTACCCTTCTTTTTCTCCTTTATTCCCTTTTCTTCATTTCTTCCTAATCTGTCTCACAGTCCTTTCTTCCCTTGTCTATCCATCTTTTAGGCTTGATACAGCAATGCGTGCATGCTCAGTCGCTTCAGCTTTATCTGACTCTGGGTGGTTCTATGGACTGTAGCCCACCAGGCTCCTCAGTCCATGACATTCTCCAGGCAAGAATACTGGTATGGATTGCCATGCCCTCCTCCAGGGGATCTTCCTGACTCAGGGATCAAACCCACATCTGCGTTGCAGGCAGATTCTTTAACCGCTGAGCCACCGGGGAAGGCCAGCAATCATGTCTACCTTTTAAAAGACAGTTTCCTCCCAGAGGGATGCAACTGACCCTTGTTCATTCAGAATGGTTGGCACGGGGGCTGCCATAAAACATGGACTGGCACCTACGGGCTGCCTAGACAGGTGCCAGACAGAGGCGGAAGGGAAGAACAGTCACCCAAGGCCTCTGCAAGCACTTTGTCTAGCCTGAAAAGCTTCTCCTTTTGAACTGTAATAATGAGAAGGGGCCTTGGCAAGAGGGAACCATGACTCTGCGAAACCAAATGACTAAGATGTTTGTAGGGAATGCAGAGCAGTGCACTGAGAGATCAGTCCCTACTTGAGGATCTGACTGAGCTGCTGCAGGAGAGGTCCTTTCTGCCTCGTATTGGCTTTGCCCCGGGACTGTCTGTAAATGGAGGCTGGCAGTGGTGTGATGGTGAAGTGATATGTCCTCATGGCGAAGCTGATTAGAATGGTTCCTTTGTAATTTTTTCCCCCCTTTCTTCCTTTAGCTCTCTCACTTCTTGCTCTCCTTTCTTTCGTCTTCCTGCTTCCCTTGCCCCAGTCCCTTCAGAATCTTCGTCATTGGTTTCCTCTGCATATGACTTGCTTGACCTATATCATTTCTTTTCACTGCAGAGAAGTGTTCCTGGGGGCTCTGTGTTTATAAAATGCTAATCAATAAACCAATCTCTAGGTTATAGTTCCGTTAGGAGTGTTTACCACTGTTGGGAAAAAGCCTCATAAAGAATTGTCCCCACTGGATTATCACCAATGTGCTGGGTGGTGGATCTCCATTTTTAAAAAAGAAACACTTTTCTGATTACAAAAGCTATATATGTTCACTATAGAAAACGTGAATATATGGGAATTTACTTGTTCAGTTTTTCACTTAGCCAATATCGAGTACCTATTTCATGCTGTTGCTGCTGCTAGGTCACTTCGGTCGCGTCTGACTCTGTGCGACCCCACAGACGGCAGCCCACCAGGCTCCCCCGTCCCTGGGATTCTCCAGGCAAGAACACTGGAGTGGGTTGCTGTTTCCTTCTCCAATGCGTGAAAGTGAAAAGTGAAAGTGAAGTCACTCAGTCGTGTCAAGCATAGCTATACCAACTAAAAATGGTCATGGTTAACAGATTGGTATACTTTATTCCTTTGGACAATGCATATTTTAACATTATTTTATCTAATTAATTTTAAGTTTGAATTTTTTTGGCCATGTGGCTTATGGAATCTTAGTTCCCAGACTGAGGATCAAAGCCTGGGTCCTCAGCAGTGAAAGAAGCAAAATCTTAACCAGTGGACTGTCAGGGATCTCCCTTAATATCATTTTAAAAGTAATTTTCTATCCTCAGTTTTTCAGTTAGCATTCATAAATTCAATTATATCATAATTTCAAAATTATATCATAATTTCAACTTAGCATTATAACTTCTGTCTCAAATTATTTAAAAAAATCTTACAAATATGATTTTTTTAATGACTGCACAGTAGCTATATTTGGCAGCTCTTGCCTCAATAAAGTTGTTAACAAGTCAGTCCAGAAAGTGGTGGCTTACAACAAACAGCATTTAAATTTTATAGTTACGGATCTGTATGTAGCTAGGTTGGGGTGGCTCTCCTCTGAGCTGTGAAATGACTGGACACAGCCGCCCAGTTTGAAATTAGATTTGAGTCTGTTCCATGGTCTCCACATCCTCCTTGGACCAGAAGCCACCCAGGGAATATTTTCTTGGTGAGATAATATTCATGACCACACTGAGGAAGGGCTTAAGGAGAAGAAGCCTGAGACCTAGCAAGGGCAGTTCGGGAAAACCACCAGCTTCAGCGCTAGAGGTGAGGCAGTAAGATTTGATACCTGCTTTAAACGTGGTTCTGAACTTCCCTGGTGACTCAGATAGTAAAGAATCTGCCTGCAATGTGGGAGACTTGGTTTTGATCCCTCGATCAGGAAGATCCCCTGGAGAAGGGAATGATTTACCCACTCCAATATTCTTGCCTGGAGAATTCCATGGACAGAGGAGCCTGGTAGACTCTACAGTCCAAGGGGTCTCAAAGAGTCAGACATGACTGAGTGACTAACACTTTCACTTTTCACTTTGAATGTGGTTCTACAAGACATGGTGGAGGCCAGGATGGGGTAAGGTGCCCAGGCGTGTGGGCTCTCTAGGAATAATAAGGAATGATTGAATCTCATTTTTGTTTTTAGTTTTAAAATTCAGAATCACTGAGTTTATGCTCTTGTGATCTGTGCTGGTTTACTTTTCTGTATCTGGAATTCTTTTCATGCTTGAGGTTTCATCAGGGCTCTGAATGTGTGCTGCCTAGGGTTCTGGTGTTCAGGCTACTGTTCCTGGTACCACTCTGCTCTTAATGCTTGGTATCCTGGATCTCTCCTGATGGACCTCCTGATTTTGTTTCTTGTGTATCTGACCTGCTTTTAGTTGGTATTTATTTCTTGAAATATGTACTCCATTTTGCACATTAGATGAAGTGCTCTGGGAAGGCCAGACCATGCCTTCTCCACTGCCCAGGGCCTGGTGTATAGTATAATGGTAGATTCAAGGCACAGGCACCCTCAATCTTTCCATTCAAAGACTTGATGGATCTTTTTTTAATCCATATATTCTCCCTCCTGTGCACATCATCTTGCTCTAGGCTTATATTTCATGCTTAAAGCCAAAACGTGCCTGAAGAAAACCAAGTTTAGGTGTTTATTTCAAATATAATTTTCTAAAGAAGCAGCAGGATTATACAAGCAAAATTTGCCGATGTCGAGGCATCAGTCAGTGCTAGAAGAGCTAGATGGTCAGTGGTAACAAAGAGACTCATTAAATTGATGAGGCTTAATAACTTGTATTCTCTCCAAAGAGAAAATTTCCTGGCCAGAACTTTATCAGGAGCTTGTTGTCCTAAGTCAGCTATATGACATTAGGACACTGTACGTGTGGAGGAAAGGAGATATTGATTTGGGTGGCGAAGGCGGGGGGAGTGCAGGGATATTGTGTGGTTAAAGCTAGTGCCATAGAACGTTAGCAGAAAACCATCTGTTACCACTGTGGCTTACTATCATTCAGCAAATATTGATTGAGGCCCTATCACATGGCAGCCACTAGGTTAAGAACAAAGGATGCAGAGAGTAAAAGATGTCTCCAGTCTTCAGGAAGCTCAAGGTCATCAGGTTAATAGGTGACTGCTTCCAGGAAGACAGATTGGATATAAAGCCGGTGCAACCAAGATCTCATTGTTACCATTGCATGAATGGTCTTATTGAAGATCTTATTTAAGAGTGATCTTATTTAAGATCTTATTTAGGATGGATAGGAGGTGGAGAGGGGAAGAGAATGGGCCTAGATCTGAGTCAGAACAGAACTCCAATTTCTCTACTCCCAGAAACAGTATGGTAAGACTTTTCTCTAAAGTGTCAGAAAGACTTATGCTAGGTTAGGATCAGGGTATTAGTGTAAAATATTAAAAGAGACTCAACTAATACACATCTGCATCTGAAGCACACACACACTCTTTGCAGTTTACTAGTTCACTTATTTGCTATTGCTTGGCTGGTGAAATAGTCACAGACGCAGAATCAAAATAAAGTCATTTTAACATGACTATAGTTAATACATCAGAGCTATGGTTTCTGAGGGCCAAAGAATTGATGGTTTTGAACTGTGGTGTTGGAGAAGACTCTTGAGAGTCCCTTGGACTGCAAGGAGATCAAACTAGTCCATCCTAAAGGAAATCAGTCCTGGATATTCATTGGAAGGACTGAAGCTGAAGCTGAAGGTCCAATACTTGGGCCACCTGATGCAAAGAGCCAACTCATTTAAACAGATTCTGATGCTGGGAAAAATTGAGGGCAAGAGGAGAAGGAGGTGACAGAGGATGAGATGGTTAGATGGCATCACTGACTCAAGGGACATGAGTTTGAGGAAACTTAGGGAGATAGTGATGGACAGAGAAGCCTGGCATGCTGTAGTCCATGTGGTCGCAGAGTCAGATACAACTTGGTGACTGAACAACAATAAGAGTTAATAATGCTGTATGGTATATTTGAAAATGAAGACAGTAGATCTTAAGATTTCTCATAACAAGGGAAAAAACACTTTTTCTCTTTGGGGAGAGTATTTATATAACATGACAAATGTTAACTTACTGGGGTCATTTCACAATGTGTGTAGTTAAATTCATTATGCTTATATTCCTACAGTGTTATATATCCTACAATGTTATGTATCTAAGTAAAACTGGGAAAAGTCATTTGTTCCAAAGATGCACCATATCAAGACTGTATCATGATATATAAAGAGAGCTCTTGCATATCATACTGTTCTTCACACCATCATTTAAAATGATATTCATTCATATATTACTTAGTGCCTACAATATGCCAGAGAGAATCTGACAGCCTCTGAGTGGGACAGTGGTAGGCAAAAATTGACCAGTTCTTAGCCTCATAGAACTTGTGTTCTGAGACAGAAGAGAGACATCAAATAATCATCAACTAAACCTAGACTTTCAAGCTTTCTTAAGCTTGATAAGTGTGAAAAGCCCGTCCTAGTTGGGGGTGGGGAGCACAAATATTTTCCTGAAGGCATGATGCTTGAGCTGGTATTTGAAAGATAAGCAAGAGGCAGCCAGGCAGAGGTAGATGTCATCTTCCAGGCAGAAGGTTGTTGCTAGCCTGAGGGCTGAAAAGGAGAATATCAAGTTAGAGTTTAAGGAACAGAAGCTGGGTTAGTGGGGTTGGAGTGCAGAGAGAGAGAGAGAGAGTGGAGGGGAAGTCAGGGGCATTGTCATGTGCTTCCCTGGTGGCTCAGATGGTAAAGAATCTGCCTGCAATGCAGCAGACCTGGGTTTGATCCCTGGGTCAGGAAGATCCTCTGTGCTTCCCTGGTGGCTCAGATGGTAAAGAATCTGCCTGCAATGCAGCAGACCTGGGTTTGATCCCTGGGTCAGGAAGATCCTCTGGAGGAGGAAATGGCAACCCAGTCTAATATTCTTTCCAGGAGAATTCCAGGGACAGAGGAGCCTGGACTGTATAGTCAGTCCAGGGGTTGCAAAGAGTTGGACAAGACTGAATGACTAATTTGCTGTGCTGTGCCCAG
This sequence comes from Antilocapra americana, assembly GCA_007570785.1. NCBI lineage: Eukaryota > Metazoa > Chordata > Mammalia > Artiodactyla > Antilocapridae > Antilocapra > Antilocapra americana. The sequence goes on along the minus strand of ML664173.1, from coordinate 12,273,143 downwards.
TTGCTCAGTTGTTTCTGACTGTTTTCGACCCCGTGAACCCCATAGAGTGGGTTGCCATGCCTTCCTCCAGGGACTCTTCCCAACCCGGGGATTGAACCCAGGTTTCCTGCATTGCTTGCAGATTCTTCACCAACAGCCACTAGGGAAGCCCAAGAATACTGGAGTGGGTAGCCTATCCCTTCTCCAGGGAATCTTCCCAACCCAGGAATCAAACCAAGGTCTCCTGCTTTGCAGGCAGATTCTTTACCAGCTGAGCTTACCTGGGAAGCCTGGTCTAACACTACTACTGCTGCTTATTTAAACTTTATCCTAAAGGCAAATAGTTGAATAGCGGTAAGTAGAGAAGTAACGTGACCATGACTTCTCTTTTAAAGATCACTTTGGCTGTGGGATGCAGAGTGAATTGGAGGGGAATAAGGATCGATGCTAAAATTTTCATTCTCCAGGAAGGAGTCAGTGGTGGGCTAAATCTGGGCTAGGACAATAGCTGTGAATGTGAAGGGAAGTGAGGGAATTTGAGATATATTTAGAAAGTTGTATATTCATAGCAGTTGAGATGTCAAAAAAATAAATAAATCAAGGCTTAGTGAGGAGAGACTTTTGTTCAAAAGGATTACTGTAAGGGAGGGGAATGCACTGTTCAATAGTGAGAATGCTATAACAGAAAGGTCTGAAAGCACTGGAAAATCAAATAAAACAAAAAAAGAGGTTTTCTTTTCTAGGGTTAAAAAAGGCAAGCAAGAATAAGCAGAATCTTTGGAGATGATGTTGGACAAGCAGTGGGAAATAACCACTGGGTCTGAGAGCAACAAGGTCTCGCTATAGTTGGCTAATTCCTAGGAGAAACTGACAAGGGGCTGTGTTGCACTTTTGGTGTCTATAGTCAGACTTGGAGACAAGCAGAATTCAAGGTCAGAAACCTAGAGGAGTGATTAATTTTGGTCAAGACAGAGCTGAGTATAAGGAATGGCAATTGTGAAGACTTGGCTCAAGAGTACCACCATGACCCAAGAGATCGAGCAGAGGCATATGGGAGACGCCAAAGCTTCTCCATGGATCAGTGAATCCTTTTGCCCCTCTCTAGGGGAGAGTCATGTATTCATTTTATGTTAGGGGTTGGCTTTTCATAGCCTTGAGTTTATTTACCCTTATAACACCAAAGAAGTAAGTGTGTTAGAATGGGAAGGGTTGCATTAGCAGTCTTCCTGTCTGCTTCTTTTTCAGAAGAGAAACCATAGTCTAGAGAGGGAAATTGACTTTCCCAAGGCATCACAGCTAGACAATAGGAAGGCTGTGAACTGGATCCAGAACTTCCGACACCCAATCTGGGAATGATCCTACTTTATGTGGCTGCTTCACTTCACTTCAGTGGAGCATTGCAGATTCCTCCCAGGGAGTAAACTAAAGTGCTTTCTGCCTTCCCCATCCGCTACACTGCTACATCCACAGATATTTACTACATACACACATATCTTAATCTGAAGGATCCACAACCTCTTTGAAACTTGCTTACTCGAGTTTTCAGTTCCTATCATCATGTTTGTGCTTAGCTTGGCCATCCTGGAATTCAGGATAGAGCTGAAAGGCAGGTATGATTTTGGCATGATAGATTGACATGGTGTGGCAAATAGACTGTAGACTTGGGAGAAACCTGGTTGGAATCCTATGTCTGCCATTCACCAGCTGTTGTCACCTAGGTCAAGTTATTTATGTTCTCTGAGCCTTTTTTTCATTTGTAGAGTCAGATAATTACACTCATCTCATTTGATTGTTGCAAGAACTAGAGGGGGTCTGGTAATGTTAGCCATCATTTTGTCAGGCATGTACTATGTGTCAGAGATCAAATTGCCAACATCCGCTGGATTATCAAAAAATCAAGAGAGTTCCAGAAAAACATCTATTTTTGCTTTACTGACTATACCAAAGCCTTTGACTGTGTGGATCACTACAAATTGTGGAAAATTCTGAAAGAGATGGGAATGCCAGACCATCTGACCTGTCTCTTGAGAAACCTGTATGCAGGTCAGGAAGCAACAGTTAGAACTGGAAATGGAACAACAGACTGGTTCCAAATAGGAAAAGGAGTACGTCAAGGCTGTATATTGTCACCCTGCTTATTTAACTTATATGCAGAGTACATCATGAGAAATGCTGGGCTGGAAGAAGCATAAGCTGGAATCAAGATTGCCAGGAGAAATATCAATAACCTCAGATATGCAGACAATACCACATTTATGGCAGAAAGTGAAGAAGAACTAAAGAGCCTTTTGATGAAAGTGAAAGAGGAGAGTGAAAAAGTTGGCTTAAAGCTCAACATTCAGAAAACTGAGATCATGGCATCTGGTTCCATCACTTCATGGCAAATAAATGGGGAAACAGTGGAAACAGTGTCAAACTTTATATTTTTTTGGCTCCGAAATCACTGCAGATGGTGACTGCAGCCATGAAATTAAAAGACGCTTACTCCTTGGAAGGAAGGTTATGACCACCCTAGACAGCATATTGAAAAGCAGAGACATTACTTTGTCAACAAAGGTCCATCTAGTCAAGACTGTGGTTTTTCCAGTAGTCATGTATGGATGTGAGAGTTGGACGGTGAAGAAATCTGAGCACTGAAGAATTGATGCTTTTGAACTGTGGTGTTGGAGAAGACTCTTGTGAATCCCTTGGACTGCAAGGAGATCCAACCAGTCCATCCTAAAGGAGATCAGTCCTGGGTGTTCATTGGAAGGACTGATGTTGAAGCTGAAACTCCAATACTTTGGCTACCTGATGCGAAGGGTTGATTCATTGGAAAAGACTCTGATGTTGGGAAAGATTGAGGGCAGGAGGAGAAGGGGACGACAGAGGATGAGATGGATGGATGGCATCACCGACTCAATGGACATGGGTTTGGGTGGACTCTGGGAGTTGGTGATGGACAGGGAGGCCTGGCGTGCTGCCGTTCATGGGATCGCAAAGAGTCGGACACTGTTGAGCAACTAAACTGAACTGAACTATGTGTCAGGCGTCATGCACAGTGCTTTACAGAATTATCTTTTTTATTCACTTATTAAGCACATAGTATGTTCTAGGTATCCTTCTAGCGACACAGAGAAAAAAATCTGATAAATTTCTTGCCCCCAGGGCAATCTAGTTAAATTCTAAGCAGAATACATTAAAATATATGTGTTTTTGTCTGTTAAGTGCTCTGGAGAAAAGTAAAACAGCTTAAAGAAAACCAAAGTAAAACAGAAAGGGGATGGGAAAGTGCCTGGGAGTTGCTGAGTGTGATGTAGCAGGGGTTTGGTCATGGTGCCTGTGGAGACTGCAGGCACAGTTGAGCTAATTTGCTTTTTGGTGCAATATACCAGTTGGTAGGTTTCCCCTTCCTTCCCTTGCCTGTTTCCCTCTCCCTACTTCGCTTCATCCCTTAATACATTGAGCATCTGTGGTATTGCCTAGTTAGTCCCTAGAGAAATGAAGATGAATGTTTCTTTTATTCCTGTCTCCACCTACCCTTCTACTTACTTAACTCCCAATTTGTTCCACAAAGATTTAAGATAAATAAATAGGAAGTGGTCTCATCTTTTAGTTCCTCAAGATATGCTGGTGTGGTTTGGGACCTGTGAACTGAATTGTCCCATTGGTACCCAGGGTGCCAGTGCATTTCTCAAGGGCACTGTAGGGCACTGCCCTAGTCTGTACCTTTGCCTAAACCCCTGGGATGAGCCCTAAAACATCCGCCTGGCCCATTGCGGGCCTCCTGTCAAGCTGACCCAGCCTGTGTTCTTTGCAGATTGATGAGGGTGCTCATTCAGACTGTAGGTAGGACCTTGAAGCTTGGAGCTCTAGCCACAGCCTGGGAGAGCTTTGCTCCCAACAGCTACCCATCTCGACCCCCAGGAGAGAGAGGGAAAGGACTGACCAGGATGCAGTAGAAAAGGGCATAAGGTTAGGAACATTTTCAAACTGACTTCAGAAATCCAGTCTTAGCTATAAACGACAGCTGTGCGTTTAATCACTGAAGCTCTTTCTACTCTGGAGCAGGCTGTGTCCCCTGAGGAGGGGCACTGTTATCCAACATTTAAGTCGTTAGAGGCTGCTTAAGGGCTGGTAGGCAGTCTGCTGGGAAAGGCGGGGACAGATCCCTTTGTGACAGTTACCTGAGTGTTGCAGCACCCCCTCAGAGCATCCCCCTAACCCTGCCACCTCTGAGGACTGCTCTCATGTGTCTGTCACTGAGGAGGGTGGGAGGTACCATCTCTCACAAGGGAAGCCACAGGGGCCAGGAAAAGCCATGCTTCTGTGTTGCCTTGACGAACCCAATAGACTTCTTGATTTTTAAGGATTGAGGATGCAGGAAGGAACTGTCTGTCTTCTGTTGCCATCACCGCAATAATAGCAGTAAGAAGCCACATCCACAGCGTGCCTCAGCAATAACAGTTGTTGACGCTTACATGGTGGTGGTGGTGGCTTAGTTGCCAAGGCTTGTCCAACTCTTCCAGCCCTGTGGGCTGCAGCCTGCCAGGCTCCTCTATCTGTGGGATTCTCCAGGCAAGAATCCTGGCGTGGGTTGCCGTGCCCTTATCCGGGGTTCTTGCTGACCCAGGGATCAAACCCAGCTCTCCCACATTGAATGTGGAGAGTGGCTGGAAGACGGGGGCCAAAAGAAACACCTTTTTGCCTCTTCTTCTCTCCTTCCTTATGGCTTTCTCCTTCTTTGATTTTTGTTTTATATATTTTGTGGTTTTATTTTTCATTTCAACACCATGAGTGGGCTTTTAAGTCAGAGCCAGAAACACTCAGGCATCGTATCAGGAGAATAATGAGAAGGCAGACGAATGAAGGAGCTCTGAGTAAAGCAATGTGCTGGGTGGAATCAGCATGGACTGTGCCATGCTCACAGGGCTAATGGTCCCACAGAAGAAACGAAAGCAGTGCCATAGAGCGAAAGCCCTGTCGGCTGTGAATACAGATCAGAAGTTAAAGGACGTGCAGTGGCAGTAGCGCCCTGACGCACTTTATTACATCCTGTCCATCCTCTCCTGGAGTCTGCTTGCAAACACCAAGTGTCCACTCTCCTCCCTAGATCCCATTCTTAGTCAGGAATTCTCTGTTAGATCCTCGCTTCTTCCATTTCCATCTGGCTTAACACAGGAGGCAGGCGTTGTCCTTTTTCATCATTTTCCTTCTGCCAGGACCTTTGCTTCTTTCTGCTTTCCTCCTGTATAAATTTAGAAATGCCTCCAGCTAAAAGTGGTAGAAAAATGATGGTTTGGTCAAATAAGGATGCTTTTACTTACGTATCCATGAATTCCAAGCTAGGCAGTCCAGGGCTGCTCCCGCAGTCTGACAAGGCCATTAGCGAATGTTAATTATCATATGTGAAAGCAATCGCCAGCCCAGGTTTGATGCTCAGGGCTGGTGCACCGGGATGACCCAGAGAGAGGGAATCGGGAGGGAGGTGGGAGGGGGGTTCTGGAAGGGGAACACATGTATACCCATGGCAGATTCATGTCAATGTATGGCAAAACCAACATGATAATGTAAAGAAAATAAAAATAAATAAATAAATAAATAAAAAGAGAATACTTTTTTTTCATTCCATTCCATCATATGTTGACTTTTATCCTCAGGTCTGTTGCGTCATGGGCTTAGCATGACTCCTGCACATCCAGGCATTGTGCCCTCATTCCAGGCTGGAGGACAAAGAGCTTTCTCTGAGTGAGGCATCAGTGGTCCTCCATGGCTAACCTCTCATGTCTGATGAGCCCACCTGCTCATCCCAAGACCAATAACTGGAGGAGGGGATGCAATCACTCTGCCTGGTTTACACCAACCATGCTTCGTCTTCTCAGGGCGTTGGGGAGGTAGGGGCCTAATTTCTTTGAGAACAAGGGCCCTCCACCCCTGCCTGAACAAACCAGGGTTCAGTGGTCAGGAAAGAAGTGAGGTGATGTTTCTTAGACGACTTCTGCCACCCTTCTTTTCTGAGGTCATCCTTTTGCCTAACTTTGGTGGCCTGGAGCCTCTGAATTTGAGGGTAGATGTGGGAAGGGGTGTTTGTTAATGTAGGTATTTTTAATGTCTAAAAGAAGTTCATGTGTATGTTCTGCAGACCACTGCATTTTGGAATCCTCAGAGCCCTGCTTTGGCTTCTGAATTACAATTGTAGATTTGGAAGCTTCTCTAAGCTTGCTTTTCCAGAGGAAGCCATCTGATTTTTGTGGTTGTGTTTGGATCATCTCTCACTGGTTAAACTGACCCCATTTGCTTGAATGAACATCACTCCATGTCTTGGGGCTTCAGAACACAGATAGTTCTTCATTATTTTCTCCTAACAGGTAGTGACAAAGCATTTGCTTGTACAGAAAAGCACTGGGAATCTGTGTCCCCCACCAGGGTAACCAGGCTACACTTACCAATTTGCAGTGGTTGCTGTGGATTCCACAGCAGGAGGAAGAAGATGCAGCGTTTTCAGTTTAGAAATCTGGGAATCCTTATTTTCCACCCATACTGAAGAGTTCTAGGGCGGAATTCCCTTCTCAAGTTCTACAGGCCTTGTTCCTCTGCCCTCTCTACTCTTTAACAGTAAGTGGTAAGATAGGATGGAAGGGAATGAATCCTTTACCTCAGTGGAAAAGCATCAACACTTAATTTGGTTTGGAAGGCAGAGCAGAGGGTGAGAAGCTGACCAGGATTTCAAGGAAGTGATGTAAGTGTTATTACATCTTACTTTGCACATCTTACATGTTACCTTGATCTCTGCAGAAACACAGGACGCCCCTGGATGTATGCGCTATGGCCTCCTTTCAATGCACCAGGTTGTCAAAGAGGCTAATTGTGTTTTGTTTTCTCGTGTTACTCCCTGTGAGAATTATCTTTTTTTAGGAATTGATGGCATCTGGCTCTTATTTACTTCTAAGTCTTCATCTAGCAATACAGAACGGTGCAGGAGTGTCGGGGAAACAACATTTTTGGACAGACCAAGACCACGTGCGTGTGCACACACACACACACACACACACACACACACACACACACGCATCGGTGGGCAGCCATCCCAAGCCCACGAGCTTTCTCCTGGACTTGGCGCGTGCACACACACACGCACAGACACACACACACACAAACACACACACACACACACACACGCATCAGTGGGCAGCCATCCCAAGCCCACGAGCTTTCTCCTGGACTTGGCTCTGAACATGGCAAAGTGTTGCACGTTACATTCTGGCAGTTTCAGTATTTGTCCCCAAGAGCTTGCATTAGACACTAAATGATAATAATGAGCAAATTCAATTAGAAACTACTTCAGAGCTAGAAAACTTAATGACTATAAATAAGAAAGGGAATAAGCCATATTACCTGCTGCATGTAAACTGCATAAAGCGCTTCTTTTAGTTAAACATTAGTTAAGCAACATTAAATTTGAAGGTGTTTCCATTAGCCAAAGGTATGTGCTGGGTGACAGAATGATTATTACAGATTTGACCAGACTTACTCTCTGGTGTAAGAGGAAGTCTGGCTAGGGTATGGCTGACAGGTTAATTGCAAATTTCTAATGTCCATCAAAAGTGGAATTATGACTTTTATAATGAAGGCTTGCCTTTAGCTATGTAATACTACTCTTATTTCATTTTACAGGTAATGAATGTTTATAGGCAAAAGAAAGTTTAAGCTTTACCCTATATTACATTACCACGGGAACGGCTTGCCCACAGACTGAGGATTACAGCACTCGTCTTTTAGCTGCAACTCTTTAATATTTTACTTCTTGCAAATAAACCATTTAGTTAACTACACTTAAGGAACCACCATTAACCAGTTCATTGCGTGCATATGCTAAGTCGCTTCAGTTGTGTCTGACTCTTTGTGACCCTGTGGACTGTAGCTCATCAAGTTCCTCCGTCCATGGGATTCTCCAGGCAAGAATACTGGAGTAGGTTGCCATTACCTCCTCTAGAGGATCTTCCTGACCCCGGATCAAACCCACATCTCTTACATTTCCTGCAAAGGCAGGTGGATTTTTTATTACGAGTGTCACTTGGGAAATCCAACCAATTCATTAATTAAAGTGTAATAGTACTTTTATTATCAATCATAATCATTTCTTTATTTATATTGAGCTTCACTTAATTTATTGCTTCTCCCATTGCCTTCAAGAGATGACAGATATTTTGTCATCAGGCTTATTCAGGAGAGTGTAATTTTAAGATGATGAACTAAAATTAAAAATAAATAATAATAATGTTTGGGTATAAGCCCCAGCTTCCTCATTTACCAGACTGACCACCTTTCTCAAATGATTATAGCTTCTTAAAGTCTCTGTTTCTGTTTCTGAAAAATGGGTTCTCTCTTCTGTGTACAGTTGTTATTGACATGGAAAGATGGTCTTCCCGCAGCCTTTGTGCCCTGCCCAGTGTTCGCCTTGCAGAATGTTTCATGAATTGGACTAAACCGTGTGAAGTCTTTAAATGTTGGTATTTGTTTAACCAGCATTCTGCCATCAGCCTGTCACTGTTTGCTCTCTGCACTGCTTCCTAGGTGATCACCTCCACTTGCATCATGGGGTCAACGTTTGTCTATTCGACTGACTTCAGAGTTTATTTCCATAGCTGAAATTTCCCATGAGCCTCAGACATACAGGTCTGCCTGCTTACCTGACATTTCTAACCAGATATTTCACAGTCAACTCTAAAGAGAATTCTCCTCACCTATCAAGGCATCAACACCAGATATCTGGGGACCATCTGTAGCAGAATATCATTTCATAAGACGAAATCACTAAGTATGTACGGAGGAGAGATAGGAGAAAAAGAAGGCAAAAGCCAGACTGTGGCAGGAGGGAGCTTTATGAGACAAGCAGAACATATTTATTTTTATTCTGAAGGCAATGAAAGGATCTTTCAATGGAAGCCTTCTTAGAAAGTATGTAACATGGTCAGACTTACGTTTTATTACAGTTGCTCTGAGAACCATACAGGGCATGGCTTGAAGAGAGCTTTACTGAATTCTTGCCTGGAAAAATCTCATGGACAGAGGAGCCTGGTGGGCTACAGCCCATAGGGTTGCAAAGAGTCAGACATGACTGAAGTGACTTAGCATTAGTTAGTTAGTGTTATTTGCTCAGTTGTATTCGACATGACTCCATGGACGGTAGCCCATCAGGCTTCTTTGTCCATGGGGTTTTCTAGGCAAGAATACTAGAGTGGGTTACCATTTCCTTCTCCAGGGAATCTTCTTGACCCAGGGATTGAACCCATTTCTCCTGTGTTTCTTGCATTGCAGGCAGATTCTTTACCCGCTGAGCCATCAGAGAAGTGGACTTAGCATTAGCCTTGCTGAATTCAGGCAAAGCAGAGAGAAAGCTGTTGGCTGTGATCTGAGCATTAGATGAGAACAGTTCATTCTGGACAATGAGACCCTGATTACATTAGATTGAACACCTCAGAGTGGGCAGAGCCTTCTTATGATGTAGTATTTTCTTTTACAGACAAAGTAATAGATACCCCCCAGAGTTTCTCAGTTTGCCCAAGGTCGCTCTGCTGACAGATGGCAAACACCAGACTGGCATCCTGTGATCCTGAGAGATAGTTTTGTGGGTTTGTCCTGGAGAAAAAGAGAATTTCAATTGTCTATCTTCATACATTTTTATATGGCAGCTTTTTAAATTTTTTTTGAAAAGGACCAAAATTTGAAGGACTTTATTTTGGCAACATTATACTGCCCATTCTACAGATGTGGGTTTTGAGGCTTGAGATATGACTTTTCTAATGTCACACAGTTAGTGAAATGGCAAATCTGTCACTTAACGAACTCAAATCTCTTAAATTAACCTCCTGTGCATTTTCCATTTTACTGCACTGAGGTAAGTTCCCTCTCTTCTGTGCTATGACCGCACAGAAGCCTACAGACTGAATGGAAGGTACTCACGGAAATAAGAGGCATTGAGTTAAAAGGTCAGCTGGGAGATGCAGGATGTCCATAGGATGCCTTATCACGATGCCTTCCTTGTGGCTTCGGCCCATTCAGCAGCCTTGCAGAGTCCCAACAACTGTTCTGATTAACAGTCTTGGTCAGTACATCAACAAAAGTGACTTCACTTCCAAGTCATTGACTTATATTAGTTAAGTTCCAAGAGACTGATGTATAAAACTATAATGTACTTTTACTAAAGTATAGTAAGAAGTAGAATCTCAGATTCTACTTGCCTATTGGCATAACTGTACTTTCTTTTTCTGTAGAGAAGCCAAATTTTAATCACAAATTTGCTTGGTGAACTTGGAATTCAACAAAGGACTTTAGGTCTTCTTGAGCAGCTTTCTTCTGATAAAATAGCTTATTGCTGCTGTCTTTCTGCACTTTGTCAATATCACCAGAATACTCATTCTGCTCATCAAGGTGCTGCCTCCTGCGGAGAGAGAAAGTCCATCAGAGCTGACTTTGCTGACTCTCCCTTCACCCCTTCCATCTTCCATTGTTGACTGCCTCCCTTTCTGATTGACAAATCATTTCTGTGGATACATTAATAACCTCCATAATATTATCATGGAGTTTATTAGACTTGGAACCATTCTATTTCTTTGATCTACTTTGTCTGTCTCTGCATTGAGTCTTTGTGTGTTAATTTATAGTTATTTTTTTCATGAAGAATCTTATTTCCATTTTATCTATGTGTCCATGTTTATCAGGAGCCCTATGCTTTTGCCTCCCATTTTTTATAGACTCTACAGGATATGGTGCCAGGCACAGTGTTTTCTTCATGTGATATGCTTTATTATCATCCAGAGTAACAGGGGCGCTTAGGAGCTCCTTTTTCGTATCTCAGAAATTGGTTTTGTTTTGTTTAGATTAAAACATATTTGTTTTCCAAGAATGTTTATGTTAGAGTGAAATTAGCAGAAGTTATTGAGTCAGTTGGAACTGGGTTCAGATCACAGTTCTAGGATTTCCTCAACCTCTCTGTAAAGATTGATTTAACTGCCTTATTGTGTGTGTGTGTGTGTGTGTGTGTGTGTGTGTGTATGTGTGTGTACTCAGTTTTGTCCGACTCTTTGTGACCCCAAGGACTGTAGGGCTCCTCTGTCCATGGGGTTTTCCAGGCAATAAGACTGGAGTAGGTTGCCATTTCCTACTCCAAGGTTTAATATATTTTTTAAGAACTCAATCAATGTTAGTTTATTCCTACTTAAACTCAGATACTGATTTATGAAAAGGGGATTAAGTGCATTATGGAAAAGGGAAAGTATTGATAGGCTCTGATTCTGACAGCTCAAACCATAGGCCAGTGCATGCTAGAGAAAATGAAAGGGTGCCCAAGGCTCATTAGATTAAAAGGCTGGTATCCTCTAAGCTGTAATCTTCTTTTTGTTCGCATTTCTGAAGGTTGGTTTCTAATGGGGTCAGAAATGACTTCAGTTGATGGCATCATCTCTGTGCCACAGGATTCCCAGGACACCCATCAGATCGTGTTGGGCTGCTCTAAGTGAGAACATGCAGAAACCTTTACAAATCTTACAAAGGCATGCTCTTTGCCTGGAGCATGTAGCTCTGTGTGTGCTGACCTTTAGCTGGACAAGTTCTTACAATGGAGCTACTCTGGGGACAAAAACCTCATGACTTTATTAACTTTAGGAAGATTGTACTGTTGATTGACTTTACAAGTCCACTCTGGGTGTTTTGATTTGTCAAAGTGGGAATCTTTGAAGACAGGAAATATGTCACACCCTAAGTATTTGTACCTGATGACTTTATCTAAAAGACTATGGAAGGAGTCCTTTCAATTTAAGAAAAATAGGAAACATGAACTAAATAGGGGAGTCTACAGTAGAGCTGCTTGACCGCTCATGGGTGTGCTTATTTTTATTTCACTTGTGCAGCATACTTGCACAAGCCCATCACTTTTGCTCCTCATACCCTTTTTATTCTCCAGAGCTTAGTGAGGAAGGGAAGTAAGGGAGCGTATTTTCCAATAGGAATGCCTGCTCAAAACATCTTCCAACTAATGTTGCTGTTAAGACTATAACTGAAGAAGCCAGACCTTGACTCACTTGCAAAGGTAGGTAAATGCTGGCCCTCACTCATGTCGTGGTCCCTGAATGTTAAAATCTGGCTATGTCTCTGCTTATAAGCAGTATGTGGGCAGGCAGGGTAGGTGCGGGCATTCCCATTGTAGAGAAGAGGAAAGCCAGTGCCAGGGATGATGTTCAGTGAGTTGCCGAGACACCAAAACTCATAAATAGCAGAGCTAGGACTACGGGTTGAGAGTCCAGCATCCCACACTCACTACCGTGGCCTCTTGGGCCCGTGTTGAGGGTGAACTTCAGAGATCAACAAATGAGCTCAAATCCTTATTTAAAAGTCAGTTTCTTAACTGTAACCCCTCCCCCCCACCATGCCTCACTTTTCTCATCTCTGATGTGGGTATCATAAAGCTACTTTTAATGTAGATGAAGTGAAATAGCATACGCAAGTGAGATATCCAATAATTGTTGTTATAGTTCTTTTGCCTTTCCTGTTTCCTCACCAAGGAAACCAAGGTGCAGTGAGCTTCGGTGATCTGATGAGGCCACATAACTGTATGTAGTAAGAGAGAAGATCAAGATTCAACCCTATTTTACTGAGCCCAGTTTTATGTATGGCGGTGATAGAACCCAGTGCTTGAGTTTCTCTTTGTTCTTGGAGTAGATTTCCTGTTTATAAGATTCCTCCTTAAATTCAGACCAGAGACCCTGATTCTCCCCTTCCAGTCTCTGAACTTTCAAGTTCTTTTATCATGAGTTCTAGTGAGACTGGCCCTTGCATCCAGGTTCAATTATAGTTCTGTGGGCTCTTTGACTTTCTGCATGATAACTATCATCTTTCCCAGTCATCTCCTGAAACATAGTCTCACACCGTGACCCTCTCCCAACTTGCAGACTGTTTCCCCTTCTGCTTGGAGACCTCTCCTGCCTCCTTTAGATTCCCTCCTGATACAGCCGCATCTCTTCTCCTTGTACCTTGTCCTGTATGTTGGGGGACTTTCTCCCAATCTGCTTCTCAGTCAGGCACTTTTCTATTATACATGTACTTATGTAAACACTTTCATTTTCCACATTAAGAAACCTTCTGGTAGGGGGGAAATGATTGATAAAGCCCGCACTCTCAGGAGATACGAATGAGGGGTTATTGTACATCTCATCTTTCCCTCTCACTCTTTACAGTTTAATTCCATATAACAAATGTTTGTTGAGCACTTACTCTGGACTGGAGATGCTGTGCCCCATTCAGGGGTTATATTATATAACTGAATAAGACAGAGTGCTTTTCTTTATAAGTATGATGATATTACCACAGGCACAGGTGGAATGTGAGGTTCAGGGTAGGTCTCCCTGGGTATAAAGTGAGGTGTGAAGGCTGAGTAACAGCTGTGGGAAGGAGCTAGAGGAAGAGGGGAGTATTCAGAGCAAAGAGAATAAAATGGTCACCAACCCAAAGCCAAGAAAGGGCATAGCACATTTGGAAAATATAAATAAGTATGACTGGAGAATTGAGGTCAAGGGAGGGAGACAGACACAGGGATAAGGTAGGAAAGGTGGACGAGAGTCTGAGAGCAAGTTGAGGATTTCCATCCTAAAGACGATAGAAACCATTGAAAGGTTTAAATGAAAAGTCGAGATTTAAAGAGATTTCTTTAAAATGACTATCCTTGATGCCGTGTCCCGATAGTAAGGGCAGCAAGCAGAGAAAGACAAGAAACACTGCTAAGAAACCAGCTTCGTCTCAGATAGAGGTAGGAGAGCTAGATACGAGTAAATGGATTGGAAAAGTCTGAATTTGAAGTGGGAGACCATGCTGATGCTGCAGCGTGGGAGGTGAGGGCGAGGAAGGGAGACACGTTTCCACCTGTTCTTGGGGACAAGGTAATTATCAGGATTGAGCTAAAATGTGAACACGCAGATGCTGTGGCTGGAGTGGCTGTAACTGGTAACTAACGGTAGCCTTGGCCCGCTCCTCTGAGGCAGCAACTGTGCTGGGGATCTCAGACACCACAGTAGAACCAAAGGCCGGAAGCAGGGAGGCAAAACTTCTGGAACCACAGATTCTGACTTTGCTCACATAAAGGGCAGTGTGCGAGGCCTGGCCGCCCAGCTCAGAAATGTCTCCTTTCTCACAAAACCCCAAGCGAGAGAGTCAGGCCACATTCTGTTGATTTCTCTTAGAAACCTAGAGATGGGAAGGGAAATAATTTCCTGAGGAAGTGAACCAATTACTTTGTCAGATGGGCTGAGCAGCGACTCCTTCCTGCCTCTGCCGCGGGCCTCCTGGTGGATGGACGTGGGCCCTGTGGTAAAGAGATGGCTCTAGAAATGCACAGACGCTATTGATTCCAAGTTGACAAACGAGAAAGAAATCCAATCTAAGCAGCCAATCAGGACTCATCGTTTCTCCCCAAACAATACCCGTGGAGTGCTTGGCGCTATTATTATTAAGAAAAGCTTTTATGCTTATTTCACCTTCAAAGCCCTTCATCCAAGGTCTCTGGTTTCTCCTGATTACCTTTTCAGTGAAGTCCTGATTTGTTAAAACAAATCGACCCCTCAGCTGATTTGTTCAGACACGTTGTTAGTTTGGTTTGTGTGTGTGAGGTGTAGTTTGCAGTAGTTCAAGAAATGGGAGAAAGAAGAGGCACTGCTTTAACAAATCACAAATCTGAAGCTGATGGGCTGGGAAAATCGGAGCCATTAGTTTATTTTACTCGACTGATTTTATTTCGTTTGTTCATTTTCAGTCCTAGTGTGTATACCTCTCAATTCTGATTGGAATATGAGATGGCTTGGGAGAAGATGTCTGAATAGGGAGGAGGAAAAAAACACTCAAGCCCCACCCCTCTGGAGTTCTATCTTTCTGGGTTTCCCTTCTCTTCCCTAACTTTCTGTTCCTTCGGGCTTGGAAGCTGGTGCAGAGTTTACCAGAAACACACCTTCATGGCACCCAGCTCCTGCACGTTCATTTCCCCATTGGTGTTGTAATGGTGCTGTTTTTAGGATTCTCCTGTCCTGTCCCACCAAGAAAATCCTCTGTATCTATGAACTTCACTTGTAATCTTCTCAGCAGTAAGTAAGGTTGGGTTGAAGTACTGATCTCTAGCTACTTCTGCCTCCGATGGCCCTGCCCGGTACTTGGTTTTTGAGAACAGCCCCTTTGTTGATGGATCAGAGGAATTCTTTGTCTGGAATGTCATGGAAAGCTTCATGAATCCAGCTGCAGTTAATGCTTTCTTCTCTACCTGGCACTCACCCATCAGTCGATCTGAGGAATGTTTACAGATCTATGTTTCAAGTTAGATCACTTTTTGATGAAGATGGGTTTTATCCCCTGTTTTTCTAAGCTTTCCTCTCTGCTGTCCATCTCTGGGCATACGTACTCTGTGCATCACTCCCTCAGGCTTGTCTGCTAGCCCCAGGGTCTCTGTGTTGTGATATAGCATGCCTTTTAAGTGACCCATCAGGTTTCTTTCTTGCAGAATAACACCTTTAGCTCCAAACATTTGCAGAGTAGATACAGCTGATGTGTCCTGGGTGCATGAATTAGCAAACCTTTCCTTATGCCAAGAAGGACCAACATCACGAACTTTAGGTTTAGAGGAGGAGGTCACAAATATAAAAGTGCAGGTGACCTTGCTATGCTTGATATCTGGTGTGATACTGGAAGAAAGGCCCCCCAAGTGGGATGTTGGAATAAGGTCTGGTGGGTGTGTTTCCTTCATGTTTTTAGAGGGTAATATGCTGACTCCATGTCATTAAAACTACAGTGGTAAAGTGATTGAGGAATCCGTATTAAAACTAGGCCTTGAGATACCATGCAGAGTCAGACAAAGAAGAAGAAATGTTCACCTTCTTCCCCTTCTGACCCCTAGCAACAAAGAACATAGGCCCCATCCCTGACCCTCCATCTCCGCTGTTAGCACCTGGCCAGGCCTGCTGGCCTTAATCATTAGGGTGCTTGTGTAGGCACAATCCCAAAAGCAACTTTTTCAGTTGCCTCGTTATATTTTCAAGTCTCTTCATGTTGATAAAGCCAGGGACCTTCAAAGCTTAGGTTGCTTTCTCTACTCTCTGAGGACCAGAGTTCCCAGAGCTCAAGTAACCAATGCTGACCCTCTCTCCAATTTTTTTTTTTGATAGCTCCTTACTCAAGAACCCCAGAGGAGCAGTCTTCTAGAATCTTACCATGACAGCTTCAGTATGTTGAGTATATAGTATCACTGACACTCAGAGTGACAGGCATAATTCCTACCAAGGAGGGGCAAGCTGTTCTGTCCTGCAGCTTAGCGTGAGGAGAGACAATGAAAGATATTAGGCTCTCCCAAGCCTCTTAAAAAATAGAAATCCTCAGCTTTGTGTATAATTCTAGTTCTGCTTTTGTCTTTTTTTTTTTTTCTGTAATATATTCCTTACAGTTTCACAGTTAATGTCTACATTGTGTTCTCTCTGACCCAGAACACCCTGCAGACAGGGATTTGGCGGAGACTTGAGTTAATTTGATGAGTTTAGGTGTACAAAGGGAAGTCATCTGCTCTCCAGGGCATCCCTGGTGTTCAGAGCAAAGGTAATAGGACAGATTGTTCACCTACAGATAAATTCCCTTGCAGCTAGTTAATTATCAAGTCTCCCTCAGTGTAGTGATGCACGTTTGGGGGTAGACTAGCTCCGAGTGTGAGTCTGCCTCCTGCTTAGCTCCTGTTTTTCCCTCCATGTGCCTGGCTGTTTAGAGACTCTCCTCTTCCTCTGTGGTTTAGACTGTTGTCACCTTTGCAGTGAGATAAGTTACCTGTAAAAACAGCTCTGTTTTTACAACCAGTGCTAATCTAAAAATCACAGTTATTAGGCCACATTAAGCTTCTGAGGGTGGGTGGAGTAGCTGTGAGTGTCTAATGAAGCCCTGGATGGTCCTGCCACCCCTCTCCTCTACTTGAGGGATCTTTGCTCTTCCTCTACCCTTGGCTGCTTCCTGAGGAGTGTGCACCTGCCCTGGGGGAATGGAAGTGGGTGAGGAGAGTGTCCTGAAAGCTGCTCCACGGATGAGGACCTTGTCCGAAAGCATGGCCCCTGAGCCACTGCAGCACCTGGGAACTGGTCAGGAATGCAGGCTCTGGGCCCCACGTAAGGCCATTTGGTTGTGTTTTGTAGTTTGATAAGATTTCCAGGTGATTCATAAACACCTTACAGTGTGGGAAACCGTAAGGAAATAGACAGGTGTTATGGGGATGCATGTTTGTGTCCCTCCAAACCTCACAGTTGAAATCAGTACTAGGAGGTTGAGGCTTTGGGAGGTGACTGGGCCATGAGGGAGGAGCCAGTCATGACCTGAATGGGATTAGTGCCCTTCCAGAAAAGGCATTAGAGAGCTCCCTTGCCCCTTTTGTCCTGTGAGAACACAGTCAGAAGACAGCTGTCTATCAAAGCAGGCTCTCACCAGACACTGAATCTGTTGGCACCTAGATTTGGGACTCTCAGTCTATAGAACTGTGAAAAATAAAGGTTTGTTGTTTAAGTCACCTGGGACTTAAACTAGGAGAATCCTGGGTGTTAGGAAAATCATGAGCTACTCTATAAGAAGAACTCATGTCTGTAGAAACTGAAATCACTAATGGCAAATAAAGAGTAGGTATT
The DNA here is from genome assembly GCA_007570785.1 of Antilocapra americana. Lineage (NCBI taxonomy): Eukaryota > Metazoa > Chordata > Mammalia > Artiodactyla > Antilocapridae > Antilocapra > Antilocapra americana. Next base: position 12,255,501 of record ML664173.1, on the reverse strand, counting down.
CATGACGTTCCTTAGGAACTCTGTGTGTGTGTGTGCATGTATGCATGTGTCTTGGCCTTGTGAAAGAATAATAATGTCATTAGACAAATATTTATTTAGAGCCCCGAACAAACCTGGTACCCCTCTTAAGGAATTTACAGGGAACATGTATACCAAATAAATATCCTTGTGCTGGGCTCTGGGGTGGGGGGGGATTTCTTTCACACTGAGCTCACATTTTTAGAAAAAGAAATGTAAAGCTGAGACTTGACATATGGACAAGCGTAGGGGTCAGAAAGGTGTACCAGGTACCAAACAGAGGAAGCAGTGGACAAAGATCCAGAGACTTGGAGGAGCCCAGTTTTCAGGGCCAGTTGAGGTTGGCTAGAATGTGGAGCCCATCAGGGGAAGGCAAGAAGAGACTGGAGGGGTGGGCCAGGGTCACTTGGTACAGGGGATTGTAAGCCTGGTCATTTACAGCTTTATTCTGAGGATGCTGGAAAGTTGTTGAGGGGGTTGGAACAGAATTTTGAGCAGGAGGAGGGCCAGTGAGAGAATGTCCTGACCATCGTTCCCAGGCTGAACATCAACTCAGCATACAAGGCACCCCAGCCCTCCTGGGCTACAGGGAGTGGAGTGGTCACGGTGTTGCTTTCAGGGAGACAGTGTCCCACCAACTGTGCTGTTAGGTCCAGTGACCCCAGCCATCAGTTCACAAGCAACGTGCTCATACGTTCCTCACTCCTTACGTGAGGAGGGAAATGGAGGAGAAACAGCCGTGAGGTTTCGAGACGGTGATGGAATGAACCACCTCCGGTTGACCATAGCAACCCTGAAGGGCTCTCATTCTCACTCAGCAGATAAGGGATGAAGTAGAGACACTCTTCTAGGTACCTGGGTGTGACAGCGAGCGAAACAGAACAAGTAAAATGTCTGCACCTCTGGAACTTGTATTTGAGGGTGGGGCAGGGAGCGATATTGATTTCTGCCATTAAGTTCTTAATTTCGTGGACGCTGAAGATGCTTGGGTTTAGGGCTGTGTAGAGACTCTGCTCTTCCTTTGTGGTTTAAGCTCTTGTCGACTTTGCAGTGATCTAAGTTACCTGAAAGGGCTGTTAACAAAGTGAACTGTATTTTCTCCTGTCCTATGGATGTAACATTTGGGAGGAGGTGTTCTCAGTGAAGAATGGTGATCATGGCAGCTAAAATCTAAATGTTTACTCTGTGCCCGACATGGGTCTGTCAGGCTTGATTAATTTAGTCATCCGCACAAAACTTATCAGAAAGGAGTTGCCAGCGTTTTCCATGTGAGGAAACTGATGCTTAGAGGAATGTGTGACCCATCCCAGCTGTAACTGGCAGAGCTGAGGTTGAAAATGAGACATTCAGCACCGATGGTGGGGCAGTGATCCATTCTCTGGAAGAAGTCAGGAGAATGTCTCAGAGACTGAGTGATCTAGCTGTCACCTCACAGAGCACCCCAGCCTTCCTGGGCGTGCCTCCCACTCTTTCCCCTCCGGGCCATACAGACCTCCTTTTTTTCAGCCCAGGGTTCTTCCTCTGGTCTTTTGCCCTCAGGGACTTTGCACAGGCTGCTTCTGATGCCTAGAATTGTCTTCTTCACTCTTTTTATTGTCGTGTATTTTCTCTAACACCAACATTTCAGAGGTTCTTTGCTTTGGGAAGCTGTCTCTACCTTTCCTGACTAGATCAAATCCCCCCGTTACAGTTTCTGTTAATTGCATGTCCCTCTGCATTGCAACACTTAGGAAAATCACCATTTCATATTCACTAGTGCAGCAATTCTCAAAATACAATCTTCACATCAGCAGCAGCATCACCATCTGGGAAACTGTTAGAAGTGCAGATTCTCCCACCACCCCCAGAGACTCTGAGGATGGGGCCCACCAGTCCACATTTCTTGAAGTGTCTGGATGATTCTGGAAGCAGTGTTTTGGTGTCTTTCTTTAATCATTGTCTTTATGGGGAGCCTCATAGGCTCCATCAGACTAGAACCTGAATTGTTATTGTTTTTCTTCACTTTCTGTCTCACTCATATCAGCTATTGAGGTAAGAATTGTTTAGTGGATAAAGGAAAGAACACATTTGATCTTTGTACTAACATTTAAAAGTGGTATTATTTTCAATTTTACAGATAAAAACTGAAGCTTTGAATTCTAGTGGATGCTAGGCTTGTCCAGTGAATTTGCAAGTTTTCCCTTTGGAGGAAATATCAAAGATGTGGCAGCTTTAGGTACAAAACTTCAAGCAGATTCCATTGACACTGAAGGGATACAGTAAGGAAAAGATGATGGTGCCCAGACTGAAATGAATGTGCTTTCTTCCTTCCTTACTCAAGTGTTTGACTGCACTATCCTAGGCGCTCTTGGGGTTACCCAAATGAGCACTGTGCCTCTGTTGTCCGTATGTCTCCCTGTCTGTTGTGTTTATATACCTTCTGTATGCATGCATATTTTTATATTAAACTGCTAGATAGTGTTGTGCTCTGAAAAAAGTGAAAACGTTGGTTGTTCAGTCTTATCTGACTTTTTCTGTCCTGTTCTATCCATGGAATTCTGCTGGTAAGGATACAGGAGTGGGTAGCCATTCCCTTCTCCAGGGCAGCTTCCCAACCCAGGGATCGAACCTGGGTCTCCTGCATGGCAGGCAGTTTCTCTACCATCTGAGTGAGTGCTCTAGAGAATGATAATCAGAGGACAAAATATTTTCAATTAAGAAATGTAGTTTGCCTTATGGATTTGCATGATGTTTTTGGACATGGAAATGATGAGAGAAATTTCTCACAAGGCTGATTGTACCAGCTAAAAAGATGTTAGAAATATTCTGTTTCCCATTGAATTATTTGCTCTACGCTGTTGGATACCCTGGACAATATTTATGCATTTTGGGTGGGAAATATAATATCCAAGGGAAACAATTTCCTCATTTAACACTTCAAACTGATTGGACATAGAGAGTTTGGTTTTACTTGCTGGTCTAAATCATTTATGCCATTTCTCCCTCGCTCCCACTTTAAAAAATTGCCTTTGTTTAAGGAAAAAAATAAAACAGCTGTACTTGGCAGCTGGTTTGGACTCATGGCATTGAGGAACTGGGGAATTTGCACAATTAAGAGCTATATATAGATCCCAGCTCCAGGATGAGACTGTTTATCGGTGTGCCACCAGCTCTGGTTTGTGAGATAGGCTGATGAAAATCTTATTTACATTTCTTCTAAGTTCTTATAATGCCTATTTTTCTTCCTTAATTTTTCATTTGGTGGGCTGTCAGATTTGGTGGAAGGGAAAGCTGATGCAGTTTAGTGTTTAACAGACTGTTTTCTCTTTCCAGCTGATGTCTGTTATATTTTGTATTTGCTCTGCATTTGAAAATTAGCTTTGCTGTGTCAGCCAAAGGTGTTGCTGTGTTTCTGAACATGCTCCCACTCCACCTTTTAAAAAGTACATATACTCACCTAGATTTTAAGGTTGATGGTTCAGATTTTCATAATGATGATTAAATTGGTGTTTTATGTAGAAAAATTCATCAACAGACATCACAAAACTAGGCATCAGGAAAGACATGGGGTTTGTCTTCAAAGTACTGAATCTCTTAGCTGCACAAAGAAGATGCAAAGAATAATCGCCAAATAATGTGGTCCATGTAATGGAATTTTCAAAGCTCTGTGGTACCCTAGGATGGATCTTGGAACAGAAGGAGGTCATTAGTGGAAAACTGCTGAAATCTGAATGAAGTCTGAAGTTTGGTTAGTGGTAACGGGCCAATGTTAGCATCTCAGTTTTGACAAAGATGTACACATTAGGCAAAACTAGGAGAACGGGTTGTACTAGATTTGCAACAATTTTGTAGGTCTATAATTATTCCAAAATAAAATGTTTATATTTAAATAAAAGTACTAGGGTTCTGGGCTTCGCTGGTGGCTCACACAATAAAGAATCTGCGTGCAATGCAGGAGAACTGGGTTCAATCCCTGGGTAGGAAAGATCCCCTGGAGAAAGGAATGACAACCCACTCCAGTATTCTTGCCTGCAGAATTCCATGAACAGAGGAGCCTGGAGGGCTACAGTCCACGGGGCTGTGAGGAGTCAAACATGACCGAGTGACTAACACTTGGACTGGGGTTTTAGTAGGAACTTAATTGAAAATTCCTATGATATTTGTGGGATGTCATAGTACCTTATTCTTGCTTCCTCTCCTCCAGGGCCTTAGAAGGTGTGTGAGGAATTGACTGACCATTGGGGAATGAACTGGCCTTTTGTAGGTCAGGGTTGAGCAAAATGACCATGGCCTTGGGAAGCAACACTAAGGCTTGACTTCATGGCCCTGACACCTCTTTGCCATTCTTTGTAACCGAAGGGCAGTGAATCCATCTGAGGCTTGAGCTTTTTGTCTGTATAACGAACATACCGTTTCGCTTGTGCAGATATTAGTACAATTGTGCCTAGTGAATTTAAAATTTTTTTTTTTATGATTGTGCTGGCTCTTTGCTGCTGCAGACGGGCTTTATCTAGTTTCGTGGAGCAGGGGCTACCTTATTTGCAGGGCCTGGGCTTCTCACTGAGGTGGCTTCTTGGTGGCACGCAGACTCTAGGGTACACGGGCTCAGGAGCTGTGGTGCATGGGCTTGGGTGTCCCGGACTAGACATTGAACCCATGTCTCCTGCATTGGCAGGCTGATTCTTAACCACTGGACCACCACTCCAGTCCCTGCACAGTAAATTTAAAACGAAGTAGTGCCTTGAAAGTGCTGCCGTTACTGTGCTCTGGAAATGTGGGAAAGGTATCGGAAGATAGTCCAGCCATGGTGTTGTAGCCACACGCTCCGGGAAGCAAACTCACTCAGAAGGACAATGCAGACAGTGAAGTGCAGTTTATTACACCGGCGGGCCCAAGGCAGAGTCTCCTCTTAGCCAAGGACCCCGACCAGCATTTGTGAGGATCTTTTATACCCATGTGTACGTGACTAAACCCACCACCCCAAATCACCCGAAACTTACATCAATAAAGGAAAGGTAAATACAATCACAATAATGCCATCATTCAAGTATCATGTGTTTGAACAGTCAATAATCAATAAGCCCGAGGTTACATTCCAAATGGTTAATAGTCAATAAGCCCAAGGTTACTATCAGAAAGTTTATGACCTGTCAGGAGCCAGGGTTTATGCCCTGAGCCAGGGGTGATTAGTGCATGTTCTCTTAGGTGTTGAGTATCCTGGATCTAATCTTCAAGATTCCACTGTCCAAGGGGTCTAATGCCTCCATTGTAATTTCCACAGGCGCTAAGCACAGAGTTCAGAGTCCTTTAGAGAGGTGCCCGAGCATGATCAGCATGAACAGGCCTGAAATGGAGATCGGGCCCTATGAATTCCTTCTTCATTCCCCCCTCTTGATGCTCTTAGTTTCTATAACGAGCATCATTCACTGGAATATATTTTACCTTAGTCCTCCGGCCATCCAGATGAGAGAACACTATTAACCTCTGGGTTACAAAATTCACAAAGCATTGTAAGAAACAAGGCCCGCAGAGCAGTATGATTAAAATCATTATGAAAACAGTAACAATAGTTTTCCACCAGTCTCCCTTTACCCAGGATAGGACCGAAGTCCAAAAGGGAATATTTTCATTAGACATGGCTTTCACTTGGTTTTGCATATCCTCCAAGGCAGTGGATACATTTCTAGACAGGTCAGGTATGTATACACAACATTCGACTTTAATTATGGCGCAAGTCCCCCCTTGGGCTGCTGTGAGTATATCTAATGCCATCCTATTCTGAATTACTGCCTTCCTCATCTGAATTTGTTCTTCATTCAAGGCTTGAATGGCTTTTTTACTGTCTAAAAGGGCTTGTCTAGTGAAATTAGTTAGGGCCTCTACCTTAACCATGACATCCGTTGTCCCTATAGAGGGCACAAACAGGGCAGCAAGATAGTCATACCATTGAAACACGGATCGCGTCCATCTTGCATGCAGATAGGGCAGATTTACAGGTGGTTGGTGTAGGCTGGGTTTAATACTGCCATGGGCAAAGGCAAATCCTAGTGAGCAGCGCCCCACCCAGCCAACTGGCAACCATGGCCATAAGTTAAGCCCACAGAGCCACTGGGTTCCGTTGGGGGCTACCCAGCGGATTCCAGGGTTATATTTCCAGTCAGAACCGGGCCACTGAGCAGACCGGTTGGGGTGGTAGGTAACATCCAAGATTTGCTTACATTGTGCAGGGGATAAATAACCCATGTACTTTAACTCCTTTGGGTCTAGGGGGCGATCTCCAAATCCAACTTTGTGTTCTCTTTGTTCCCAACAAATAGTAGCGGGAGTGATCAGCTGTCCTTTCTCAGGAGTCATCCAGAAATATTCATCCCAGACCTGGTAGTATTGCTCAAGGTACCGGGAGGCCTGTCCTTCTTTTGTAAGGGAGCCCTTCTCCTTTTTATTTCTTATATATGAGGTATAAGCTTTTGTTACCTCCATAAGACTAGTGTTCAGGTTAAATGTAACCCCATGTCCCAAGTCCATTGATGGCTTTTTCTTACACCAGGAGAGCAAAGAAAGGTTATGATTAGCGAGAGAAAGGAAAGTTTCTTTCTGTTGTTCCAAGAAGGAGCACAGCGGTGTAAAGTCCCCATAACGAAGTGGCGACACCCACCAGGGAAGTCCGTCCATTACTGATAGGGGCATAGCCCCACATACCCAACAGTTGGAGGAGTTGTGGAAGTTCGCGTAAGAATGTGCCCATGAGATGAAGACGTTGTCCTGTGCAGAAACAGTGGTCAGGTTCAGTGTTGCATTGGTGAGGCAGAGTAGCAGGAATCGTTTACCCAGCTCCATCCTGGAGGGTCGTTGGGGATCTCGTTTTCTTTTTCCTCTTCAAAATGATCTTGGTTCCCCGTGGGTCGGTGGGGTCCTTCTGGGTGGTCCACTCGGCGTCTTCTGGGTCAGCGTGGTATGCCTTCTTCGCTCTGGTGTGATGGATCCATGGGGCGATGCCTGCAACTTTAACTGCAGTAGGGGTGGTTAAAACAACAGTATAAGGACCTTTCCATCGTGGGGCTAGTGTGTCATGCCTCCAGTCCTTCACCCATACCTGGTCCCCTGGTATGAACTCATGCATTTGCTCCCCCAAGGGGAACGGTGTTCTTTCTTGCACAAACTTAGTTACCTGATTAATTACCTTACCTAATTGTTCCATCTGCTGTGATATCCCGTCTCCTCTTGCCTCAAACATATCCGTTGTTACCTGACTTATTATAGGAGGAGGTCTCCCATATACAATTTCAAAGGGGGAGTAGCCATGGGACCGTGGGGTCATCCTGAGTTTGAGCAAGGCCATGGGGAGCAAATCTACCCAGGAGCAGTCGGTTTCTATAATCCACTTAGAAAGTGTCTCCTTTAGTGTCCGGTTGGTTCGTTCTACCATTCCGGAGCTCTGAGGTCGGTAGGCAGTGTGTAACTTCCATTGTATATTCATGGCCTTACTTACTTGTTGTATCAGGTCCGATATGAAGGCTGGGCCATTATCCGATCCTATGCTGGTGGGGAATCCAAACCGAGGAACTATTTCCCTAAGCAAGCTTCGAGCCACTTCTGATGCTCTTTCAGTTCGGGTGGGGAAAGCTTCTACCCACCCCGAGAATGTGCATACCAGCACCAACAGGTAACGGAAATGGCGATATGGTTTCATCTCAGTGAAGTCCACTTCCAGGTGTTCAAAAGGAAGGGTACCCTTTAACTGGATACCTGGGGGCTTTGCTCTGCCTCCTGGAGCAGCGTTAATCTGAGAGCAGGCGTTGCAGTTTTGGGATTCTGTCCTGCACAAAGAGGAGAGGCGAGGAACCAGAAAATACCTTCGAATTAATTCCTCCAATTTGTCATGTCCTAGGTGAGTCATATGATGGGCTTGGCTTACCAGGAAGGGGGCCATCTTCTCAGGCACCAGTAACTTACCACTTGGTAGTTCCCACCATCCTTTTTCTGTTCTGATGGCTCCCTCCGCTTCAGCTAGTTGGTTTTGGGCCTCAGTATATGTTGGAGTGCCTAGGGCCAGCTCAGGTAGCTCAGCTAGGACAAATGTTCTCATGGGAATTTTCCCAGATTCCTTTCCATCCTCGGCTGCTCTCCTGGCGGTCTCATCAGCCAGCCTATTCCCTCGAGCCTGCGGGGTGTCTTCCTTCTGGTGCCCACGGCAGTGCATGACTGCTACCTCTGTGGGACTCCAGACAGCGTCTAGCAGGGTCAGGATCTCTTCCTTATTCTTAATGTCCTTTCCATTGGCTGTTAGAAGGCCTCTTTCCCGGTACAGCGCCCCATGTACATGGAGTGTAGCGAAAGCATACCGGGAGTCGGTGTAGATGTTTACTTTCTTACCCTTTGACAATTGCAATGCCCGGACTAAGGCCCACAACTCAGCTCGTTGGGCTGACCAGTGCTGAGGTAAGGAGCCAGCCTCGATAACAGTCTTTTCTGTGACTACAGCATAGCCTGACAGCCGCTGTCCTAGCTTCACCAGGCTGGTGCCATCAGTATACAGAGTCCAGTCCGGATTTGGAATTGGCTGGTCTCGGAGGTCTGGACGGCTAGCATAGACCTCTTCTAAGACCTCCTTGCAATTGTGGGTAGGTCCACCTTCTCCTATTGGGAGAAGCGTTGCTGGGTTTAAACCCTGGCAAGGCTCGATACGGAGGTTGGGGTTCTCACATAGCAGTCCCTGGTATTGAATGATCCGAGAATTTGACAGCCATTTGTGGGGGTCTCCTCGAAGGAGGGTGTTGACTTCATGTGGGACCTTTACAATCAGGTCCTGGCCGAAGGTCAGCTTTGTGGCTTCACGAACCAGTAAGGCCACTGCGGCCATGGCCTGCAGACAGCTTGGCCACCCGGTGGTGACATTATCAAGTCGCTTAGAAAGATAAGCTATTGGCCTGTCCCAAGTTCCCAAGGTCTGAGTCAAAACCCCCATGGCTGTTTTATCTCTCTCGGTTACATATAAGGTGAATGGTTTGGTGAGGTCTGGCAATCCCAAGGCTGGGGCGGAGGTGATTGCTAGTCTTAGCTCTTCAAAGGCTTTTTGCTGTCTCTCAGTCCAGATTACAGGATTTTCCTCAGGCCCTGTCAGGAGCTCAAATAGGGGCTGGGCCAATTGCGAATACTTTGGAATCCAAATCCTGCAGAATCCAGTGGCCCCTAGAAACTCTCTAATTTGCCGCCGGGTCTTAGGTGTGGGGAGCCTCAGAATTACTTCTTTCCTAGATTGGTCTAGCAACCTTGTGCCTTCTCTTAAGACAAACCCCAAATACCTTACCTCCTCCTTGCAGATCTGTGCCTTTTTCTTTGACACTCGGTATCCCGCCTCTGCCAGCAATTGGAGGAGTGCTTGGGTCCCTTCCCAGCATTCTTCCCAGGTCTCAGCGGCCAGCAACAGGTCGTCCACATATTGCAGGAGCCAACATCCATACCTTTCAGGCTGGAAGGGTTCCAGGTCCGAGGCCAAGGCTTCTCCAAAGATGGTTGGTGCGTTTTTGAATCCTTGCGGGAGGCGAGTCCAAGTGAGCTGCTGCTTGCTGCCTCCGATTGGGTCCTCCCATTCAAAGGCAAAAATGGGTTGTGATGCAGGTGCTAGGCGTATACAGAAAAAGGCATCTTTTAAGTCCAAACAAGTATAGATCCTTGTCTTAGGTGGGAGGAGGCTGAGTAAGGTATAGGGGTTTGGAACAGTCGGATGCAGAGTTACGGTGGCCTGATTGACCAGCCTGAGATCCTGCACAGGCCTATAGTCCTGTCCTCCTTCTTTCTTCACTGGCAAGATTGGTGTGTTCCAGGCTGACTGACATTCCACCAGGATGCCTGCCTGCTTCAGCCTATTGATGTGGGGTAGAATCCCAATTCGGGCTTCTATGGGTATCGGGTATTGACGCTTCCTCACCGGTGTGGCGCCAGGTTTTAGTTCTATTATTACTGGGGCTTGGTGTTTGGCCAGCCCGGGGGGGTTATCTTCAGCCCAGACCTCAGGGAACAGCTGAGTTAACCTGCTCTCTAGCTCTGTTGCTTGGTTTCGCTTATCTCCAGGGGGCTCATGTAGCCTCCATTTGTCTTGAGGGGGCACAGAGAGAGAAAGTAAGTAGGTTGTTGTGCCCACCCGAAAAGTGGGTCTCTCCTCAGGAGAGAAAGTCACTTGTGCTCCCAATTTGGAGAGTAGGTCTCTCCCCAGGACGGGTACTGGGCACTCAGGGATGTAGAGAAACTCATGAATCACTTGGTGACCCCCGATCTGACATTTCCTGGGCTGACAAAACGACTTAATCATTTCTTCTCCCGAGACCCCAGTTACTGCTGCAGTTCTTTTAGACAGTGGCACCACGGGTTTAGTTACCACAGACAATTCTGCCCCAGTGTCCACCATAAAGTCAATGTCGTGGTCCCCAATTTTTAAGGTTACCATGGGCTCTCGGGGACCTGATATCTTTGAGCCCCCGCATCCCTATTCAGTTCCTATGCTAGCGAGTTCTACAACCGGGGTAGGTTTATTTTCCCTCCGTCCTTCTGGGCACTCATTCTTCCAATGACCGAACCCACGGCATTGGGCGCATTGATTTGGCTGTAATGGTGCCTGTGGCCTCCGTTGGGACCGGTTGGAGGGCGGTCCCGACCTTGAAGCTAGTGGGGGTTTCTCTGTTTTGGCGGTGGAAAAGTCCTCGGAAGACCTTCCAAGCGCAGCAGCCAGCATTGCAAACCTCTCGTCTGTTCTCCTCTGCTCGTCCTTACACCTTTTCTCACATTTCCTTTCTGTTTCCATGTCCCTATTTCGGAACACTTTATCTGCTATTTCAATCAGTTGAGAACTAGACATGGATAGAACTCCCTCGTTCTTCTGAAGCTTTCGTTTTATGTCAGGGTATGCTTGTGAGATAAATGCCGAATTGATAACAATCTGGGAGCCGGTAGCCTCTGGGTCTATAGGTGTATAGAGCCTGTAGGCCTCACACAGCCTCTCGTAAAACTCGGAAGGTGACTCGTTTCCCCTCTGAACTACTGTGGCCGGTTTAGACATGTCCATCGGTCTCCGGGCTCCCCTTTTAAGTCCTTGTATAATCGCCGTCCGGTATCTGTCTAATTGGATTTTTCCCTCCTCCATATTGTAGTCCCAGTTGGGTCTGTCGGTGGGGAAGGCTTGCTCTATCCATCTCTCTGGGTTAGCAGTGCCCTCAGGAACCATCTCCTGGCCTCAGTGTTGATTCTATATCTCTCTTCCGTGCTGAAGAGGGACGCTAGTAAATGCATTATATCGTCCCAGGTTGGTCGATGAGTGCGGAAAATAGTTTCCATTAGTCTAATCATGCCCTGGGGTTCCACCGAGTAAGAGGGGGTGTGTTTTTGCCAGTTCAGTATATCAGTTGATGAAAAAGGTCGATGGTAATAGGTTACAGGAGCTTGGTGGTAATTACCGTCCTCCCCTATCATTGGGGGTTGCTGAACTTCTCTGAGGGGCATCTGCAAGGGTTTCCTTTCCTCCTGCTCTCTGGCAGAACGGAGCCTCTGTTTAATTCCAACAGTTCCTCCCCCTTGTCCCGGAGTACTTACCGGGAGTGGAGGGTAGAGTTTAGGGAACGTAGTGGCAGCATCCGGGGTGGTAGAGTCCGGTGGGCTCCTTGTCCCTCCAGCCGAGGCCGGAGCCTGCCAGGTGGGCGGCTCTACAACCTGTGGAGCTGTCGGGACTGTTGAGGAGTCCGGGAGGCTTACCAGTCTCGGGCTGGTTCCTCCGGTTGGGCCTCCGGCAGCTGTGGTGATGCCAACGGGGGGGGCCGTCATCCAATACGGTGGTGGAGGAAGCTCATCTCCTTCAGGGTCCTGTAAAATTTCTTCCTCATCCTTGGTTACCTTTTGAGCCATCAAGATTTTTCCTCTCCCTCCATGAGCATAAAAGCAAGCCCACTTGGGGGGATCTTGGGCTATTCCCAGCCAAGAGTCTATGTATGGGAACTGATCGGGATGTCCAGGCTCTCCCATAACTATAGCATAGACTGCCTTTATGAGATTTAAGTCCATAGTTCCCTCTGGTGGCCAGCCGACTCCCATTGAGGGCCATTCGACTTCACAAAGGGTACGGAGCCGGCCGGGTGTCATTTTCTTTCCATAGTCTCCATCGAATCCTTTCTTAAAATTGTTAATCATATTCTCAAGTATAGTGACCTTAGATCCGCTTCCTCCCATTTTCTTACCTCAGGATTCCCATGTCTCAGGGCCTTCCCATAAAGCCAATCTACCTGTCTCCACTGGCAGAGGAGATGATGGGTCACACAGCAGATGGGTACCTCCTGAGGGGGAGGGCAGAATACGAGCGCACAGAGTTCGATATCCCTTCTATAAAACCCCTTGGTGACCGCTCCGCACGTTACCTAAGACGGCGTGGACACACCTCCTAACTGGCTTTCTTAAACCCTAAGTTCCCTTTCTTCAACCCTGGCACGGCCGTCGACCTGAATGCGGAGCAGCTATCGTCGCCAACCCAAACCAGTTTCCTCTGCGTCTCTTCCTCTAGTCCCTCCCAGGGGGGTGATCAGGCCCCCTCTTCCACCCTACTGGGTGGGCTCCTCCTCACCTGAGCTCTCTGTTCCCTTGCTGCCGTTCACTGCCTGCCAAAACGAAGGAACCGGGCGTTGAAAAACCGAAATCTTCCAGAGGGGCGAGACGCCTTCCCCCCTCTAGGAGATTCAGGCTACAAAGCCTCGGGGTGGCCTCAAATGAGACCTGTCTCCTCAAAGTGAGGAGCTTCCTGGCCAATGCACCAAATGTTGTAGCCACGCGCTCCGGGAAGCAAACTCACTCAGAAGGACAATGCAGACAGTGAAGTGCAGTTTATTACACCGGCGGGCCCAAGGCAGAGTCTCCTCTTAGCCAAGGACCCCGACCAGCATTTGTGAGGATCTTTTATACCCATGTGTACGTGACTAAACCCACCACCCCAAATCACCCGAAACTTACATCAATAAAGGAAAGGTAAATACAATCACAATAATGCCATCATTCAAGTATCATGTGTTTGAACAGTCAATAATCAATAAGCCCGAGGTTACATTCCAAATGGTTAATAGTCAATAAGCCCAAGGTTACTATCAGAAAGTTTATGACCTGTCAGGAGCCAGGGTTTATGCCCTGAGCCAGGGGTGATTAGTGCATGTTCTCTTAGGTGTTGAGTATCCTGGATCTAATCTTCAAGATTCCACTGTCCAAGGGGTCTAATGCCTCCATTGTAATTTCCACAGGCGCTAAGCACAGAGTTCAGAGTCCTTTAGAGAGGTGCCCGAGCATGATCAGCATGAACAGGCCTGAAATGGAGATCGGGCCCTATGAATTCCTTCTTCAATGGCGCGGGTGCCTAATAACAGATGAGAGCAGTACTTCCCGGACTTGTACCGTCAACACCCTGAAAGCTGATTCTTTACTGATGATCGACAAGGCCTTCCTTGGAAAAATGATGTGTGCTTAGTTCTCTCCTGGTGAATTGCTTGCTTAAGTGTCACCGCCTCTAATCCCCCTTTGGTGTGCCTTCAGAGGGCAGTTCCAGACAGCAGTCTTATCCTGCTCTGAAAGTTCCACCTTGAGGTAGCTCCATCCTTTTATTTTCCTTACGGTGCCTCAAAGGGTGTCTTCACCTAGCTGTACTGTTAAATGTGTCTTTGTCTGAGAATGCTCCAAGGCTCTCCTCCCTTGTGCCTCCAGGGTTCACTTTATCACTCCATCCCTTTTTGCTCTATTTCAGCATATTTAGCATAAAGCCTGTAGCCATGGGATGCAAAGACTTCTCTTAGCTGACCTGTGGCCTGAGCGGCCTCCTTCACACGGAGGGATAGCCCTGGATTTTCCCTTGAGGAGAAACCTGTCTAACGAGCAGTTGTGGTTTCTTTCACTTTGCTGTCTCTGTACCAGCAAAGCGGCAATGCTGGCTTGGGAAAGGGGAGCCTCTCAGCAACTCACTTCCGTCCCCACCCTCCAGCTTTGAATTTCCTGGTGTAGGAGAAGTTCCTGGTGTTGGTCGACTTCACCTGCACCGCAGGTGCACTGTGGGGGCCTGCTTCTGCAGAGTCGGGTGGGGGACGATCCAGCGCTGGAGGGTCAGTGGGTCGCTGCCCACCAGACAGTTCCTACCTGGGGAGACAGGCCATGCATTCCAATCCTCACACTGTCAGGCACGTGTAAACCAGTGACCAGGTGGTGTTATTACCAACTTGGGATGATAGCTAATGATATTAATAATCTAATAATATTAAAGCCATGAAACAAATTCTTACTGCGAGCCAGTCTCTAACTAGGTCTCTTGATGTGTAATATTTGGTATTCCCAATAATACTGGAAGATACTACTCTTAAAAGTATTTTTTAAAAATGGGGAAACTGGGATGCAGGTAAGTTACATAACTTACCCAAATATAACCTGAAGCTTATAGGAAGCAGAGGAAAACATGATTTTGGTTTTGCAAATACATAGATGCACACCAACATGCTGCTTTTTCTAATTCATATCGCACATCAGTCTTCACATACAAGCCACCGCCCACCCCCTCCCAAAGATCTGGAATTGACCTCACATTGTTTCTTAACCCTGACTCTAGGCAGTCATCATTTATTGATCAGAATTGACACAGAAGATAAATCCTATTTTCCATCCAGTAAATAAATGTTTGTTGAAAGGGAGGAGGATGCACATCCCTGGGTGGAGGTAGTCAAGGAAGATCTTCACAGAGGAGAAGAACGTCAGCTCAGTCTTGGAAGGCAAGTGTAGGACCTGGGTAAGCAATTCATTATGACTGATAGTAGCTGCATTACTGAGTGCCTACTGGCTGTCAGCTCTTGCCCATGGCTGCTGTTAATCCACTTAAAACTACCATGGCATTTCTAGGAGATGCTTACCCTATTTCGCAGAGGAGAAACTAAAGCGCAGAAAGGTTAGGCAGCTTGTGAAAGACTGTACAGTTCATTGAAAGCAAGGCCAGAATTCCCACCCAGGTGATGTGGATCAGGAGCCTGTCCTTTTGTAAGTGAGCAGAATTACCTAATTATTGGTGTATCCTAAGTGTATGGCACAGAATTGTTATTGTTCAGTTGCTCAGCCGTGTCTGACTCTTTGCGACCCTATGGACTGAAGCACACCAGGCTTGCCCATCCTTCACCATCTCCTAGAGTTTACTCAAATTCATGTCCATTGAATTGGTGTTGCCATCCCACCATCTCACCTCTGTCCTTCCCTTCTCTTCTTGCCTTCAATCTTTCCCAGCATCAGAGTCTTTTCCAGTGCATCCGTTCTTCGCATCAGATGGCCGAAGTATTGGAGTTTCAGCTTCAGCATCAGTCCTTTCAATGAATATTTGGTGTTGATTTCCTTTACGGTTGACTGGTTTGATCTTCTTGCAATCCAAGGGACTCTCCAGAGTCTTCTCCAACACCACCATTCAAAAGCATCAATTCTTCAATGCTTAGCCTACTTTATGGTCCATTTCTCACATGACTACTGGAAAAAAAAACATAGCTTTGGCTAGATGGACCTTTGTCAGCAAAGGACTTTCTCTGCTTTTTAATATGCTGTCTAGATTTGAAATAGCTTTTCTTCCAAGGACCAAGCATCTTTTAATTTCACAGCTGCAGTCACCATCTGCAGTGATTTTCAAGCTCAAGAAAATAAAATCTGTCACTCTTTCCATTGTTTCCCCATCTATTTGCCATGCAGTGATGGGACCAGATGCCATGATCTTAGTTTTTTGAATGTTGAGTTTTAAGCTAGCTTATTTACTGTCCTCTTTTACCCTCATCAAGAGGCCCTTTGGTTCCTTTTCACTTTCTGCCTCATCTGCATATCTGAGGTCATTGATACTTCTCCCAGCAATCTTGATTCCAGCCTATGACTCATCCAGACTGGCATTTCGCATGATGTAGTCTACATATAAGTGAAATAAACAAGGTGACAGTATACAACCTTAATGTACTCCTTTCCCAGTTTCGAACCAGTCTGTGTTCCATGTATGGTTCTTATCCTGCATACAGGTTTCTCAGGAGGCAGGTAAGGTGGTCTGCTATTCCTATCTCTTTAAGACTTTTCCACAGTTTGTTGGGATTCACACAGTCAAAGGCTTTGGTGTAGTCAACAAAGCAGATTTATTTTTTCTGTAATTTTCTTGCTTTTTCTGTGATCCAGTAGATGTTGGCATTTGATCTCTGGTTCCTCTGCTTTTTCTAAACCCAGCTTGAACATCGGAAAGTTCACAGTTCACATACTATTGAAGCCTAGCTTGAAGGATTTTGAGCATTACCTTGCTAGTATGTGAAATGAGTGCAACTGTGCTGTAGTTTGAGCGTTCTTTGGTGTTGCCTTCCTTTGGGATTGGAATGAAAACTGACCTTTTCCAGTCCTGTGGACTGTGGAGTCCTTAGCAGCTCGCAGCAGTCCTGCAGGCTCCTGTTGCCAGTGTGGCCACAGGACTGGTCTGGCACATAGTAGGTGCTTAATATATAGTGAATGAATGAACACCTTTTTCCTTTGGTTAAATAAGGGATGAAAGGCATTCCAGTTAGAGGGGCTAGCCAAAGCAATGACACAGAGGACGCGTGTAGTGATAAGTAGGTTTCTACGTAGGGCAGGAATTGACCATGCAAATGACAAGGCCGACTGGAGCCAGCCTAAGGTGTTTGGGCTTTGCTTGGTTTGCTTGTTATCAAGGTCATCATTCTATCCCTGTCCAGGTTTGCACTCATCATCTCTGGTATATTGTATGATTTCATATGGTGACTGTTGTGTGACTACCTAGAGGTGAAAAACAGTCAAAATAAAAAACATTTGTCCACAAATTTTTTCTCCCAAGCCCTTTGACTAGCAAGTCAAGACTAAAGGAATGACGTGCTTGTGGAAGCGGAAAGGGTTAGAGTTTTCCAAGGATAATATCAGCATGAGGAAGTCAGAGGCATCCTGGCCTGGAAAAGAGGAGGTGAATCTCTGTTTCAGCAAGGTGTTAGTCATGGACCTCTATTTCCTTTGCTTTTCAAAGTTCTGATAAGCAAACAGAGCAGTTTAGATCACTTTAATAATATATTTGGAATTTTCTGAGCAACTTCCTGTTTCATATAAATTGAAGGTATTTCAATGCATTTCATTATGTTATTACCCTAGAATGCCATACCTGGAACTGGGGGAATGTTAATAATCAAAGAGAATCTTCCCTGAGAATTCAACCGCAGGAAAGGACAAAAATGAACCTAAATCCCTCAACATATCATTCTTCTCCCTCCTGACCATTTACAATGTCTATTTCTTCTTAAGTCCTGGATATACTAAGAAAAATCCTCTCTGTCTGTGAAAATGGAAATTAATCCAGCTAGTATTTGGATTCTTGCTGATAATAAATCCAAGAGAAATGATTCTTGGGTTGCCAATAGGCTGAGAGTGTGGAAGTTAAAATCCATTGAAAACAAAACAAAATGTGGGGATTGTCCATGAGAGAAGGAGGCTTTCTGAATGCATGGGTGGCTCTGGTTTCCAGGGGGATTGTGTGGTCAGTCAATCTCTCTGAAGATATTTGGCTTGTTTAACTCAAGGACATTTTCACTCGTCATGCTTTCATTTCTCAGCTCAGCCAGAGGAGACCATATCAGTTCTGAACAATACTGAGGTTGGACCTTTATTCTGTTGTGTTTTCCCATCTGTAAACTCTTATCAGGGTGATCAAATTGCAAATGAAACCTAGCAGTTTGGAAAAAAAATAATCATTTTGTTAATGAAAGTCTGTGCCTGGTGAAAAATACACAGTGGGGCCTCATTTGAAGAATTAGCCAGGATTAAGGAAAAGCTGCCCTTCATAGAAACTACTCACAGGAATATCTGTGTGTAAACATGTGAGACATGAGGGCCTGTGGGCACATTTTGAACAGCATTTGATATAAACCCTGGGAGAAAAATGAAATAACAAGGACATAATGGCTTGTAGAATTTATTCAGATGTGTTTGTGTACATTATCCCATTGGAACCCTCATAAAAATTCACATCAAATTGAGGGGTTGCTATCCTCATTTTCAAATGGGGAAATTAAAGTTCACATGGGTTAGATGCCTAGCCTCCGGTCGCACATAGAAAAAGTAGGAGCAGGGAGTCAAAGCCAGATCTATCTTTCTCCAAAGACCATTTTCTTAACTGCTGAACTATTGATGAATAGTGGCTCTCAAAGGTTTGTTTCCTATAAAAGCATCATTGTCTGTGATGGACCAAGCCTTGCTTCTCAGGAAGTCGTGATGGGTTGATGGCTCCTAACTTCTGAGCCAGCCACCTACTGCAAAATGTACTATTCATTCATTTTATCCTTGCAGTCTTTAACATTGGAAAGCATTCCAATTTAGGAATAAAAATACCCAACATGAGGGACAGAGCTGGGTAAGGGAGTGGATAGGCATAGGCCAACTGTGACTCTGCCTCTGAGAAAGTTACCTCCTCTCTTTGAGCCTCAGTTTCCTCACTTGAATGATGGCACTTACACTAATACAAACCATATATTTTTTGTAATCATAAGTGTGGTAATGTCTACAACCTAGGCCATTGGAGATGTCAACAAGTGGCTATTGGATGAAAAGAGAGATGAGGAAGACACAGTCTCTGTGTCTTAAGAAAGTCAAGAACTCATTGTCCAAGGGAGAGGGAAACAGACAACTAATCAATATCAGTCCAGTTTCCTTAGATGAACAATGAAGGAAATGAAACTGTTTATCCCTTAGGGTAATGGTTAGATGGGATAAGGCATGGAGAACACTTAGAGTACTGCTGACTACATAGTCAGTGTTCAGTAAATTCTGGCTATACTAGTTATTGTTAGAGCTAACAATTCTGGCTATACTAGTTATTGTTAGAGCTAACCTAGTCTCGCCCCAGTGTTACGGTTGTTCAGAAGAAAGAGGGCCCGTGGTCAGGTCAAGTCAGAGGAGGCTTTCTAAAATCAGTAACATCTGAACTGATGTTTGGATGACTGTGTAAGAGCTTGCCACACGGTCTAAAATTTTGCTTTCTAATGATTCATTTTCTAAACAAGCTTTGGTTCAGTGGAGTGAAAGTTAGTAAAACAGGAGTGTTGGCATGTGTTGGCCTAAGGGTAGAAGGGAATGTGGTGTCATTGCAAGCAATCTTGAAATTTATGAAAACAAAATATACAGCAAAATGCAGATTAAAGACAACCCTGATCCCTTTGCTGCTAACCCACTACATAAATAACATCCTTAGGGTATTAGGAACCTTAGCACATGTTTAGGAGCAATATTCTTTGGGTTTTAATTGTAAAGCAAAAAGGTATAATAGAACAAAAACAGTCAGATCCTGGTTTATGACTTACTAGCTGGGGGATCTTGAAATAATTGCATGCCTTTCTGAGGTTTCACTTCCCCAAATCTTCAAATAAAATAATGATTACATACCTTGAAGTATTGTTGTAAACATTTGGGATAATACACATACCTTATGTGATGTATTGGTTGTTATTGTCCAGTCACTCAGTCGTGTCTGACTCTTTGCAGCCCCATGGACTGCAGCATGCCAGGCATCCAAGTCTTTCCCTATTTTCTGGAGTTTGCTCAAGCTCATGTATATTGACTCAGTGATGCCATCCAGGAATCTCATCCTCTGTCTCCCCTTTCTCCTCCTGCTCTCAATTTTTCCCAGTGTCAGTGTCTTTTCCAGTGAGTTGGCTCTTTGCAGCAGGTGGCCAAAGTATTGGACCTTCAGCATCAGTCATTCCAATGAATATTCAAGACTGATTTCTTTAGGGTTGACTGGTTTGACCTTGCAATCCAAGGAGTCTTCTCCAGCACAATTCAAAAGCATCCATTCTTCAGTGTTCAGCCTTCTTTATGGTCTAACTCTCACATCCATACGTGACTACTGGAAAAACCATGGCTTTGACTGTACGGACTTTTGTCGGCGAAATGACATCTCTGCTTTTTAACACGCTGTGTAGATTTGTCATAGCTTTCCTTCCAAAGAGCACGTGTCTTAATTTCATGGCTGTGATCACCGTCTGCATTGATTTTGGAGCCCGAGAAATTTGTCACTGTTTCGCTTTTCCCCCATTTGCCATGAAGTGATGGGACTGGATGCCACAATCTTAGTTTTTTGAATGCTGAATTTTAGCCAGTTTTTTCACTCTCTTCTTTCACCCTCATCAAGAGGTTCTTTAGCACCTCTTCACTTTCCACCGTTAGAGTGGTATCATCTGCATATCTGAGGTTGTTGATATTTCTCCCACCAATCTTGATTTTGGCATATTGGTAGATTCTCAGCAAAAGAAAAAAGTTATTTATTTATGTATTCGTAAATAGAAATATAGTTTATATTTGCATATAAATATGTAGTTATAGACTTACATAATATATGATGTGTGTGTGTGTTAGTTACTCAGTTGTGTCCAACTCTTTGTGACCCCATGGACTGTAGCCCACCAGGCTCCACGGTCCATTCTTACTGGAATTCTCCAGCTAAGAATACTGGAGTGGGTTGCCATTTCCTTCTCCAGGGGATCTTCCCTAATTTGGGTTGCCTGCATTGCAGGCAGATTGTTTACCATCAGAGTCACCAGGGAAGCCCATAATATATGATACATACTTATACATATAAGTATATACTTATATGTATAAGTATGTACATATAGTCATACTTCTATTTATAATTATAGTTGAGTGCCTAGAACTGTGCTGAGGACTCTATAGGAATTCTCTCTTTTAATCTTCTCAGTAAGATTAAAAAATAATACATGAATACATATGATATTATCCTTATTTTGCAGGAAAGAAACTTCAAGCTTAGAAAGTACACGACTGTCACAATGGGATGATGACATGATTGACAGAAAGATGCCAGTAGGCTCAGTCGAGGATATTAAGTTTCTTTAACAGCAAAAGACGCAGCAGCATATAGAGGTGGTATAGTGGGCCACTCTTAAAGGGGCGGCTCCAAGAGAGAGGTGTAGATTCTTAGGTCTCCCAGGGCACCCCATGGGGCAGGCAGCTGTGGGAGCATCACTTGCCTGAGACAAGGATTCTGCTGGGTACAAGATGCTGCCTTTATTGTTCTCCAGGTGAGGGGTTTATTTCCCAGCACTTTTCCCTCTGCATCTCACTATCCTGGAGATAAATTCTGTCCACCTCCTGGCTGGCCTGTTCACCAGCCTCGAGTAATGAGTGCCAGGCAACTCGAGAACATTTCTCATAGTTGACTGTGACCCCAGCTGTCGGTTCCCCAGGAGCATTCCCTGTGGGGAATGGGCATCAGGTCCATCTAGAGTTCACTACTGCAGCGTTCTCCAGCCTTTTTGGCACCAGGGACTGGTTTCATGGAATACAATTTTTCGATAGAGCAGGAGGGTGGTGAGATGGTGTTGGGTTGATTCAAGCACATCACTTTCATTATTGTGCTTTGTTATTATTACATCAGCTCCACCTCAGATCACCAGGCACTAAGTCCCAGAGGCTGGGGCTCCCTGCCCTGCTGTACAGCTGGCCCACGATCATGCAATCAGCATGTGGGAAAATTAGAGCTCCCAGGTGATCTGTGTGACTCCTGGGTGCGCCTGACGATCACTCCTGTTCACAGTTAAGATGTGGATTGTGTGTATACTTTGCAAATCAATTAAGAGCAAAAGGAGGAGAGCAGAACATCACCTTCAAAACAACAGAAGTTAGATATTCTATAAGAAAATTAGATATTTCCTGATGCTGATGGAAGTAAGGATCCAAGCTGTTAAAGAGAGAGCTGACCAGGGGCTGGAGTAACTGCTGAGGAGAAGGTACATTCCAGGTAGGCCAACAACTCCTTCCAGGAGGGCTTACTGCCTTCCTGATACCATCAGGCTTGCTGTGTCCCAGCTGAAATGCAACCGTCAGCACTCACAGTCCTCTGAGCATGAAGCTGCCTCTCAGACCCCAAAACAACACATGGGAAACAACAGCAACTTTTCCCTTTCTTCTTCATGTGTCTTTTATTGTTTGGTTTAGCTGTATGAGACTGATTTGCTCTGGCTCCATAAAGAATAACAAGTGCTAACCCTAAGACATGCTGTAAGAATGTGAGGAGTGTTTCTCCCCTCTTTGCCAAAGTGACTGCTGGCTTGGGGGAAAGTTTAGAATGTGTGCTGAGAAGCAACTTACAGAGGAGGACGTGGTCGTCTCCTGAGCATAGAAAATTGTGAGAAAACACTCAGGGTTGAGGCAGTACAAAAGAAGAGGTGGTGAATTAGATCAGGCTTCCAAGAGCTTTCCCAAGGAGCACACCATAAGACTTCATTCAGCCAGCTGCCTCCCATGGTCTGTTGACTGACTGACTGGCATCCAATTGACTGTACCAGTCTGCCCTGCTCTACCAAAGGGCTGAGCAGCCCATACCTGGGAGGTACATGTATAATCCAGTCATGACTCCCAAACTGGGAATCGGAAAAAATGTATTTTGGTACTGAAACACAAAATGTGTTTTTGCTACCTGGCATCTGGTTCCATCACTTCATGGCAAATAGATGAGGAAACAATGGAAACAGTAACAGACTTTATTTTGGGGGGCTCCAAAATCACTGCAGATGGTGACTGCAGCCATGAAATTAAAAGACGCTTGCTGCTTGGAAAAAAAGCTATGACCAATCTAGACAGCATCTGAAAAAGCAGAGACATTACAGCAAAGGTCCGTCTAGCCAAAGCTATGGTTTTTCCAGTGGTCATGTATGGATGTGAGAGTTGGGCTGTAAAGAAAGCTGAGCACTGAAGAATGGATGCTTTTGAACTGTGGCTTTGGAGAAGACTCTTGAGAGTCCCTTGGACTACAAGGAGATCCAACCAGTCCATCCTAAAGAAAGTCAGACCTGAATATTCATTGAAAGGGCTGATGCTGAAGCTGAAACTCCAAAACTTTGGCTGTCTAATACAAAGAACTGACTCATTTGAAAAGACCCTTATGCTGGGAAAGATTGAAGGCAGAAGGAGAAGGAGATGACAGAGGATTAGAAGGTTGGATGGCATCACTGGTGGGATGGACATGAGTTTGAGCAAGCTCCAGGAGTGGATAATGTTCAGGGAAAACTGGCATGCTGCAGTCCATGGGGTCGCAGAGTCGGACATGACTGAGCAACTGGAATGACTTACTGACTGAAGGGACTGGTTAGAAGATTGTTCAGCCTTCAGCTGGCTGCCTACCTGGGTGTCCAGTTAGAGAGATGGAACTGAATTCATGCTAAGGTCACCTCCACTGGGAAAGAAAGGGTGTTACACTGTGCCTTCTTCCTAATTACTCTCCCCTTTCTGTTTGCCTGGCATATGTTTAATCATCCTTAAAGAGCCAAGTAACTGCTCCTCTTGGAAGTAGTCCCTCAGGCATACTTCATAGTTCCTGCATGCATGTGTGCGTGCTCAGTCACTTAAGTCGTGTCTGGCTCTTTGTGACCCCATGGATTATAGCCCATCAGCCTCCACTGTCCATGGGATTTTCCAGTCAATACTGGAGTGGTTGCCATGCCCTCCTCCAGGGGATCTTCGAACCCAGGTCTCCTGCATTGCAGGCGGATTCTTTACCACTGAGCTAGCAGGGAAGACCGTAGCTCCCACATGAGTCCTTAAATGGACTCCACGTGTTACAGTGATTCCCTGACAAGTGGATTTCCCCTACCAGAGTCAGTGTGGGAAGGGGAACAACGGTTCCCTCATCTTTGTACTGCTACTCACTAGTAAAAGTGCATTTATTGACAGAAGTGTTTTCAATAAATGTTAATTGGATGAATAAATATTGAAAGCTGTTGTCTTTACTCCCCTCATTGATTCTTTGCTCAAGCTCACCTGACTTTTCTTTGTTTTGGTCTGCATATCTGTAGCCTGCTGAGACCTCTTACATACTAGGCTGTATCAGTAGTTGAAGTGTTCTCTGAACGTCTCGGTGATTATGATGAAAATAACTTTAACAACCTGAAAAAATGAAATAGAATGCATGTGAATAATTTTTTTAATTAAAAAAAAAGAACGTTAACAGTCTGAAACTATGCTTGGGAACCATGAGACCGACTGAAATACCTCCAGCTGAAGGAGGTAGTATTTACACACAAACCCAGGACCCAGCCCATGAAGCAGTGCTTGGTTTGTCTTAGTGCCAGAGGAACTTCCAGTGAGAGGTTACTCAATCTTGTGTTTGAGACCTTCTTCCCCAGCTAAAGATGGCTTCTTAATATAAAGGATTTAGTCATTATGGATGTTCTTTGACAAATACGTTCTTTGCTATAGGACCTCTAGTTGTTTTCACTTTGAACAGCTTCTTGTAAAGCAGAATAAGAGCAAAAACCATCAATGGGAAGGAAAAAAGTGCATTGAGCTGCATAAGCAAAGCAATTTATCTAGCTTATATACCTATAATTTAGTTTGCAGAAGGAAAATGTATACAGTAGTCTACCTAACCAATTACATTGCAAAAAATTTACTAAAAAAAAACAAAACAAAAAACTGCCAAGTATCTTACCCCTCTCCATTGCCATTACTGTTATAGATAATTTCTAACTTGAGGCTTAGGTCTAAAGGATAGGGGTCTCCAGAGTTGATTGCAGAATCCGCCTGCAGTGTGGGAGACCTGGGTTTGATCTCTGGATTGGGAAGATCCCCTGGAGAAAGGAAAGGCTACCCACTCCAGTATTCTGGCCTGGAGAATTCCATGGTCTATACAGTCCATTGGGTCGTGACGAGTCGGACACAAAGGTGTGACCATCTGGAGGTGAGGAGGAGCACTGGGGCTCGCCACAGGACCTGCCCATCATACTTTCAAAGTGCAGCAAGCCACAGTGTGCCCTGTATGTGTCTGTGTCGGTTGCTAACTGTTTCAGTTAAATTTAGTTTGATCTTCCTAAAAAAAAATCAGAATTGGCAGACCCTTGGAAAAGTGAGAGCTGTTTTCGCATTCCTCCCCAGTGTAGATAAAGGTAGCTGAGGCAGGGCTTTTGTTTTCTGAGACTCCAGACTCAGTCTCAAAATTCTTTGAAGGACAATGCAGAAGAGAGAAACTACAGTTTGATCAGTGTTGGAGGTGTTATGAAACCCATTTGCCATCCTTGAACTAGACTGTACATCCTGATGAGCAAGGGACATGGCTTTGCCCAGCATCATATAAAGGGAAGTGTTGTCAGCCTGGTGCCTGTGGTCCTTAACACACCAGCACCTTTAGTAAGGACAAGGATAATTCATGTGGAACTAACAGAAATTTCCACATATAAAGGGTGTCTTTTACTCTGTTCCCTAACAGGAAACATCAGAGAAAAATCTTACAACTAACTAAATGACAATGCAATGGAACACAATTATGCTTGCAAAGGAGGAAAGAAAAAAGTATAGGTTGTGTAACTAGAGAAATTGTTAACAGTTAAGAAAGTATATGAGTAAGAGTCTCTTGGGAAGGAGAAATGTATTTGTAAATAAGTTTATTTCTCTGGCAATATTTGCTTTCTTTGTATGCATCTCCATGTGCTGAGAGTTTCCTTATCATGCTTTCATGATAATATGAGTGAATTACTAGGAATAGTATTAGTTTCATTATATTCTAAGCCTTATAAGAGATAAAAGAGCACCCATCCGGTACCTGTCCTTAGGCTCAGTTTAAGTTAGAGAAAAACAAAATTCTCTGTACAAGAAAAAGTTCTTATAAGATGGCAGAGACATACTATTGATCTAAGGCTCATTTATTTTAATAGAGAACCTTAGTTGTGGATTATCAGTGGAAAGCATTATATAGTAAGTGCAATTTTAGCGAGACCTTATTCTTCTAGTTGCATAAGGGATTTCTACAGAATAAGAAACAAGAAAAGGTTATTTTACTGGCAAAAATAGAATAAAAAATATATATATATACACACACACATCTATTTAGATATAAGTACATACAAATATATGTAAATAGGTCACATGGAGAACAACCAAGCTGGAATATATTTTCTACCCTTAAAGGGCTGACACAGTGCAGGTACTTAGTAAGCATGTAATTAATATTTACATATTTCAAGAGCTGAGTTTGGCACTAAAATGATAGTATTTGTCTATAAACATTTGAGCCAGGGAAATGGAAATTGTCAGAAAGCTTCCCAACCAATGCTGTTAAATCTATAGCCTTATTTTAACACTGGAGACTATGGATAGTGACTGTACAGTCTATTCTATGAAATAGAAAGTATAAAGGGTTTGTAAATAAATGTTTATGGGCCTATTTTATGTAATTTCAAGGTTGAGAGTGGTGGAATGTTTCTCAGGATCTAATTATGAATAAGAGATGAACTATTAGATGTTTCATCTCATCTCAAAAAATATAATGATGTAATACAGGGATAATTTTAGAAAAATACACTTTAAGTAGGATATTCTCTTTTGAGCATGTAGAATATGGTAAATATTGGTGGTTCAGATGGTAAAGAATCTGCCTGCCATGAGGGAGACCTGGGTTTGATCCCTGGGTCGGGAAGATGCTCTGGAGAAGGAAATGGCTACACAGTCTAGTATTCTTGCCTAGAGAACTCCATGGAACTCTGGAGAACTCCAGAGGAGCCTGCCGGGCTATAGTCCATAGCGTCACGGAGTCAGATGTGACCGAGTGACTGACTATCAGTTACATAGGGCAGCTGTAATACAATTTTTAAAGTTAGTAAACTGGGTGACTTAAAACAATAGAAGTCAATTATCTCACAGTTCTGGAGGCGAGAAGTAAGCCAATCCTGGCACTGGCAGGGCCATACTATCTTGGAAGATCTAGAAGAGTATCCATTCTTGCTCCTTCCTAGCATCTGCTAGTTTCCAGGAATCCTTGGCATTTCTTGGCTGGTAGAGGCTTCACTCCAATTTCTGCCTCCATCGTCACAGAGATGTTGTCTTCTGTGTGTGGCTATCTCTGTGTCAAGATTCCCCCTTTCTTGTAAGGAAACGTCACTGGATTAGGGCCAACACTATCCAGTATGACTTAATTCAAGTTAACTTGAGGTTAACTTAACTTACAGCTATAAAGAACTTATCTCCAAATAAAGTCACATTTATAGGTACTGGGAATTAGGACTTGAACATATATTTTTAAAAGACAGTTCAACCCACAGCAATTACTAATTGGTTTCTCCTCTTTTGAGCTACCCTGTGATTGAAACTTAGTCATTCTCTCTAGGGATAAGCCCTCTGAAGGTAGATGCTATAATCAGAATGCCCGGGTTGCTTTTAGGTCTAGTTTACTCACTTTAGTGGAGTTCACTTCCATGTGTTATACTGAACTCAAGGCATAACTCCAAAGAAGTTCTGAAAGCAGTGTCAAGGACACACATAATTACACCAAAAGACAGAATACAATGAATACAACACAGATGAAGTTAGGTGGAGATCTGGAACAGGGAAATGACCAAGCTATTGAGAAAGGTGATCGTGGGAGGACAGTAGCAATTTGAGGGGAGAGACCGTGTTAGCAGAGGCTCAGAGATTTAAAAAAAAAAAAAAACAACAAAACGAACAAAACGTAGGCTGTGTTGTATGGCTGACTAGTGTCCAGAATACAGAATCACAGGTTTTGGCCCATAGGTCTTCATTGATTGGATAAAAGAAAAGGAACTTCATGGGATTTTCCTGTCTATTTTTATTGCTAGATGATGAATAGGCGGGGTGTCTCCAGGTACATGTGTGCATCTGTGTTGCTAAGGGATCTATCTGTGTACAGATGTGATAATAGGATGGATTCAGACCACTGGATAATGGGCTTTAGTATTAAGATGTTAACCCCTAAAGCAACACCGTGATTTGGATTGTGTTGATATCCCCATTTTTCTGATAACTAAACTGTGACTTAAAACACTAAGAAATGAATTCAGGGTTGCACAACCCTGGTAAGTGTTGGGTGTATGTATTAGGGTTCTCCAGGAAAGCAGAACCCATAGGAGAGATACACACACACATAAACACATACACTCAGATCTATTTTAGGAATTGGCTCATACTGTGATTATGGAGTCCAGGAAGTTTCATGATTTACTGTCTGCCTGTCAGAGAACAGGAAAGCTGGTGGTATAATTCAGTCTGAGACCAAAAGGTCTGAGAAACAGAGAGCTGATGTCCAAGGGCAGGAGAAGATGGATGAACTGTACCAGTTCAGGCAGAGAGAGAAAATTGTCTTCCTCTGCCTTTTTGTTATGTTTGGGCCCTCAGTGGATGGAATGATACCCACCCATCTTGGGGAGGTTCATCTAATTTGTACTAACCTCTTCTAGAACCCCGTCTCAGACACACCCTGAAATGATGTTTTACCAACTGTTTGGGTATTCCTTAGCCCAATCAAAAGTTCACACAAAATTAATCATTACAGACCGAACTGCACCCCAGTTTGGCTGGTCCCAGAGCACACACTGGTAACTGCACAGCGTAGCTTATGGGTGGGCTTGGGGAAACCAGCCCTTTGGTGCTATGCACTTAGCTGTATTTGTTCTCAGAGTGAGTTCTCTCTGTATCATCTTGGGACTAATGCCTGTGTGTGCAGAGACTTTTGAAGATAGCAATAATATCCTTGCACTTTAGATGAAATGTATCTTGGAACAAAGATGTACAAAGATGGCTCTTGCTTCTCCATTCTTGTTTATAAAAATTGGTGAATTTGCTCATAAGGGAAATAATGGCCAAATGACTCCAGTAGATAAGATAATTTGAGAGTGAAAAACAAAATACCTTAAAGACGTTTAGATTATTTGTTTTCCAGATAAAGAATAAGAAATTAAGAGACTCAAAGTGATTTTTCTTTTGTGTATGACATTTAGTTGTTGATCGGTAATTTTTAAATAAAAGAATGTCCAAATCAAAAGGAAAATTAGTGGCCAGATAAAGACGATTTGAGACTTTTTCACTGCAAGTTCAGTGTATTTTCTACTATAATTTTTTTTAAAAAAAGGAAATTGGCAAAGAATTGGAGAGAAGGAGCAAAGTAAGGTGAGGACATGGTAAGACAGAGAGATGGAGGGAGATGTCTGTTACGTGTACATCTTTGGGGAGGGAGGTGCTGAAGGGAGCTATTCTGAATCCTGGTAAATCCACTCTAAAAAGTGCAGTGACTTTAGTCATTGGAGGTAATGCATTAGAAGGGAAGCAGCAATCAGAACAATGCAGTTTCAGGGATGGCCCTTTACAGAACCCTCCCGTGGTACTGTGCTATCATTAATACTTGTCTCATCCTAGTCTCCTGGGCTTCGTAAATGCTTCGCACCACTTAAGTAAAGCATGGCTGCTAATTGTGCTGAACGCGTTCAGAGGTGGCATCATAGAACAAGACCGGGGCAACCCCAGCCCTAATGGGTTTGACTGTGGTCTCTGGAGTGAAAAGCCGTCTCTCAAAAGCTTCTGCAAGGCAGCTATTGGCAGGTATGGTAGGAATATTTAGTGCTGCAATTTGAAAGGTCGAGGTCTAAGTTTTTCAATGCCTCCTGACCCCTCAGATGGATTCTAGGTGGTTCTCTAAGGGGTACAAGTCTAACCGTCATCCGCATAAATTTATCTCTCTCTGAAAAGGGGCCCTTCCTTCTCTTATGAGAGCTCAGTGTCTAGTTTTAGAGGTAGGACCAACACACCAAGTGATGAGTGAGCATTCACTACTGAGTTGCATACCCTTGATGGCCTGTTCAAAGTACAGAGAAAGAAGAGATCAGAGCAGGCAACAGTGCTTAGATTTGAGGAGGTGAGACTGGCAGAACTTGAAAGCACTAGGCTTGCTTTGGAGAAATGGACAGTTGGCATCAGGATGGATTCCAAGGGTTGAGAACAGCCTGAAGGGGTGATGGGAGTGCACACACAGTGACTTGAGTGGGACAGAAAATGTGTATTCCATTTGATTATATCAAACTGTTTTAATTTGTCTTGAACACACCCTAACACTTACTAATTTCCTTTATTTGCAAAAAAGATCTTAAACCTCAGGCTCATTCTTTAGAGCTGTTATTAACATGATTTTATTTCCGTTTTATTTTTATGGCTAACTTCTATAGGCAAATGATAACTCATTTTCCATTTTTAGTACTAGTACAAATTTCTTCTCAAATGCAAATATGTGGAGTAAAAAGAAATGAGGCAATTCAAAGAAAAAGGTGAAGTAAATAAGAATTCGGGATGTGTCTAGATTTGGGCTTCTCTCGTAGCTCAAAGAATCTGCCTGCAATGCAGGAGATCTGGGTTCAATCCCTGGGTGGGGAAGATCCCTGGAGAAGGAAATGGAAACCCACTCTAGTATTCTTGCCTGGAGAATCCCATGGACAGAGGAGCCTGGTAGGCTACAGTCCATGCAGTTGCAAGAGTCAGACACAGCTTAGTGACTAAACCACCATATAGATAGATAAATGTGTGCAGTGCTGCATCATTGACCAGAGTTTGGGAAGAGCTGGTCACAAGTGGCCATCGTGGGATGTTGATCCTGGTCTTTCAATTTCTCATCCTCTTTCCATTACTCACCATGGATATTCCAGCAAAACGGAACTGCCGTTTGTTTCCCATAAACCATCCACACTTTCACCCTCACTTATCCCTGCTGTCTGTCTGTCTTCCAAGTGAAAATATTTTCTTTGGCTCACTCAAACTGGCCTAGCACTAAATACACGCCAATAAATATTTGATGAATCAATGAGTGTAAGAAGGAGTCCATAAATAACATCAGTTGTGACTTTTGGAAAAAGAATCATCTCGCGGTAGGATCTGAACTAGAGTGATGGTAGTGGAAAGCAAGGGAATGGGCCAATCCAGGTGACACTTGAGAAATAAGAGATCAGATTTAGGCCACTGCTCCTTAGACTTGAAGCTGCACACCAGGCATGTGGGCATCTTGTGGAAGTGCAGATATCAGTTCAGGAGGTCTGATATGAGGCCTGAGGTTCTGTATTCCTAACAGGCTCCCCAGGGATGCTGATGTTGATGGTTGGTAGATATATCTTGAGCTGTGAAGTTTTAGTGATGTTGGAGGGGTGGGGAAATGAACTCTTGTTTTTAATACTTATTTACTGATTTGGCTTCCTCAGGTCTTAGTTGTGCATGTGAGATCTTCATTGAGTCATGGGGGGGTCTTTCATCACAGTGCACAAGTTCAGGGGGCATGCGGGCTTAGTTGCCCAGTGGCATGTGGGATCTTAGTTCCCCGACCAGGGGTATAATCCAGATCCCCTGCATTGCAAGGCAGATTCTCAACCACTGGATGACCAAGGAAGTCTCTCTTGTGGTACTTAATTTTTTTTTTTAAATACTATTGTAAAGATGAAGTTTGAAAGAAAAAACTGCTAAACATTCAAGGAAATTCTTTTTTCCTATAAACGTTCACCATGTTTTTCAGTTCTACAATCTCCTGTTTTACTTCTGTAACTCATTTTTGGTTACATTTGTTCTCGTTTTTTCCTAAGTGTAGCGGCCTGATTGGCCCATAATAACCACTGAGCAGAGGAACATTGTGAAGCATTGCATAATCATGACCTCAGTGAAGCAAGCTTGTTTGCACTTGAGTGAAGTTGCCCAAGGTAACGCAATAAAGGGCAAAGCTCTTCCACGAACTCAGGTTCTCTACGTGGGCACTTTACCCCTCTTCACTTGTTGCCATCCAGGTACAAAATCTCTCAACCTGAATTGTCTCTCTAGCTCCTGGGACTGCCAGTGGGAGATTCTGTGGGTCAAGGTAGAGACTCTGTGGGTCAAGGCCATTTGAGTGTTGCAGGGGTAAGACTTCTTTTGCTTTCTCTGTCCTTCCTTCCCAGGAGCAGAGGGAAGATATCACATGCAGTGTCAGCCAGGCGCCCCCCTGCTGCTGGGGGCTGCCTCCCTGCCAGAACCTGGTGATGGTTATTTTATGAAAGTACATTTTGGGGATGGGCAGATCCCTGACAGCAGGCTAAAGTAACAAACACGGAATTCAGTTCCCTCCCTCCCCCATGGTTACAGACCTTACTTGGCTTTTTCTTTTTAAATTTTTATTTTAGGTTTAGCAGATTCAGTCAAGAACCACAAATTAAGTTGTGTACCACAGTCTTCCAGCTCCTATGCTGTCTCTAGGCAGTAATTACTGCTCTACCTCCTTCCCCAACGTTGACATCTTCACCGGCCTGAAAAACCAAAACACATTTATTTGTTTTAGGTTGGTTTTCTTCAGTTAACTTTAATAATCCATGTACTTTCCTTTCTTAATTTCTTTTTTGCATGTTTTATGTCTGCTATTACTTAGTTTTTGTGGTGTTTCTCAGAAATGTGAAATTAGCTATGCCAGATACTATGTTAAGAAGATTCAGTATGTCACACAGCATTATAGTGGTTAAATAACAGGACTGGAACCTAATCTTACTGGTTTAGAGACAATTTCTGAGAAAGGATCTGGACCTGAGTTCCCTTGGGAGAGAGGGGATATATCTCTAAATATCTATTTATAAATATATATATATATGAATATGCACACATATATGTATGTACTAGTGCATATGTGTGTATATATAATTAATACTAAAATCAGTATTGGCCCATTTGGAGAAAAACTGGAAAATACTGAAAAAAGTAAAACATAGCCATTATCCAAATTTATCAACCAAAAATAGCTACAATTTACATTTTGGTATGGTAAGCATTTTCCTATACATAGAAGAAAGTACACTTATTTTTTTGCCTATTGCTGATTTTTAACTTAAAACTTTATAATAAGCATTTAGCACAGTTGTTAGAAGCCTATGGCCTCTTTATTATATTAAATTATATGTATTTTTTCATTGATGATCAAATTAATGGATGTTTGCTATAGAAATTTGGTAAACACTGAAAATTTAAAGAAAAAATAATCCATAATCATATGACTCACAGTTAATAGGTGTTACTCTGTATTATACTTCTTTCATATATCAGTTCAGTTCAGTTGCTAAGTCGTGCCCACTCTTTGTGACCCCATGGACTGCAGCATGCCGGACTTCCTTGTCCATTACCAACTTTTGGAGTTTACTCAAACTCATGTACTTTAAGTCAGTGATGCCATCCAACCATCTCATCCTCTGTCATCCCCTTCTCCTCCTGCCTTCAGTCTTTCCCACCCTCAGAGTCTTTTCCAGTGAGTCAGTTCTTCGCATCAGGTGGCCAAAGTATTGGAGTTTCAACTTCAGCGTCAGTCCTTCCAATGAATATTCAGGACTAATCTCCTTTAGGATGGACTGGTTTCTCCTTGCAGTCCAAGGGACTTTCAAGAGTCTTCTCCAACACCACAGTTCAAAAGCATCAATTCTTCGGCACTCAGCTTTCTTTATAGTCCAACTCTCACATCCATACGTGACTACTGGATAAACCATAGCCTTGACTAGATGGACTTTTGTTGGTAAAGTCATGTCTCTGCTTTGTAATATGCTGTCTAGGTTGGTCATAACTTTTCTTCCAAGGAGCAAGGGTCTTTTAATTTCATGTCTATAGTCACCATCTGCAGTGATTTTGCAGCCCTCCAAAAAATATAGTCTGGCACTGTTTCCATTGCTTCCCCGTCTATTTGCCTTGAAGTGATGAGACTGGATGCCATGATCTTAGTTTTCTGAATGTTCAGTTTTAAGCCAACTTTTTCCCTCTCCTCTTTCACTTTGATCAAGACACTATTCAGTTCTTCACTTTCTGCCATCAAGGTGGTGTCATCTGCATATCTGAGGTTATTGATATTTCTCCCAGCAATCTTGATTCCAGCTTGTGCTTCATCCAGCCCAGCATTTCTCATGATGTACTCTGCATATAAGTTAAATAAACAGGATGACATTATACAGACTTGACGTACTCCTTTCCCCGATTTGGAACCAGTCTATTGTTCCATGCACAGTTCTAACTGTTGCTTCATGACCTGCATACAGATTTCTCAAGAGTCAGGTCAGGTGGTCTGGTATTCCCATCTCTTTCAGAATTTTTCAGAGTTTGTTGTGATCCACACAATCAAAGGCTTTGGCATAGTGAATAAAGCAGAAGTAGATGTTTTTCTAGCTTTTTTGATGATCCAGTGGATGTTGGCAATTTGATCTCTGGTTCCTCTGCCCTTTCTAAACCAGCTTGAACATCTGGAAGTTTACTATTCACATACTGTTGAAGCCTGGCCTGGAGAATTTTGAGCACTCCTTTGCTAGAGTGTGATAAGCGCAATTGTGAGGTAGTTTGAGCATTCTTTGCCATTGCCTTTCTTGCAGATTGTAATGAAAACTGACCTTTTCCAGTCCTGTGGCCACTGCTGAGTTTTCCATATTTGCTGGCATATTGAGTGCAGCACTTTCACAGCATCATCTTTTAGGATTTGAAAGAGCTCAACTGGAATTCCATCACCTCCACTAGCTTTGTTCATAGGGACACTTCCAAAGACTAACTTGACTTCAAATTCCAGAATGTCTGGCTCTCTAGGTGAGTGATCACACCATCCTGCTTAGTCCTGGCCTATCTACCAAGAGTAAACAAAACTCATTGACTCTGCCTTCAAAACTGAGCAAGTCTCCTTTTCCATGTCTACTTCCTTAGCTCAAGCCTCCATTCCCCCTGTTCTAGCTAGGCTTCTAATTGTTCCCCCATTTCCATTCTTTGCTCTCAATAGTCTATTCTCCACTTGGCAGCCAAAGAAATCACCTCCTTCCCATGCCTCCCTAATGCACTTAGAATATATCTGTACTTCTTGCTTGACTCTCAAAGTCCTACATGATTTGTTTATTCTCTATCACCTCCACTAGCTTTGTTTGTAGTGATGCTTTCTAAAGCCCACTTGACTTTGTGTTCCAGGATGTCTGGCTCTAGGAGTGACCATACCATCATGATTATCTGGGTCATGAAGATCTGTTTTGTATAGTTCTTGTGTGTATTCTTGCCACCTCTTCTTAATATCTTCTGCTTCTGTTAGGTCCATACAATTTCTGTCCTTGATTGAGCCCATCTTTGCATGAAATGTTCCCTCGGTATCTCTAATTTTCTTGAAGAGATCTCCAATCTTTCCCATTCTATTGTTTTCCCTCTATTTCTTTGCATCTATCACTGAGGAATGCTTTCTTATCTCTCCTTGCTATTCTTTGGAACTCCACATTCAGATGGGTATATCTTTCCTTTTCTCCTTTGCCTTTCACTTCTATTCTTTTCAGCTGTTTGTAAGGTCTCCTCACACAACCATTTTGCCTTTTTGCATTTCTTTTTCTTGGGGATGGTCTTGATCCCTGCCTCCTATACAGTGTCACAAACCTCTGTCAGTAGTTCTTCAGGCACTTTATTGGATCCAATCCCTTGAATCTATTTCTCACTTCCACTGTATAATCCTAAGGGATTTGATTTAGGTCATACCTGCATGGTCTAGCAATTTCCCCTACTTTCTTCAATTTAAATCTGAATTTGGCAATAAGGAGTTCATGATCTGAGCCACAGTCAGCTCCCGGTCTTGTTTTTGTTGACTGTATAGAGTTTCTCCATCTTTGGCTACAAAGAATATAATCAGTCTGATTTCGGTGTTGACCATCTGGTGATAGCCACGTGTAGAGTCTTCTCTTGTGTTGTTGGAAAAGGGTGTTTGCTATGACCAATGCGTTCTCTTGGCGAAACTCTGTTAGTCTTTGCCCTGCTTCATTTTGTACTCCAAGGCCAAATTTTCCTGTTACTCTAGGTATCTCTTTACTTCCTACTTTTGCATTCCAGTCTCCTGTAATGAAGAGGACATCTTTTTGGGGGTGTTAGTTCTGGAAGGTCTTGTAGATCTTCATAGAACAATTCAACTTCAGCTTCTTCAGCATTACTGCTAGACTACCGTGATATTGAATGGTTTGCCTTGGAAACAAAGATCACTGTCATTCTTGAGGTTGCATCCAAGTACTGCATTTTGACCTCTTTTGTTGACTATGAGGGCTACTCCATTTCTTCTAAGTGATTCTTGTCCACAGTAGTAGATATAATGGTCATCTGAGTCAAATTCACCCACTCCAGTCCATTTTAGTTTGCTGATTCCTAAAATGTCTATGTTTAGTATTGCCATCTCCTGTTTGACCACTTCCAATTTACCTTGATTCATGGACCTAACATTCCAGGTTCCTATGCAAAATTGTTCTTTACAGCATCAGACTTTGCTTCCATCATCAGTCACATCCACAACTGGGCATTGTTTTTGCTTTGGCTTTGTCTGTTCATTCTTTCTGGAGTTAGTTCTGCAGTGATCTCCAGTAGCATACTGGGCACCTACCGACCATGTTGCCTTTGCATGTTGTTCATGGGGTTCTCAAGGCAAGAATACTGAAGTGGTTTGCCATTCCCTTCTCCAGTGGACCATGTTTTGTTAGAACTCTCCCCCGTGACCCATCTGTCTTGGGTGGCCCTACATGGCATGGCTCATAGTTTCACTGTGTTAGACAAGGCTGTGGTCCATGTGATGAGATTGGTCAGTTTTCTGTGATGGTGGTTTTCAGTCTGTCTGCCCTCTCATGGAGAAGGATAACAGGCTTATGGTAGCTTCCTGATGGAGAGACTGACTGAGGGGGAAACTGAGGGGGTCTTGTTCTGGTGGGCGAGGCCATGCTCACTAAATATTTCATATTTAAATGAACTAAATTTAATTTAATCATTTCTAACAACTGAATCATATTATATGTACAGAACTTTAATCTTTTCCTCTTAAGTTTTAGCATTTTTCCTCATGTTCATAAGTGTTCTTTAAGATGATTTTAAATGGCTGCATAATATTCCAGTATTTGTTACTAGTAAATCATAAGAATCTAATACCCAACTGAAGCATTACAATGAACAAATCTAGTGCAGGTGATGGAATTCCAGCTGAGCTATTTCAAATCCTAAAATATGATGCTGTTAAAGTGCTGCACTCAATATGCCAACAAATTTGGAAAACTCAGTAGTGGCCACAGGACTGGAAAAGGTCAGTTTTCATTTCAATCCCAAAGAAAGACATTTCCAAAGAATGTTCAAACACATTTCATGTGCTACCAAGGTCATGCTCAAAATCCTTCAAGCTAGGTTTCAACAGTATGTTAACTGAGAACTTCCGGATCTTTAAACTGGATTTAGAAAAGTCAGAGGAACCAGAAATCAATTTGCCAACATCCACTGGATTATAGGAAAAGCAAGGGATTTCCAGGAAAACATCTACTTCTGCTTCATTGACTATGCCCAAGCCTTTGTGTGGATCATGACAAACTATGGAAAATTCTTAAATAGATGAGAATACCAGACCACCTGACCTGCCTCCTGAGAAATCTGTGTGCAGGTCAAGAAGCAACAGTGAGAACCAGCCAAACTGGGACTGGTTCCATATCGGGAAAGGAGTACATCAACGCTGTATATTCTCACCCTGCTTATTTAACCTATATGCAGAGTACATCATGTGAAATTCTAGGCTGGATGAAGCTCAAACTGAAATCAAGATTGCCAGGAGAAATATCAATAACCTCAGATATGCCGATGACACCTCCCTTATGGCAAAAAGGAAGAGGAACTAAGGAGCTTCTTGAGGAAGGTGAAAGAGGAGAGTGAAAAAGCTGGCTGAAAACTCAACATTCATAAAACTAAGGTCATAGCATCTATCTCATCCTGGCAAATAGATGGGGAAACAGTGGAAATAAGTGACACGGTTTATTTTCTTGGGCTCTGAAATCACTGCAGATGGTGACTGCAGCCATGGAACTAAAAGATGTTTGCTCCTTGGAAGAGAAGTTATGACAAACCTAGACAGCATATTAAAAAGCAGACATCACTTTGCTGACAAAGGTCCATATAGACAAAGCTATGTTTTTTCCCAGTAGTCTTGTATGGATGTGAGAATTGGACCTTAGCGATGCAAGCACTGAAGAATTGATGCTTTCGAACTGTGGTGCTGGAGAAGACTCTTGAGAGTCTCTTGGACAACAAGGAGATCCACTCAGTCAATCTTAAAGTAAATCAACCCTGAATATTCTTTGGAAGGATTGATGCTGAAGCTGAAGCTCCAATGCTTTAGCCACCTGATGCGAAGAGCCAACTCACTGGGAAGAATCTGATGTTGGGAAGGATTTAAGGCAGAAGGAGAGGGTAATGACAGAGGATGAGATGATTGGTTGGGTGGCATCACTGATTCAATGTACTTGAGTCTGAGCAAACTCCAGGAGATGGTGATGGACAGGGAAGCCTCGTGTGCTATAGTCCATGTGGTGACAAAGAGTCAGCCTTGACTTAGCAACTGAACAACAAATGAGATATAATTCATTCTGGCCATGTCTATGTCTGAAAAAAGAGAATAGTTTGAGAGTTTGAGGTATGTCATAATTCTTTGCAAGTTGTGTGACTCAAATATCAAACTATATCTTTTAATCGATCCTGTGCTATAAATATCTATTATCATGATCAATAGCTATCATATATTGATCTCTAAGTATTAAGCAACAATATATGTGGTCAATATTTGCAACTCTTTGAGGTGGATACTGTTATCTCTGCTTTATAGGTAAGGAACCAAAGTCAAAAAAGAAAAAAGTTAAGAAACTCGTGAGTGGCTAAGCTTACATTCCAACTATGTCTCATCCACCATCTATGTTCTCAACTACTACAGTGTGCCCATTTAATATTAGTAGTAGATTCATTTGTTCCTTTCCTGAATGTATTTATTTTCACCCTATGTACCTCTCAACACGATTTTTAATCAGTATTTTCATTCTACACCTAATGTGTATGTACTATGCTCGGTTCTGCTACAAAATACATAGAAGCAAAAGTCACAGTACTTGCTGAAGAGCTTCTTAAAAATCTCTTTAGGG
This sequence comes from Antilocapra americana, assembly GCA_007570785.1. Taxonomy (NCBI): domain Eukaryota; kingdom Metazoa; phylum Chordata; class Mammalia; order Artiodactyla; family Antilocapridae; genus Antilocapra; species Antilocapra americana. The sequence goes on along the minus strand of ML664173.1, from coordinate 12,216,748 downwards.
GTGCAGTGTCTATATATGTGCAAGTTTTAGACTCCTAAAATACTTAAGTATCCATATGAGTTAGTAGGATAAGCACTATCCCATAGTAGTACAAAAATAATTTCCAAGTTGATATTATGATTTAGAAGAATGATATGTCATTGTAGGACAGAATAGCCTAGAATATTCTACTAGGTGAATACATATCTGTGATGCAGAGAAAAGATATTTTCTGGTAAAAAATAGAATATGTTGTTTAAATTTGAAGACTTACTCCTTTATTTTGGTATCCCAACATCATATTTGATGTCTTTCTTTTAAAATGATTCTGTTGGCTTGTTATTAGATTGTGTTAATCTCTGGGGATTCACTTAAAGCCAATATTTTATATATAATCCAAGAGTCCAATTTAGCTGGTCAGGTACTCACATATAAAATTGCAGATTTAGGTAAAATGCAGCCTGAAAATTATTTTATGGAACTTAGTCATGTGCCTCTGTTTTATGAATAGTTCTCAAGCACATGTAAATATAATACTAGTTCTTTTTGAGTGTGCCAGTTATCTGCCAGAACTTCCACATTTTAATTCTGATTCTCAAACCAGTACTGAAATCAGAATTCCCTTTCATCACTCTATTCTGCTTCTGATTAAATACATTTTTTTTGGTATAAATGCTTATATAACAACAGAGAAGGATATAATCCTTCTAATGGTCTTACAATTTTGTATAAACCCAACCAGCTAATCACATAGGGGGTGTAGGATTTAAGGAAATCCATTCCGATAGCTATGAGAAAAAAAAAATTGTAAATCAGTGTGGCATTATATTTAATCCATTTTCATATTATTACCAACTTGCCTCAGGATATAAAATATGTACTGACATGATATCTGTGCATTAAGTAGTTATTTATTTTTCTTCGAATGCTCTCCTGTAAAACAAAAAGTTGGTGTTGAAAATGCTAGATGGCTAGTCTCGTTTGCCAGGGTTCATGACCTGTATTGTGAAGAACTTAACGTATTAGAAACATTGAGCTTTGGAGCTGAAAAAAATACCTGAGCTTGGTCAAGTGTGGTTCTCAAACTTCGGTGTGTGAATTCACCTAAAGAGTTTAGTAAAACACAGCTTGCTGAGTTCCCCCTCAAAGCTTCTGATTCAGGTGAGGTCTGAGACTGTGCATTCTAACATGCTTTCCGGTGAGACTGATGCTGCTGATTTGGGAACTGTAAGAGCCACTCTTCTAGTTTAAGGCTTTCTTTTCACCAGTGAGAAGGTTGAGGACACAAGAGAGGCCGTCCATGCACATGTATGAATCAGACTCTGTCCCTTTGCTGCTAAAAGCCCTTCTGTGGTCTCTTCTTGTTCTTGGAATAAAACCCCCTGTCTTTATTATCCAGAATATCCTTCATTCCTGGTTCCTGCCTGTCTCTCCACACCGTGGTCTCTATAGAGACTTACTGCGCTTCTTTCCAGTTATTCAAGGGCCATGTTCTTATTTCAGCATAAAAAGCGACTAATAGAGCAACATGGCACAGAACAAAGAGTGAAGGTTTGATTTATAGAGGCTTTCAATACCACTTTTAAATGCTTACCATTTCCTTGGGGCTCCAAATGTAGGTATTACTGGCCACATGCTTAGTGATTTATCAGGCTTCACTTCCATGCAATGGATCCATCTTGATTTTTCTATATGTTCAATTTGGCAAAGAGACTGATTTGCATTATAATAATGGCTAACATTTGTTGGTTATGTACTGCACACCCTGGCAAAGTATTTAACAAACTTTATCATATTTTATCTTCATAAAAGCCAAATAAATATGTCTAGGTATTAGACATAGCTGTTTTACTAGTGAGGGAGCTGAGACTTAGATGATTAAGTAACTGTTTGAATGTCACAAAGCTAGTAAGGGCACTATTGAGATTTAGACTCTGATTTCTCGGTCTAGAATTTCCATTCTTGGACTGTAAACTATACTGCCTCACAATTATATAGTGAAATAACTGTTGTCTCTCTCTAAATAGCCTCAACGGGTCAAATGATGACGACTTATTCTTCTGGATGCTTTTTTTTTTTTAATTTATTGTGTTGGTTTTGCCTTACATTGACATGAATCTGCCATGGGTATACATATGCTCCCCCTCCAGAACCCTCCTCCTCCTCCCTCCTGATTCCCTCCCTCTGGGTCATCCCGGTGCACCAGCCCCGAGCATCAATCCTGGGCTGGCGATTGATTACACATATGATAATTAACATGTTTCAATGCCATTCTCCCATATCATCCCACCCTTGCCCTCCTCCACAGAGTCCACGAGTCTGTTCTATACATCTGCGTTCCTTCTGCTGTCTCGCATGCTGGATGCTTTTTTAACCAGAAAAGCTGATGCTGCCAAGGAGGGGAGAATGGAGGGAAAGGATGGTTAGGGAGTTTGGGATTGGCATGCGCACACTGCTGTATTTAAAATGGATAACCACAAGAACCTATTGTATAGCACAGGGAGCTCTGCTCAATGTTACGTAGCAGCCTGCATGGGAAGGGAGTTGGGGAGAGAATGGATACATATACATACATACATATATGTGTGTGTGTATATATATATATGAATATATACATAGATACACACACATATATGTTGAGTTGAGTTCCTTTTCTGTCCACCTGAAATTATCACAACATTGTTAATTGGTTGTACTCCAATGTAGAATAAAAAAGTTTAAAAAAAAATTAAAATCAGGTTATACCTTTGAAAGGAAAAAGGGAACTTTTAGCTTGAAAGGGACTTTACAAAGACATATTAAGTAATTAAATTGGGGTTAAGTATGGTCATATTAAAACAAAGCTGAGTACCTCAAAGTGTCATGCCTTTTATCTTGATAATTGAAGAGTTTCCGTGTGGGTCAGTAAAAGAAAGACATTTGGTCTACTTTACATGCTATATCTCAACTATTTTTGAGAGTGATTTATCCCTCCTACATTCTCAGTAATAGAGAAATCTAATACACTGAGATTGCTTTTAAGGCTAAATGCACTCCAGAAGCAGTGGCCCATATGCTGAGAACCATAAAATCTTCTTTAGTCGGAAGTTACAGAAAGACATCAGACAAACACGGCTTCCTTCAAAAAGTTATTTGTGATTAGGACTTAATCATGGGTCAAATAAGCAAATGCTCTGTTTCTAAAGGGTCAGAAAAATATTGGAGCAATCTGAAGTTAGTCTGAAATAAGATTAGTTTTACAGAAGCTAATTCCTTCAGTGTTTTTTATTTGTTTTCTCTTAACTACTTTACCTCAAAGTAGCAGCACTTTTTGAAATTTTACCATGAGACATTCTGCCTTCTTTCCTTTCTTGTTTCTTTTCTCTTCTCGTTTCATTTAAACATGAATTTCCTTATGTATTCTACACATTGTTTTTTCACACTTACAATGTGCCTGGGTATATTTATTTTATTTTATTTTTATTTTTTGTATATATTTATTTATCTATTCTTTACATTATCGTGTTGGTTTTGCCATACATTGACATGAATCCGCTGTGGGTACACATGTGTTCTTCTTCCAAAACCCCCTCCCACCTCCCTCCCGATTCCATCCCGCTGGGTCATCCCAGTGCACCAGCCCAGTGGGTTTAATATTTATTTTAAATATTTATTTAAATATTTAGTCGCTCAGTCATGTCCGACTCCTTGTGACCCCTGGACTGTAGCCAACTAGGCTCCTCTGTCCATGGGGTCTCCAGGCAAGAATATTGGAGTGGATTGCCATTCCCTTTTCCACACAATTTCTAAATAAAAAATCAGCAAATATAATTTTATATTTAAAAAATATATCATAAACAAGGAGAGGCTTCATTAACAATGTAAAGATGATATAACATCAGGAAATATATTAATTAAATTTAATATAAGATACTGATAACTATATTAAAGATAGAGGAAAAATAATCACAGAAATATTTGATATAGTCTATATATATTTATTATTTAAAATAATTGGAATAAACTTAGGTTGGAATAGAAATTTTAAGCTTCATGGTAGGAAGGTATCAAGAACCTACAGCAAATACCATATTTATTCAGGTTAGACACAAAGCAAGGATGCCCATTATCATTCCTAGTTATTGTTGAAATAGAGAAACTAACCAATAAAATAAGAAAAGAAAATCACATGCATAAAGATTGGTGAGGAATATACTGAAATTTCCTAATTGGTGAAAAGCCCATGAAGGTCCATAGGTAAACTATTCAAACTTAAAGTGATTTCAGTAAGTCTGTTGATTAGAAGATAAAAATAAGAACCTAATTAGCTTTTCTATAAAGTTGTAATTACCAATTACAATATAGAACAGAAATTTTATATACGATAGCTACAAAAATATAAAGACACTATGAATCAATCTAAAAAGAACCATGTCCTTTATGAAAAAAAAATAACGAATTACAGAATATCATTGAAGATAATAAAGTTCTGAAAAAAATCATCAGCATCTATCATTTCATGAGTATACTCAATAATATAAAGATGCCAATTCTCCCTAAATTATTCCATAAATCTAATACAACTGGGCTTCCCAGGTGGTGCAATGGTGAAAATCTACCGCCATTGCAGGAGACTCAGAAGACATGGATTTGATACCTGGGTTGGGAAGATCCCCTGGAGTAGAATATGACAACCCATTCCAGTATTCTTCTGGCTTTAAAGACTCTGCCTGCAATGTTGGAGACCTGGGTTAGATTCCTGGGTCGGGAAGATCCCCTGGAGAAGGGAATGGATACCTACTCCAGTATTTTGCCTGGAGAATCCCATGGACAGAGGAGCCTGGTGGGCCACAGTCCATGGGGTCACAAAGAGTTGGACACACCTGAGCATGAATGTATGCAATACAGCTTTACCCAAAATTCCAACAAAGTTTCAAAGTTAATCGATTTTATTGGTAGCTGTTCTGTGTCTGTTACTGTACACAGGCTTTCCTTAGCTGTGGCAAGTGGGAGGTACTCTAGTTGTGGTGCACACGCTTCTTCTCACTGCTGTGGCTTCCTGCGGAGCGCAGGCTGTAGGGTGCAGGCTCAAGAGTCACGGTACGCAGGCTTAGTTGCTTCGTGGCATATGGAATCCTCCTGGACCAGGGATCGAGCCCATGTCCCCTGCATTGGCAGGCAAGTTCTTAACCACTGGACCACCAGGGAATTCCTCCAACAATTTTTTATGTAACTTGACATAGCTGATCTTATAAAACTCATGTGTACATGGTAGGTGTCAAAATAGCCAAGATATTTCTGGGGGAACAACGAGAAATGAATGATAGAAAAGGCTTGCCCTACCAGCTATCAAGACATATTTTATAACCATAATAATTACAGTAGTGGGACACAGGCATATAGACATGTGGGGTAGAATAGAGCTCAGTAACTGTCTCATGAAATTCAGAAAAATCACACATAACCAAGTTGATGTTACAAATCAGTGGACAGGCTAGTCAAAAATGGTGCTGAGGTAACTGGTTACCTTCATGGAAAAAATAAAATTAGTCTTCATCTTTACATGAAAATAAATTGAGTACTTAAAGGTTAAATTTAAAATGCAAAACTTTAAGATTTTTAGAAGAAAATACAGGTGAACAGCTTAATGATCTTTGTGTGGAAAAGATTTCTTTTAAAAGAGCAGAAACAGAGCATAGACCATAAAGACAATATTGATTAATTTCATTGTAATTTAATGTAAATCTTACGTTCAAGGAAAAACATGATAAAAAATTAGAAAGATAAGCCAGTGACTGGGAGAAACTATTGGCAGTGCATAGACTGTAATTTTTATTGGCATATAATTGATTTAAAATGGGTTTCAGGTGTACAGCAAAGTAAATCAGTTATACACATACATATATCCCCTCTTTTTTAGATTCTTGTCATATATAGGCCATTACAAAGTAGTGAGCAGAGTTTCCTGTGCTGTTCATTAGGTTCTTATAATGAATAGGTTAATTATCTAGCTATTGAACTTCCTAACTAGCTATTTTGTAAATAGTAGCTGTGTATATGTCAATCCCAGTATCCCAGTTTATCCCTCCCTGTCTTACCTGCTGATCACCATATGTTTATTTCCTACATCTGTAACTCTGCTTCTGTTTTATAGGTGAGTTCATGTAGATCCTTTTTGTAGATTCCACGTAAGTGAAATCATATAATATTTGTCTCTATTTGGCTGACTTCACTCGGCATGAAGTCATCCATGTTGCCGCAAGGGGCATTATTTCATTCTTTTTTTAAGACTGAGTAATATTCCATTGGGTATGTATATGTATTAGCAAAGGACATGTATCCCGCTCCAGTATTCTTGCCTAGGAAATCCCATGGACAGAGGAGCTTAGCGGACTAGGCTCCTCTGAGTATGTGTATGTATTAGAGAAGGACATGCATCCCACTCCAGTATTCTTGCCTAGGAACTCCCATGGACAGAGGAGCCTAGCAGACTAGGCCATGGAGTCACAGAGAGTCGGACAGGACTTAGCAATGAAACAACAGCAGCAATGTGTACACATACACCACAACTTCTATATTCATTCCTCCTTTGATGGACATTTAGATGGCTCTCATGTCCTGGTTATTGTAAAGAGTGCTGTAGTGAACATTGGGGTACCTGTATCATTTCAAATTATGGATTTCTCTGGATATATGCCCAGGAATGGGATTAATGAATCATATGGCAGATTAGCAAAAATTAAGAATTCTAATATTAAAGGTTGGCAAAGAGGAAGAGCACTGAGAATCCTCATATCCTAAACAGTGGGAGTGTGAAATAGGCAACCACTTTGGAGTGCAGTTTAGCATTGAAATTAAGCAAGACATTTGACTTAATTAGTGTACATCTATGTAAGTGCTTTAGAGAGACTTGCAAATAAGTGCATGTTTAGATAGTTACTAGAATGTACATTGTAACATTGCTTGCAATGTAAAAAAAAATTTAGCAATCTAAATCAACGTGAGAAAACATAAATAAATTGTAGCTCTCAGTACAATTGAATCCCATTCAGCAGTGGAACAAAACAAGCTAGAGCTGCGCCCAACATTGGTGATCCTCAAAGTCATGAAGTGAAGTGAAGTCGCTCAGTCATATCTGACTCTTTACGACCCCATGGACTGTAGCCTACCAGGCGCCTGCATCCTTGGGGTTTTCCAGGCAAGAGTACTGGAGTGGGTTGCCATTGCCTTCTCCAGGGGATCTTCCCAACCCAGGGATCGAACCCAGGTCTCCTGCATTGCAGACACTTTACCTTCTGAGCCACCAGGGAAATCTTGAAGTCATGGTCTCAATTGAAAAAAGCAAGTTATACAATCAGGGACTTCCTCAATGGCTCAACAGTAAAGAATCTGGATGCAATGCAGGAGACACAGGAGTTGAAGTTTCAATGCCTGGGTTGGAAAGATCCCTTAGGGGAGGAAATGGCAACCTACTCCAGTATTCTTGCCAGAAAAATCCCATGGACAGAGAAGCCTAATGGGCTACAGTCCATAGGGCCACAAAGAATCAGACTCAAATGAGCACACAGTTCAGAGGTAACAGAATGATACCTTTGTATAAAATTTATAAGCATGTTTTATAATCCAAAATACTTTACGTAAAGATGTATGTGTGGACTCAGTCATGTCTGACTCTTTGCAACCCCATGGACTATAGTCTGCCAGAGTCCTCTGTCCATGGGGTTCTCCAGGGAAGAATACTGGAGTGGGTTGCCATGCCCTCCTCCAGGAAATCTTCCTGACCCAGGTATCGAACCTGTGTCTCCTGCATTGGCAGGTGAATTCTTTACCACTGAGCCACCTGGGAAGTCCTATGTAAATATCCACATATGTAAAAAGTTAAAACATGCCTGGACATGATGAACTTCGCAGCACAAATGTTACTTCTGGTAAGAGAGGGAGATGGGACTGCTGTAAGGGGGGCTTATCTGTGCTTGTAATGTTTTATTTCTTCAAAAATAATCTGAAACAAATATAGTAGAATATTAGGGAAAAAAAACTAAATTTAGGTACATGGATATTTATTATTATTTCTATTTGTTTGAATGAAACTTTTCAAAATTAAATAAAGACCACTGAGCCCATGGATGCTGAGTGATCAGGTTTATTCATTAAGTTCCTGCATTTCCTGATGTCAATGGGACTGATTAAAATTACATATGACTGAATAGCGTAACTATTCAGACTCTTTGAGAAGATGTCAAAATTGTGAATGTTAAATTCTGAAATGGCACGGGCCAACTCTAGACATGCACCACCAACTGAGGACTAAACAGATACAAATGAAAACAAAATAAAATAAATGCTGTTTGACAGTAGAGTTGAGAAGATTCTGTAGTCTCTCCTTCCCCCATAAAATCAGACCAGAGAATTGGCGTTCGCCCTCCTTTAGGATTATCTGTCTATACGAGCAGCTGCCAGCCTGAAACCCCCTATAGGGTAATATAAACCAGAATGAAGTAAAACCTGCTCACATGAAGGGAAAAGAATACTCCACAAAATGGCTACACCTTCCCAGATACATCCTTCAGCTCCCCAAACAGCTTTTCCATCCTTGACCTTCTCATTGGGAACCCCTCCTTAAGCAGTTCACGCAGCTCTGCAAATGTTAGAGTGACATTTGGACTGGGCTCGCGTGATCAGTTCGCCTGAGTGTCTGTGCTCCCCCAGGGGCCTGCCAAGCTCCAGAAGAGTGGTATTAGCCTTGCAGGCCTCACTCCCAGAGCTAGCAGTAACATTTACCAGCTACAGTTTTCTCTATCTTCAAATATTTCCTCTGGCTCACGTGATGGCGATCCAGCTCCTCCATAGACTGGGACCTCAAGAGAGTGGTTGAGAGAGAGGGAAGCCCTTCTTTAAGAACTTTTTAACATTTACCTTTCATTAAAGACTGTACTTGTGTTTTAATTGGGCTTTCCTCCTAGGATTTTGACATGGTTGCAGAAAATTAGTAACTAAAATTGCATACCGGGTTGGGGTGGGGGCACATCCCTTTGATTTTTATCATGTCAGTGGAAACTGAAAAAAAAAACTACATCTGGTTGGTGAGAAATGGGATGTGAGTGTACACTTGAAATCTGTAAGAAACCAGACTTGGCAAGGAAATTATATAATTCTTAATCATAACTTAGAAAACAGTTTTGGAGTCCTGCTAAGCTTAATACACACCTAGGACTGAGCTAGTCAAGACTTAAAGTCAAAATGGCCTCTCTTGTTTGTTGTATAAATGCCTCAGTGGATGATGGAATTGATTAGGAATGAATTGACTATCTTCCCAACAGATGAATGAGCCATGTACTAATCATCCTTATTTCATTAATGAGGAAACTGAGGCTCAGAGAGATTAACTTGTCGAGTTGCCACGCTAGCTCATGTCAGGTCTTGTATACATCCTGAGAGCATAATTACGCTGCTATAATCTGTACTGATAGAGGCACGTGTGTGTCAGAAATGTGACAACAGGCACTAGCAGGGAAGTTCAAAATGAATAAGAACACAATAGAATTCCAATCAATAAATGTAGAAGGAGAGAGGGCAAGAGAGAATCACCATTAGGTAGATACTGCAGTAATAAACGTTGCGGATAAGATCCATCAATACTGATGACCCTATATGCAAGACAGCAAAAGAGACACAGATGTATGGAATGGTCTTTTGCACTCTGGGGGAGAAGACGAGGGTGGGATGACTTGAGAGAATAGCATTGAGAGAATAAACATGTATATTATTATATGTGAAACAGATTGCCAGTCCAGGTTCGATGCATGAGACAGGGTGCTCAGGGCTGGATCACTGGGATGACCCTGAGGGATGGTATGGGGAGGGAGGGGGAAGGGGGGTTCAGGATGGGGAACACATGTACACCCATGGCTGATTCATGTCAGTGTATGGCAGGAACCACTACACTATTGTAAAGTGGTTAGCCTCCAATTAAAATAAATAATTAAAAAATTAATAAAATAAACTACTTCTAGTTACATACCACACACAAAAATAGATCCGTCAATGTATGCTAAAATTAGTGGGTGGAAATTTGAGAAGAATCAGCATTTGCCTAGGCTCTTAGTATCTTCCACGAGATATTTCTCAAGTATGAAGGAAAAGGCAGGTATATAACTTCTTTTTACTTAAAAGACCTGGGAGATACCAACTTAACCAAGTAACCAAGAAAACATCACCAGTAAAAAGACACGTCAACATCATGAACCCCTTGATATAATGCACTGAAAAGGACACAATGTCAGTTTCATGGTAGCCTTTCCAAAATGCATAACCTCATACCAATCATGAACAAACACTGGACAAGCCCAAATTGAAGACATTTGATAAAATATCCAGCCAGTACTCTTTAAAAGGCCATGAAAAACAGGAAAGATGGAGGGGTTAGTGTATGCTGGAGAATTCTAAGGAGAAATCACAACTAATGCAATATAAGATCCTGAAATGGAAGAAGAACATTAGTGGAAAAAGTCATAAAATTGAAAAAGATCTGAAGTTTACTTAAATTATTGTATCAATGTTAATTTCCTGTTATTTATACTCTAACTATGGCTAGGTAAGACATTAGCATTAGGGGAAGTAGAGTGAGAGGTTTAAGTGAATGCTTGGTATAATTTTTGCAACTTTTCCATAAGTATATAAGTTTGAAATAAAAGATTTGAAAAAGCAACAGGAACAAAAACAGAAAAGTGGACAGGAAGTATACGTGCCTTCAGATTTGCTTACAGTGTGAAGAAAGAAGCAAACATGTAAATTAAAATGAAAGGCACACAAAAAATCATCTTGCAGGCACTGCTCGTATTATGTGTGTACACTACAGAAAGGGGCCGTGGAGAAGTGGTTGATCTCCACTGGAGTGGGAGCGCAGGAAGCCAGGAGGGACTGCATAGCAAATGGGATGCTTGAGGTGGTGGTGGTGGTGGTGGTGTTTTTAACACTATCTGTTTTACTGAGAACCCATTTATGGGCCAGCCATTCATCTAGAAAGTAGTTACTTGGTAGTAAACACAAAAACAGTACTGCTTTCCTGGAGCTCGCATTATAGAAAGAGGTGTCAGATAAAGACATGAACAAAAAAAACTGATATTTTCAGTGCTGTGATGAAAAATAAATGAGCTGATATGTTAGAACACATGTGGGGAGATGGGGAGTTAGATAGGATGACTGGGAAATATCTTTCTGACCTAGTTAGGCTGTTAAGGCCAAGGCATGAATGAGAAGGAGCTAGCCGTGCAAAAAATGTAAGGAGCAAGTAGTTCTATGCCGAAGTACAGATTGGCTGGATTCCAGACCACAAGAACAAATTATTGTGTCCTATTCATCATGACAAAAAGAGGACAGCATGCTGGGCTGTAATGGACAAGAGGATAATAGTGGAAGTTGAGCTGCAGAAGTAGGTTGAGCAGTTGACTTTGTTTTGTTTTGTTTTTTTATTGTGTTGGTTTTGCCATACAATGACATGACATCCCCATGGGTTTACATATGCTCCCCCACCAGAACCCCCCTCCCTCCTCCCTCCCAATTCCTTCCCCCTGGGACATTTTGGTGCACCAGCCCCGAGCATCAACCCTGGGCTGGCGATTGATTTCACATATGATAATTAACATGTTTCAATGCCATTCTCTCATATCATCCCACCCTTACCCTCTTCCACAGAGTCCACCAGTCTGTTCTATACATCTGCGTTCCTTTTGCTGTCTCGCATGCAGGGTTCTCGTTACCATCTTTCTAAATTCCATATATATGTGTTAGTATACTGTATTGTTGTTTTTCCTTCTGGCTTACTTCACTCTGGATAATAGGCTCCAGTTCCATCCACCTGAGGAGAACTGATTCAAATGAATTTTTTTTTTAATGCTGAGTAATATTCCATTGTGTATATGTACCACAGCTTTCTTATCCATTCGTCAGTTGATGGGCATCTAGGTTGCTTCCATGTCCTGGCTATTGTAAACAATGTGGCGATGAACATTGGGGTACACGTGTCTCTTTCAATTCTGGTTTCCTCAGTGTGTATGCCCAGCAGTGGGATTGCTGGGTCATATGGCAGGACTACTTGCAGCTTTTTAAGGAACCTCCACACTGTTTTCCATAGTGGCTGTACTAGTTTGCATTCCCACCAACAGTGTAAGAGGGTTCCCTTTTCTCCACTTCCTCTCCAGCATTTATTGCTTGTAGACTTTTGGATGGCAGCCATTCTGACTGGTGTAAGTGGTACCTCATTGTGGTTTTGATTTGCATTTCTCTGATAATGAGTGATGTTGAGCATCTTTTCATGTGTTTGTTAGCCATTTTTATGTCTTCTTTGGAGAAATGTCTGTTAAGGTCCAAAGACTTATATATAGAAAACTATAAAACACTGATGAAAGAAATCAAAGAGGACACAAATAGATGGAAAATATACTGTGTTCGTGGATTGGAAGAATCAATATAGTGAAAATGAGTGTACTACCCAAAGCAATCTATAGATTCAGTGCAATTCCTATCAAGCTACCAGAGGTCTTTTTCAGAGAATTAGAACAAATAATTTCTCAATTTGTATAGAAATACAAAAAACTTCGTATAGCCAAAGCAGTCTTGAGAAAGAAGAATGGAACTGGAGGAATCAACCTACCTGACTTTAGGCTATACTACAAATCCACAGTCTTTAAGACAGTATGGTACTGGCACAAAGACAGAAATATAGATCAATGGAACAAAATAGAAAGCCCAGAGATAAATCCACACATCTATGGACACCTTATCTTTGACAAAGGAGGCATGAATATACAATGGAAAAAAGACAATCTCTTTAACAAGTGGTGCTGGGAAAACTGGACAGCCACTTGTAAAAGAATGAAACTAGAACACTTTCTAACACCATACACAAAAATAAACTCAAAATGGATCAAAGATCTAATCATAAGACCAGAAACTATAAAACTCCTAGAGGATAACATAGGCAAAATACTCTCCGACATAAACCAAAGCAGGGTCCTCTATGACCCACCTCCTAGAATATTGGAAGTAAAAGCACGAATAAACAAATGGGACCTAATTAAAATTAAAAGCTTCTGCACAACAAAGGAAACTATTAGCAAGGTGAAAAGACAGCCTTCAGAATGGGAGAAAATAATAGCCAATGAAGCAACGGACAAACAATTAATCTCAAAAATATACAAGCAACTCCTGCAGCTCCATTCTAGAAAAATAAACGACCCAATCAAAAAGTGGGCCAAAGACCTGAGCAGTTGAATTTTAAGTATAGCCTGGCATAATTTTGAGTAAATGGTGGTTCCATTAATAATTACACCAGGGCAATAGGAATAAAATGGAACTGTCTGGGCTAAACCTAGACATATGGTCACCTGATAGAGAAGAAACAAGTCATATAGGACTTTGTGAGTCAAGCAAGAAGTACCAATATATTCTAAGTGCATTAGGGAGGCATGGGAAGGAATAGCAGGGGAAGGAGGTGATTTCTTTGGCTGCCAAGTGGGGAATAGACTATTGCGAGCAAAGAATGGAAATGGGAGAACAATTGAAGCCTAGCTAGCACAGAGGGAATGGAGGCTTGAGCTAAGGAAGTAGACATGGAAAAGGAGACTCGCTCAGTTTTGAAGGCAGAGTCAATGAGTTTTGTTTACTCTTGGTAGATAGGCCAGGACTAACCATGATGGTGTGATCACTCATGTAGAGAGCCAGACATTCTGGAATTTGAAGTCAAGTGGGCCTTTGGAAGCATCCCTACGAACAAAGCTAGTGGAGGTGATGGAATTCCAGTTGAGCTCTTTCAAATCCTAAAAGATGATGCTGTGAAAGTGCTGCACTCAATATGCCAGCCAGCAAAAATGGAAAACTCAGCAGTGGTCACAGGACTGGAAAAGGTCAGTATTCATTCCAGTCTCACAGAAAAACAGTGCCAAAGAATGTTCAAACTATCACACAATTGTACTCACTTCACCCGCTAGCAAAGTAATGCTCAAAATTATCCAAGCTAGGCTTCAGCAGTGTGTGAACCAAGAATTTCCAGATGTTCAAGCTGGATTTGGAAAGGCAGAGGAACTATAGATCAAATTGCCAACATCTGTTGGATCATAGAAAAAGCAAAATAATTCCAGAAAGACACTTGTTTATGCTTCATTTGCTATGCTAAAGCCTTTGACTGTGTAGATCACAACAAACTGTGGAAAATTCTTAAAGAGATGGGAATACTAGACCACCTGATCTGCCTCCTGAAAAATCTGTATGCAGGTTAAGAAGCAACAGTTAGAACCGGACATGGAACAACAGGTTGGTTCCAAATTGGGAAAGGAGTATGTCAAGGCCGTATATTGTCACCCTGCTTATTTAACTTATATGCAGAGAACATCATGTGAAATGCCAGCCTAGATGCAGCACAAGCTGGAATCAAGATTTCTGAGAGAAATATCAATAACCTCAGATATGCAGATAAGTAAATAAGTGAAAGTCATTCAGTTGTGTCCAACTCTTTGTGACCCCATGGACTATACAGTCCATGCAATTCTCCAGGCCAGAATACTGAAGTGGGTAGCCTTTCACTTCTCCAGGAGATCTTCCCAACCCAGGAACTGAACTCAGGTCTCCCACATCACAGGTGGATTCTTTACCAGCTGAGCCACAAGGGAAGCCAATGACACCACCTTAGTGGCAGAAAGTGAAGAGGAACTGAAGAGCCTCTTGAAAAAAGTGAAAGAGGAGAGTGAAAAAGGTGACTTAAAACTCAACATTCAGAAAACTAAGATCATGGCATCTGGTCCCATCACTTCATGGCAAATAGATGGGGAAGCAATGGAAACAATGACAGACTTTATTTTTGGAGGCTCCAAAGTCACTGCACATGATGACCACAGCCATGAAATTAAGGTGCTTGCTTCTTGGAAGAAGAGCTATGACCAACCTAGACAGCATATTAAAAAGCAGAGGCATTACTTGCAGACAAAGGTCAATCGACAAAGCTATGGTTTCTCTAGTAGTCATGTATGGGTGTGAGAGTTGGACCATAAAGAAAGCTGAGCACCGAAGAATTGATGCTTTTGAACTGTGGTGTTGGAGAAGACTCTTGAGAGTCCCTTGGACTGCAAGGAGATCCAACCAGTCCATCCTAAAGTAAATCAGCCCTGAATATTCATTTGAAGGACCAATGCTGAAACTGAAGCTCCAGTACTTTGGCCACCTGATGCGATAGGCTGACTCACTGGAAAAGACCCTGATGCTGGGAAAGACTGAAGGTGGAAGGAGAAGGGGATGACAGAGGGTGAGATGATTGGATGGCATCACCAACTCGATGGACATGAGTTAAGCAAGCTCTGGGGGTTGGTGATGAACAGGGAAACCTGGTGTACTACAGTCCTTGGGGTTGCAAAGAATTGGACATGACTGAGTGACTGAATTAAACTGAACCAATTGGCTAGGGATTGTAGAACATTCCATATGAAGGGAGTGACAAGAACAGGTTACAGGGGTGGAGCATATTCTAAAAGCCCATAGTGTTTTTATGGGGAATTTAAAGGGGTGCAGAAGGGCAGGCGACTCCGTCGGAGATATGACTGGGGCCAGATCATCGAAGACTTAGAATCCAATGCTAATTAGTAGATATTGTGATGCCACTGAAAGCACGTAACTTGAAAGTAACATGGTTTGATTTGTTTTTAGAAAAATGACACTCACTCAACTATCCAGAGAATAAAAGGATAAAAGAGAAAGGAACCCTGAAAACAGTGATAGCCTTGCTAGTTAGAGAAATAAATCAGAAACCAGAAATATTTCGAGGGTGGTATAATAAGGTGAGGGACCTTTTATTTTTACTGGAGATTATCTATGCATTCATTAGACACATCCTTGAAGGTCCAGTGGTTTTTACAGTATAATTAAGTGTTGACTCAGGGACTACAAGATAGTGTCACTGAGTCATAAAGAAGTTCCAAGAGGAAAACTTTAGGGACAAATTAATGTCATGTACCATGTAACTTCTGCTGCTGCTCCAGTGCTATTCTTGGCCCACTTGTTTTTAAGCTTTAGCAATCTCTCTCAGACTAGCGTGCCTCACATGCAGTTTTGGCAAGCTAAGCATGGTGGCAGAGCCAGATAACTTGTTCCCTGCAGACTTACAAACTCATGAGCTGTGGGCTGGTAATATAATTTATAGCACACTTTGCCAGCTCTGTGAAACGGCTTTCCGTTTGTAGGGGATTGGGGGCCTGACAAGAAGTCTTTACAGCTTAATCATAACTGTGTTCTCCATTGTTACTGCGGTAGCAGTCTGTTTATGAGGCATCCTAGTCATCTGTCAGACAGTTACAACTTTTTTAGAAAATTTGGCCCGCTAGGCATAACATCAGTCTTTGCTTAACAGCCACACTGATATCCTCTTACCTTAGGAAGTACTAATCCTAGCATTCACCTTCATCTTTTGTGACAAAGGAATTGAGACATAATTATTAGATATTCCATAGCTGTGGCCTTTGCCTTGCTAAAAATTACCTGAGATTACTCTTCCAAAATTCTTATAAAATGATAGAAGGCTTGAGAATAGAAAACTCAGAACGATGCCAGCCATGAACATAATCAAATGCTTATCTTCCTGTAGATTTTCTTTTCTCCCTTGTTTGTGACAATAGGTACTTGACGCTTATACCACTGGACTAACGGGTTTACTTCTATTCCACCATTGCCCTCAGGAGCCTATAACTGATGTTAAAGCTGTACAAATGGGATCTTTGTCCATTTCTAGATCCCCAGTCTAGAACAGTGCTGGAAAACATAATAGGCACTAAAATACAATGTGTTAAAAATAAATAAGCACAGTTCAGTTCAGTCACTCAGTCATGTCCAACTCTTTGCAACCCCATGAACTGCAGCGCGCCAGGCCTCCCTGTCCATCACCTACTCCCGGATTCCACCCAGACCCATGGCCATCAAGTTGGTGATGCCATCCCGCCATCTCATCCTCTGTCGTCCCCTTCTCCTCCTGCCCTCAATCCTTCCCAGCATCAGGGTCTTTTCCAATGAAGACCCTTTTCCAATCACATCAGATGGCCAAAGTATTGGAGTTTCAGCTTCAACATCATTCCTTCCAAAGAACACCCAAGACTGATCTCCTTTAGGATGAACTGGTTGGATCTCCTTGCAGTCCAAGGGACTCTCAAGAGTCTTCTCCAACACCACAGTTCAAAAGCATCCATTCTTTGGTGCTCAGCTTCCTTTATAATCCAACTCTCACATCCATACTTGACTACTGGAAAAACCATAGCCTGGACTAAACAGACTTTTGTTGACAAAGTAATGTCTCTGCTTTTTAATATGCTGTCTAGGTTGGTTATAACTTTCCTTCCAAGGAGTAAGCGTCTTTTAATTTCATGGCTGCAATCACTATCTGCAGTGATTTTGGAGCCCCAAAAAGTAAAGTCAGCCACTGTTTCACTGTTAAGTGATGGGACTGGATGCCATGATCTTAGTTTTCTAAATGTTGTGCTTTAATCCAATTTTTTCACTGTCCTCTTTCACTTTCATCAAGAGGCTCTTTAGCTCTTCTTTACTTTCTGCCATAAGGGTGGTGTCTTCTGCATATCTGAGATTATTGATATTTCTCCCTGCAATCTTGATTCCAGCTTGTGCTTCTTCTAGTCCAGCATTTCTCATGATGTACTCTGCATATAAGTTAAACAAGCATGGTGACAATATACAACCTTGACATACTCCTTTTCCTATTTGGAACCAGTCTATTGTTCCATGTCCACTTCTAACTGTTACTTCCTGACCTGCATACAGGTTTCTCAAGAGGCAAGTCAGGTGGTCTGGTATTCTCATCTCTCTCAGAATTAGCACAACTATTGACTTAAAAACATGCTGTAATGATCTGGAAATGAATAACACAGATGATGTAGAAGAGCATGTTCTACTGAGCAAGAATTGGCGGGGGCAGGGGCAGTGGACTCCTATGTCAACCTTAGACACTATGTAGGATCCAACATTCACTGTAACAGCATTCTAAGTTTTGCAAACTATGTGGAACTTAATTCCAAGAGTAGTTTATTAACCTTGGAATAAATTAGTGAATTTATTGTATCTTCACTAATTTATTAGTGAATCTTGATTGTACGGTACATGAATATAGAGCTGTGAGCTGTCCCTCTGTTAATTCTCTTAGTTACATCCATTAGAAAAAAGTATATTTTAATTCATGTTCATTGTGCATTGGGCTTTCCAGGTGGCGCTAGTGGTAAAGAACCTGCCTGCCAATGCAGGAGACATAGGTACAGGCCCATCACTGGGTCAGGAATATCCCCTGAAGAAGCTCATGGCAACCCACTCCAGTATTCTTTCCTGGAGAATCCCATGGACAGAGAAACCTGGTGAGCTACAGTTCATTGGATCACAAAGAATCAGACACAGCTGAGCGACTTAGCATGCACACATGCCATCATTGTGAATCGGGTGCAATGTCTGGCACAGTTCTTTTGTATTTCCATTATGTAGCTAACTCTGCTTAAGTAGTGTTGGAAGTATAATAGCTTGTAGGTATGTCACGTGTGTGTGTGTGTGTATATATATTTATCTCCTATATACCTAGGAGAGCCCTGGTAGCTCAGGCAGTAAAGAATCCACCTGTAATACAGGAGACCTGGATTTGATCCCTGGGTTGGAAAGATTGCTTGGAGAAGGAGATAGCTACCCACTCCACTGTTCTTGCCTAGAGAATCCCATGGACAGAGGAGCCTGGTGACAGTCCTTGGGGTTGCAGAGTCGGACATGACTGAGAGACTAAGCGTGCACACACTGTATACATATGATATATGTGTATCATATATATTTGTCAACAGGTGCTTCAGTAGATCTTTACGTATTTACATATATGTATACACATATATATGTACCTATACACACACACACACGTCTTTTAATTCACCTCTTTCAGATCATTGCTGATTTTGTACAGCCTGATTTTGGAAGTAGGGTCCCACGTAGGAAAAAAATAAGGTCTTTAATAAGCTCCTTAAGAAAAGAAGTCAAAGCTTTTAAATATTACTTCAGTTTCCTCAATTTTGAAATTAAGTTTTGAATGCAGGTAAATTTAAGTTTCTGACTCTAAATTTTGTGCAGTTCAAAGGAATAATCTTACAACCTCTATACTCTTTTTTTCCTGATAAAATCACAAGAAACTGATTCTACTTTAATCAGTTCATTAGAGTTCTGAAAGCTTCTTCACTGGTTTGACGTTTTTAGAGATGTATTTTATAGTCCTAGGCAACTTGACTTTGGTTCATGTTGAAATACTGTCTCAGTATCAACTTTTAAAATTCCATTCATAACTGAGGTTTGTTGAGTTGGTTCATTGCAGAACAGTTGACAGGCAGAAAGTGTCTTCTCTTTAGCTGCCCTGAAAAACTGGTTTCTCTGGTCTGGCCGTAGACAGTAACTGGGCAGTCACATTCCAGTGAGCAGAGCTGTGTGCTCAACAGTTATCTGCACCTTTAACCCAATTAACTGGAAATAAAAACACCAAAACTAGCCTGGGAAACAAAGCAAGGACGTGCATGCAAGTTTGCCATTAATCACTTAACTGTGTCTGCTCAACACTGTTGTCTAACTTTGTTCTAGAATAAACTAAACATGATAAGTATATGGATCCATTCCATGCCTGCAATCAGTCATCCCCATTGGTGGATCAGAGGTAAAAATAATTTTTATTCAAATTTTTAGCAACCAAATATCATTAGTGATAAGGAGAGAGCAGATGTATTCTCTGGAATACCAACAGGAAGAATATGACAGAGGAAGGCTGCAAGCTTTGGACAAAAAGTGAAAATCTACAGAAATAGAGCTGTCTGTTTTTCAGGATGGAAAGCATAGCTGGATGTCAGGTTCAATCACTGAACATAGTCTGCCTATGACTGTTATGAACCATGCTTATTATCGAAAATAAATAATAAGACTCTAGGGTTGTTGAATGCAGTCTCTACCATTATTATGAAAGTAGACTTGGGGCTTCCCTGATGGTCCAGTTAGTTAAGAATCTGCCTTGCGATACAGGGGACACCAGTTCAATTCTTAGTCTGGGAAGATCCCACATACTGTGGAACAGCTGAGCCCATGCCCTGCAGCTGCTGAGCCCACGAGTCTGTGAGCTGCAACTACTGAAGCCCGCATGCCTACAGCCCATGCTCTGCAACAAGAGAAGTCACTGCAACGAGAGGCCTGAGCATCGCAACAAAGAATAGCCCCCGCGCGACACGACTAGAGAAGGCCTGTGTGCATCCACGAAGACCCAGCGCAGCCAATAAGTAAAATATATTAAAAAGAAAGTAGACCCATTGTATAGGGAATTTGAGATCAAAGGCAAGCAGAATGTCTACCTTATTTCTCTATTTAGCCAAAGTAGACTGTGTAATAAGGAGAAAGATTAGCAAAGCACTGTATTTAGCTCTTTGCTTACAAGGGAAGCCTGGCGTGCTTGGGGTCGCAAAGAGTTGGGCACGACTGAGTGACTGAACTGAACTACACTTTGTGGAGCTCTTTCAAATGTATTTTCTTATATGATTTTTGGAAATGATTGAAGATTTACATAAAGGAAAAGGGAGGTCTGAGAACGTGTGACTCTCCTAAGGCTGCGTGCTCATGAGACGTGGAGCTGGGATGGAATGTTGGCCTCCAGACCCCTAAGCTCTTTCTGCTGGTTAGTGCTGCCTCTAATTTGAAAGTATGCACATGTGAAAGTTATGGGTCATCTCTAGACTTTAGGGAAATCAAAACACATGTGTATGCACATATGCACGTAACATTCATTGACAATCTGTTAATATCAGATGTCTGGATCGCTTAGTAGTCATGCTCTTGGCCACCCCTTTGTGATGGGTAGCTTTTCTTTGAAACCCTGGATCCATTCTCCCCTCTCCACCATACTTTCCCACTGGGTACCCTGGAAGGTACCCTATAGGGACAACATTAACAGCCTCTCTAACCCATCTGTATTCCGGTTGAGTTTGCCCAATGGAAAGCAGACAAGAAAGATGAAAAGAAATGATGAGACTGAGATCCCAATAGTTAATTTCTTGTCTCTGTCCCTATGATGTGATTACTCACCAGCTGTGCCCCTTGATATAAGTCCACAGTCTTGTGAGGTACTCAGTGCTCCCTCGTTCTCTCGCTCTCCCCCTCCCTCATCAGGATTCTGGCAATTGACTTTCCCTTTGCTCTGTCAGGCCTCAGGGTAGTAATAATAATAGTTGGGGTTTGCTTTTAATAACCTTGAATACCATATTACCTCTGGAGGGTTCATCCTTCCCTGTCTCTACCTTTGTGAAACCTCCATACCTTTATTAAACCTTCATCAAATGACCTAATTTGAGTGGGCCATCTATTTCCTCTTAGTATTCTATCCTGGCTAATTATAGTTTATTTATAATAGTTTATTATTGTACATGTTACAAATGGGGAAGCTGAAGCTCAAGAATGTTTCACTGTGAAATAACTTGCAGATCTAGGACTTCCCTGGTAGTCCAGTGGTTAAGACTCTGTGCTTCTAAAGCAAAGGGGCCTGGATTCGATCCTTGGTCAGGGAACTAAGATTATCTCACATGCCAGCACAGCCAAAAAATTAAAAAATAACTTGCAGATCTAAGATTTTACCCAGATTTTCTAACTCCAGGCTTACATGCTCATAGTGACAGCACACTGAGCAATGATTCTGAATAGGTGTGATTGCTGCTGCGTAGTCCCTAAGTGGTGTCCGACTCTTTTGTGACCCCATGGGCTGCAGCCCACCAGGCTCTGCTGTCCATGGGATTTCCCAGATAAACATCCTGGACTGGGATGCCATTCCCTTCTCCAGGGCATCTTCCCAACCTAGGGATGGAACCCGGGTCTCCTGCATTCATTGGCAGGCGGATTCTTTACCACTGAGCTACTAGGGGAGCCCATAGGTATAATTACATATGTGCAATTACAGTCCTGCACAGTAGAGCTTTGTTGAATTGACTCAGAGTCAGATCAATTCTGAGAAACATGCCACCATCATTTATAAATACTGTGTTTTGAAATTTCATAATATGCTCACAAAATAAAGCAGTGGCAGTGGTATCTGGAGGAAAATTGAGTAAGATTCCGTCTAGTCTCTCACCACACCTCTCTGCCTTTTCTTCACCACCAGAGTTAGCCTAAAAAGCAAGTCCTATCATATCACTTCCTATCTTAAAAGTCATCTATGCTGACTAACATCCGAACTTCCTAAGTATGGTTATTTGCTCTGTTATGATAGACCCTCTCTATCTCCCTTCAGTCTTAACTTTACCATTCCAATCCATATCCTCTAGCCCATATGGAATCAATGTGGTTCTCATTTGGTGGGGGCGGGAGGGGTGCCGATTTTTACTCCAAGAGGCTGTTGACAATGTCTGGAGATACTTTGGTTTGTCTTGACTAAACAGACTGCTGCTAGCATCTAGTGGGTGGAGGCCAGGGCCACTGCTAAGCATCCTTCAATGCACAGGCCAACTTCCACAACGTCTGGTTCAGTATTATCACTGTTGAGAAATCCCGTTCTACTTGAGGCGTGTTGAATTCCTCCTGACTCTTGAGTTTGCTGTCCTATAATTACCATTTACCAGATGCTGTGTCAAGTATTGTGTTTAATATATGATTCCATTACATGCCTTTATCTGCTTTGCACCCACACGTATGTTCCCTCAGCTGGAATGCCTTCTAACTCCTCTCTTTGTGGTTCACTCTCTCATTCTTGAAACGTAAGTGAAGTACCAGCTCCCTAATGACGCTAGGCAAAGGTATAGATGCAAGGGCTAAATTCCCACAGCACTTTGTTCATTATTTTTTTTCTTTTTAAATTATTTTTTTTAATTTTCACCATAAAATGTAAATCTATGAAAGAAATGATTATTTTTTTTTAAATTTATTTATTTTTTAATTTTTTAATTGTTTTTGCCATACATTGTCA
>ML664173.1:12026389-12188242 GCA_007570785.1 Antilocapra americana | reverse complement strand
AATAACAAGGTTATAGGGGACTTAAAAATTCTAAAAAAAAAAAGGGGGTATAAAAAAGTTTTAAAAATTTAAAAGATGTTCCTAGTACAGTTATAACTAAGGCTTTCTCTGGTGCTGGTGCGTACGGCGAGGGGTCAGTTTATTTTTCAGACAATTCCTTGGGTCCGGCTTGTACTTCTCATGCTCTATAGACTCCAAACCTGTTGCCTCTGCTAACTTAAGCGTCTTCTGTTTGCTGGTCTTTTATGTGTCTATTCAGCGCTCTGGAGTTTGCCCTGCTCCTGCTGAGTGCGCTTCCCCCGCCCCTTCTGCTCGGCTCTCTGTCGTCCGCCCGGCGCAGTTGGGGAGCGCGGCTTCTCCCCTCCCCTGGCCCAACCGCTCGGCTTTCCCGACGTGCAGCTAAGCACGTCTTCTTAGGTGTGCAGAGCTCCGATCCATCCAGAATCCCCAGTAGTCTTGGTTAGCACCTAGCTCTGTGCGCAATTTGGCCGAGGAAGCCTCGCCGGGGCTGGGCTATGCCCGCTGGTCTCGGGCAGGGGTTGGGTCTGTCCGCAGCCCGAAGGCGCCCAGCTCCGCCCAGCCGGCCGCCTCCCTGCCGACTCCGCCTCACCCTTTGGTCTCGCTGAGGCTGGGTTATGCCCGCTGCACTCGGGCGGGGGCTGGGCCGGTCCGAAGCCCACAGGCGCCCAGATCTCCTCGGCCGGCCGCCTCCCTGCCGACTCCGCATGCCCATTGTTCTGTGCCACCCGGCCGGCCGCCTCTCTGCCAACTCCACACGCCCTTTGTTCTGTGCCACCCGGCCGGCCGCCTCTCTGCCGCCTCCACACCTCTCCTTGTTCTGCGTGGGCCTGGCAGGGGGGCTCTTCCTGGGGAAGGCTACTTCTCAGTCTATCTCCGGTTAGCCCCCTGGGTTGGGTCGCTCAGGCTGCTCCGTTCCCTGAGCGCGCGGCCCGCCCCTCCCTGAGCAGTCCGCTTTGGCTAGTGGGGGGTGGGGCGTCCGCCGCCGCCGCTTCCCTGTGCCTTCCAGCCAGAAATGTAGCTTGCAGGGCTTAGTTATTAATCTGCTTTTACTCCCAGCTATCTTGCTCTCCAAGATTCACCGCAAATCCGCCGGAGAGAATGCTCCCTGGTATTCGGAAACCTTTCTCCTTTTTTTTTTCCTCTTTATTCCAGACTCTCCTTCTGGGACGGATCCCCGCCCCCAACTCTGTCTCTCCCTTTATTTTTTTCTCTCTCTTTTTTCTTTTGTCCTACCTCCTCTCGTCAGCAATGGGCCATCCCTTCAGATGCCCGATGTCCTCTGCCAGCATTTAGATCCTGTTTTATGGAGTTTGCGCGGTCTTTAAAAGTTCTTTTGGTGTATTTATTGGGGAGAGAGGTGGTTTCCCCTTCCTATTCCTCCGCCATCTTAGTTCCCCTCCCCAGAAATGATTAATTTTTAATTGGAGAATAATTGCTTTACTGTGTTGTGTTGATTTGGAGAATAGTTACTTTACAGTGTTGTGTTAGTTCCCACTGCTCAACGGAATGGACCAGCCATATATATATATATATATATATATATATATATAGAGAGAGAGAGAGAGAGAGAGAGAGAGAGAGAGAGAGTTCCCTGTGTTGCACAGTACGTTTTCATTAATTGTCTATTTTATACATAGGATCAATGGTGCATATGAATCGATCCCAGGCTCCCAGTTCCTCCCACTACCTCCCCTTTACCCCTTGGTCTCCATATATTTGTTCTCTATGTCTGTATCTCTATTTCTGCTTCCCAAATAAGACCATCTGTAGAATTTTTCCCAAATTCCACATGTACGCATTGGTGTAAGACATGTGTTTTTCCCTTTCTGTCCTACTTCACTCTGTATGGCAGTCTCTAAGTCCATCTGTGTCTCTACAAATTACCCAGTTTTGTTCCTTTTTATGGCTGAGTACTATTCCATTGCGCATATGTACCACATCTTTTTTATCTGCTCATCTGTTGATGGATATGTAGGTTGCTTCCACGTCCGGGCTATTGTAAATAGTGCTGCTATGAACATTGGGTTTTTTCATTTTGTAGTATTACATTTTACCTGTTTGTGTCTTTAACTCAGAAACAACCAGATTATTTGTGCTCCTGTCACCCCTATTTTAGCACACTATCTGGGACTTCAATATTAATCACTGAATGAATGAGCAAATACTCCTGCAAGCAGTGGATATATTTCTTTTGAAGGATTGTGTTGTGTTTAATTTTTATAAATTAAGTCACATTCTGAATTCAGTGGGAAATTTTAAGATAAAACTGCATGAATTCTCTAAGCAAATGAACATTTTCTTGAGATAATGCATCCTACAAACCAGGATTTCTTTTTTATTTTTGAATACTAAGAATATGCAAATATACCTGCTTGCTTTTCTTAAAGTAGAAAACATCCATCAAAATTTCTGTCATGGCTTCAGGGTGCTTTAACTGTTCGGGGAAGGGAAGGCAATTGGACTGTCTATAATGGCAGCATAATGTCGAGAATGTGAGAAGTTAGTTCTTCTCAGCCTTGTCCACCAGAGGGAGGACATCACCTCGTAACAGTTATGATTCCCTGGAACTATTGGCTACTGTTGGGTCTGCTCAGAGTTAGAGATTTATGTTGCTCCTGCTGCTGCAAAATACAGAATTAGAACCTGGCAGGCATTCCCGCATAGATTTGCACAGTGTTTAAGATCGGCCCAGTTTGGTTAGAGAGGAAGCAATCTGTGTATTTTGGAAGCTTTGTTAGAATAAAACATACTTGGGTAGTGTATGAGGCCATTCGCTGCATGTGAGGTCTTGAAGGTACATGAAGAGAACCTGGTGGGAAAGGTGATTGTTTATTGGTACTTTGCTTACAAGGCTGACCATGAAAGTTCTTTCTACAGTAGATAGTTTAAGGGCCAGTGGATAGTGCTGGGAAGTCTGTTTGATATGCTAAGTGCAAAGTGAGACCTGGGAAGTCTACTACATGAAAGCACATTTTGATAATTATTCATAGGACTGTATTGATGTCAAGGGGCCCCTTATATCTGTCTGTAGCATCACATCAGTTGTGTTGTCTGGTACTTTTGTTTTATCTCTCCCCTATCTGTGCCTACCAGTCTGGCTTTCTCCTTTAAGACTAGAGGAAATGTAAGTGGTGCCACTTCCTAGGATGTGTAAGCAAGAAGAACTTCTGTACCATTCACTTCCTACAGTTCATTTTCCCTATAGTTTTCACTTTGCTTCTTAAGACCTCATCACATCAAAATAAGATACACTTGTAATAAGATTAAAGAATGCTGTTTTCGATGATTTTGTATCTGTTTCTTTGGTGTTTGATGTAATGATTTGATTTTGAAAAAGCTCGAGGAGGATGGTATGGGAAAGCTACCTGCCAGAAACTTCCTCTTTCAAGTTAAACAGGAAAGAATATACTAGCCAAATAATCATTAGTTCCAAGTAACGAAAGGAGCACATCGCAGTGTCATAGATCTCAAACAACAGGAGCACGAGAAATGATTCTGAAGCCAAATCAGGAGAAATGGTCAAACATGATAAGGCTGCCGACTCTGAGTATAGTCCTCAGGTACAATACTGTCTGGATGATAAAAAAAAAATAGTTGAGAAGTCATTCTAAAATGCCTTTAGAGGGAAAGAAATAGACTGAGCAGATGTTCTTATCTGGTCTTGCCTTTAAAGAATAATGGGAATGGCTGTGGGGGCCAAATGCACTCAGCAGAAACAGACAATAGGACTGAGGGTCAAGAGAGAAGCCACCAGGACTGAAGGGATGAGAAGTCCTAAAGTATTATCCCCCGCCCCCACCCACCACCACGGCCTTGGGAGGCACTCTTCAAGTAGGTGGTACAGGATATTAACAAGGCTTCAGAGATAACACACAGCCTTGCAAGCTAAATGATGGTTACACACAGTCTTGACTGGGCATTTTATTTCTCCCATCCACTTCCTTCCACATTGCCATCTCTCAGCCTACAGGAAAAAAAGTACATAAAACGAAAAATATGAAGCCATTAAATTGTATTTGATTTTGAAAGCCAGTAAGTTACTGAAACTACATCTGAACAATTAGAAACTCTGGACAAAGCCACCTGAGTGTGAGCAAGAAAGGCGATGATAAGACAGTGCAAATACAAAACAGCAGCAAATAAGATTTTTAAAAATAGATCTTGTCATGTGTCTAATCAATCGCCAGCCCAGGATTGATGCTCGGGACTGGTGCAGCGAGATTTCCCGGGGGGGAGGGAGGAGGGAGGGGGGACCCGGAGGGGAAGCATATGTAAACCCATGGTGATATCATGACAATGTATGGCAAAAACAATAATAAAAAAAAAAATAGATCTAGCTTAGAAGACTGAAGGAATTTGATTTAGAAGAAAACAAACCCAAGGACAGAAAACTTTCTCATAGGCTGTATACTCTGTAACTCATTTGCACTGCAGAATATTGTCAGAAATCTTAATTAATCCTGCAAGACTCCATCTCCCATGCTAGTAAGGTCATGCTTAAAGTCTTGCATGCTAGGCTTCAACGTTATGCGAACCAAGAACTTCCAGCTATCCAAGCTGGGTTTAGAAAAGGAAGAGCAACCAGAGATTAAAGTGTCAACATTCACTGGATCATACATAAAGCTAGGAAATTGCAGAAAAACATCTACCTCTGTTTCATCAACTACACCAAAGCCTTTGACTGTGTGGATCTTAATAAAGTGTGGAAAGCTCTTAAAGAGATAGGAATACCAGCCCATCTTACCTGTCTTCTGAGAAACCTGTATGTGGGTCAAAAAGCAGCAATTAGAACCCTGTATGGAACAACTGACACGTTCAAGATTGAGAAAGGAGTACGACAGGGCTGCCTGCTCTCACTCTATTTGCTTAATTTATGTGCTGAGCACAGGGTGCGAAAGGCCAGACTGAATGAGTTACAAGCTGGAATCCAGATAGATGGGAGAAACAGCAACAACCTCATATATGTGGGTGCTACCACTCTAAAGGCAGAAAGGGAAGAGGAACTAAAGAGGCTCTTGATGAGGGTGAAGGAAGAGAGTGAAAGGGCCAGCTTAAAACTAAGTATTAAAAAAAAAAAAAAAAAAAACCAAGATCATGGCAAATGGCCCCACTACTTCTTGGCAAATGTATGGAGAAAAGGTGGAAGTAGTAACAGATTTCCTCTTCTTGGGCTCCAAAATCACTGTGGGTAGTGACTGCTGCCA
This sequence comes from Antilocapra americana, assembly GCA_007570785.1. Classification (NCBI taxonomy): domain Eukaryota; kingdom Metazoa; phylum Chordata; class Mammalia; order Artiodactyla; family Antilocapridae; genus Antilocapra; species Antilocapra americana. Next base: position 12,183,017 of record ML664173.1, on the reverse strand, counting down.
TGAAATCAGAAGGCATTTGCTTCTTGGCAGGAAAGCTATGATAAACCTCGACAGTGTGTTGAAAAGCAGAGACATTACTCTGCCAACAGAGGTCTGTATAATCAAGCCTATGGTCATCCCAGTGGTCATGTACGGTTGTGAGAGCTGGACTATAAAGAAGGCAGAGTGCTGAAGAATTGAAATGCCTTTGAACTGTAATACTGGAGAAGACTCCTGAGAGTCCCTTGGATGGCAAGGAGATCAAACCAGTCAATCTTAAGGGAAATCAACCCTGAATGCTCAGTTAGAAGGACTGATGCTGAAGTTGAAACTCCAGTATTTTGGTTATCTGATGCAAACAGCTGACTCATTGGAAAAGTCCCTGATGCTGGAAAAGATTGAGGGAAGAAGGAGAGGAGGGCATCAGAGGATAAGATGGCTGGATGGCATCACTGATGCAATGGATATGGACTTGGGCAAACTTTGGGAGATGGTGAGGGAAAGGGAGGCTTGGCATGCTGCAGTCCATGGGGTCACAAAGAGTCAGACATGAATGGGTAGCTGAACAACAGCTTAAGAATTTGAAGAAAATATAAAAAACAGAGTGAATGGGAAAGGGGAATTATATGTGGCATATCTGAAAGCCAAATGTCATCACATAACTTAATTGAAATAATTAGTAACAACATGAGGGCAGAGGATACATGGCTAAATATTGATGTATTGACAGAAGGAAAAAGCTTCAGATCATCACAGAGAGTGCTGATGAAAAGTCAAAGAGATTAAATCCATCATCAAGAAACTAAGAGATATGGGGGACAGACAAGTTAATTGAATCTCTGAAATAGAAAAACGGGGTTCTTCAACAAAGAGATTACCTAAATTTCAAGCCAGAATTTTGTTCTTAATATAAAGAACTAATTCTAAACTTCAAAAATAGCATGGCGGCCTCTAAGAAAATCAGATAGAGTGCATTTAACACTGAGACGTGTATTGATTATGTTATTCACCTGACTGTTTAGAACCAGGCTTAGAGAAGTTCATGAGTAAAGGACTTTTGAAAATAATGGTGATCTTGGTCACTAGCAATTCTGAAAGGACATATAGATCTATGATACTAGTATCAGTGAGTGAAATGGCAGACCAGCCAGACAAAAGAATCAGAAGATAGACAGAGCCATGAGTTTCTAGATGGTTGTGCACATTTGCTGTACTCAGATTAATTCGAGAAGGAGATGGGAAAGGCTTGAGAGTATTCCTTAAGCACATATACCTCCATCAGTAAGGGGAACAGCCTATTGGCTCAAGGGGCTTATGTACAGCTTCTTAACTGAATGAATGACAAGCTACGTTTATCATCAGGGGAAAGTCTTTAGGAACTAGGCTTAAAGCCAAAACCACTTTTATCCTTGGTGGGGTGGGCTGGAGGAATGTGCATATTCCCAAGACTGACAGGAGGGGCAGCTTCCGAGTGCTAGTCCCTGGCTGAACATGAGACAAAGTCTTAAACTTCCTGAGCTGTGCAATCGGCCTCCAAGTCACACAAATCCAACAGACAATAGGTAAAAAAATAACTGACCAAGGGGGGCTTAAGTGTAATAGTTGAGCAGTAAGTGGCTTATACTGACCCAAGAAAAACACCTAGAAAGACAGGCTGAAAAATAAAAAAGGAAGAAAAAAATCTGAACAAGAGCCTTCACACTGCTGGGAAAATATATCACAGAATTAGTTTAGCCAGTGGCTCAGACGGTAGAGAATCTGCCTGCAATGCAGGAGACCTGGGTTCAATCCCTAGGTTGGGAAGATTCCCCTGGAAATGGAAATGGCAACCCACTCCAGTATTCTTGCCTAGAAAATACCATGGACAGAGGAGCCTGGAGGACGGCATAAAACCAATGAACAAAGAGAAGGAAGTAACCCTGGTGGTGGTCAGGGAGGGGAGTTTATCCAGACTTGCTACAATCTGTTACTTAAAATGTCCAGTTTTCAACAGAAAATCATAAAACATAGAAAGTAAAGAATAAAGTGCGACCCATACACAGGAATACATACAGGCAATAGAAACTGCTCAGATGCTTAGCAGACAAACTACAACAGTTCAGTTCAGTTCAGTTGCTCAGTCATGTCTGACTCTTTGTGACCCCAAAACTACAACAGAGCTATTATAAATATGTTCAAGGGAAATTTGGGGAATTAAGGGAACCTGTGCAAGATTTAAAGCGAAATAAGATGACAATGATTTATCAAATAGCTAATATTAATAAAGAGATTAAAATTTTAGATATCTATATATATTTTGCAACTCCAAAATTTCCCTCATTTGGAAATTGTTTCTCTCCCTCCCTACCTATCTATATGTATTTTCTAACTATCTAAAAGTACAATAATCCAAATGAAAAATTCACTAATAGGCTCAACAATAAGTTTGAGTTAGCAGGAGAAAGAATCTGCAAACGAAGATAAATATATAGAGATTACAAAGTCTAAATAGAAAAAAGAAAAATAAGTGAAGAGAAAGAGCATCAGATAGATATGGGGCATCATTAAGTGTACCAACAAATGTGTGATGGCAGTCCTAGAAAAGTGAGAGGGAGAGTAAGACAAAAAATATCTAGAGAACTGATGATTGAAAATTTCCCAAATTTGAGGAAAAACACTAATTTACACATTGGTGAACCTCAAATAGGATCAGTGCAAAGAAATTCATTCACATCCATCCTCATTATGATAGAAACATTGAAACCCAGAAAGAAAATCTTGAAACAGCAAGTCATCATATACAAGGGATCACAGTAGAATGACAGCTGATGTCTGTTCAGAAGCAATGGAGGCCAAAGATGGTGAGTTGACATTAGAAGTGCTGAGAGGCATATATCAGCAACCAAGAATTCTATAGTCAAAAAAAAAAATCTATCTTTCAAAAGTGAAATAAAGGTGAATCCAGGTAAACAAAAAACAGAGACCTCATTGCTAGTATACTTGCCATGTAAGAAGTACTCAAAGAAGTTCTATAAACTGAAAGAAAGTGGCAGCAGGCAGTAATTTGAATCTTCATGAAAAAAAAAAACACAAAAAGTTCCAGTAAAGGTGGCTGTGTAGGTAGTGATGAAAAATACAACTAAGCATTTCTTTGTCTTTCTTTTCTTAACTGATTTAAAAGGCAGTTACATAAAATAATCTATAAAATTGTGTTTTTGGGTCTGTAGCACGTAGAATTGCAATATATTTGACAATAAAACAAAAATGAATGAAGCTATTATACTGGAGAAAGGGAATGACACCAGACGGTGTCATTTGAAGCCACAAGAAGAAATAGAGACAGAGATGGTAAGTAAGCTTAACTTTAAAAATCTCTGTAAGTATATCTGAGGTCTCCTTGCTTCACTTCTTAAAAAGGCAGAAGTCTTTATAAAGCAATAACTATAACAATGTATTTTTGAGTTTGAAACGCATACAGACATCATGTGAATAACAATAATAACACAAAAAGGAGGAAGATATGAGAGCATTTAAGAGTAAAATTTCTATGTCTTACTGGAATTAAGTTCGTATAAATGGGAAGTAGATTCTCATCAACTAAGATTTATGTTGTAAGCCCTAGACCAACCACTAGGAAAGAAGCTTTTAGTTAGTTAATTATATAGTTGTTGTTGCTAAATCTGACTGAGTCAAGTCTGACACTAAGTCAAGTCTGACTCATTTGCAACCCCATGGACTGTAGCCCACCAGGCTCTTCTGTTCATTGGATTTCCCGGCCAGAATACTGGAGTGGGTTGACATTTCCTCCTCCAGAGTATCTTCCTGACCCAGAGATAGAACCCACATCTCTTGAGTTGGTAGAGAGAATCTTTACCACTGAGCCAACTAGGAAGCCCAATTATATAGTTAAGAATCATCAAAGATATTAACATAATATGTTAGATATTCACTTAAAGCAAGAGGAAGTTCTAAAAGAGGGACAAAATAGGAGAACTGTATAAGTATTGTTATCTCAGCATTTCATGATGAAGTCTTTCAACACTCAATCATCTGATAGACTTTAGATCAAATAACGTTCCTCCTTTAGACTCCTTTTCCCTCAAATTAGTATTCCATTCATGGTACCCCTTGTATTTGAAATATTTTAAGCAAGTTAATATGAATTCTGAAGCAAATTTATGTTCAGCTGATTTCTATATTAAATTTTCTGCTTCATCACCTTCCCCTGAAAAATACTATGTTAGTAATAGAATATACTCACCAAGATAACACGCAAAGGTATACACTGAGGTCCATACTCCATTTTGTACCATTAGATGGTTAACTATACCCTCACCTTATATTTATTCTCTGACACTGCCAGTATTGGCATAAAGATGCATATTCTCTCACTACATATATCTAGAGGGATAAAGTTGGCCATTAATTTTGGAATTATTTAAATGGAATGCATCCAAATGACCATTTCATGGTTCACCAAATGCCTGTGTACGTTTTAAAAAGGAGTGTGCTTGAGTGTAGGTATCTATAGTAGAAAGTCATAGCAGTAACCAATGGTGTTCATAATCATAAACACACGCAGAGCATTGTGCATAGTAATGCATAACAGGATATCATTTAGAAATCTGTATCACTGGACTTCCCTGCCAGTCCAGGGGTTCAGACTCTGCAATTCCTCCACGGGGGGGTCCAGGTTTGATCTCTGGTGGGGAATTAAGATTCCACATGCTGCACTGTGTGATAAAAAAATATACTAGGTTTCAGTGAACTTCTTAAAAAAAAAAACAGAAATTTCTGTTTATGTAATTCTATATGGTCATAAAATACAACTTTGAATAATGGCATGTATGTATATATCTGTGCACACATGTACATATATGTACACATACACAAGAATACCACACGCTGCCATGAAGCATTATAGATGTGCTTTGGGTGCTAAGAAACACAGGGGTGCTTCTGGTACAACTCTGGAAATCATTAACTATACAGCTGTGATATCAGACTGCCTGCATTTAACCTCTAGCTTTGCCGTTTGTTACATGTGCAACCTGGTATCTATAGACTATAATAATAGCGTCTTCTTCATAATGTGCTTGTGAGGATTAAATGTCATCTTAATGCATGTGAAGTCTTAGAAAGCGCAGGCAAATGGTTTAAGTGCTCAGTAAATTTTAGTGATCAGTATTGATCTTTTGATTCTGCTCTTTCAGGAGATAGGGGTTTCTCTTGCATCTGAAGCATGTGGTATATTTAGATTATGCTTCTCATCTAAGAGCAGATCTTCAAATATGTTTTCATTTTGATGGTGTCTATTACTGTCCCACCCTTATTTGTGACCCTTAGAGTTTGCAAATTGTGATAGACAACTATTAGCATGTCAGTTTTTACCTGGGTGATGGTTGATTCCCAGGGATGACAAGTGTATTTATCGTTTTTCATGCACCTTTTGTGTGTGGTGTAAGTAAGGTTGGGGGTACGATGATGACACAGGCTATTCTGAGAACCTTCTGTGTGGTCTGCCCAGTCTCTCCAATCTGTTCGTGTTCCTTTTATACAGGAAGACAGAAGATGTTTATCTCTTTGTTAATCATTCATTTACTTCTCAGTATCTACCCAAATCTGTTGATTTCTTTGTAATGTCAAAGCACCTTTATATAACTATTCTCAAAATATGCTTGATGCTTCTGTTAAAGTTTGTTATTATCTGAGCATTGCCCTCTTTCTTTCTTTTTTATGTGGAGATACTGTTTTGTCTGCCTGTCAAATCTGATGCCACCACTTTTCATTAAAAACTCCACCCATCTACCAAGACCAGTTTCAGACTACCCCATGTACTCTGCTCACCTGCATGCTGTAGTCTCTCTCTTCTGAATGCCCCTGGCTTTATTGATACACCTATCCTGGTCATTTAGCCCCTTTTAAATTCTAGTGCGGTTATTTGTGTGCACTGATTCTGCCTTCAGGACAGGGATCTCGTTTGCTTCACCTTTTGTACCCTCCATAGTGCATATGTGCTCAGCCTTGTCCGACTCTGGTGACTGTAGACCGCCAGGCTCCTCTGTCCATGGCATTTTCGAGGCAAGAATACTGGAGTGGGTTACCATTTCCTTCTCAAGGGGTCAGTGTGTATAGGAAAGTAGCAAATACTTGGCAACAGCAAATATATAATAAGCACCTCTTCAATGCCAGGGACTGACCTCGGTAATGATTGGCTTCACAGGAATGCGAGTGATGCTCTTCGTCCTGCGTTCTCTAAAAATATTTGCTCAATGAATGATTCAACAGATTCACATTTTGAACAATATGATGCTGCAGAACAAGTCCTGGACTCCGTATTGGATATACTGGATTAAAATCCAGACTGTGTGACTTTGGGATGATAATACCCACCCCCACCATGAGCTACGGTTTTCTGTTCGAAAGTAGGAATAACAGACCCACCCTGTGGTGTTAAATGGGATAACATATTGGAGGGGCTGGAGGGCTCATAACCAAAGTGTTTGTTTGGATCGGCGAAAAGGTGAGCTGCTCCTTTTCTTATAAAAGGAATAAAACGGCTGGTTTTCAAAGCTGTCCTTAGCATTCATTGTTGTTCTAGCCCTGGCTCTTATCAATCTTCTTGGGATGTGCCAAGCTGACTCCCATAAGGCCTGGCCACTAGGGATGCCCTGAGGCCCGGCTCTACTGTTGTTCTTTCCTCTTCCCAGCAGCACCCGGCAAGTGTGTATTTATTTGCTCTGGTGGTTATAAACTGCTCCTTCTCTCAGGTTCTTCATGAAGTACTCACAGGATTCAAGTTTTGTTTAGTGTCTTGTTTGGCTTTGTCGTATCTACAGTGTAAGAAAGAAAGTCTCTGAGTTGTGTCTGACTCTTTGCGACCTCATGGACTGTAACCCACCAGACTCCTCTGTTCATGAGATTTTCCAGACAAGAATCCTGGAGTGGGTAGCCATTTCCTTCTCCAGGGGATCTTCCCAACCCAGGGATTGAACCTTGGTCTCCTGCATTGTGGGCAGACGCTTTATCATCGAGGCTACCAGGGAAGCCCAGAATTACAATTACTACCATCTGTGAGGACATTTTGACTTCTGCAGAATGACTTCACATTCATGATTTAATTTGATGCCATTGGCGAGTCAGTGAGCATGGTAGAGCAGGGACCAAGGCCACCAGATATCCTTTGCAAAAGAGGAAATAGACCCTCAGCCTTTAAGGGGCCTGCATCTAGCTTAAAAGTGGCAATGGAGATTGAGCAAACGCAAGCCCCAGTGTTAGTTGCTCAGTCGTGCCCAACTCTTTGAAGACCCATGGACTGCAGCCCGCCAGGCACCTCTGTGCATGGGAATTTCCAGGCAAGGATACTGGAGTGGGTTGCCATTTCCTTCTCCAGGGGATCTTCCCGACCCCGGGATTGAACCTGGGTCTCCTGCACTGCAGGCTGATTCTTTACCAACAGAGCTACCAAGGAAGCTCCCAAACACAAGCCACCTGTCTGCAAAGTAGGCGCGTCTCCATTCTACCCTGTTTACCCTGGAAGCAAAGGCAAACGCTGACATCTGTCCTCCTAACCATCTCTTCCTTTCTTCTCTGCAGAGGCGTCCATCCTGAGCTATGACGGTAGCATGTACATGAAGATCATCATGCCCATGGTCATGCACACCGAGGCAGAGGACGTGTCCTTCCGCTTCATGTCCCAGCGAGCTTACGGGCTGCTGGTGGCTACTACCTCCCGGGACTCTGCCGACACCCTGCGTTTGGAGCTGGATGGGGGGCGTGTCAAGCTCATGGTTAACTTAGGTATCGTATGAAGTACCCTCTGCCACTCCGTTTGGGCTTGTCTTCCCTTTCTTTTCCGATTTTCATTGGTTTGATTGAATTCTTTGTTTGTTTCTTGAAAGTTAGCTGCTCACCTCTTGTTTAATAGACCGAGGATAAAACCCAACAGCAACAAACACCTTCTCCTTGTTTCTGCATGAGGTTTTTGATGTCAATTTCTGGTTTCTGACAGTGGTGGTATTTCTTTACTAGAAGATTCGTTTTCTAAGTTTCCTTTCTTGGTTTTTTGGAATCGTTTAGCTTTGTGTAAAACACGCTACTTTGGTCCATCTTTTGATCAATCCCATTCTCATTAAGTCCAACTCCTCGGTCACCACTCAAAACAGTCAAAGTTAGAGTGCGGGGACAGGGCAGGAGATGGAAGCAAGATAGGAGGGTGGTGTTGGAGGGAACAAAGCCACATGAGTGGGATGAGAAATGCATTGTTTGACGCTCCACAGGACCAATCCCATGGGAAATTCTCGTGGCCTTGACAACACCACTATCTCCTTATACTTTCTCCTAGTAGGGAGGACAAGTCACACTGTTTCCATTGCCCCACTGGAGAAAATATACTCTGAGTTCAGAGTCTGACACATGGAGGGGCAGTGTGTCTCCTGATATGTACCTCCTTCTTCCATCCTGACATCCCTACCCTCATTCAGCAGCCCTTTTTATAAAGATGATTAAGTCACATGACTACGAGTTACTCTGTTCTCATATAACACATATCCGTTTCCTTCATGTTGAAAAATTGGCGATTTCAAATTGTAGCTTTATTGAGAAAGGGCCTCTTCTACTGTAATTACTTATTTTTATACTTTGGAAATTCCTCTTTTTATTGCCTCATATTCTTTTGGGCTACTGGCCTTGACTGAATTCTAATCAATATGCTGTGCAAAGTGGGGACCTCTTGGTTTTTGGAAGGAAAAAAAAAAAGGCAATCTTTATTTCTGTTGATTCTACTCAATAGAAAGTCAATGTCTTGTGTTGATACAGCTGAGTTCAAACTTTCTAAGCCTATGATTGGTTTGAGGATGTAAAATGTGTTTAGATTCACAACTCCTTCCTAAAGATGTCAGTGGGATGGCTTGTCAGAGGCGTGGGGATGACATGGTGGACACATATAGCAGATACAAGATGGCCCAGAATCCTAGATGGTCTGCTGGGAAGGTGGGAAATCCATACCAGTCTTATCTGCTGTCAGGTCAACTGGTTACCCTTGAAAGCTGCCTGTTCTACAATCCTAAAAATCTCTAGGACACAGAAGACTGTTTTGAGCAGTGGCCCGTTTAGTTGTGTCTCTTCTTTTTTTTTTTTTTTTTTTTTTCCTTATTTGCATTTTTTACAATACTCTGCCGTTTTTCTTTTCCAGCCACATTTGATTTCTGTTGTCAGTGTGTCTCCTGGTTTTTCTTTTGTGTACGTGTGTGTTTGGTTATTTTGGGTTTTGTTTTTTTCTCTCTTGCTGGATCTTTGTGAGTGTTCTTAAGTTTTCCAATCCTCTCCACCATCAGCCATGGTAAATCAAAAGATGGTATTCAACCCTTCAAAGGCCCAAAGCCTGCGGCCCGCATAGCAAACAGCCTTGAGAACAGACTGTACTGAGCAGCCTACAGGGGCTGGCATTCCCCGGTCCCCTCCACCTTCCCCTCCCTGTACCATCCTTCCCGCCTGAAGCCACCCAACCAGAGTGCATACCTGAAGCCCACCATCAGTAGCTGGCTGTCAGCTTCTCTGAAAAACAACAGAAAAAATTAAAACCAAGAACAACCCCTCCCGAACCCAAATGATAACAAATATGACCTACTTAGCTCCCAGAAAAGAGGATTTAGTGTCAATTTTTAACCATCTATTTTAAGGTAAGAGAGAGCCAGAGACATAAGAAATATTCAGCCCTTTGGGGTTCTAGGGAAATGCATATTGCCTTTAAGCAGATAAATCCTTTTTTTTTTTTTTTTCCTTTTTAGATGTTTTGTAAGATTAGAAGGCCAACTGTGACAAGTCTCACACCTTAGAAAGAAAAATGGAAGTGGAGGGAGATAAAAGGGGATGATTCAGAAAGATGAACAGTTTCTCTTTCTCTCCCTGTCTGTCTCTCTCCCTTTCACACATACACACACACACGGAGTCATAGATTCCAGATGTATTCCTAGAATCATTTTTTTTCCATTTTAAACTCTCATGAAAATCCAGGCAACATGCATTTTTAAAAGACTCTGCTCTAGCCTCCTGGCTCCTTTCTGCACATGATCAGTGTCCCTACCTCTGGGCTGAGGCATCTTAGTTGAGTGAGTCTACCCCGGAGAGCACTGTTCTGCTCTAGGAACAGTGGTGACTTTTTCCTCTGAAGGGTATGGTTCACCACAATGACTAGTTTGAATTACATGGCTTTCTTTCAACCATAACATGGAAACTGGACTTGAATTCCTTGAAGTCTACATACACACTCCATACACATGCTTTGTTTGAAGGTTCTGTTCCCCTCCCTGCCCAGGGTATACCCCTTCATAAATGCTTTCTCTCTCCCAGTCATGAATTCATGTTACCCTTTTTTTGATGATAGTAGTAAACATCTCCAAGCAGCGTGTGCATTTATGTACAAAATTCCCATCACTAATTTTAGATGATCCCTCCCTCCATTTAAGTTATGTCTCTTTTCTAGCACAGGGGCTAATGATATTCCAATTTATTTCAAATTGTTCACACATATAAACTCATGATATAAATGTCTATATTCTTCTAGATGTCAAGGGAGACTAGGCTTTTCCAAGGGTCTTGCTTTCTAAAGATGGCCAGCTGTGGCAACAGCAAGCATGGGCAGTGTCTGGCTAAACATAGCAGGTTTTTCAAAGCTGTGAGGTTGACTATTGACTAATCATATTTTGATCTCTTAGTATTAAAAGCTATAATCACAATTTTAATATCATAGTATTTTTAAATATTTAAAACACCTTATTTTAATCCCACAGTAAGTTTGTGAGATAAATCAGTTAAATGTTTTTATGACTGCTTGATAGACTTGAAACAAAGAAAGTAGGTCACAGAGGTAGGACTACCCATGTTTCTAAACTACTCGATCATCCAGAGTTATCCATTGCCTCCACAGATCAATACTGTGGATCAATGATGTGATGGACTTAATGACTTCTGACTGCTTCATGATGGTCACCTTTTACAGATGCGCAGAAGGCACCTTTATGCCTTAGTGCTTGGTTTGAATGGAGCCAAAAAGTCCATCAGCATTGGTGCAGCCTCATTCATGGGCCTGTAGAATCCTCAGCAAGATGCAGGCTGCCCTTCTTCAGTGGCGGAGGCTTGTAGGCAGTGTCATGCAGCTTGGTTAATTGCATTCAGATTTTCCAGATGCTCTCTCTCTTTGGAAGCAGAGGAAGTAGGTCACAGAGGTGGGACTACCCATGTTTCTAAACTACTCAGTCATCATGGGTTATCTGTTACCCAGGCAGAGAAAGTACTACTGTCTACTCTATCACTGAAGGCCCACAACTCCTAGAAACGTTTACCTCTTCCTTGTTCAAACCAAAGCTCATCATTATAAAAAATAACACTTCTCCTTTTTAACTAAAATGAAACCAAAAAAACCCCAAAACAGAATGAACATCATACACACACATCCACACCCCTCAAATACATGCCAAGGCTCAGGCAGAGAGAGAGAGAGCTTCAGCTGTTACGAGCTCTAAAGGGGATTGCCTTGCCAGGACAGTTCTGCTGCTTTGTTTTTCATTAAGAAGTACATTCTCACTAGCAAGACCACTCTCTCTGACCCTATGAACAAGGGGCTGGGGTAGATTTTTCTTCCCAAGCATATGCTTCAAGTAAGGTAACAAAATCATTCTCCACTTCTCAACTGAACATACCCAGTTGTTTGCTGTCTTGAAAGCTCCAAGTCCTCATGTTGATTTAAAGACACCATTCAGTTCATGGGACCACTTGGATGAATCCAGAAAGACGAGCCTGACCCAGCACCTCTGCCTAGATCAGGTCCTTGACAGAGATGAGATCCTCAGCGGCTCAGAAACCCAAGCAGAAAACCACTTCTCGTTTCAAGTTCTTGGGTTTGTCACTTTAGGCTCCCTCTTTCCCTTTCCTTCCCTGAAGCATGCCCGCACACCTGCTTCACCTCTTTCTTGAATCCACGAGGGAAGGGCATTTCTCCAGCAGCTGAGACCTCACCTCTCCCCCTCCACCCATGCCCTCCCCTCCCCAGTCCCCACCAGGGGCATGGCCTCCTCTGTCTGGTGATCGTACCAGTTGCTCCAGGGCTGTTTGCTCCCACTTTTCTGTTGCGGTTGACGACACATGACAAACCTAACCGCACGAAACCAAACCCAGATTTTTCTCAAGAGATGTTCTGGGGAACAAATCAGCATCCTGCCCCCACCTTCCTCAGAATGCTTGGGTGTTGTAAATTGCTCATATCTGGATTCACATAGTTTTGTTCTGCCCCATCACTCACCAGTGGTTCCTTTCACACTGACTTGCTTAAAGTGATTTACTGTGGGGCATTTAAAAGGTGGCATTATCTTCCCATAAGCCCTCCAAAACTATTGGGTTAACTTTAGCTAGAAGAGCACAGTTTCTAGCGGCATTTTTTTTCCCCTGTAATTTTCTCTCTTTCCTCAATCATTTTCCTTTTACCTTTTAATGTCTGGCTTTAAACACATTCTTATGGGAATTCTTATGATCATAAAAAAACAAACTCAGGTTCAGGTGGGCAGCCTGCTAACAGCACACCTAAGACATGTCTCTGACCGTTCTGCCCAATCACTTGCCCCTTAACCCTGTGCTTGACCTTCTGTGCCCTGTGCCCATGACTCCAAGCAGATACTAATAAAAGGATAGATGCTCTCATCTCTGACCCAGAATACCTTTTCTGGTGACCAGAACTGGAAAAAACAGCCATCTTTTTATTCCCTCTATTTCCCATTTTTTTAAAGGAATTTTCTCTCTTCAATATGCAGGGTCACAGGATGGAACAGATGGGATGTCAAAGGTGCCCAGGATCACCTCCCCATGCACCCAACTCGCCTTCTCCTCGAATGCTGTGGCACTTGATTCAGTCTGAGTATTCAGGCAGGAAGACGGAGTTGGGCTCCATGAGGGGTTGGCCTGGGGACCTTTGAAACCACAGCAGAAACCCCAGTCCATTCGGCTAACATCATACAACTCCTTGTACCCAGCACCCTACCCCGCCTCTCTAAAATCTGGGACGGGTGTTTGTGCGGTTAGCTGTTTGCAAGTGGCCATTTTATGACAGGAAATGACCAGGTGGTGTTAACCCTTTCCTTACCTCTGAAGACGAAGGCACGTCTGCCTATGTGAATTTCTATTGCATTTGGGGCCTGACTTAAAGAGGGTGGAGGGAGTTTGGTTCTAGAAAAAGAGAAAGGGTTAAATACGGCCCTGAGAAACAGAGTTTTAAAAAATGATACACTATATCAGACCAGTGATATTATCTTTGGAATATTAAAACAAAAATTGTATCTTTGCTACTTTTAAAGAGCAATTTCAAGAAAAACCAATTATAGAGGGAAACAAAATGTAACCTGCATTTGGTGGGGAAATTTCTGCAGTATTTTCCAAGTTTAACAAAATTAATATTTCAAAGTCCATGTTTGAAATTCTTTAGTAATAATGAATAGGATTTTTGAAAGAAAGAAAAAGAAGCATACTTGGTGTCTATTGTGGATATATATGTATACCAGTATATATCTCTATACATATGTGTATATATATGTGTGTGTGTGTATATATATATGTATCCAACTTTATGAAACAATATACTGTACATATACACCCACCCTTAAACTTGTGCATACTGTATATATATATATAAAATGGCCACATTTCTTGCGTGTGTCTGTCCCCGGAAGGGTGGACTGATTGTTTTTGGATGTCTGCAGCTGTTACCTTGAAGGATGCAATTTCATCTTTCATTTATTTTTCCCCATCTAGACTGTATCAGGATAAACTGTAACTCCAGTAAGTTTTCCCTCAAGTTTCATTTTGTTCTTTAAAAAAGAAAACTGACTTTATTTTATTTACTGTTTTATGAGCTGTTTTTCATTTGAATTATTTTATTTTTTGATGATGGAGTTGGGGGGCACTGGGATTGACAAGCTGACGGGCTGGGGTGACGGTTCGGGCTGAGTGTGGCCCGAGATGGGTTCTGGGTCGAAGCAGGCCCTCTCTTCTTTCCTTGCATTGGTTGTATATGCAGAAAAGGAGGACAGGGCACCTGGCTAATGAAATAGTTTGACAGTGAATTGAAATGGTAATTTGTTGTTTTGGGAAAATAACTCTCAGGGCTGGACGAAAAGTGTCAGAGCAACCATAACGCACTTCTCCACTACCGAAAGCTCCAGAGACGAAAGCAGGGTTCATGACCCACAAGGTGGCTGCCAACTCTGACATTTCTTTCCTGGCATTTATTGCTGTAGGGTTAAACTTTTTGTTTTCTTTTGTTTTGTAGGAGGGTGGGCAAAGCACTGCTCCTGGTAATAAGGCAACATTTTAACCAAAGACTTGAGACGCGTTCATTTTAACCAAAGACTTGAGATGCATTCTAGTTCTGAGTAAAGAAGGACAGATTTTTACCTCATCCTATTTAAACTTTCTACCTCTTGAAGAAGGATCTAAGTGAGGAACAGGCTGAATACTACTCACACATTTATTCCTTTGTCTGAGAAATGCACATTGAGTCTTGAAATAGGGGAAACAGAAGGAGAAAGAGGAGAGATGGGTGTGAAGGAAAGAATAAGATGAGATAATAAAAGGAAGAAAGTAAGAAATATACTTTTGAGTCCAATAGCATGTTATATAGGTAAGGCAATTAAGTGATGATTAAGCAGCTTGGGTAACTGGTTAGGGCAGTTAGCTACAACAGATGCAGCTCTCCTGGTCAGTTGTCTTTGAAGAAGTAATTTAGGCATCTAAGATTCTTTCATGACTTGGCTTCAACGACCTTGGGGTTATTTCTTCACTTCAGTTATTTCTTCACTTCTTACCCATAGGGAAGAGAGAGAGAGCTTGGATGGGGAGGCAGTGTGTTTTATTGCCTTGCCTAAAAATGCCATACGTCCCTTCTGCTCATATTTTGTGAGATGTAGTTCCATCTTGAACTCAAAGTAAACTGAGAAATGCAGTCTTTGTGGGAAGCAGGAAGACAGAATTGGATTGATGAAGACAAAAGTCTCAGTTTAGTCGCTCAGTCATGTCCGACCCTTTGCAACCCCATGGACTACAGCACTCCAGGCTTCCCTGTCCATCACCAGCTCCTGCAGCTTGTTGGTGATGCCAACCCAACATCACCGACTTGATAAAGCATCTAGCACATATAATTCTCAGTATTATCTCCTCATTTTTTGCTTCTTTTCTTGCTAGCCTGTTTCTCTAGGAACAAACTCAAAAACAGGAAGTAATCATTTACATTTTATTTACTTGTTTATCTCATCCTTTAAAAATTTTAAAGGCTTAACCTTCTTTCTTGGTAGATACACTATTAAGATGACCAACTGATAAAGCCCAAATCCATTTCTTGGAGGCAAATGTTCCATACAAATGAAAAACAGAAATATAAAAAAAAATCAATATAAACAACAACTTCTTAAAGTAGAGTGCTTTCTGCTTGTCTTGGCATCACTTTAATTTAAGCAGTGTCCTATTTTGCTGTGTTTAAACATTTCTAATTAGCCGGAAATTTCTCATGATATTTAGATCATTACAAGTCTAATTGAAACATCCATTTTCTTCAAAGACTGGCATTTTCTCTTTCTTTAAGTAGCTTTATTGAGATATAATTTCTGTACCACAAAATTCATCCATTGTAAGACTACAATTCAGTGATTATTTAATTCAGTTTCTAGGGTTGTCCAAATATCACTTTAGGCACATCTTTCGAACATTTCCAGCACTCCCCAAATTTCTCTTAACGTCCAGTTGCAGTTAATCCTTGTGCCTTCCCATCGTCCTACACAGCTGTTGATCTTCTGTCTCTATAATTTTGTCCTTCCTGGGCATTTTATATAAATTGAATCATACAGCATGTAGTCATTTGTGTTTGGACTTCTTAAAAAATACAATGTATCTATGAAAATTTTTGTCTTTTCGTTTTGCGTTAGTTTCCAGAAGGAACTAAAATGAAAGTTGAGCATGAAGGTAGAAAACTTCATCCAAAGTTGAAGCTGGCATCTTCTGGCTTCAGAGACTTGTTTGCAGAGAACCGAGGGAGCTATTTAATCAGGATATCAGGGCCTGCTTTTTGTGTTCTAGTCAGATTTTATCTTATATTTAATTCCATATATTCCATCTGTTTAGCCATGGAGAGTCATCTCAAGACAAGCTCCTGGGTTCTTTCTCCTGGGAAGATGATGATTATTCTTCAGGACGCAGATGCCAGCCGATTTCCTAAGCCTGATAAAGATTTTCTATTCAGAGCCACTAAAACCAGCCCTGAGAGGAAATGCTCACAGGGAAAGATGTGTTTCCAACTTTGATCACAGAATAGAAACAATAAGGCTGGTTTAAGTCAATATTTAGGTAAAGAGCCAAGACTGGATTTTGAAAATTTGATTTTGAATTCTCAGGGTAAATCTGTAACATACTAAGGAGGTTACTTTTGACGAAAGCATCAGAGAAAGAACACATAGCGCTTACTCCTTGCACCCAGGCTGAATAGAAACAGACACACACACACACACACACACACACACACACACACACAGACAGACATACACACACACACAGAGACATACACACACACAAGTTCTTCAAACTAATCTAAGACCTTTAGTACAAAGATGGGTAGATATGTACCCAGGATAATGTAGAGCTATAATGTAAAAGTGATACATTTTCTTGAAGTTAATTTTAATTGTTGATTCAGAATAATTACTTGAAAGCAAAGTGAAATGATGCAGAAGAATGAAAATAGACCTGAACCTTATTTAATATGTAAATCTTTTTTTATGTTTTAAGAGAATATATAAGAATTCAAAGACATACAATTTTTATTGTGTATTTTATTTTATTGTGTATCTTCTCTACTCCATTCCCAGCTTTATTGGTGCTTGAGTGGAAAAGTTTGAGAAGATCACACAGCTAAACGCTGAGGTAAACAGATAAAGGGCCTAGAACTTCTAAACCCCTCTTTTTAATGCACATGGTATCAAAATTCATAGTTCAACCGTTACAGAATCTCAAGTTGTTTCTGTAATAGGTGTGCAGAGCCTGTCTCTTACACAGTTTTTCACTGTAACAGTACAAGAAATAAGATTGATTTCCAGCTGAGTGTGAGAAGGAGAGAGTTTCTTCTTACCCCTGAGATCCAGCTGCCATTTCAATAGCAGTCTTAAGGGGTAATGGCTTAAGTTTCAAAACAATTTTTTTTTTCTCTTGAAGTGACACAGTAAATTAAACTTTAACCAAGTTTAAATCTAAGTTCATAAGCTTTTCCAGGATTTCTTTTTAGAATTCCTGTCCTGTAAAAATATCAGGTAAAATACTGAATGACATTAGCAGTTTTTTGTTGTTGTTGTTGTTTAATCTGCCTCAAAATGTTGTTTGTTCAGGGAAATGGCTACCTCCAAGGGTTTGTGTGATTGTCTTTTTAACATAGAGAGAACATGAAAAGGAAGGACCATCTTCCAATGTGAAGAGAAAACCACTGAACCTGATAGAGGGCAGTGGTCTCCAGACAAAAAGGCTCTTCCTTTTGGCGTTGCTGCCTGGTTCTTCTGTCAGTAACTGACCCAGCTCCCTGGTGAGGGTTTCCAAGAAGCAGAAACAATCAGGTCCTCGGCCTTTCTCCCTTTCTTAGCTTCTCTTTCCCAGTACTTTGTCTTTCCCCATGAGACTTATGATGGCATTACTTGTTCCAAATCTTTACTAGCCCTGCTTTCTCAGTCCTGTGAGGATACCACACCATAAATTCTTCTCTGGCTGCTGTCACTAAACATTTATTAGAGAGAGTGCCAATCAAAGTCTTTGGTTGAACTGGGGACATTGCCGGGTTTGATAGATTCACCGACAGAGATATTTAAAATTAAGTAATAAGGAAATTTCCAGTCTGGAATTGACTTTAAATTGCCAAAGAGCAACAGAGTTGGCAGTCATCATGGTGGACTGAACTCCAGGGTAACCTGGAGCACAGCTAAAAAAAAAAAATAAAAATAAAACCAGGGCTGCTTTAGAGGAATTTCTGGAGGAAGTCACCATCCCCTTTGGTTCCAGTTCTAAGAGGCTGGCTGTACCTAAGAGGCACGTGGTTCTGCAAACAGGTATGAGCTTCTTGTTGATTTCATGGGTGTTTGCTTGGATGAAAGTCTGTGAAATGGTTTGTGGTCTTTAAACTTGTCTGATTGGGACTCTGCCCTCCAGGTTCCTAACACCTCCTTCATCCCATCCCTTGTAAGTCATGTGTTGTTTGAATGAATGCAGTGACTTCATATGGATTAAGTGTGAGTGTAGCATGAATGAATATGTGTGTTGTGCTAAGTCTCTTCAGGCATGTCTGACTCTTTGCGACCCCACGGACTGTAGCCTGCCAGGCTCCTCTGTCCATGGGATTCTCCGGGCAAGAATTCTGGAGTGGGTTGCCATGCCCTCCTCCAGGGGACCTTCCCAACCCAGGGACTGAATCCGCATCTCTTACATCTCCTGCCTTGGAAGGCAGGTTCTTTACCACTAGCTCCCCTTGGGAAGTCCAGCATGAAAGAATGTAGTGAACACATTAATGAATACCAATTCCCCTCTCCTTTTTTTCTTCAATCTTTCTCTCTCAAAAGCTAATTCCTCTGTGATCACTTTCTCATTCTTTCTGAAAAGAGGAGCGTATATCCCATGAAAATTGTGAATTCCATGCATATGCCCGATTATTTAGGTATAGGAAGACCGCCCCCTAGTTGCTTTCAACTTGAAGACTTACCGATATATCTGTGACAAGGTTAATTTTTTCTTCTTCGACATAGAGGAGAAAAGAAAGAATGTCACACAAAAATATACTGACCTGAAATCGATAAAGCACCACATGTAGTCATTGGGTCTATTATAATCTGGTCCACTTCCCATACACTGAGTCTGCTGTCTTTGAATCACAGAGACACACAATAATATAAGATCTGAAAGAAAATAGCATCACAAGGCTATGGTATCTCCAAACCACATCTCTGAAGACTACTAGTATTCATCAATACTGACTATTCCTTCTCTTGCAGCCGCTTGCCTAGCACCTGTTTTTTTGTTTTCTGCCTTTGCTTCTTGGCCTTGAGTTTCCAAGCAGACTTAATGCTTGTGTTTTGGCAAAGTCAACAAGGTGTGGGTAGTTTTGCTTCATTTAGGCGTGGTATGGTAAACTGCAGTTTATTACACTTGACTTCTGGTTTTCTTCTCTTTTTCTCTGTCTTCCCTGCCTAGGTACCAGGATAAATGGCATCATCTTTAGGCCTGGTTTATCTAGAAATCCCAGAGCTGACTTGCTTAGTTCATCCCTTTAACTCAGAAATACTTCCCTCATGTCAGCCAGGAAGGCTGACTTCTTCACTCTTAAAAGTTTTCTTAGCTGGAAATTGTGGAGTCTTTTTGGTATCCATTCCAAGGTTTGGATCACCTTTGCTGTGAGCCTAACCATACCACTTTTCCCAGTAGAGTTTTAATGGAGATGGAAAAATCACAAAGCAAAATCATATATACAATAATGTGTTATTATCTATCAAACTATCGACATCACACCTGAGACTTTCTATTTCTATAATAAATGGTTATGCTGTACTTCAGCATTCATGAAAACCTGAGTTTTAAAAGATAACACATAATTTTATTTCTCTTTGGAAGATTTTATGTTCCTTGTGACATGTAAAACACCTCATATGCAAGTTTATTAACAGTACCAATAGTAGGCAGATTTGAGTATGCTCATAGGCTGCTTCCTAAATATTTAATAGCAAACTCTTAATAAATATTCAGACTGCATTTATTTTAAAATAGTTTAAAAATTGTAGAGGGAACAAAAGACAATGTTACAAAAATTCTCCCTCGTATCCCTAATTTTAGTCCCTCAGTTCTCAGGGGCAAACTAAATTATCAATGCTTTAACATTCTTTCAGAGGCAGTCTATATGAGTGTAAAATGCTATTATCGTGTTCTCCATAGTGATTACCAGAGTTATTACCACATTCTCCCCTCCTCTTTGTCTTCCTTCTCCTTAGCGCAATGGTAACACATTTTCTGAATCTTGCCTTTTTTCCCCCACAAAATGTCTTAGGGACTATTCCCTATAGGAATGTAAAGATCTACTTTATTCTTTTCAATATTCACATAATGTCACATTTTATGGAGGTATTATATTTGATTAAATGAGTACCTTACTGGTAAATGTTCAGATTTTTCTTGGCTTTTTACTACTACTAAAAGTGAGAAAATGTATGGTCTTGTTCACTGTCTTTGTGTGCATGTACAGCAACATCTATTACTTAAATCCCTAAAGGTAAAGTTGCTAGGTCAACAGGTAAGCACATAACAAATATTGATAGATAGTGCCAAACTGCATTCCCAAGAGGTTGTCCAGATTTATGACACCCTTGCCAAATACTTCATATTATCAAACTTTTTATTCATTTTCTCCAGCTAGCTTTTTACAATGTTGCTGTCACATATTCAAACAAGGACCCATTGCCACTCACAGATCTTTTTCTTCCTTTCTTTCACTTCTTCAGGTAGATGCAAGGACAAATGGCATTAAGACTCTTGGTGACCATTTATACCAGAAATATTCTAATGGAAATCTGCTGTAGCAGCGTTTGATAATATGCTAATCTTTTTTTCCCCCTAGTAAACAGGGATGTTGTAGAAAAGTGGTAGTATATTATGGTCATTTTGTGTTATTTTCTTCCTATATTTCTGTTTGTCTATGTTGGAATCCCAGCAAAGACAGGCATTTAAGTACCATTACAAAGAGCATGAAGGACTCTGGAGCCAAATAGCCTGGGCTTAACCTTTTCATTCTATACCACTAATGAACTGTGTGCCTGTGGACAATTTACTTTAACCCTCAGTTGTAAAATGGGCATGATTACTGTACCTACGTCTTTGAGTAAGAACAGAAGCTAAGTGTGTGGTGTTGATGAAGATGACTAATCCTATCAGTGTACACTCCTGTAATCAAAGGTGATCTTTTTTGTTGAAGATATTCTGTTTTATCCAAGCCATCTCCCACTTTATTTTTTATCCTTTTAAATTTTATTATGTGTGAAACTTTACAATGCTGTGTGAGTTTCTGCTGTGCAGTAGAAAAGATGATCTGTTGAGAACTGTTTTGTTTAAGAATAGATACTCATTTATTTATTTGTGTCTATGCCAGTTGGTTGTTGCTGAGCAGGCTTTTCTCTAGTTGCGGAGACCAGGGGCTGCCCTTGGTTGTGGTGTCTGGGCTTCTCGTGGCGGTGGCTTCTCTTTGTGGAGCACGGGCTTTAGGGCACGCAGGCTTCAGTAGCTGTGGCGTGTGGGCTCAATAGCTGCAGTTCCCAGGCTCTAGCGCTCAGGCTCAATAGTTGAAGTGCGCCTTAGTTGTTAGGCAGCGTGTGGGATCTTCCCAGTCCAGCGAGGATGGAACTTACGTCTCCTGCATTGGCTGATCGACTCTTTCCCACTGAGCTACCAGGGACTCTCTGAATGTCTTCTTGAAATCATTCTTGGCAGCTTAACAGATGCCTGTGAAATGAATAGCCTAGTTCCTTTAGTCTATTACTCAGGGAAATAATAAACTCAAGTTCATCAGAGTTGAATTGGATTCTGTATCAGTAACATTACTAATATTGTTGATGAGACCATCATATTGGGCTCCCCACCCCCACAGTGCATGATGGTAAAGAAATACTTGATGTTAATCCAGAACTAATGAAAATATTTTGGCTTCATGAGTTCTTCTGTGTTTGTTTTGGGGTTTATGATGCTATTTTAATAAAAGCTTAATAGTGTTCTACAGTGAAAATAATACCTTTTTAAGTGCACAGATACGATTCAATGATATCATAGTTGTGACTTCAATATCTTCTAATATCAATTTGTATAATCTAAACAGGAACTAAAATAAAATAGAGTCAGAGAAGTAAGAGTTTTTGCAGCAAGGATCCAGATTCTGGCTAAGAACATTACTGTCTGTTGGGCTTCCTTGGCACATTTGCTTGTATCATGGCTTTAAAAGTAGTCATCAGGTTCATTCAGACTATTAAGAGAAAGGTGGGCCAGTTCCCAAAAAGGAGAAGAGAGTCATCTTCTTCTTCAGAGACCTTGTATTTTGGTTTCAACCAGTTTGTTGAAGCATGGCATACGTCCTTTTTTGTTTTGTTAGGAGAATCACATGTGGACCTTTGGGTAATTGAAATTACCCATATGCCATACAAAGGCTGATGGTTCACACCTTATCAGATCCATGCGTGATGCCTTGAGAAGTAGAAACTTCATGATCATTTAGCAGTTAGAATGACAGTGCCATCCATCTCAGCTTTCTTTGAGAACAGGTTAAGGGAGACACACAGAGAAGAAGCTTCTTCTCCTTTAGCTCAGGCTCCTTTTCTGTGATTTTAGACTGATCCCTGCACTCTAGTATGCAAATCTATCACCTTTTGCTTTGTTTCTCTTACCTACAGTGAGTTCCTGGTATGGAAAAATCCACTTAAGAAAGTATTTTAACCTTTGTAATTTATCTGGCTTTTAAAAAGATAAAGGGATTGGGATCAAGCACCCAATTAAAGAGGAGACAGAAGTGAAATTGAGGCATTCAATTACAGGTAAGTGTTTTCCCAAGAAGAGTGTGTTTTGTCTCATCAAAGAGAGGAGCGGAGGAAATAGCAAAGGAGATGGAAAAAGCAAAGGAGTTAAAAACACACGACCTCACAAAGTATATAGGTATAAGCAAAGTTGGTAGTTATTGAATTCTAGGAAGGGTTGATAAATAAAGGGGTAAGGGACTTCCCTGGTGGTCCAGTGGCTCCTTGCTCCCAACGCCGGGAGGCCTGAATTCAGTCCCTCGTCTGAGAACTGGATCCCACGTGCTACAGCTGAGAGTCTGCATGCCACAACTAAAGATCCTGCATATGCTGCAGCTAAGGGCCAGCATAGCCAAATAAATAAATAAATACTAAAAAAAAAGTAAAGGGGTAAAACCTCTATCGTAACATCCTAAAAATAATCAAACAAGACGCCAGTTTAGGAATGATCTGTTGTGAACTGTCAGGCAAGAGCTGCCATATGTGAACTGTTTCCCAATCCCAGTTCAAGCCACTGAACTATATTAAGTTAGTGTACATAGCTTGGAGATGTATACATGTGCCCTTCTAAATCTCTTCAGTCGTGTCCGACTCTGCATTCCTATAGACTATAGCCTGCCAGACTCCTCTGTCCACGGTATTCTCCAGGCAAGAATACTGGAGTGGGTTGCCATGCTCTCCGGCAGGGGATGTTCTTAACCCAGGGATCAAACCCGAGTCTCTTACATCTTCTGCTTTGGCAGGTGGGTTCTTTAACCACCACCTGGAGGCCCGGAGATACATACATGCATGTAGCGATACCTATGTCAGCTCAACCTAAAGTGTTTACGCTGATGTCTTGCCGCTGTAGGATTTGCAGTGTACTACCTTGGATGTAGTGTACACTCAAAGACTATCAAGTCACTGAGGTAATGAATTGTACCCACTCCTTTCCCTTAATTTATTCTTTATACAAATACTCTTAGGAATCAATACAAAAATAGAAGCCCTCAAAACAAACTGCAACTTTGTGTTTTGTTGTCATTCTAAAAGGAAGAAAGTTAACTGAAGAGTGAATTTGTTCTTTTATCCCTAATAATCTGAAAGAATAAATAATCCTTTAAATAATAAATAAATAATAAATAAATATCTGTAAAGCAAGGAATTACAGACACACACAACCAAGGTCTTTGTGAAATTCTGTTTGGCTAGGTTGTGGTTGGTAGTCAGAATTTCATGAAGGGAGATAAATGTGTATCAGTAAATATTATACGTTGTCACTCTTCATTCACTTATTGAATGAACATTTACTGCGAGTTAGCTGGGTTTCAGGTGTTGATACCAGTTTTAGGGATTTATACTATGAATTTCCAAGGGCATAGAGTAGGGAACCCTCATAGTCTAGGCACATCCCCACTTTCCTCCCATTTTCTGATTCTCTTAGATCCATTGAAACTCAGACATATGTATCTTTAAAATTCGGATGAATGTCTCATAAATTTCATTCAGCAATGGTTCATTGGAGTATTCTGTTCAACATAATGGTTCTTTTTTTCACAGTGTATATATTTATTTCACTATATATATATATATATATAGTGCTTAGTTATAATACTCTATGTCTTCCTGAATGATGATGCAGTAGAAGGATGTTTAAAGTCATGTGTCCTAAAAGAGAGACAAAAGTTAATAGAGATCATAGCCACTAAAGCAAAGCCTTCTAATGGTTATGAGTTCAGGGTCCTCCAAAAAGGCCTGATGGGTGTGTGTGTGTGTATGTGAATCACTCAGCCACGTCCGACTCTTTTGCAGCCCCATGGACTGTAGCCCACCAGGTTCCTTCTGTCCTTGGGATTTCCCAGGCAAGAATACTGGAGTTTGTTGCCATTCCGTACCCTAGGAGATCTTCCTGACCCAGGGATTAAACTGGCGTCTCCTGCTTTGACAGGCAGGTTTCTTGCCACTGCACCACCTGGGAAGCTCAGTTCAAATATTCACATATCACAAATGGGGAAGCCAAGGCTTGCGGAAAGTGCACGCATTGCCCAAAGCCTCAGTGTGACTAGCGGTGGGCATGAGTCTTCCAAAAATTTGATTTTCTGATTCTTAATCAAATGAGCACTGTTCATCACCCAAGTTGTAGCCTTTTAATGATGACATAGGAGAAGAAGGGGACGACAGAGGATGAGATGATTGGATGGCATTGCCAACTCGATGCACATGAGTTTGAGCAAGCTCCAGGAGTTGGTTGTGGACAGGGAGGCCTGGTGTGCTGCAGTCCATGGGGTCGCAAAGAGTTGGACATGACTGAGCGACTAAACTGAACTGAATGATGACACAAACATTATTTTCTTCAGAATTAGCTAAAAGTGTGGGAGGGGGCACTGAAAAGGTACCAAATTAGGAAGGATATTATCGCCTAACCTCCTGCTTGTGGGGTGATCAGCACTATGAACAGACTGAAATTTAGTTCTGAAGTCTAGGAGATGACAGAAATGAGGTCAGTGTCACTCACAGGTGTGGGCAGGATGAAATCTAAAGCAATAAGCTTAGGGGGCTATGCCTCTATTCTTGAGAAAATAAAACGAAAATTAGAAATGCTCAAGATGGAGAGAGGAAAGACTGTTTCCTTTGAATGGTTTTCCTGACAGTCTATCTGGAAGGTCTTTTCCTTCCTCCCCTTCTCAGAACCCGAGGAGAAGGAACTATCCTGCTGACCAAAAGGAGGATGCCCTCAGGAGTGGGGTAGAAGAGAGAAGACAGAGAGAAGGCAGGATGGGAGCCAGGCAGTAAATGATGACATCAAAGGTGTGCAAGACACGCAAAGACTGAGAGAAAGGACACACAAGTCTTTGCAGTGGCGTGGTGTGAGAGGAGTGTGTTTTATTGCCGTAGAAAATTTCTGTATCTTTCCAATCTCACAAAGAAAAAGAGAACACAGTGTAAGATGCATAAAGACAAGACAGTGAGGCCACTGGACTAGGGAATGCCTAGAGAAGGCTTGCCGTCTCCTCGTGAGAAGAAACTGATGATTGAAATTAACCAGTGAAGCGGTGAAGTCGCTCAGTTGTGTCCGACTCTCTGCAATCCCATGGATTGTAGCCTACCAGGCTCCTCCATCCATGGAATTTTCCAGGCAAGAGTACTGGAGTGGGTTGTCATTTCCCTCTCCAGGGGATCTTCCCAACACTTTATGACCCTATGGACTACACAGTCCATGGAATTCTCCAGGCCCCAGTACTGGAGTGGGTAGCCTTTCCCTTCTCTAGAGGATCTTCCCAACCCAGGGACTGAACCCAGGTCTCCCACATTGCAGGTGGATTCTTTACCAGCTGAGCCACCAGGGAAGCCTGGTTGAAATTAAAGTCACCCTGTATACCTGTCAGTAGTTGGAATGTTTACCTGATTCACTGATGGTGATTTATAATCAAGCTCCGTTTTTGATAAAGGATCCAATTTAAAAAAGAACTTGCTAATTGTTGGAAAAGCTAATTGTTTTGTGACCCTAGTGACTAGGTAGATGCCCAGATATTTCTGACTGATTTTTCCACACACCTACATAGCTGGTAGAATGAGAATCTCATCACTGACATGAAAATTGAACACTACGTGAAGACACAACTCCATTACTTCCCCTCTACAAATCTTCCCTGAACCCTATTCCTCCTTTTTTACAATAAATAATGGATGCTGCTAAGTCCGTATACAAGCGAATTTGCAATACAAAGTTAAAAATCTTTTGCTATTGTTATATAATGTGATTGACTTCACAGATGGTTACTAGTTACAGTCAAAATTATAGCCAAGATTGAGTGTTTTCTGCATGCCAGGCACTGAGATGAGCAGTTTGTTTGCATGATCTTGTTTAATCTTCACCACAGTCTTACAAGGTGTTATTATCCTCATTTTAGAAATGGGACTTAATCATATGAAATGCTTTGCCCAGTCTCACATTCAGTATATGCTGCGCTTAGTCACTCAGTCGTGTCCAACTCTTTGCGACCCCATGGACATTGGCCCACCGGGCTCCTCTGTCCATGGCATTCTCCAGGCAAGAATACTGGAGTGGGTTGCCATTCCCTTCTCCAGGGAAATCTTCCCAACCCAGGGTTCGAACCCAGGTCTCCCACATTGCAGGCAGATTCTTTACTATCTGAGCCACCAGGGAGAGAAGCCCTACATTCAGTATACCTGACCCCAAAACTGTGCTCCTCACCACAGCGCATGTTGCCTCTCCTGCTCAGATGCTTGAATGAATGCAGTCTAGCACTCCAGTACAAGGGCTGATGGTTCCCATGTAAGATGCTGCATCTAGTCACTAGTAAGTCCTGTTTCTTTAGCTTGTCTTCCTGTAACCTTTTCCTTTCCAGAGTTAGCCTTCCTCAGCTCAGCCCCGTAGGCATATTTGAGTACCATTCTTGCTTAATTCTATGACTGGGATGTATTTGGCATTTAGGGGTGCCTAGAGTATGAATTAAGAATTATTACAGACAACGTGATGACTAAGGAGAAGGTAGTGTTGGAATGCCACAACTGCTCATTGCTGAGCCATCCTCCATCATTAGGTTTATAATTAATTCAATAAATGTACATTAATGCCAACAATACATCTATCACTGTTCTAGACAATAAAGATACAATGAAGGCACTATCTTAAGTACAATGTTAGCTGGTTTTGTCTCTTTCCATTAGACCCTAGTACTGTAGTCTCAGCAAACACATTATGCGTACCTGAATTCCCCAAGCTCTCTTATACTTCTGTGTCTGCATCTGTGCTTTACCTAATGCACTGTGTACCATTTCTCTGTATCTCCATCATCAACTGCTTCTAATCCTCATGACAGCTCAGGGGTCCCCACTCATGTGAAGCCTTCCCTTCTCTAGGTTTCTTCATTGTCTAGGTTTCTTCATCCCTGAAGTTCCAGAGCACCCTGAATGCACATCTTTCAAAAGTCTCATCACATTTGTGTTGCTTTATTTGCTTACGTGTGCATCTCTGAAACCAATCTCTGGATTCCTCACAGTTTAGGAAAATGTCCTATTCGTCATTGTATCTTTACTGTCTAGCACAGTGCTAGACATATGGTTGGCATTAATGCACATTTATTGAATTCATAATTATAAACCTAATGACTTGAAGCTTGGGACGACAAGAGAAATCTCCATAGATGAGTACATATTTCTTAGTAACAGAAAATTGCCCCATATTTACAAAGAGGGAAGTAGCAGCAGATCCCATTAGATTATCAAGGGTTACCATGATATAGGGTCTTTGCCCAAGTCCTACAGAGAAATCCTTACTAATATTACTATATTAGAAGGCTAACATTTAACATGAGGAAATGTGATTTCAAAGTGATCTGACTCTTCTTTTGCCCACATGATTGTTCAAAGAAGCATCAAAAGCATGAATTACTTTTGGGCAGTATTGTTCTGTACATGTCAAACTGAGTAGATTCTATGTCTTGCCCACTCCGGATAGAAATATATTTCCTGTATTATTTTTATTGGCCTCTTTAAACTGAAGACCGATCCTGAAGAGAATGAGGAAGATTCCTCACACCAGGTAAACAAAACAAATAACAGCAACATAAGTGGCAGCATTTCCAGGTGGAAAGAAAGGAACGTTCAGGTTCAGTTGCCCCTCTTCTGCTTCTCATTAGGTGTTTCCCTGAGGCAGTTTCTTCAAGCCTTCATTATGAGTAGTAATAACTATAGCATCGTTTGATGAAGAAGAAAATAATTGAATACAAGCCTTGCTCCCAGCCACGTGATTTCCATCCCAGTGTCTAGACAGGCACCAAAACCCATAGTCACTGCTATCGCCCTCACATCTCACAGCCTGGATTGCTCGTTGATCATTTGAACTTATAACAATAGAAACATCAGGCACCCCAGGCCTCCTGGGTAATTGCCTAACCTTTGAGATTTTTCAAAGGAAATTGCTCCTTTTGTGAAATATTTCACAGGAGGACAGGAATCAGTGTTTGAAGAAGCTGAGTGCGCTCAGCATAGCTTTAATGGAGCTGCTGGTGTAGAATCTTGTGTGAAATGGATTCAGGACTTTTTGTCTCACTCCCGGTAAGGTTAAGTGTGAGGCTTCTCCTCTACCAAAGTCTCAGGGACCGAGGGTTCATTTTAATGCCAGAGGGGTTAAGCTGGCCCTGATAAAGTTGAGTGCTACAGGTGGCATGCATTTATGTTGTCCATAAAGAAATATATAGAGAAGAAACAAAACCAACACAAATGGGCCAGTATTTAATGGGCATTTATTTTGGGCCGAGTAAAAATCTCAAAGGTTAGGCAATTACCCAGGAGGCCTGGGGTGCCTGATGTTTCTATTGTTATAAGTTCAAATGATCAACGAGCAATCCAGGCTGTGAGATGTGAGGGCGATAACAGTGACTATGGGTTTTGGTACATTATATCCTGTAATTTTACATACATTATATCCTGTAATCCCACAATAGCAGTTGGCAGGACCATCTATATAATTTGTGGAGCCTAGTGCAGAATGAAAATCTGAACTCCTTATTCAAAGAGCAAGAAAGAAGCTTTCCTTTTTGTTTCACAATCTCTCTCTCCCCACCTGTCATGGTGTTTTAATTTTTGCTTTTTTAATTTGCCATCTGATGTGCTTCCTGAAGCATGAGGATACCTACAGAGTGCGTGCAGACCCTCACAGACACCCAAGACTCCACCCCATGGCTCTGCAACGTGTTGGGCAGAAAATAGCAACTTTTCTGTTGCTGTTTCCTGGGTGAAGGCAGAAAAGAGGGGATGCCAAGAGTGCCATCAGGGCCGAAGAGCATGCATGAACGAAGGCTCCCTTTGAATGTCGCTTATCAAACATAAATTCAAAGACAACATTGTTAGGGATTTTAAGACAACAACTGAAAAGCACTGAGCCCCAAATGCATAGGTCTCTGCATGACTGTACTGGTTGCCTGCTTGTTAAACTGGCCCTGGAAATAGATAAAATTATTATTGGAATTTTACAGCTGAGGAAACTTCAATTAATCAGAAAGAAGCTTTGTTTTCTTGGCATAACTGTCCACCATATAATGACTAAAACATGGTATACCTATTATAGACAACTTGGCTTGTTTTAAATTTTGGCAGACTTTTAACACCACATCTTGTAAATCCTAATTGCTCCTGGCTGGCTTTGCTCGTGGCCCAAGAGAAATTATGAATCATATTAACTATCCTTCCTAGAGAAGTTTGCACAATGGCATACACCAGTCCATCACTTTTCCTGGCTAATGGAACCATGCTGTATTTTTCAGTGTCACTGTTTTTAAAGACTCGAGTCTTTGGCATAATTGTGTTCGTAAAAATCAGTTCTCCCTGACTGGGCTTAATTGGTGGCCACACATGCCCACACTATGGTGTTGTCACTTGCTTTCACTAAGGATTATCTTCCTCTGGTGCCCAATTGTGAATGGAAGATCAAACTATGTTTATTTATTTACTTTATTATTATTTATTGAAAGTCAGCCTTTAAAAGCCTAATTTACCATTTTGTGGCTCTGGTGGATCATCAGCAACTAGAGAACAGAATTTGGACATGATTGGAGTGTACTGTTGTTGTGGCAATCCCTTGGACTAAATGAGAAGGAGAAAAGAGAACCGTTCTAGGAATAAGTGACTATTTACCATCTTTAGAACTGTGCTCCTGGTGCCTTGGTTTTAAATTTGTTATTCTCTGTTCACCTTTACCTAATTTAAGATCAATCAAGTAAATCCCCTTCAGTGGGAATGGATGATGAGAAAACTATCAGGTCCCATCAGAATATTTTAAAGGAAAAGCTCCATCCTTTCCAACAAGTACCCCAGAATCTTTGGAACAGAACAGAGCAAATTGGTTTCAAGTTAATGAAAGTGAAACACTTGCTGTGGTTACAGTGACAGTCATTCCTAAGGGCCACCAAGCCGTACTATTTTTCAGTGTCTTTCTGGAAAGAATAATCTATGTAGGCTTCCACTGAACAGCCGTTACTGGCTTGCCTTGCCCCAGGCTTCCCTGTTTTTAGGCGCTTTGTGGTGGGAGCTGACATCCTGAACTATTTGGCTATCTCAGCCTCGTGGCCAGCTCTTACTCAAAACAGTGTTGGGGGAAAAGACAGCATCCCTTCAGGGATGGAAGCTGGGTTTCCTGTAACATTTGTATTCATGGAAGAGCAGCATCTTCTGTTCCATGTCACAACATACTTGGATGTGTCTGATATTACTGTCACCGCCTTTGAAGGCACACATTCTCTGTGCTGGGGTAGTAATATCCTTCCACTCAGATTCTTTTGTTCAGAGATCTGGTTTACTTGGACCCTCTGTATCCAGACTAATGGTTTATGTCACAATTACCTACATGTAGCAAATGTTTATTGGTGAGGATTTCATCATCTTTTTTATGTGATTATATGTTGGTCTCGCTTTCTGTTCTAAATGACCACTTAATTAATAAATGAAAGGCGCTCAGTTGTGTCTTACTCTTTGTGATCCCATGGACTATGCAGTCCATGGAATTCTCCAGGCCAGGATCCTGGAGCAGGTAGCCTTTCCCTTCTCCAGGGGATCTTCCCAACCTAGGGATTGAATCCAGGTCTCCCACATTGCAGGTGGATTCTTTACCTGCTGAGCCACAAGGGAAGTCCATGGTACACTAAAGGGAAAGAATATTTTAGTTTTAAAAATCACAATCAAATTTGCATTCTATTGATCCAAGCACTGGTGGTTTAGTCACTAAGCCATGTCTGACTCTTGTGACCGCATGGCTTATAGCCTGCCAGGCTCCTCTGTCCATGGGGTTCTCCAGGCAAGAATACTGGAGTGGGTTGCCATTTCCTTCTCCAGGGGATCTTCCCAACCCAGGGATTGAACCCAAGTCTCCTGCATTGCAGGCAGATTCTTTACCGACTTGAGCCACCAGGGAAGCCCCGATTCAAGTGTTTTTAGGGAGTAATTCTGTTGATGGCAAGTTGCATATTCGGGAGGCAAGTTAACTCACTCTCTTTCAAACTCACTCTCTTTTGGTGAGATTGCTTCAGTTCAAAATAATGAAGTGTTCCTTAAATATTTATCTTGCAAACGAGAGTCACTGACATTGAATAAGCTGCATTTCTTAGATATTTCCATCAAGACTTAGAACCTTGATGGTCTACTCTAAAAAGTCTAGACAGATTGGCTCACTTTTTCTATAAATGTGAATGTTTATAGAAATTTTCTACAAATATTGAATATTTTAGGCTTGTGAACCTAGTAGTTTCTGTTACAACAACTCAATTCTGTCACGCCTCTGTTTTGTCAGTGTAGGAAAAGGTGTCCCTAGATAACACATAAGCTAATAGACAAGGCTGAGTTCCAGCAAAATGTTATTTACTATTGATAAAAGAGGCAGCAGACCAGATTTGAACCAAGGGCCATTGTTTGCCAGTCCCTGGACTAGGACTAAAAGTTAGGTACACTTGTAGAAATCATATTTGGGAAGTAGACTAACCTATCTGAGATTTCAAATGGTAGGGTAAATGGAAGTTTGAAAAGCTATCCTTTTAAATCAATTTTTACTCTAGATTCTGGTGATGCCGTGCTAAAGAAGACCAACACCCTTATCTCATGAGGTTTGCATTCTGTTTGAGCTGTTGGTGTGTGTGTGTCTAAATTAGTTCAGATATTGCAAAATGCAATAAAGAAAGTATACAGGGTAAAGTATATGCCTAGAGGTGGGAGGAAGAGCATCCACAGTAGGACTGTTCTGGAAACCTTTCTGAGGAAATCGTATTTGAAACTTGAATGGTGAGAAGGATCCAGTCTTGGGAACGTTTAAGGAAGGAACCTTCTGTACAGAGGCATTCACAAAGGTTAAGGGCTTATGAAAGGAACATATATGGTGTGTTTGAGGATCAGGAAGACATCTCTGTGGTTAAGTTTGTGCCAGTGGGTCAAGGACTTTGCCTCTATCTTTAACTATCCTCGTTAGACTGACCCACAGTCACAATTTTGCAAGTTGAGGAACTCACCTTGTAATTCACAGTCATTTTTTGCCTTATTCTTGTTTATTTCCTTGGGGCAGGCACAGTCATAGGTATATAGATGAAGTGTTGATTATCAAAATATAATTTTTAAAACTTCAAACCCACAGTTGTTGGCAGAGAGCCAGTGATCCAGTTGAGAAATAGTTAACTTGACATTTGAACCTATATTTAAAGAAATGGTGAAACCAGGATATTAGAGGTAAGACTTGTGGAGTTAAGAAAGCCATGCATCAGCTTTGCAGGTCTAACCAGGCAATATTGACAGTTTCTCAACAGTTGATGACGTTTGATTGGGTAATTGGGTAAAACAGCTCAACAGTTGGTGGTTTGAGTGCCTAAATGCTCCAGACTCACTAGCTGATTGGATTCTGTAGACTGGAAAGAAACCTTATCATACCCTAAAATAATCATATCAGTTTGTTTCACAGAAAATACTGCATCTGCTCTTGTGCTATATAGTCATTTTATAACACTTTTGGAAAAAATATTTTAAATCCATTATTGTTTGGGGCTGTAAAGTGGTTATCTAAGGAGAATTGCTTGTTATCTAAATAAAATGCCTTGAGTTAGTTTGACTCAAAATCAAGTCCTTTGCCACAATCAAGTGGAATTTGAGGAAATGGTTCTAAAAGAATTAAGGCAAGCTCAGGGAAGTTAATTAGAGTGTCTTGCCTTGAAAGACAAGTTAGTTTTCCAGGCAATGGTGTTTGATAACACTGCTTCAGATGAATGCTAAAGAGTTCTGTGTTCTGATAAGAATTATTAGAAGAGACTAAAACACTATGAGCAGTAACCTATTACAATTTCAGACAGCCAGAGGGAGAAGTCATTCTGAGTTAATGAAAGAGTATGTCATGGGTTTTTTTAAGAAATACAATTCCTTTCAAAAACATATTTTAACTAGACAAAGGTATGTGTGTGTGTGTATATGTGTGTGTGTTGTATGCTTTCATCCTAACATGATTTTAGGGAATATATAAGCCTGACTTATTACTGCCATTTCAGTTGATTAAAATATTTCTTCCAAGTTACTTAGCATGTTTATAACTATTTTACTTTGTCAGAAGATAAATAGGCTTAGCAAAATTGGTCTGATATCTTAATTGGCTTCACATAGCTTTTTTCTGGATTCTATAAAGGAACATATTAACCTAGATTCTGTTACAAATTCTAAATTTGTGTTTGATTCTGAATTAATGAGTTTTATTGAAGATAGAAGTCTAAATGCAGTATCTCCACTAACATAGTATATGATTTCCAAAAGTTAATTGGTGAGGAGAATGAAGAGATTATATTTTGTAACACGGAGTGTTTTTTACTACTTTTTCTTTGCACAAGATATTGTAAGGATTAAAAAAAATAATTTAGATCAGAATTAATATATTCACTTTTTTCTGGTGTTTCATATGTATAACTAGAATAAGACAAAATATTAAAGAAAATCATTTAGCAATAAAATAGTATTTGGAGGTTCCATTTAATTTTTTCCTTTTTCTACTAGGGTATAATATATTCCTTTAAGCGTCCCAAATCTCTTCCTTGGGAGTTGGCAGCAGCAACTGTTATAAAGGGAACATTTTGAAATACAGATCATAATCACATCTAGCACCATATCCATCAGAGTTTCCATTTATATAGCACATTCAACTTCATTCATCTGACAACGATGAAATAATGCTACTTTAGTCATCTGTGGGGTTTTATTGAATATCATCAAATGCTTAGCAAATATTTAAAGCATTTCACATATTCTTACCACCAGGAATCACATATTGAAGAATAATTCTTGGTTTGGGAACTTTAATGTAATGAAAACTGAGAAATATACATGTCATGGAACTCGAATAGGCTGATCACTTTACCAAATGGCCTGATACTTTCTATAGAAAAAAAAAAGTAGAAATAATTATTTTTCCTCTAAACCATTTGCAGGGAAGGTGACTTACTTTTGTGGCTAAAGCTGTTAATAAGACTTAGACTTTGGTTTCCAATATCTAGCAAGAAGCTATCGGAAAGTGGCTAAAGTTAGCCGCAGTTCTCACTGCAAATGGATAGGACAATAACATTTTCAGTTATTTGCAATTGTAGCAGAGTTTTCATGGGTGAATGTCAGCATCTGTTACCACATGTCCTGAAGTCATGTGATTTGGAATGCTCGCATCTTCACAGACCCCTTTTTCTTATGCTTTAGTAATAGTGAGCAAAAAATAATTATCATTCACATTCTACATGTGATTGTTTCACAAACAGTGGAAACTGTCACTTATGTAGTTCCAATTGCTGTGTTTCATTCTCTGCCTTTATTCAGAACCACGTGACACTTTTTCTGCAGGACAGCTTTTCATGCTGTTCATGCTGTTTATGGGGCTCTCAAGGCAAGGATACCAAAGCGGTTTGTGATGCCCTTCTCCAGCGCATCTTTTGTCAGAACTCTCCCCTGTGACCCATCCATCTCGGGTGGCTCTGCGCAACATGGCTCATAGGGAAGCCTGGCGTGCTGTAGTCCCTGGGGTCACAAAGGATTGGACATGGCTTAGCGG
The DNA here is from genome assembly GCA_007570785.1 of Antilocapra americana. NCBI lineage: Eukaryota > Metazoa > Chordata > Mammalia > Artiodactyla > Antilocapridae > Antilocapra > Antilocapra americana. The sequence continues at coordinate 12,147,905 of ML664173.1, read as the reverse complement.
CTGAACAACAACTACGAAACAACTTTTCACTTACCTTGGCCCTGAAATGAGAAATGCCTTTAAAAAATATATGTGTATGTGTGTGTGTTAGAAAATTGTTTCTAACTCAAAGGATAGTTAGCTTTATGTCCTGGATCAAAAACCATTATCAAGTTTTCAGTCGTATATACCTGTCAGAGGACTAATGAAGGCTTCTTTGGGAAGTTGACACAAGGCTTTGATGCAATCAGATGTTCTGTTGTGTTGTTCTTGCTGTGAATAGACAACCTTCCAGGTTCCAGGTGTTACTACTTAGCTGATGTTTGACTTTATAAGGAGGCAGTCGCTCATGAAAAACAGCTGTAATTATGCAGCCTGGGTATTTCATAATTAAACTAACAGCTGATTATAACATAGTATATGGCATGGGAATTTGCAACTAGGCTAAGCAGGAAACATGCTGTAGCTTAATCCCTGTTCTCCTTTTGCCATTGTTTGGGACAAGTCCTTTCTGCCTTTTTGTCCAACAGTGGGCAGTACCAGCCTTCTTCCCAGAGGAACAGGAGAAGCGGGTGGAGGATTAATGGACACATGGTAGCACCTAGACCAAAGGCTGGCAGTCCTATAAGCAAAAGGCATCTCCTTGCCCATGTTCCCCAACTTTTGTCAATTAACCAGATCTTCAATGTAGTTTCAATTTATGTGATGTCAAATGCTGGGATCAGAGAAAACTGAGTGTTCTTATCAGTTGCCCCATGACTCAGAGATTTTAGTCCTTTAGAGGACCAATCTTGTTATATAGAACTTTGGGGAAAAGGAGCCCACCTATCCATTAGAAACTGTTGATTTTGTTGGATCTGCACCAGGCACTGTGTAAGATACAAGAGCTGTAGAGTCATCTCCATGTGGAACTTACAGTTTAGTTTCATACACGAAGAGGTTACAGTTTTGCCCCTGAAGGTTGGTAACCAAGGAGTTGAAGATGAACTTCTGTGAGGCTGATCCACCACTAGAGTCCCTGTCTCCATCCTTCATGCTTCAGGAGAGCTGCTAAGCTAGATATGTCTATGTCTCTGCTGCCCTCCCCTCCTACTGTTTGGTGACTAAGATGGTTTAATGCTATTCAGCCAATTCTGAAATTAGTATACTATAAATCATACAGTGCTCCTTCTTGTTTTTCGTTTTTGCCTAAGACCTCATGCTTTTGAGTGACCTCCTCCTTCAGTAACTCCGGGAACTCCAGTCTTGCTAGCTCATAAATATCAGGAAGCCTCCAAGAATTTGGGTCTTGGAGGAATAATTGCTTACTTGGTTTCCTATCACCATTTCTAGAGGGATCACCTACTCTTTGGATAAAACCAGATGGACTTTACTTGGCCTGGACAGTTGGCTTTGTTCCCATATGTAATCCAAGAAATTCAAACAATTCTTTTCACTTGCTGCTTCTCTTAGAGTGTTTTAGTAAGAAAACATCAGAGCAGCTTGATCAAGAGGAGGAATCTTGGGTCAGGAAAATTTATATACATACTTGGAGTCAGCTTTTGAAACAGATTCAGAGACTTTGAGTTATCAAGGTAAAAGAAATCTATTTCAGGTGGTAGGAAGTGGCCTTCAAAATCTGAGAAATGGGAAACTAATACCCCCACTTACAACAATGGACAGGTCATCCAGACAGAAAATTAACAAGGAAACACAAGCCTTAAATGACACTTTAGAGCAGGCAGACATTGATATTTATAGGACATTTCACCTAAAAGCAGCGGAACACACTTTCTTCTCAAGTGCACATGGAATATTCTCCAGGATAAATCATGTCTTGGGTTACAAATCAAGCCATGGTAAATTTAAGACAATTGAAACCATATGAAGCATCTTTCTGACCACAGTGCTACGAGAGTAGAAGTCAGTTACAGGAAAAAAAAAGTAAAAAACCACAAATACAGGGAGGTTAAACAAGATGCTACTCAATAACCAAGAGATCAATGAAGAAATAAAAATCTGAAAAAAATCCAAACATTAAAGGCTCACTATGTTTTAGACACTGCAGCCAATGCTTTATGTTCATTTTCTCCTCTTAACACTGCCAAAGAGGTGGTATTATTCCTCTTTGAGGTGAGGAAACACGTATATTAAGTAATATTCATCCAGTATTTATCGAGTACCTATATTTCTAAATGCTGATAATGTAGCTCTGAATTGGACAGCTTATATTTTAGAGAAGGGAAGCAAGTAATTAGTACGTCAACAAGTGAAGTGAGGTGAAAGTCACTCAGTCGTGTCACTCTGCAACCCATGGACAGATGCTGTCCATGGAATTCTCCAGGCCAGAATACTGGAGTAGATAGCCGTTCTGAACCTTCTCCAGGGGATCTTCCCAACTCAGGGATCAAACCCAGGTCTCCCGCATTGCAGGCGTATTCTTTACCAGCTGAGCCACCAGGGAAGCCCAAGTAAGCAGTATGACTTTCCTGCGAGAGATGTCTTTAAGAAAGCAGGACTAGGCATCAGTTTTCCCCATGAGTTGGGAGAGGAGGGTGGTCAAGAAGGCGTCCCCAGCAGAGACCACTGACCTGAGGCCTCAAAGCAGAGCAGGAGGCTGCCTTGTGGGCATCTAGGGAGAAGGGTCTAGGCAGGGAGTCTGTGCACGTGGGAACTCAGTAGGTGTGTTCACAGGATAGAAAGAAAGCATGGGAGGCTGAAGCGTGAACATGTGAGGGCAGGTGGTGAGAGACCTGAGCCAGGCAGAGGTCTTGCAGGTCAAGGGAAGGAGTTTGGATCTTAGTCTAAGAGGCACAGGAAGCTTTGGGGATGTTTAAAGGATATGAGTGATTTGATTCAATTTACATATTTCCAGTGTTCCCTGAAGAGGTTTGTTCCAGGGGATGTAGGCACGGAGGAAAGAGGGAGGGGTTGGTCACCTGGACCTCAAACTCAGGTGCCCCTGTCTTCAACCCCCTTCCTGGCATTCTGTACTGTTTTACTTGCTGTTTCCCTGAGAGCTCAGTTGGTAAAGAATCCGCCTGCCATGCAGGATACCCCAGTTCGATTCCTGGGTCTGGAAGATCTGCAGGGGAAGGGACGGGCCACCCATTCCAGTGTTCTTGGGCTTCCCTGGTGGCTCAGCTGGTAAAGAATCTGCCTGCAATGCGGGAGACCTGGGTTCGCTCCCTGGGTTGGGAAGATCTCCTGGAGAAGGGAAAGGCGACCCACTCCAGTATTCTGGCCTGGAGAATCCCACGGACTGTACAGATGCTGAGTCACAAAGAGTCGGACAGGGCTGAGCGACATTCACTTTCACTTGGTTTTAAGAGACTGAAAAGAAAGAATGCAGACAACGATAAAGGGGAAAACCAGAATGTCAACGTGAAACCCAAAGCTTCTGTTATTTTAGGAAAATTTAACAGGGCTGTTAGTGTCAGCTCCTGTGAATCTGGAGGTCAGCTTGCCCTTCAGGGCCGGGTCTGTGTGTCCCTTGCCGTGTTGATCTTCAGGCCCTGTGGCCAGGTCGTGGAGAGGAGGCCCTGTCTGCTCATTCCACTAAGAGGAGCAGAGCTTCACCTCTGAGTCCTCCGGTGCAAGGGTTGGGATCTGCTGAAGCTCCGTTGTTGCTGAATTTTCTCCTCTTCCTTGCTTGCAGCTGTCTAGCCACACTTATGTTCAGCAGCACATACTAAGTATAGACAACAGCAAGCCTTGGACTGTCAGGGGGGGGCAGTTGATCATTAAACTCTTTGCCCTGCCCTGCTAAATCAAGAACCCCTTGCAGCCTGTGGTAGGGGACGGGGGTGGAGTGGAGAGAGAGAGAGAGAGAGAATATTCCCTAAGAAGTTCTTGTTTTGCAGCCTTGCCTCCCAACTCGCCTCCTGCCATCCACCTCCAGTCCATCTGTGAGGCTGACTTCTTATGCAGGGTACCCATCTACACACGCCCCGCCCTTGATCACATGCTCTGTATCATGTATCACTCCTGAATCTATCTGCTCCTGCCAGTTGTTTGCCGGTTCCCTTCAACTTGTCTGCTCTGTATCATATTCTTGATCAGGAAGTCCTGGGCGTCTCAGGTTGGGGAAAAGAGAGAGAGAGAGAGAGGAGGGCTGAAAAAGGAAAGCAGGAGTGGAGTAGAACAGAGGACCATCAGTTAAGATGGTTCCAGAAATAGCTCAGCCAAGCTGATGATGGCTCTGCTCACAGCCACCTGCCCGTGTGGGATTTACGCTCTTTGCTGAGCTTCCCTGCTGAAATGTATCCCACCAGCTGTTCCTGCAGATGGTGGGAGCTGGTGGTGGCAGCAGTGGGCTCTCAACACCTTTAGGGAAGGAGGAAGTAATAGGTTGGGGGCACAGGAGAGGCTCCCCCACAGAGAGATGGGGTTTGGTACAGCCTGTGAGAACACCCCAGGTGTGAGGCATCTGTGTTCTTTTTAAACTATGACCTGGGCACTCAGCATTCACCCCTCATCTTTTTTAATGAGATGGAGAGATGAATTATGAAAAGGGGTTACATACATACCCACTGTGTACCTGTTATTTCATTGTTCTCGCTACAGTTTACGGTATACATGGACTTTGTTCTCTGTCGCGTTTTCTCTTGGGAGATTCGGCTACACCAAGCTCTCAACCTTTTAACACTCGAGTCTTATCCAGAATCTTTGTTTACACCAAGGCACCCGGGCACAGCCATGGGATCTAATAATGTAGTAAAAATAGGGGTGACTTTTATAAAGGGCCATGCCCCTCAAATATGCCAAACTTGTGGCATGTAGAAAATGCTAGTGTGTCTCACCTTGATCAGATCTGGCAATGTGACCCCTTCTCAGAATGAAATGACCTTGCACGGGCTCTCAGAATTTTGTAATCATTTTCCTCCAGCCACTATACTTCGAATTCTAGTGGGTGGTTTTTTTTTTTTTTTTTTTGAGTCCTAGTTCTCCCCTGAGACCTGTGCTGGTGACCCTATGATTTGCCATACTTACAGTCTTTCTCTGACAGATAGCACGCCCTAAACCAGCTTTGAAGATCTTTTGTAAAATTTGTTTACTTCATCCAAAATCTGAAAGTATTAGAAATTGTATGCACTGGAAGAAGTGAAGATGTTTAAATTTTCCAGACCACAGAGTCTCAGGAAACAGGCAAGACATAAAATAAAAGGGAAAAAGGAAGGAGTATGTTATTTATTCTGTTATCTGTCATGATGTGGTGGGGATAGGGGCAGAAAACAGCTTGCTGCTTACAAAGTCCAGCTTCTGCTGCTGCCCTGAAGATAAATATTGTTATTCAAAAAAGCTTTTGCCCACTTTTCGGTAGGCTATTCAGCGAGGTATAAGATATGAAGAGCAATTTTCTTGCCTAAGTGAGGGTCTGGTTAAATGTGTGTCTCCTCTGCTCCAAGCTCTGAACATCTGATTCACTCGGTCAAGCTGGGACCGAGAGAATCTACATTTTAATAAGCGTGCTCCGTAATTCTGATGTAGATTGACTGACCCCCACTAGGAGAATGCTAGTCTGAATTTCCGTAGAATGTTTTTCACAGGTGAGGGTCATAATTTGGAGCCCTTGAGAAGAGAGAACGTTGAGGGCAAAATAAATTAAGATCATCTGTGTTTTCCGTGATAGTTTAAAGGGCCTCAGTATTAGTTTATTTCATGACATGTATTTTGCTTTTGCTTTAATTTGTTGCAAAAATCACTGCCTTTTAAAGTGTAATCCGTGTTAAGTAAGGTATGAACGGGACCATACCCACTGTATACCTGTTATTTTATTGTTCTTGCTACAGTTTACAGTATACATAGGCTTTGTTCTCTATCACATTTTGTCTCGGAAGATTCAGCTACACCAAGCTCTCAACCTTTTAACACTTGAGTCTTATCCAGAATCACTAGTGGAAAGGCTTTCAGCATTGGCAGAAAAGAGACAGAGGGACTTCTCTGGCTAAGACTCCATGCTCCCAATGCACCAGACCTAAATCTCTCACGCTGTAGCTGAAGAGCCCATGTGCCCTAAGACTTACAATAGTCAAATAAATATTAAAAAAAAAAAAAAAAAAAAAGCTGGGAGAATGTAGATTATGCTGGAGGAGGTTTGGGGCTGAAGTCCTCTTTGCAGCCCAGGTCAGAGCCGCCTTGGCTTCCTTTGTGCAGCTGAAAGTTGTATTGAACCTTAGAGTAAGTGGGAGACCTGCTCCTGCCCCCCCAGTTTGTTGGGATTCTGTGAAGTCTATATCGCCACCTACTGTCCACCCCCATCTGCACCTAAGGAACTTTGCTTGGGGTTGGTTGGTGGTAAGGTGTGAGAGGCTGTGCCTTGAGTGCAAGGGGAAACTGTGAATGCGCCCCGTGACTCCCACTTAGGATGCCTGATTGACAACGGTTTGTTCAGAATCATAGTCTTTCTATCCCTGTTTCTAAGATCTCCTTTTATTTCCATCCAGAAGCAAAGTTGGGGTTAGGAATAGCAGCCAAGTTCTGATTAAAATGAAAAGGAACCTCGTGTCAAAGGCCCTCTTGGTTGGTTTTAAAATTTTTATTGATTTGGGGATTTCATGTGAGCTACAGCTGTGAGTAACTTGGGCCTTTTGAGTGCTGGCAGTTGTCAAGCTCATTTCTGGAAGGAAGTCTGAAAATGCTTTGCCCCAGTGCTTTGTTTCTTTATTTTGGTGATTTTTAATTTTTTTTTCCCTCCTTGAGATTCTTTTCTTGTTAAGTTGACCAGGAAATATTCTCATATGGTGGTACCCTTCTCTGATTCCCTTAGGAAGAGTGAGCGTTCTTTGATAAGTTCCTACTGGCGAATTTTGGCCCCTGGCTCCTGTCCTGATATCTCTAGAGCTGGAGAGGGAAGTCATCCAGTCAGTTTCTCAGGCTTTAGCTTTTCTCTTCCATCAGTTCATGCTTTACTTAATCTTGGATTGAAATCCATTCAATATCTGAGTTTATATCTTTAGTGAAGACCCACTTAGGCATCCTGTTATGTCCCAGGATGCTATTCCAGAAAATAGATATTGGCATAGATGTAAAATCTTATTTTTTTCAAACTTTAGACTCAGGTTAGGCAGCATTTTCAAGTAGATTTCTTGGAATTTAAGGCAGAATATCTGTATTAGAAGTTCAGGGAAGCCTCAGTGGAGTTTTTGTTGAGCTGTACAAGATATAGAATAATGTTAGGTCTTGAGGAGCATTAGTGATAAGATTAGACATTTGATATTTGGTATCAGATACATAGTGATTACCAAGGAGAATCAAATAGGACATGCACAGCTCCTTTCTTTTTTCCCCATAAACCTTTATTATCTAGGATTAGAATAGAGGTTTTATAACCAAGAATGAAGTCTTTAAATCTCTATTCCTCTAGCAAATTTTATTCTATTATAAAAGTCATTAAAGTATCTCTCTATATTAAATGTTCTTCATAAAGTCTATCTTAAACCATGCAATGCTTGTAGATCCTTATAAGATTAATTTAAAGAATTTTTATAGTCTAACTGCCTTATTTAAAAATACTGCTTCATTCTTGTAACAGGAATTCTTATAGACCTCTTTATTGTCTAGGAGAATATTGGATGTATTGATATTCCTGAAAACTATATTTGTAATATGGAATTGATTTCATACATATTAAATGATTTATTAAATACCTATTAAAGTATAAATATTAATATTTTCTATATAGCTATTGCTTATATAGTGCTTGCTGTCAACTAGGACTTTGGCCAGTGCTGTTGCGTCTGTTATTTCGCTTAAAATAACAGTGAGAGGCCACTACCCTTCTTTCCACTTTACAGATGAGGAATTTGAGACGCATAGAGATTGACTTGGCCAACACACTTACTAAATGGCAGAAAATGAACTTAAATCTAGGATCTGCTGCTGCTAAGTCGCTTCAGTCGTGTCCGACTCTGTGCGACCCCACAGACGGCAGCCTACCAGGCTCCCCCGTCCCTGGGATTCTCCAGCAAGAACACTGGAGCGGGCTGCCATTTCCTTCTCCAGTGCATGAAAGTGAAAAGTGAGAGTGAAGTCACTCAGTCGTGTCCGACTTATCGACCGCATGGACTGCAGCCTACTAGCCTCCTCCGTCCGTGGGATTTTCCAGGCAAGAGTACTGGAGCGGGGTGCCATTGCCTTCTCCGAAATCTAGGATCTGCCGCCTTCCAAAGCTCACGTTCTTAAACCTGTGGCTCCAGTTCACTTAGTGCTAGGTAGCTCTTTAATTCACAAGTTTATCTCTGTTCAGTTTTGAGAGTGTGGTTGTTGATGTTTTTTTCCTCCTTAGAAGTTTCTGAAACTAAATAGCTCTGTTTGAAGATCTCAATGTCAGTCTTGATGTACATGGGCTGAACTTGCCAGTGTGAGCAGGCTGGAGGAGTTGTTGAGGGGGGAGGACCTCTTCCTTGCTGCAGAACCCCCTTCCTGTTTCCAGTTGTGGCCCCTTCCTCTGGGGATCACAAGGCATGTGCTGGTCCCTGCAGGAGGTTGTTGTTCACTCCCTAAGTCATGTCCAACCCTTTGTGACCCATAGAGTGTAGCACCCCAGGTTCCCCTTTCCTCCACCCTCTCTCAGAGTTTGCTGAAATTCTTGTTCATTGAGTCAGTGATGCCATCCAACCATCTCATCCTCTGTCGTCCCCTTCTCCTTTTGCCTTCAGTCTTTCCCAGCATCAGGGTCTTTTCCAGTGAGTCAGCTCTTTGCATCAGGTGGTCAAAGTATTGGAATGTCAGCATTAGTCCTTCTAGTGAATATTCGGGATTGATTTCCTTTAGGATTAACTGGTTTGATCTCCTTGCTCTCAAGAATCTTCTCCAGCAGGAAGAGGAATGTTTACTCCTTTTGTGTGTTTCTGTACCGCCTCTCCTGGGCAGTCATAGCTTAATTCAGTAAGACCTGGTTCTCTGGGGCTAAGGGTCTCCAGAGTTACAAGGAGGTCCACAGTCTCACCAAATTCTCATAGTTTTTTCTAAGAAGCAAGAAAAGGAAAACTTTTTCTCGGCTGGAGGGTTAAGGTTTAAATACACCCCTCCTTTTGGGACCCTCATAGCCACATTCCAGTTCAGAGAACAGCTCCTTCTAAGTGCGTGCTTCCGTTGAATGTGCTGTTCCGTGAAGAGTCTGGCCAAGTGTTGTCCAAGGACAGGCTGCCAGATCCACACTGGGAAAGACCTCAGAGAAGCAGATGCTGGTCGGAAGGAGGAGGGGGCTTTACCCCAAAAGATGGGAGCTCATGGGTGTGCCATGATCCATGCCCTCCACTAGCTCCGTTCATCTAATGGCTGTTTGATGAGCGCCATGTGTGTGTGTATCTGCGAGAATAGTGGATGTTGGAGATTCAGTAGCGAGCAGACATGGCTGTTGCTTCATGCCGCTTACTAGTGAGTGGAGAGACACACACTGAACAGATACACATCCTAGTGCAAAGTGAAGAACTTCACTTCCTAAGTGCCATGAAGGGGAACTGCAGTGCACACAGGGGTATGGCCAGAAGACCTGCACTGTGTCAGAAAGGGTTTCCCGGGCGGGAGACATTGGAGCCGATCTTAGAATGATGAGTGTTAGCGGAGTGAGGGGGCAGACAGAGGACCTTCAATGTAGAGCGTGGCAAAGGCCAAGTGAGGCGCAGGTCAAGCGTCAGCAGACGAGGCTGGAGAGGAGGGCGGTCAGGGCATGTGGGCCCTGGGTAGTCGTGGTGAGCATTTTGCAGCTGAGTTTCTGTTGTTGCACCTGACGAAGCCAAGGCCTCACCTTTTCTGCTTCTCATCTGTCTGCACTAATCACCTGAGCCTCTCTCACTGATCCAGAGCCTCATCTGGAGGGAGGGAGGTGCTGACACATGGTGAGTGCAGATCCCCCATGGGCTGTACACCTACTCAGGTTCTTGGAATAACCAAAGAGATGCAGGTTATCTTCTCCAAGGGCTGGGGCCCTTGTCTCACCCACCCTGAACCTTACTGCCCGCCCTGCCTGCCTCCGCTCACCACCCTTGTCCCTCTGGCTGCTGGTTTGCCCAGATGAAGCAAGACATGTAGCCTGTCTTATGACATTGGAGGGTCCTGCAATAATGAAGAGGGACCTGTACATCCACATGCATAGATGCTCCTCAGCCAGCTCCTGCTCCTCTGAGATGCACAAATAGTCTTTAAGTGTTCCTACGAGTCAGTGCTCCCATAAGGAAAACTTGTACAAAGGCTAATTGTTTTTTTGCTTCCTTTATAGACCATGAACACATTTGAGTCTTTGTTTCTTTTTCTGGAACATTAATGCCAGGCTTGGGAATATCAGCCTTACAGATGTGTCTTTCTCTTAGAATAGGTTGAAAACAGTGGGCAGCGTGCCTACCTGCATCCCTTCGTCAGCGACACGTGTTTTAAAAATACATAGCTTTCTTCTAAGAGAGTCGTCGAGTAGTGAAAAAGTCAGTGGAGACAGACGTTAAGGGATTATCGTGGAGACAGCTTTATGAGCATCACTGTCATTGCCATTGTCAAAGAGGCACTTATTAAATGGCAGATGCTGTTTAGTATTGCTGCTGTAAAGAGAATTACAAAGTCATAGCCTCTGTCCTGAGAAACATCTCGGTCTATGAGACAGCCTTGATTTATAAACGTTTGAAAAGAGCCATGAAGGTACCGGGAACCAAAATGAGAGATCGTGAAATATTGGATCAGTATATACATGGACTTCAGGTATTTACACTACTTAAAAATTGAAGATCGCACAATTCGGGGTTGCTCTTCGATTAGTCGGGGTAAGGTGGTTTGAACTGTGGAAACAAACTCCATACCTTGTAGCTGAATGGGTGGAGCTTCCTTCTCAGTCCACACTTCATACCCATCACAGAACATCAAGGGCGCTGCCCGGTGTCATCACCATTCGGGGAACTAGGCTCATGGGTCCTTCACCATCTGCGATGCTGCTGGTTCCCCTGAACAAAGAAGGGAATAAGGGATATTGTGACTGGCCTTGAAATGTTTCTGCCCAGAAGTGAGACCTTATTTCCACAGACATTCCGTTAGCTCAGGCAAGTATCTGATGATGAGTAACTCCATGGGTGCAAGAAACTGCGTTCCTCCGTTAGGAGGAAAACCAGCATGTTGATGAAACAATGAGAAGCTTCTGGTCAAATCTAATACGTTATTCTAGCCACAGTAATTGATCAGTCAACCCATGAAATGATGATAACACTACTACTTATCCATAATGGAACACTTACTGTGACCAACATCTTTGTTAAACAATTCACATAAATTATTGCATTTAATTCTTTACCAACCTCTGAGGTGGGTTTTATTATTATCTCTGCTTTCCACATGATAAAATGAAAACTGGGAGTCGTTAAGTAACTTGCCTAAGGTTACACAACTCGTCTTTAGCAGAGCTACGATTCAAACCCACTTCCTCCTAATTTAAGAGTCTGAGCACTTCTCTAAGATTCCTATCAGGTAATTGAAGTCTATTGACTTACGTTGCATAGTGCTTGAAAGAACAGAGTCCAGTGATTTCTGACCTGGTCACTTAGAATCGCTTAAATGTGTCTCTGCTCTGGCTTTGTTGGTCTTTAGGACCAAATGGGTTATTTTTCTTTTTGTAAATGATTCTCAGCTATTTTCTGCTTAGTTTTCTGTTTTTATGGTTGGCAAGATCATTTTTCGTTTCCGTGAGTTCTTCAAGCTCCTTGAGAATTGCCTTCACAGGCACTTTCACATTTTTCTAGCTCTTAGGATTATTAAGGCTTCGAACATCCTGAGATCATACTCATTAAGAGACAGTGTTAGGGAAGCCTTGTCATTGAAAAATTCTTAGAAAACTTAGTCACTTTTTTCAAATCTGCATTATTAGCATGTTCCCCAAAATCGCTTTTCTGCAGTTCTCTTTTAGTTTTCTCCTACTTGTGAATTATGTCTCCCTTTTGTTTTAGAACATTTTGTTAGTTCATTATTTTCTTTTCCATTATATCACCATTGTCTGGCAAAATACCTGGCACATATATCTTTAAAAAATGAAAGAATAAATTAATGAACTGATGGACTTCATGTTAAGAGTTCAAGTTCTTCTTCAAAAGACTCTGACTTATCTCTTTCACCAATGTTTTGACAGGTAGCCACTCTGCCTTTTAGTTACCTCATGGTTTACTGCCTATGTGATTTTAATAAACTTTTGTAAATTGTTTTCTCACCTATATAACGGGGATAATGGTGTGCCCTACCTCTCAGACTTGCCATGAGTATTAACTTCAGGCTGCGAAGTACTTAGAATACTGCCTGACACAGAGAAAGTACAATAATGAAGTCTTTAATCTTTGTCTTGGGAGCCAACATTTTCCTTCAGATTTCACTTTTAAAGTTCTTTCTTACACTGCCTTATACTTAAAATTTCATATTCTCTCTATATGAATTTATCCCAGGGAGTTAAGTTCTATTATTGTCATAGAGTTATTTATTCCCTTTAATCTAATCTTTTATAATCTGTTCAGGTTATTTCCCCAGAGAGTATATTTTTGTAAGACATTCATTCTTTTTGGCTTAAATATTTGTTATTGAGACACAATGGGACTTGATTATTTTGGCTCTATGTATAACAACATTTTCATTCATTGATTGATTTCTTTATTCATTCATCAAATATTTATTGAGAAACAGATAATTATAGAGACTCTTAGAGCTAAATAGAATGTTAAAATCTTTTAGATCAAATCTATCCTCATTTCTACACATTTGATGCTAAACATGTAAAAGGATCAGTGGTAGAATGGGCTTCTTCATTATCAGAGTCGATTCACTGAGGAGAGCAAGTGAGGAAACATTTCATTTTCTTCTACCTCTCCTTGAGCAATCCCATTCACCTCGGGAAAGACACACCCGCAGTTCTAAAATGTTCATGTCTAAAATCATGAACTTGTGTCTTGTGTTTTCTTTGTACTAATTGAAACAGTTTGAATTAAATATGAAGAATGTCAATTCATATATAGTCTAAAGAACCTCAATTTCAAATCTGTTATGGCTGATCCCTAGACTGGTACTGACCTAGGGAGAGCCTTAAGTACCATGTTCTTAGTTCTTCATTCTGGCAATCTCACATCAGGGAACTTGAGTGGGCTTGCAGAAAGGATACCAGAAGACCTCATACATCGGTTTCCTGTGGCTGTCACGCAACTTGCCACCAACCGGTTGGCTTACAACTATAAATATACATATGTACATATATATGTATATATGTATAGCTCACAGTTCTAGGGGCCAGGAGTCTGAAGTCAACGTGCTTCCTGGAGGTCATAGTTCCTATAGAGGCTCTAGGTGGGTCCCCATTCTTGTCTCTTGTCTCTTCGAGCTTCTGCGACTGTTGACGGTCAGCATCCCCTGGTTTGTGGCTGCATCACTCCACTCTCTGCTTCCATCTTTGCGTGGCCTCTTCTGCTCCTCTTTGCATCTGTTGTGATTACATTTAGAGCCTACCTGACCGATCCAGGATAAGCCCCTCCACTCGGATACATCTTTTGCCATATGCAGTAATAGTCACTCTTGCCATATAAGGTAATGATCACAGGCTGTAGGGATTAGAACATGGGCATGCCCTTTTGGAGGGGCTGTCTGTCGTTCAGTCCGCCATACCTAGGTTCAGGAACTTGTGCTTTGATTACCTACAGTTAGGCAAGTTATCACATCCATCTGAGATTCTGGTATCACATCTGTAAAATGAGACTATCAATGCCCAATTTACATAATTTTAATTAGAAATAAAAGAGAGAGGGTGTCGATGATGTTTCTAACTCAGTTCTCTGTACAATTTGTTGCCTTAGTCCCAGGTGCTTAGAGGGTAGAACAGATGCTAGACTGTTTTACTTTAAAGAAAAAAGTAAGACTGACCTATATTTGGTTAAGGATTTGTTAAAGTTTTATGATTTGGTTGAGAAAATGTTACTGAGCAACCAAAAAGATGGCTTTATATTTAGTTCAGCATTATTCATAAAGCACCCACAAAAGGGTTTTATATTCAGATAACCATTATATGTTGGCCATGCCTCATTTAATAATAATTTCTTTCTGTCTGTTTTCTGCGGCTTCCTACCCACTAGCACGTATTGTAATGTGTTACAGTGTGATGTCAAACTTTTTAAATAATAATGAGTGGTAGTTGGAGTAACAAACCAGTGATCTCTTGACATCACAGACCTGAAAAATAAAAAAAAAAAATCTTTTCAAATAATCTTCTTTAGCTGAGCATAAGGGCAGTATAGAATTTGTCATCTACATTTTACAGAATTCTTATTTGAGGTATGTGCTTATCGATTCATATTCTAGGCTCTTTCTCAAGTTATAATTTCTGCTTCTAGATGTAAAAATGCTCATCAAAAAAGGACTAAAATATAATATCTGAGTTTTATAGTAATATCTGATGTTGATTTTATTGAGTTGTTTGTGATTTGGAATAGCTCTGTCTCTCTGAATTGGGAGACAACTGAAGAAATTGTGCCAGCTTTCATAGATAGGAATAGCATAACTGAAATCAAAGCATACTTCAGAATTTGACCTCTTAATGCATTCCTCTGTAAATTCTTATTTCTAGTAACTTTAATTCCTGGCATTACACTTTTTCAGTATCTTCTGGGCTCATTCTCTCTTTCCACCTTACTCACACACCTTGCCCCTCCTGGCTACTGCGCCTGCTCCTTGCCTGTGCAAAGAATGTTGACTTTGAATATGCACAATGTCCCATTTAGTGAACTATAGTAAACTTGGTGTATGTGTGTGACCATTGAAATAGGCAGGAGGCAAAATAATGAGCCAGATGCTTTCCAGCTCTAAAATCCCATGAACTTACAATCTTCTGAATTTAGCTCCTGAATTAAAATCTCATACTCTGTAGCTAAATTCTTTCATTGTCCTATCTCCTTCTTCCAATCTAAAGGGAAAAAAGATTATTTCATATCTTTGTTTTCTGGATTACTTTGGGTTGTTAGAAAAAAGAAAAGAAAAGCAGTGAAGATGCTAAGTCTAGATTTTCCAGGAGAGAATGAGAATGTTACATATGTGTGTTTGTGCGTGTGTGTAAGTAACTGAGGTTTTTGCTTTTACTCAACTGACTCTTTGGAGATCTTCAGAGTTTCCAGGTAAGTTTATTTCTTTAAGACCTCACTGCTTTTCCTCATTACAACCACTTCATGTCTTCCAAGAAATGACTCCAAGAACATCTGCTTCAGTGATCATAAACATCTTATCTGCTTGTTGTTTCCACTTTTTTACAACCTCCATTCCAAATCACATCTAAAATGGCAAAAAAATAAAGCTGATATCACTTCAGACACCGGTTGTGTTCTCTCGATGAGTGTTTTCCATATTTGAAATGGCTGAAGAATTATCTTGCCTCTACCCACAGTAACTGAGAATGAGAGGGATTGGATAAGGGTCGTTTCCTCCGTCTCCTGAGATTTCAGAAGCTCTGTTTTCTTTTATACCTGATTGGGTCTGCCAGTTGCAAAGCTGTACCATGTAGTGGAGAAGTGCATGTGGTTAATTATGACAGTTACTATCAGTTCTTTACGATCTTTGCTGCTGTGATGGGGTTTAAAGGCTATTATGGATGTCAAGAGGACAAAATAATGTTGCTGTGTTTGCTGCTTACAGCGGCTTTTATGACTGAGTTTTGCTCATAAACAGGTGGTTATAAGATGCAATCCTTCCATGAGTTCATTTGTCTTACCTGTCTCCTACCCTGGGTTCCCTGATGTGTTATTAAGACAAGTGTTAAGATTCTCAACAGTTCGGAGGGAATCTCAGGTGCTGGACAGAATTCCTTGAAATTGTTACAATGAAACCACTTATGTGGTCAGTGGAAGGAGAGAAAATGGCATCAGTTAATTTTCAGAAACTCCTTTGCTACCCTTACACCTCTGCGGTCTGCCTTCCTGCTCACCAACCCCCCACCCCACCCCCCAGCTTCACCGTCTCCCCACTGTGTTTTGGTCCTTCCTTAATCTGCACTCTTTCAGCTTTGCCCCAGTGAAATCTGTGCCCAGTGTCTTCTCAACATTCTGGTCTCAAGGTCATAGCATGCTGTGGACTGTTGCATGTGGAAACGGATTTATGCGCTGTTGACACAGTTCCTTTATTTCTGATGCTGTGAGTTGAATCCACACAGTGTACAGGTTGTCGCCTCATCCTTGCTGAGGGCAGCTGGAAAAGAGGTAAGACGACCTTTTCCCGCAGCACACCTTCCTTCTCTGCCGCTCTCACCTCTGCCTGAGAGGTAGGTACGAAGAGGTTCCTGGCAAATGAAACTCGGAGCCTTTCCCACCTGCCTTGAGTGTGTCTTGCTTAAACAACACATTTCCAGTTAATGACCATCTGGTAAAGCTGACAGCCTCGAGTCCTAATTCTTAACTGTCTGAAAAAGATGTGCCCGACCTGCCATGGCTTATGACTGAATTATAAACCATGAAGCATAACAAAGTCATTCACTTTCAACATGTCAGCTTTGACTTGAATTGCATCTTGCCCAGAGTTTGATGGCCTTTCCCCAGCACTCGAGAGCAGGCCTGTGTACTGTTCAAAAACCACTTTGTCATTTCTCAGAGAGCCCTTAGCTTTGCGTGGCTGTGTGGACGTGTCAGCGGGCCTGGGAGAAGCAGGTTGTCTAGTGAAGAGCTCGGAGAAGCAGGTGTGACGCGTCCACCAGGGAAAAGCAAAGCTGTCTCTTCCTAGGAAAAGAGGAGAAATAGTCAACACTTGGGTACTGCACATCTAGCCCCAAAATAATTCACTTTGCCTTGGGGAAATGTTGGATGAAAGTGTGTGTGCTTTACAATTCTGATTACTCTCCCCGCTTTGTTCCCCACTATCAAAAATAATCATAGTCTATAAATGTCAGTAGAATATGGTTAGAGTGAAGCTCCGTTTTTGGAGAACCAGGTGTCAGCTCTGGAGGAGGTCTATGAATAGGTACACTTATACGCACTTTTTCAAAGAAAGAAAGGCCACTTGCCACCCCACTTGTAAAACTGTCAGAGGATTTAGAAAAGAACTATGGTAGGCTGTCTTCACGTGGGAAAGGAAATCTGGTTCTCAAGATATTTGGGGCATTGCAGTGAATAATGGATATTAATAGAATACCTCCCCCAGCCTTTCTGGCTAAGAACTCATCTGCCTAGAAATTGAGGAGAGGCATCTACAGGCGTGGCCATGCTCAGCCCTGCTGCAGTATGAAGGTGTCACGCTCAACATGCAGGGTGAAGGGGCTGCGTTGCTGAGGTCCTACCCCCTGCTTCCTATTCTTTCTTGTCCCCAGATTCCCATCTATTGAGTGGGATCCTCTCCTTTCCAGAGACTAATGTTGGGGTCCTTGTATTGTGACATGCATGGTTGGGTGACGAGTGTCACCAAGGCGTTTTTGCAGAATCGATTTTCAGATTTCCCAAGGCTCTGGGTCAGGGGCTGGAGAGCCTTGAAAAGAAAGGAAAGGGAGCCCTCTGCTGGTCAGCATGCAGAAATGCATCTGCCAAGCTGCAGACACCTTACAGGCCCTGCTATCAAGTAGAAAAGATGTCAACGTTAGTTGATTGAGTTTCGGAATAATTTATTTATTTCAGGGTG
Source organism: Antilocapra americana (assembly GCA_007570785.1). Classification (NCBI taxonomy): domain Eukaryota; kingdom Metazoa; phylum Chordata; class Mammalia; order Artiodactyla; family Antilocapridae; genus Antilocapra; species Antilocapra americana. Next base: position 12,130,355 of record ML664173.1, on the reverse strand, counting down.
GAAATGAGGTTATCGATGAATCTATCACCACAAAGCATTTTCAAAAAAAAAAATAAGAGTCCATAAGGTATTAGGGGTCGTATTCTGACATTGTTCAACATGTTTATTAAACTCCTACTATGGGGCCAGTGGGCGCTAATGAAAGCTAAACTACCGCTTATGTTGTGTGTGAGATTACAAACTGAGACCACAGATATTAAGGGTAATTACTTAGCAAGCATGCGTAAGCCATTTGTTTCTGCTGGCAGAAGAATTGTTGAATTGAGTAGCTGGGAGGAGTCCTTGGAGGTGGTGAAATTAAGCCAGGCCTTGAAGGGTGGGAAAGATTAGAATAAACAAGGGGGATGGAGGTGAACATTCTCATTATAGAGGCTGAGGGAGCTGGAGTGCGTTTGCTTTTGAAGTCAGTAAAGTGGAGAGCAAGAGTGGAGAGTTAGCAGTAAGTGATGATACGCAGAGAAAATTTGGCAAATAAGAAATGAGGTGTGTACATATTTAAAATGGTTTAATAAATTGAATATTCACTGGAAGGACTGATGCTGAAGCTGAAACTCCAGTACTTTGGCCACCTCATGTGAAGAACCGACTCATTGGAAAAGAACCTGATGCTGGGAAAGATTGAAGGCGGGAGGAAAAGGGGACAATAGAGGATGAGTTGGTTGGGTGGCATCACTGACTCAATGGACATGAGTTTGAGTAAACTCCGGGAGTTGGTGATGGACAGGGAGGCCTGGTGTGCTGCAGTCCATGGGGTCTCAAGGAGTTGGACACAACTGAGCGACTGAACTGAATAAATTGAACCAGGGCACATTTTCAGTACTCATTATGAAGATAGAGACAATATAACCTCAGGACTTAAGGAATGAGTCTAGGTTCAGATCCTAAGTCTGACACTTATGTGAGTCCTTAGGTGAGTTACTTGTCTGTCCCCATTTCCCCCATCTGTTAAACTGGGATGGAAATAGGATATATATATTTTAGACTCAGAGATACACAGGCGCTGGAAGGTCTGAGACGTAGAAGTTGAGAACCAGGAAAGCCTGAGTTGTTTCAGCGTGCTCTCTCTCCCTCTGGTGGTAGGTTTCCAGCTGCTGGTTGGGGACATGTAGAAGCGGTAGGACCCATTGGCAGAGGCATCGTGGAGATTTATGGGTCAGACGGCTAACTGGAGCAGGGACCACTCAGGGGCCCTCCAACCTAGAGATCCGATGATTCTAGAAAGCCCCCGAGGACCCACAGAAAACCTAACTCAGAGGTGTTGATAGTAATGACACCGCTTTACATTTACGTTTAAAAAAACCGTGTTTAAATTTGGTTCACAATGTTCTGTTCTATGTAAAAAATACCACCAGTTTAATTAATGCAGCCTATAATTGAAGCAACTATCTCAAGCTGTTCCGCTCCAGCTCGTCAAGTGGAATGGGGGGCTGGGGGATGCAGGGGGGGAGAGAGGCAGAGGGTCTGGCGCCCGTATGTCAGCTCTGCACAGTGGCTGTAAGGAAACTTGACGAGGATCCCATCCTGTTTGTGAAAGGGGGCGGAGACTCTGGAGGCTTGAAACAGAGTTCACCAGCTTCTAATTATCTGAGAAGTGAAGGGTGGGGAAGAAATGTTGACAGCGAAGATTTAGGGAGAACAGGCGCAAGGATGCCGTGTACCCTGGCTTGGCACTCTCTTGCGTACCGCATGTGGAGATGGGAGGCAGAACATGGAGTTCCGAAAGGTTTAGAAGGCGAAATGCAATTAGCTCCCTTTAATTAACTCACACCACGTGTGGCCGGTTATGTTAACATGCCTGGAGCCGAGACAGAGGTGGCAGGCCACCGCCGAGACCCTGCAGAGAGAAGGCACCTGGACGCTGGAGCAGGAAGAGCCCGGAAACCTCACAGGATAGTGGTAGAGATGAGAGAGCCAGCCTGGCACAATTATGGAACTTCCCCGCGGTTAGATGGTTTCTCAGAGGCAGAGCTAGGGTAAACAGAGTCTACCTGTTCCTTCTTCTCTTCAGAATCCTGTGTGTGATGAAATTAATAGTGACTTCACATTAGACCCCAGCTGGTCAAATTAACCCTAGTGCATTTGCATACAGGTTAAGATTTGATGCCTTCTTTTAACAAAAGCTTAACAGAAGAATGGTAAAAAGTAAGAGAACTATCTGTATTTTGGACAAGCTTTCCTTTTAACAGTGCCTTAGAATTATATGATTATTAACACCAGTGAGCGTTTCTATGCAGGTATTTTAATTAAAATGTTATTATTTGTTTTTTTTGTAAGCGAGGTGATGGGAACTTTGGGCTTCATCCCTGTAGGAGGCTGAGTAGGAAAGCCTTGAGCATTACAGGCAGAGCAGGTACTCTGTAATTTAGGTCTTGTGACTGAAATACCACCACCGCTGTGTCAAGTCTGCTAAAATTGCAGCTTCAGGTTTTTCAGGGGTGAATAAACCTTTTATAAAAAAAAAAAAAAAAGGAGGCTACGCATTAAAGTTATAAAGTCACATAAAATGTTATAGGTACGAATGAGAAAGTAAGGAAAACTAGCATTTTTCTCTTGTGTATTTCAAGGACAAGAGTTTCATGAACAGTTTCTAAAAGAATTATTAAGTGGTTGTATGTTTTAATGCTTTACAATTTGGTCATTCTTCAAGGTTTTGTATTTAGTCTCTTTCTGAGCTGATACATATAGAACTAGACAGATACTCTTAAAAAAAAAAACAACTTTTGTTTTCCTGATGATTAGTAGAAAAAAGGAAGTAGACGGTTGTTGGGAAACTGCTGGAGATGGGGACAGGGCAGCGGATTGTACCCCCCACTGAGTTCATTATCAATTGAGATGAACATAGGGGTTAGGTAGATAAAGATTAAAGGATTAAATGTGTTTTCCAGGACTTCCCTGGTGATCTAGTGGTTTAAGACTCTGTGCTCCCACTGCAGAGGACAAGACCTTGATCCCTGGTTGGGGAACCAGGAGAAAAAATAAACATGTTTTCATCCAGTGGTATACTAGTAAATGTTTAACATCTGTAGGCGAGGGTCTGATTTTTAGTGTTTATAGATTTCTGGGGTGAAGTTCTCCCACCTTGGTCAGCTTCAAGCTACCAATATGTCACTGAATTTGAAACTGGGCAGATATTTACATATTTGGCTCTTGTAAGCCAGTCCGGTCTTTAAATACCTGCGCTTGAGTGCGTACCCGTGAATACAGTGTTATAGGGTGAAGCTCAGATCTCACTGCTAAGTAGTCTTGTTGATATTACACTTCAGAATTAGGCAGACTGAAGCCCCAGTTCCTTCTCTGGGGGCCTGCCAGGAATATTGCTTGTATGGGACATCTCTTCACATGGGAGGAAACAATGAAAATGGAGAACAAACCTTACCCTTAGCAGAATCCAAATTCAGAATCCAAATTCAGAAGACCTCTATGGGATTAGTGTCGACAGGAAGGTGAAAGAAGAACTTTATTTTAAATCTTTATCTTTTGGTGTATAGATTTTCCTAGCAAAGTCATTTTTGATGCTGGAAAGTAGCAAGAATTGTGGTGCTCAGAAAAAGGAGTTTGGGGATGGCCTTTTAAAATAGATACAGGAATATACCATAATGCCTGTCTTTATTTTGTAGGAAGATACAGAAGAATAGATTCCTATTTAGTACCTTGAAATTAAATTATTTTTCCAGCTGAGTGCAACTGAAAAAAGGCAGGACAGGCATAGGAACTTAAACAACTTCATTGCCACAGAGTGGATGATGGACTATTTTAGTGAATATGTGAAATGGTATCTGGCAAAGCATAGCACTTGATCATCTCAATTCCTGCTAGTTGATGTTCAAGAGCCTCTGCCTCCAGATTTATACCTCTTTGCTTACACATCCATCATTGTTAACACGCCTGTGTTCTGAGAGTGAAAGCCTGGAGTTGACTGCATGAGTCTATTTCTTCCTGGTATAGCATGGTTTATCTCTGTTGCTACTGTGTTGTCATTTACCATGTGATGGTCTTATAATTAACCATGGTTATAAATTAGCTTACTGTTACAACAGCGTGGGCCAAAGTAGCCAGATCAGTAGGTTTCTTCTGGGTGTGAAACTTCTGGCGGTAAGTCAGGTTCTGCAAGCACTTTTGTTGCTGTCATCATGCTGGAAGAGAAATTCCCAGCTCAGTAAGAACCTACCTTCTCATTCCGTTGCCTATGACATTGTATAGAGATGGGTCTCAAGTTCTTATGTGTCTCCATTTGTTCCTCTTTGTCATAATGTCTGACTAGAGTCCTGTCTCTACCATTTGACAAACAAATTAGCAAATCCATCCTAACCTAGGATGGATAACCTAGGGTTTCTTACAGGAAGGATAGCAGATCTGCCTCATGGGGCTCTGAAAGTGAAAGTCGCTCAGCCGTATCCGACTCTTTGCGACCCCGTGGACTGTATGGTCCTTGGAATTCTCCAGGCCAGAATACCAGATTGGGTAGCCTTTCCGAAACTTCGCCAGGGGATCTTCCCAACCCAGGGATTGAATCCAGGTCTCCTGCATTGCAGGCAGGTTCTTTACCAACTCAGTCATCAGGGAAGCCCGAGAACACTGGCATGGGTAGCCTATCCCTTCTCCAGTGGATCTTTCTGACCCAGGAATCGAACCGGGGTCTTCTGCATTGCAAGCGGATTCTTTACCAGCTGAGCTATGATGGGGAAGCCCCTCACAGGGCTCTAGTAAGAATAAGTGAGCTGGTATGTAACATGTTTGGTACAGGACCGATTGTCAACAAAGGTTGCCAATTGTGGCAATCATTATTTTGAAAGTATATGATAGTGTAAAATATGTGTAGCTTTACATTTAATGCGCAGCTACTCTTGGTCCATGTTTGAGGACAGACTCTCAAACTTGGCAGTGCTATGCATCCCAAGGAGCATCCAACTAATGAAACAAGCCATTTATAGTTCCAGCCCGAACACTCTGAGGTCCACATCTACTTCCCTTATTTGTCACCCCCCTGACTTCTCTCCCCTCTTCTGTCCCTAGTACCCAAGGTCCTCCTTTATTCCCCATTCTCCCCCCAAAAAGTAAAAGTCTGATCTAGGAAAGTGATTTGATAAATTATCTCATAATAAAACATGCATTATTAATATTTGAGGCACTATAGCAGAGATGTCATCTAAGAGGATAATTTCAGCCTGGGTGATAGAGGTATTTACTTGGCAGTAGACTCCTTCTGCTTCCGAGATCAGATGAGATCAGGCACGTTCAGGGTGATATGGCCGTAGACAGTAGACTCCTTTTGATGCCTCTGAAACTGCGGTCATATTTGTGACTACCTACTCTGCAGTCCATATGGCAGCCTTTAATTATACCTGTTGGAATAATCCACTTAGCCAAGGTCAAGCATCCTCTGATTACATGTTATGTTGCTGTTTCCAAGTTGTCAGATATCCTTGGCAGCTGTCATCAGCCAAATCTGGTCTTCCTGATTTTTAGTGGCACTCATCCTGTCCCAGGTTTCCACAACACATGCTTCATCCTTGTCAAACGCGCTTTGCTTCACTGGAGTTAGGTAGGCATCATGCTGTGGTCCACGGCTAGCAGCCACTTTCTGCTGTAGTTAGTCTCTGCAAGTGACCTCCTTCTCCTAACTTTGCTCTTTGCGTCCGTCCTTTCACAGAATTCTCTGCAGCGCATCAAGCAATACAAGCGTCTGCTGTCTTCCTGCACCAGAATGGGGCACATTTCAATGGGAGGTGAATTCAGTCCATTTCAATCTAACAGTTATGTTTGGAATGCCAGCAATGAATAAATTCACATTTTTAAAGCACCTACAGGGTTACAGTCTTGAAGTCTTTCGCTTGCAAATAAGATGATATACATTAGCTCATTTCATCTTCCAAACTGCCCTGTGAGATATGCAATTCTTCATAGTCTTTTCAGATGAAGTCATTGAGACTTGTAGTTCTTGAACAGAATATTTAACTTGTACAACTAATGAGTGGCAGAGCCAAGAATTAAACTAAAATTTTCCTGGCTTGAAATATCTTGTTGTGCAGTCACTTAGTCATGTCCGATTCTTTGTGACCCCATGGACTGCAGCACTCCAGGCTTCCCTGTCCCTTACTATCTCCCAGGGTCTGCCCAAGTTCATGTCCGTTGAATCAGTGATGCTATCTAACCATCTCATCCTCTGTATCTCCTTTTGCCTTCAATCTTTCCCAGTGTTAGGATCTTTTCCAATGAGTCAGCTGTTAGCATCAGGTGGCCAAGGTATTGGAATTTCAGCATCAGTCCTTCCCATAAGTATTTAGAGTTCATTTTCTTGCTTTCCTTCAAAACTTAGTTTTTACTGAGCACTAGGATTGATGGAATGAAAAATATGAAAAAGTATATAACTGCAGTTCCTATCTTTACATTGGGCTCCCCACATGGCTCAGATGGTAAAGAATCCACCTGAAATGTGGTAGACCTGAGTTCAATCCCTGGGTTGGGAAGATCCCCTGGAGGAGGGCATGGCAACCTGCTCCAGTATTCTTGCCTGGAGAATCCCCGTGAACAGAGGAGGCTGGCGGGCTACTGTCCGTGCAGTCCCAAAGAGTCGGACACGAATGAGCACCTAAGCACAGCACAGTGCACCATTACTATCTTTACATAGTTTATAGTTTCTCGGGTTACGATGATCTGTATGTTTTTCTACCAGATAATTGAAAGTTCTGTGAAGACAATTGCTTATGATATTATTATTTTGGTAAGATAAGTAAAACGAAGGAGACAAAAACCTGTTGAAAGTTATCTTTCAAAGATTTGTTAATCTCTTCTGGTAGAAGTATGAGTTATAGGAAAGCACCAGAAAATTTTCAGTTTTAGAGTAAAAATTAAAAAAAAAAAATGTCATCCCGAAGCCATAGTGTGTGTTGTCCCTGTGTTTTCCTGACGTGTCTGTGAACCAGCATTTACTGCTAGAAATTGAAACCATGAAAAGAAACAGTTTTAGCACAGGAAAACAAAACCAGTTTTCTACCAAATTCTAAGATCTCAGAGACAATTAATGTTGCTGTCAAAAGTCATTTGAATGCAGCATATCAGGAACTGTTTTCAAATTTAGCAACAATCAACGTTTAAGTTTGAGGTATTGCTGCACTGGAGATTCACTGACTATTACATATCTTCCTGGAATGCACAGTTATTTTTTATAGGCCTTCCAAGGAGATCCTGTTATTGAAATGCCATAACACTGATAGCTTACAGTGAATGATGTCGGATTCATGATCTCTGAAGAAGACTTAGTTTGGGACCAGGGACCAGACTTGATCACTCCAGAGCTTTTGTGTAGCAGAGTTTTATTAAAATGAAAAAGGAACAGAGAAAGCATCTGACACAGACATCAGAAGGGGAATAGAGCATGCCCCCCTCGCTAGTGTGAGCAAGGGAGCTATATCCTTTTTTAATTGGTAACTACAATAAGTCAAAAGAGTGTTTCAAGGTTGTAAAGATCTTACTAGACCCACTCCCATAATATACATTTTAAGATAACAGGATTAGTTAGAAGGTTTGGAGAAGGAAATGGCAACCCACTCCAGTACTCTTGCCTAGAAAATTCCATGGATGGGGGAGCCTGGTGGGCTACAGTCCATGGGGTCGCAAAAAGTCAGACATGACTGAGCGACTTCACTTTCACTTTCCGTTTATTTTCAGGAAGGAGAAAGTGTCCTCAGGCAGGATACATTGTTGTTATAGAACCCTTAGTACAGAGTTTAAGCTGAGTTCTTTTGTTGTAATCATCAACTAGGCTTAAAGAAAAAAAAACAAAACATTTTATGTGACGAAGACTTACAAATGTAGGGGAAAAAAGCTTGTCCTTTCCTCCTCCTTGAGAATTCCAGACCCCTATCTCCTTGAGAACCACAGACCCCTTTCTCCTCCTGGGGTACCCCGGACTTCTTATCAACCCGCCTAGGACTTGACTCAGAACTTTATAGTCACAGCATTTTATCTCTGACCTTTCTGTGGACTAGACCCAAAGATTGTCCTGTAGTAAGGGAAAAGTCCAGAGATGGTATTTCTAGTCATGACTCAATAGTAAGTAGGTCTATGACCTTGGATAGGCTTCTGAACCATCTCCCTGAGTCTTACTGCCTTTTTGGCACAAGGAGTATTTCAACCCCAAGTCTCTTCATAGTTTCACTCGTGTTGCTATACACAACCCTAATCCATAGCTTAGGACTGTTCTATAAAACTCTCCAACCCTGTTGTACCTTCACACCTTCCCTAGGTTTTTCACAGTTGCAAAATCATTTTTCCCTTGTGGAAAGTTGGATTGCATCCCATTTGGGTTCAGCATGTTTTTCCTTATGCTGGTAACAAGACTGAGGGCATATATATATATATATATATTTTTTTTTTATAATGTTGGTTTTAAGAATTTAGAGGATATAGCCAAAATATAACTCTTCTACAATTAATAACCACTTTTGAAGTAACTATAACTTTCCATCAATTAATCTAAATTCTTGAACCTCAAATGAATTTATGATTCATGCTCTGAGTACTTGGGAGCTTGAAATACAATTATCTTATAAATCCTTTATGGTCAACAGCAAAGTAAGATTATTGATGCCTTTGTATGCTTTGTTGTGTCTTTTTAACCATCTTGAAAGCTGACTTTGAAGTTTTTTAAGAGGATGAAGTTCAATATAGTAAAGGGATGGCTGATGTATCCGTAGACTTAAGGCCTTCTGATACACTGCAGAGTATGTTATGGATAAATAATATTCTCTCCAAAGGTGATACTCAACTCTCCTTATGTTATGCATATTTCTTTTTCAGACCCATAGCTACATATATTATGGAATAAAAAAGGTCTCTGTGTCATACACTCGGTATTTAATTGTTTAGGCAAGACTTGTGCTCCTGTATAGAATTATGGTAACATGAATTGCTTATTTTCAAAGGAATAGGTTAAGCATATTTGCTCTCTTTGCCAAGCTTTTTCTCACTTTGTAGACTTCTGAATATGTAGATTCCTCTTCTTTATTAACATTCACATTATAAAATGAATATAATTAGGATGAGCCAAAAAAAAAAACCCACAAAACTGTATATAGCAGTCCTGATGGTAATTATTCAGACAGTTTTAGGGCTAAAGTTCATAATCCATTAGAAGCATGGAAGCTGTAGAGCCTTGAATGAGGCCCTACAGTGATTAGAATTTTTAGAAATCTGACTTGTTCATACTTATAATTATTTTAAGAAAATTCAAGTTCTCTGAAATCTGAAAGGTGTAATTAACAACTCACCAAGTCTGAGTGTGTACTCCTTACTCACAAATGAGCACCTCCTCTGTGAAAAACATCTTGGGGTATATGGTGACTTAGTCATTCAGTTGTGTCTGACATTTCTGCTGCCCCGTGGACAGTAGCCTGCCAAGCTCCTCTGTCCATGGGATTCTCCAAGCAAGAATAGTGAAATGGGTTGTCATTTCCTCCTCCAGGGATCTTCCTGACCTAGAGATTGAACCCCAGTGTCTTCTGTCTCCTTCACTGGCAGGTGGATTCCTTACCACTGGCACCAGGCATACATGAAAATAATTCAGGCAGTATGAGGAGAGAAGGAATAATAATTTAGATGGTTGGGATAGGGAGGTCAGATGGATATGAATGGGGAAGCGCTATTTCCAACAGAGATACTGTGTTAAAATCTCCAAAGAGGAAGAGTCCATGTGTGCATGAAAGGAGTGCCATGTGACATGTGTCATAGATCATGGGGGAAGACACAAGGAACATGCCCATGTATCAACATGAGGTAGACATTTCAGAAAGGTAGGTGGAGCTCTGACAAACCTGGTCAGTGTTTTTAAAAAGCAGAGACATCACTTTGCCGACAAAGGTCCGTATAGTCAAAGCTATGGTTTTTCCAGTAGTTATGCATGGGTGTGAGAGTTGGGCCATAAAGAAGGCTGAGCACTGAAGAATTGATGCTTTTGAACTGTGGTGTTGGAGAAGACTCTTGAGAGTCCCTTGGACTTGAAGGAGATCAAACCAGTCTGTACTAAAGGAAATCAACCCTGAATATTCATTGAAAGGACTTATGCTGAAGCCGAAGCTCCAATACATTGGCCATCTGATGTGAAGAACTGACTCATTGGAAAAGACCCTGATGCTGGGCAAGATTGAAGGCAGGAGGAGAATGGGACCACAGAGGATGAGATGGTTGGTTGGCGTCACTGACTCAATGGACATGAGTTTGAGCAAGCTGGGGGGAGAGGGTGAAGGACAGGGAAGCCTGGTGTCCTGCAGCAACTGAACAGCAAGAATGGAAGATGAAAGGGGGAAGTATAGAGGAGGTTATTGAATGCTGAGCCAAGGAGAGGCAAACTCCTAGGTTATACTTTTACCCAAGACTCAGCAGATTTGGATGATTAGGATGTCTGTGGATGGAAAGTGGGATGTTGTAAAAAGGAGGTAAGCTTAAGAAAGAAGGTTTCTGAAAATAAACTGGAAAATTAGCTTGCTAGAGGATGTGTGCCATGGGTCAGCCTTCCTCTGTATAAGTTAGGGAATGCACCTGCAGGAAGCAACTGACAGGCCAGGAGTGCTGGGAAAACCTACACAAAGTGATGAGAGAGCAGGTGTCACTGATGGTGCCTCTGACTCTGGACATCTGGGGGATTTTAACCGTAGAGATGGTCTTCGTGTGGACCTGCTATGACATTGGAGTATTTCTGTTGGTTGGGAGAGAAAACGAAGAGATGGGTTTTTGTTTGTGTGGGTTTTTTGTTTTTGTTTTGGTGGTAGGGGTGTTGGTGAGGGAAGAAGTGGTAGGTAGGTAGGAAGGCGTGTGTATATATAGGTTTTCAGCCTGGTAGGTAGATGTTAGCATCACATTCCACCTTCAGCAGAGCAATTGAGTTCCTCCTCTTCTGAAAAGAGAGGCAGGGATGAAGGTTGTCTGGGGAGTAGGGTCTCAGCGCCCTTTGTTTGGCTATTTGCAATCTTGAGACTAACAGGAGTTGAGTGAAGCTGATTAACAAAGGGTACTATCAGCTTAGTGGGGGGCTTATCAGTTCCTTAGCTACTTAGGAATTCTACTCTCCCTGACCTTGACATTGGATCTTTGTGTTTTAGATGTGGTCTTAGACACATGTAAGCTCTTGATTGAGTTAGGTCTCTGGAGGACAGTTTTTGTTCACTTCTGATTGAGCCTTTATTTTCCTCCGCAGTACTCCTTGGCTAGCACATTAGACGTGTTTGTTCCCAGGGGAAAGTTACAAGTCAAATATGTGAGCTTGTTTTCCCTCTATTAAATAAAGTCTTCAGAGTTTGGAATTCCAGATATTCAGTGTTTTGTGCCTTTGGTTCTTTTTTAGAAATCTATGTATTTTGTTCCATTTTCCATAGATGTGAATGATTCATAGGATCAAATTTGGATTCTGTAAGTCTGCAATAATGAGAAAACCCGAAAGCGGAAAACAATGTTAAGCCACCTCTTACTCCCATCCACAATGTGGCTCTTCACATGTTCTGTGCTGCTGAAGTGTGAGAAGCCCACAGTTTACCTACATCTTCCTGATAGAAGGCCCACGTGGTTGAGCTGTTGTAGCCAGGCTGAGTTGACAACAGAAAGAAGAGAATGAAATGCCCCTCACCAGACCTCCCCCTACACTTCGTAATACTTCACTGTGTGTGGTTGTTTAGTCACTAAGTCGTGTCTGACTCTTTGAGACCCCATGGGCTGTAGCTCGCCAGGCTCCTCCATCCATGGGATTTCTCAGGCAAGAATACTGGAGTGGGTTGCCATTTCCTTCTCCAGGGGATCTTCTCGACCCAGGGAGGGAACCCACATCTCCTGCCTTGGTAGGTGTGCTCTTTACCACTGAGCCACCAGGGACGCCCACCTCGCTGTTTACCACTTTATTTGCTGATGCAGGTGTTAGGATTTAGCCCTCAACAAAATAATGAGCTTATTTAGGGACTGTGATCCTACCACACATATATCACCTCCCAAAGTGCAAGGGTAGGTTAAGAACCCAAATAGCGGTAAACGGTAAACCCAAATGTTGACCGTTGTATTTTCTTGACAAGGAATATAGAATGTCTTCCTTTTTTTTCACACCTTGATCTGTAAAGAGCATGGAAGGAGTAAAGACACGGGGTCACTTCAGACACATTTCCTTCCCTCACTCTTAGCCTTCCTCTCATCATCAGTCACCATTTCTTGTTTTTCCTCTAAGGATCTTGATTCTGTGAGGAGCAGAAACTGCTGAAGATCATATACTGACTTTAAGATTCTAAAACTCAGACCCTGTGGCAGGGAAAAAAAAAATGTGTGCGCTTAATTCCTTTCTCTTTGACTGTCTGACCCAGTTGGATGCTGAGGAGCCCTATGCTCTTACCTATCATGAGATGACCATCTCAGAGCTGAAATAATACTGTTAGTAAAGCATTTAACATTTTTTTTTGTTTTATGTTTAAAGTGCTTTATGTGTAAATGTTTCATGTGCAAAGTATTACACTGAGTGTTTTACGTACATTGTCACATTTAATTCTCGTTACAGCTGTGTATTAGCTATTTTGCAGGCATTATTATCATCCCTCATTATATACATGAGGAATGAGGCCCAATCAACTTGCCCAGTGTCCCTGCTCTTAAATGGAGAATTCAGGAGTCAAATTCATGCTTAATTTCTACCCTAAGCTGCCTTCGTCTTCTATAACTCTTGACCCTAGGAAAAGTCAGTCCCCCATGTACTAATTGCCATGTATTTGATAGTTGAGGCAAGCACATAGTTTTCCAATTACAGTCTTTCAGTGCCGTGTTGGAGTAAGTTTTACAGGTTGGAGCTTCTATCTGCCAACTGCACACTGATTTCTTAAAACTCATTTTGGGTTATGACAATTATGATGCATGTCTTTTCATAAAAGAAAGGGAACGGGTCAGGACATTACCACCATTAACATTTTCTGCATTGGTAGATCCTAGGCGATCTTTATATATGTGTGTTGTGTTTACTGTCAGATATTTTCTTGTCAGTAGTTCCCACCCATTTGCAGAAAAGTCAGGGATGAGAATACCTGTAACAAGATTGTTCAGAGCCAGTGCACACACATCAAGAGTACACACAGTGAGGTATGAATAAGTTTTGCACATTTGAAGAGCAAATTGACCAGAGAAGTTCAGAGTGTGGGTATCTGCAGACAAATATTTATTAGTGTTGATAGTTGTGTAATTGCCCACATAGCTTTAGGAGAGAAGTGAATTTAGCTTAAAATCAGTAAAATATTCTGTGCCAGCAATATACCCCTTGGAGATTCTTTATCATTTTAGAACTTTTATTAATGGCTAATTGGGTCAACAAAGACATGCCAACTAACTTTGTCACATGATTTATTTGATTATATCTCTAATCTGTATTTGTATAATGTGCCTTTATAATATTTACTGGTTATATAGAATGACCACCCATTCATTTCTTCATGCAACAAGCATTTACCAGGGTCCTACTATATGGCAAGTCAAGTCTTTGGTTCTGGGCAGGCAAAAATGAGTAAGACCCTGAAGTTATGAAAATAAATATAAAAGAGGATCCTAAGATATTTATTGAGCAATACATTTTCTCAATTTTAGAAATATGAAAAATAGCAAAAGGAACTTTAAAGGAGAGTGAAATTGATCAATAAAGTTCGCTGCAGCTGTTGTGTAGAAGATTAAAAAGTACTTCTGAGTCTAAAATACCTTTTGATAATGCACTTATAAAACTGCATTAAGGCTTTCTGTGATTTCTGTTACAGTGAAGAAGTTTATAAATTTAAATTAATGTCACTACTAATGCATCTCTCTGGATAATAATGTACTTGTGATTTGCATAGCAGGACCCAGACCTCAGCTAAACTAGTACTCAAGATGCCAGATAATGAAGTCCTTTACTTGGCTCTAGCTCTGTTAAAACCATGCGCATCCCCATGGATCTCCAAGTCAGGAAGATTGACAACATCTTTCAGTCTGACAAGGAAATTAATAGATTTCCTGAATTTATATGAATTAACTCTGGTTTTAAATAGATTACGTACTTATTATAGCCCCTTGATTCTGCAGTTTCAAGGTTAGAAATCTACCCTTGAAATGGTATCTGTTTAGCTCCTAAAGAGCTAGCCAAGGTGCTGAACATATTCTGGAGCATCAGCATCCTTAGTCTTTGTGCTTGAAGTACTGTTTTCCTACCTTTTGCCTATCTAGGCTACCTGCCCTGATTACTCTTTATGTGATCCTAGCAACCATGTGCCAGATTATTGCCCTGACTCCTGCTTGTCTCCCCTTCTGATCTATTGCATTTTCGAATTCATGTTTAATCAGACACCAATTACATGTTGCACCTAGAGCCTCCCACACAAGTATCTTGGCTCACTGTTCTGTTTGCTTAAAGAACTTGATCACTGATTTTATCTTCAGTTATGAAGTACTGAAAAATTTTGTATATGTCCATAAAAATATAGATACTCTAAAAATAGCCTTGATTAATTCATCCAATAATCCATGAAATTAATTGAAAATATAAGTGTGATCTTTTCCCTCTTTCTCCTTCTTCCTTTCCCCCTGTTCATCTCCTCCTCTTTGTCCTTTTCTTCCTCATCATTATCATCATTGTTGTAAATGTAATGAGTAAGGATATTTTAACTGGTGAAATATTTATTTAAAATGTAGGATCTTGCTAAAAAAAAAGTGGGTTGTAAAACAATTTTATGATGGCTCAGGCTTAATAATTGAAAAATAGAAAAAAATATAAGCGTAAGTACTTTCCTGCGAATGTTATTACCTTTGAACTTGGTAATTTAATTATTCTTATGAAAACAAAAGCAGACCAGTCCTTACTAGATACCTCTAGCTTCTTTTAGGAAAGATCTCTTCCATGCTAACTGGAAAATTCATAACACATTTAGTCAGAGAGTCGGGGTTCTTGTTGTCAGTCAGTGATTAGGGCAAGAGTTTTATACCATATACCATCTAATCATCATTCTAAAGTTTCATTCATTGTAATTTAAGAACAATATGACTAGACTGGTTAATGGCAGTTTAGTCGCCAAGTTGTGTCTGATTCTTGTGACCCCATGGATTAGTTAATAATCTAGATATTTTGATCAAACAGTCTAGGTTGTTGTCTTAGATCTAAAAATTCTTAGCTGTATGATCTTGCATAAATATCTAACTTATGAATCTATGTTTTTTCACCCGTAAACTGGACATGATAAAACATCCTCACACTGAAGATTGCTACTAGGATTATATGAGATAGTATATACTTAAAGTTTAGTACAGAAATTGGCATCTAGTGATCATTCCATGAAAATGAATTATCATCATCACTACCATAAATTATTAACCTTAACCTTTTGTGCTTTGCCTGATCTTAAACTGCATGGAAAATTAAAAGTACTCTATTCACTATGCATATTTGACATTTGTTGAGAGTAAGTTGGTAGCAATATCATACCTGGCACCCATTTAATGTCTCAATTTGTGAGCTGTAAAGAAAGACAGGGAGGGTAGTGGTTACTCATTCATAAACAACCATTCTTACCTCATAGCAGCCGGTTGATTGCAATTGATTTTTGCCCATGTTATCATAGTGACATTTAGAATATATTACATTACCATTTCTCTTAACATAATGGTTAAAATTCAGTAGGCAGATAATGTAATATTGACATAATGAGTAAAATAATGATTGATAGTGAAGTTGTAAAAGTAAGAAGGTTCAATGTGATTGAAAGTCACTAAACTTTGAAAAGTGCAAGAGATAAGGAATACTGATGGATAAAATGTGACAACTTGACACTGGCTGTGAATGTGGAAATGAACCAAAGAATCTATTAAATGAGTCGTTCTTAAAGAATGCACCCTATAGAAGCGTAAATATAGCTAATAAAAGAAGCTTTTAAATTTAAAAACCTATCAAAACTTCTATTGGAAAATAAAGCAGACTAGATTTATGCTGCATGACTTTCTCAAAATCATTGTCTTTCCTAGCATCATCTCTACAGTAAAGTAGTTCTAGTTTAAAATAAATTAAACTGGGTACCTCTAAAATTAGGTTATTCTGGAGTTAAACAAAAGGGACTATGCTTTTCCAGGGACTGCTATAGATGTCAGATTTTAACAAAAGGTAGGCAGTCAGCATACAGAGCTTTTATTTTACAGCCCAGACCAACATTTATCCAATCAATGAGAGATGTCAGACTAGTCCAGCTTGCCGCTGCTGCTGCTCAGTCGCATCAGTCGTGTCCGACTCTGTGCAACCCCATAGACGGCAGCCCTCCAGGCTCCCCCGTCCTTGGGATTCTCCAGGCAAGAACACTGGGGTGGGTTGCCATTTCCTTCTCCAATGCATGAAAGTGAAAAGTGAAAGTGAAGTCTCTCAGTCGTGTCCGACTCTTTGCAACCCCATGGACTGCAGCCCACCAGGCTCCTCCGTCCATGGGGTTTTCCAGGCAAGAGGACTGGAGTGGGGTGCCATCACCTTCTCTGAGCACAGCTGAGGCCATGGGGAAATTTCAGAGCCCCTTAACTAGAACATTAGCTTTACATTATCAGAGAGGTTACAGATGCTGCTTCCATAATGACCCTTGCTTTTTAATGCAGTTTCAGAATTGAGAAAGAAAAAGACAGATGACAACTAATGTATCACTAGATTTATTACCAGATTACCAAAACTTGGAACTTATCAGGTCTGTTTTTCAAATGAATAATGACTTTCAGGGCCTCTTTGATTATACACATGTTTCGATGGCTGATGTCCTAAGAATTCCGTAGTCTGTGCTGGCTTTAAATTTGAGATCAAGTTGTTCTTGTGTGCCTAGGGTACTATAGCTCTAAGACAAAGGTGTTCTGGGGAAAGAAAAGGAAAAACAAGATCATTTTTTATCTTCACATTGAAAAAAGTGCCAACAAACCCTAAATAATTTAGTGTTGATTATACTAAATTAGAATAGTGATAGCTATAATCATTTGATCCCTGAGGCATTAATGAAAATTCAGCATTATTTTGTGTGGAGTATGTATCATTACCCTTGAGCTGAGGAATGATTATTAGTAAGTCTGATTAAATCTGGAAGCAGTGACACAAGCTATCTTTAACCCAGTAATGACAGGGCCATATTGTAATTTTATGATGAATGAACACAGTTTAGCATTTTTAGCACTTGGTGGGGAAAATAGGAAGTCTGCATTCATTTTCTTGATTAGACTGCAAAGTAGAACAGAGAAGCTCATAAGGAATGCCACTTAATGAAATAGTGTTCCTGCTGATTGATTAGCCTATCATAGCTTCCAATACCCACAGGATTGGTTATCTTTATATGATCAAAGATATTATTAAGCCACATTCTAGAGATCATGAATTCCTAGATGCAGGAGTACAAAAAAGAAAAAATGCTATCACTTTGCATGTATATATTCCCCTTATCTTTCCAAATGCTTTTATATGTAGTTTATGATTAATATCATAGTAGCTATAAGAGTGACTTAGACATTTTAGTACTTGTTTTATGAGTAAGAAAAGCATGAGGCAGTTTAGGTACTTCCTAAAGTCCCATAGACTATCAGAAAAAAAAACAGGATGGGAACCTCAGTTTCTTGGATCCAAGTGTAATATATTTTTTGGCCTCTGTGGAAAATTAATTGCATTTTATAATTATAAATTATTTATCATTATTTTGATTTTCTCTTTTTAAAAGATATCTATTTTGTATGTTGTTTTGCTATTTAGCTGCTCAGTCTTCTCCTACTCTTTTGCAACCCCGTGGACTGTAGCCCTCCAGGCTCCTCTGTCCATGGGGTTTCCCAGGCAAGATTTGTGGAGTGGGGTGCGATTTCCTTCTCCAGGGGATCTTCCTGACCTAGGGACAGGGATTCGAATTGATTAAATGGGTCACAGCCCTGGCTTAATTTCCAGTGCTAGGCAAAACTGTTTCTACAATCCCCAGGCAGTTTAGGACAAGTTTCGATCCCAACATAGCATCTGACACTTAGTGGTAGCTTGGTAAATATTAGTTCTGCCAACTGAGAAGAAGAAAAAAAATAAGCACAATGTGAGAGTTATGAATTAAGTTCTGTTTGGTGCAGAATGAGGATTGTGTCCCAGAGACAGCATCTCAGATAGCTTTGAGGATCTGCTCCAAAGAGGTAGGGGAGGGGGTCAGTATCACATGTGATTTTAGTGAAGGTGGGTACCTGCAGGGGAGCATGAATTTTGGCAGAGACTTGCTACTAGTCAAGAAGAGTAGATATCACTGATGATTTCAGTGCTTTTTAGATAGGAAGAGAGGCAAGAACTTGGGCTCATAAAATCTCCTTCTGAAAATATTTCGCCATCTGAAGGTCTGTTCTGCCAGTTTTTCCGCAGAGCACAGAGGGCCTCATTCCTGATCTCTACCCTGAATTCTTTTCAGGGTGTGTTGAAGATCAGTGGCTGTGGCACCTAGTTACTTAATCTTTGCAAAGGCACATGGGGAGCACCAATTTTTACTTGGAGTTCCTTTTCTTTTAATTCACTGTGTGGCCTTCTGTGGTCTAAAGAAAGAACTTTTCAGTCTTAGTTGACCTAAAAACAATGTTGATGGCCTATTTGATCTTATCTTTAAAACTCTGTTCACAGGTAAAAATTAAAAAAACAAAAAAACAAAACTAGTGACAGTAAATCTAAACCCTGTTTTAAAATGCAGACGTAGAGGAAATTAGTATTTAGTGTCCCTCAAATCCATCAAATTTCAAAGCTTTGCAAATGAATGAAATCTGCCTGCAATGGAGGAGACACAGGTTTGATCCTTGGCTTGGGAAGATCCCCTGGAGAAGGGAATACCCACTCCAGTATTCTTGCTTGGAGAATTCCACTGACAGAGGAACCTGTCCGGCTACAGTCTATGAGGTCCCAAAGAGTTGGACACCATCGAACTACTAACAGTTTCTCTAAATATTAATGTCATAACGGCGTTCTGTTGAATAGCTTGAGTTACGGACACTCAGAGTCCAAAATTTAAAGTTACAGAAGTCCTTCAGGTCCTCCTTGGCATGTAATTAATTGGGCTCTTTGGGGAGGATATGTGGATAAGTAAACTGTTGTAATACAGTGAAATACATGTTTAAAGAAATGGTTTGGGTAAGGGACAATGATAATGCTAGGATAGAGGGGGAAAAATGTCTTGGGATCGGGTGAGGAAAACTATGGTGGGAGGGAAAACTCTGAAAGGAACATTTGAATACCAAACCAAGCAAAGCCAGAAACCTTGGAATTACCCCTGACACTCTCTTCCCCTTACCCTGCAAATATTCAATTAATGATTGCCAGTTTTGCCTCTAATCGGTTCTCAGCTCCATATCCTTTTCTTTGTCCATCACTGAGCCTCATGGAGTGTTTAGCATTTTGATTTAAAATGAGTTGGCCTATTTGGTATTCTCATACCCAGGCACATCGCCCTCAAAACCATCATCCAGACATTTAAAACCTCAGAGCTTAGCAACATCTCCCCCTTGCTTGAAATGCTGCAAGGATTTCCTGCTGGCTATAGGGTAATATCTAAGCTGGTGATTCTCTGTGATCTGGCCTCTCCCTACCTCTTGTCAGCTTTAAGAAATGCACAACGTGAGAGTTGTGAGTTAAGTTTTTTGGGGGACAATATGAGGACTGCAGCCTGGGAGACAGCACCTCAGATGGCTCTGAGAAACTGCTCCAGAGAGGTAAGGGAGAAGGACAGTATATATGTGACTTTGGTAAAGGGGGAGTACATGCAATCAAGCACATATTTTTTTGTAGAAAGTTCCTGCTGGTCTCATGAAGTTTCTGCTAGTCACTAGAAACAGTCATCACCAGGAGGGATTTTAGTGTTTTTCTAGGTATGAGGAGATAGGAGAATCAAGCTCGAAAAATCAGTTCCAGAGAATGTCTGTGTGAAGACCTATTGTGCCAGTTTCCGGGGAGCACAGAATGCCTCATTTCTGCCCTCCACCCTGAACTCCTTCAGGGGGGTGCTGAAGGTCAGCAGCTGAAGCAGCACATGATTTAATCCTTGTAGAGGTACCTGGCAAGGGCCAATTTGTGGTTGACACGCTCATGATATGTTTATGCTACAAAATTGTTTGTCCTTTCAAGAACATTACGCTCCATTGTGTGCCTTCATGCTGTTTCCTCTTTCTGTAACACCTTTTCGTAGTCTTTCCTAACTGGGTGAGTTCTGTATGTCTGTCGTTCAGTGACCCTAACCCAGTAAAATGGTGCCGTTCTCTCATCTTGAGCCTCCACTGGATCAGCTGCAGTTCTGTTTCTAGAGCACCTGTGTGTACCATATCTCGTTCATCTCCGTGTCTCCTGTTAAGCATACTCCTTGGCACATAATAGTTGCTCAACAAATGTTGGTTGATCTCCAGCATAAGAATAGCATGGCTGGGTAAGGAGATATTTGGAAGACAACAACTGTAGAAATGACAAGGCGGTATAAAATCAAATGGCACAGCAGAATAATTTTCTGTTGCTGAGCAACAAATTAACACGAATGTAGTGACTTAAAATAGCATCCCTTTATCTCATGGTTTCTATAGATCACAAGTGCGTGTGGACTTGGCTAGATTTTCAGCTCACAGTCTCACCTTGATCTTAAGGCCGAAGTCAACTTGTTCATTGGACTGCTGATGAGATAACATCTGCTTCAAAGCTTCCTTGGATTGTTGGCAGAATTTATTCCTTGTGGCTGCAGAAACTATGCTGCTTACTTCTTCAAGACCAGTGGTGAAGACTGCTTCAAGATTACTGCTTCAAGCCTCTGCCTCCAGGCAAGGCTTAGGCTGTCTTTAAAGGGGTAGCCTGGTTAGAGGTTGGACTTATACATGATGTTCTTTTTTTATTAACTCAGAATCTTTAATGAGGGATTTTAATTATATCTGCAAAATTCTTTTGCCTTTGCCATATACCTTAATACAATCATAGGAACCAGGCTTCCCGTGGTAAAGAATCCACCTGCCAAGCAGGAGATGCAGATTTGATCCCTGGGTTGAGAAGATCTCCTGGGGAAGGAAATGGCAACCCACTCCAGTGTTCTTGCCTGGAAAATCCCATGGACCTAGGAGCCTGGTGGGCTACAGTCCATGGGGTCACAAAAGAATCGGACTGGTGACTAAAGAATAACAACAACAATCATAAGAATGATAATCTTATCACCTTTGGCATATTCTGTGTCTAGAAGTAAGTTCAGGTTCTTCCATAACTCAGTGGGAGGAGCTTATTTTAGGGCCCATCTCATGGGTAGTTAGTTTAGAATGACTTGAAAAGTAGATTTATGAGGGTAAGTGGAGGAATGTGTAACTAGAGTATGTCAGGGAATGCCTTATGTGGATTGTAAGAACTGTATACATTATCATGTGATGAATCTTTAAAGGGTTAAGAAAGATGATCCCTTAGCACATAACTCCGTTAGTACTAGGATTAAGAAAGACTTGGCAGAATTAGAGGAGGAAGATGGCTGTGAACATGGAAAATGGGAAATGCGGAGCAGACAGATGGAAAGTGGGGAAGGATTAAGACTTGACAGGATTTGATGGCTGAGAGTAAGGAAATAGTCAAAGCCAATGCCTCTAACTGGAACCCCTGGGTGACGACGATGGACCTGGTCTTGTGTATTCCTGAATGACACCAAGGCGGTAACTATCTTTGGTGTAGAAAGTGAAGCTCAAACTCTTGTGTTTGCTCTCATCTTTGCCTTCTCTCTCACTTTTCTTGTTCCAGAAAGGATCTAGAATGGCTCGCCAGTAGAACTCTGCTATATAAATACCAGTTTGCAATGACTTGGCTTTCCTCCTTTAGGGAGGAATGTTTTATTTTTAAATAGCTGGTGACCTAGACAGAATTATGTTTTCTAAAGTTATCTGAATCCAGGAGGTTGACAGCAATTTGAAAGGACAGTGACCCAACTTTCAGCTCTGAATTCTAATTTAGATCCATTATCTGACAGCTCAGGCTGTTTTAAATCTAGCCTGTCTGTGTGTATAATGCAATTAAATAAGGAACTAAGTAAGATACAGGCAAGAGACAGTATCTTTTGTTTTTCTCTCTACATCCTCTAAATAAACTCTGCACATCCTTTGTGATCCATAAGTTAATATTGCTGAAAATACCTCATTTATCTTTTGTCAACCTTTAGATGGGAAAAATTAATATAGCAGACCATATGTTATCTTGTCTTAAATAATCACATGATGTAAAATCCACAGCTTGCTTTTTTATGTCTCGTCTTCAAAATATTATATTTGTCTTTCTTATGCCCCATGAAAATCTCCTTTGCTTAACATAAGCCTTTAGTTTAGAGATCTGAATTTTTGCCTGAGGTGTTACTGAGCTGGTTTTAAAATTTGCGCTACCATTGAATTCAGTAAATCAATAAAATTTGTGTGGATTGATTTATGCCCTTTGGATATTATAGAAGCATCCGAGTCTATACAATTTACCCAAATAGAACTGAAGAATTTTGGAAATTGGAAGTCCTGTCTTCTTCTTTGTTAGAGATATCGGCTTGGTTTTATGGACATTCAGTTCTACTTAATCTGATACACTCCTCTACTGATCTGAATCCTATGATATACTTCTCCACTAACTCTTCCATTGTTACTTAGATCTGAAAAAGAAAAGCTGTTTTCTCTACTCTACAGTACTTCTGTCACCAGACATGTCAGTTTTTCTCCCCACACTAAGCAATTTTTTAGATCTTGGAGGACCTCAACTCGGTGTCCTACAGTATAACTTGGGGCTTCCCAGGTGGCTTAATGGTAAAGACTCTGCCTGTCAGTTCAGGACACATAGATTCAATCCCTGGGTCAGGAAGATCCCCTGGAGAAGGAAATGGCCACCCATTCCAGTTTTCTTGCCTGGGAAATCCCATGGACAGGGGAGCCTGGCGGGCTTCAGTCCATGGAGTTGCAAAAGAGTCAGACGCAACTTCGTGACTAAACAACAACAACAGTTTAACTCACTTCTGACACAACTGCCTGGAATTAATACAGACCCCGCAGCTTAAGGCCTCCATCACACAGGAGTGCCCCCTGCTTTGGAGGCTAGTTACAGGTCCCAAGTTGTCATCTGCACTTCTGACGAACTGGCTGTACGTAAATCAGGAGTTCTGCATCCTCTCCTCAGATTGGTAATTTGCTGTAATAGCTCACAGAAGTAGTTTATTATATTTACATATATTGATTTATTATGAAGGGTGTAATAAAGGATGCAGATAAAGAGATACAGAGGGCAAAATAAAGGGGAGTGGTGTAGAAATCCCACACACTCTCCAAGTGTACCGCCTTCTCAATACCTTGGTGTGTTCAGGAAGCTCTCTAAACGCCATTGTTTAAGGTTTTTATGAAGGTCCTGTTACTTAGGCATGATTGATTCATTCATTGACTGTCAGTTAATTCAATGTCCACCCTAGTTCCCTCCCTAGAGGTGTGGGAGTGGGGCTGAAATTTCCAACCCTCTGATCATATAGGGCTCCACGTGGCAACCAGTCTCCATCCTCCAAGAGTCCCTTCATTAGCATAAACTCAAGCATAGTTGAAAAGGTTTGTTAGGAATAATGAAAGCTTCTCCTTTTACCCCATTACTCAGGAAATTGTAAGAGTTTTAGAAGCCCTGTACCAGCAATTTGGCACAAAGGTCAAATATATATTTCTTATTACATTATGGTGTCACTACCCTCTACAAAAGTTGCTTCCGTTTGACTGCAGTCTGTTGACTGTTTCACCCAGATTGCATATTGCTGGGCTCCACTAAATTTCTACTGTCTTTTTTTAAGCTAAATTTTCACGTTTTAACAGACTATCACATAAATATATAAAAAGTGTTCCTGCAAAGCTTATAATGAAAATAATGAGAGAAAAATATTGACCTAATTCTTTCCCACATCAATCAAAAGATATTGCATCTAATACTTTTAGTTTTTTTCCTTCTGGTTTTATATCCATATTTCTAAATTACATGCATTATTTTTTTGTTTTGACTTATTTACATTTTATACACAAATGCTCATTTTAGACAACTAGCATTTTTTCCTGAATATCCTCAACTTTATCTTCCAATTCTTCTGTTTAGTAGATCTCTGCTAGCAAATATACATAAATATTTATGTCTTATTTTCTAAGAGCTTTGTGGTTCATTATTTTTCCTTTTAATAGCATTCAGTTTGTGGTTCTTAATAGATGCAAGTTATCTGTTAACATTATTAAGGATGAGGCTTTAAAAATTATTTTTCTATTCCCTGCACTGTCTTTTTAAATTCTTTTTTTCCCCACTCTTTGTCCCTGGGGTTCATGTTTCTGTTAGAGGCTATCTTCCAATGTCTGGTGAATGGTGGCTATTTATTTTTCCCTGATAATAAAACTCTAGCAAGCCAATAAGAAGCTATAATTATGGGCAGTCTCTTTTTTTTTAATCAGTTGGTACAGTTCACTAGAATATAAATAGTTGAGGGGCTAGCCCCTTTGTCAAAGAGCTTTCCCTTAAAGATAACTCTTCTCTCTGTATCTTTTCTCTCAGGTCATTTAGCTTCTCTAGTAATTTTGCTTCTTGGGTCTAAGTCAGTTTCTCTGTATATGAATGTTTTCTGTATGTAGGTAGGTGGCAGTACCTTGAGAACTGAGGAGGAGAGGGCTCAGGGTATGTGGACTGGTCTCAGATCAGTGCGTAAATTTACATGTAGCCCTTTTGTTTTCACAGAGTCAGGCACGACTGAGTGACTGACCACCACCAGCAACTCCTGTTTTCATTCTGACCTCACACACCTGGAAAGGCCTGAGCCTGGGTGTCCAGATCCAAAGCTCTCCTCATTCAGTTTTTCTGGGTGTCTGAATTTCCTTGCCACAGTGGAGAGGGTGTCTGTGGATCCAGTTAACCCTCATACTACTTTCAACTACTTCTCCTGTTTTCAGCCCTGCCCCTCACCCCCACTTTTAGAGATTGATGCCTCCAATTCAGACAACCCTGATGTCTTTCCAGGGTTCTATATAGTAAATGTCTCTTTATTTACTATTGGCTTCTTCCTTTGAGCCACTTCACTGTCATTTTTTTTAATTATTATAATTATTATCTTCATCATCATGTGCCTCAGGCACTAAAGGTCTTCCATTTACTACTACTTCCTTCCTCCCCCTCCTCCCACCACTAAATTACTTCCCGCTAACCTTTACTGACGATCTGCCATATTTTTCCATCTTTGCTGTTCATTGTTCAGCTGCTAAATTGTGCCCTACTCTTTGAGACCCCATGGACTGCAGCACACCAGGCTTGCCTGTCCCTCACTATCTCCTGGACATTGGTCAAACTCATGCCCATTGAGTTGGTGATGCCATCCTTCTGTCACCCCCTTCTCCTCCTGCCCTCAATCTTTCCCAGCATCAGCGTCTTTGCCAGTGAGTCAGCTCTTTGCATCAAGTGGCAGAGTATTGGAGCTTCAGCTCCAGTCTTTTCAGTAAATTCAGGGTTGATTTCCTTTAGGATTGACTGGTTTGATCTCCTTCCAGTGCAAGGGACACTAGAGAGTCTTCTCCAGTGCCACAATTTGACCTTCCCCCACCAAATCACATCTACTTTTGAGTCTGATCTGTTCATTTAGCAGATTGCCTTCCTTGACCCTGAACAACATCCTTGTTTTTGTTTTTCCCATTTGCTCTGTGCCATTGCTCACGTCCATGCCTAAATCTCCAGTTATCCATTTGCTGTCAGGGAACAAATACAAATCCTGAGTCAAGTCTAGGGTTCTGAATCAAGAGCTAGGCTTGCTGGAGGAGAAATGGCAGAAGGCTCTGATGAGTGAAACATTGCAGGGGAATAATGCAAGAAGAGTCAACTTCTGGAGAAGCTACACGCTTGATAGTTGGTCCATCTGGCTGCTGAGGCCAAGAGTGAGGATCCACAAACGACGCTGTGGGATAGACTTCAGAAAACAGACTTGAGCACTGGGGTAGAGAGACTGGGTGAACACAGTTGGAGGAGGTTTGAACAGAGTAGGGAGTTCCCTGGGCTTTTGTTGAGAACAGGAGATAGGAGCTGAGCATCCTGACCCAGTTCAGAGAACATTGTTTTGCTGAAGAGTTTAAGCCAATTGAGGTATCTGTTATTACTGATAAACTTTCAAAGGTTCTAGAACTGGCAAAACCAGCTAGGCCTGAGCTAAGTTAAAAGACATAGCATGACCAGCTGGGACAGCAACACAGCAAACTTGCTAATTAGTCTAGAGGAAGCCAATTGCCCACATTTGTATGGACTGCTAACTGCTAAAGTAGCAGCTTGCTCTGAAGACAAAAATAACAGCATGGTAGTTTCTTGAATATGATATAAAGTGGCCTCTGAGATATAGTCTACATCAACTTTAAAAATATTCTATAGTTCTTAAACTTTAAGTATGCACTGTTATTATTAACGATATACTTTGGAAGTCAAGGTTTTTTGTTTTTGTTTTTCCTTAGACTGTAAGATGAGAAATGATAGAATATGTGAGACTCTAGTTTGAGCATCTGTACTAAGGGTTTTAAAGTTCTAAGTTTTTCCATCTGAATATCATTCCTCAGCCCATTTTAAAACATTTCCCAATAAGAGAGCTAAAGAAGAAATTTTAAAATGTGCTTTATTCTCCATAGTGTGAGATTTTTCCTAAAAATGCTCCCGCAACCCAGTTGTATTTGTGAAAAGATAATGTGTTTAAAGAATTTACCTCTACTTTTTGTGACATTGCCAGCGCAGTAAGTATTGGTAGAAATATTTATCTACAAATAAGTGTTGGTAGAAAGAGTGAATAAAGGAACAGAGGCATAATGCCTTGTGTGCATAGAAGGATAGAATCTCACGTTGTAAAGAGCAATGGAGAACAGTTCCTCCCTTTCCATTACTTTAAGACAAGGAAACCGAGTTGGAGAGGTGAATGGGGGGTGGGAGGGGTAGGGGGTGTGGGGGGGGGGGGGCTGGTCTCCAGTCTCATTTCTGGTTAGTGACACTCCAGTACTCTTTCCTTCTAAGTTAATTTTACTTCAGCTTAAAAATGAACGACTTCTGCAGGGCTGATTCTGACCCAAATCAGATTAAAGCCCTAAAGCCTGGCTTTATTAAAAGGCTCAAAAGGCAAATGACAAAAGTAAAGGATCTTTTTAAACAAAAAGAAAACCAAAGTAATTGGTGTCTTTGGTTTTATTAAGGAATGAAGTTTTGAAAGGCAAAGAGGGGGAAAATTTGGAGACTCTGTGCCAGGGACCTAATTTGAAAGTGTGAATGTCAGATTCAATACAAAGGAGAGGTAAGCTAGCCCCAAGGAGCTATAATTGCATAAAAAAGAAAAAGTGGATTTCCTTCTCCAGTGAATCCTTAGAAGTTTGTGTATCTGCAGATTTCTTTGTTGGTTGCATTGGTAACTGAAATCCCCTAATAAGACTGACAGCAGGCTTAGGTATTTTGTATATCTGGCAGAACAAATTTGATGAAGATGCAGCTAATTTGTGGATGAATATTTAGACCCAGCAATACGACTAATGGCTCAGATACAAGGGAACATTTCTTCACAGGTAGAATTTAGTAAGAAGTAGAAGTGAATTGTTTGTCTTCTTAATTAAAGGTTTGGTTGCATTTCCAAAGGGCCGTTAATAATAATAATGGTGCAGTCATTTATCAAATGTGTGGCTCTGCCTAAGTGATTAATTATTCTGAGCCTAGTGTTTTTCATTTGTACCGAGATAGGTTTATAATGGCACCTACCACGTGGAGTTGTGAGGATTAAATGAGAGCAAATAAGAGCAAGCATGTAAGATTTTGCATAGTGCGTTCCACATAAAAAGCACTCAATAAATGTTAGCTATTATTATTGTTGTCAGCCACTCCAGGGGAGCTGTATTGTAAGAAACCATACTTTCACTGCTGCTGCACTGAAACCTCAGTAAATCATTGTTTTCTCACTGGCCTACTGTGTAATTTGTGGATATTTCTACCTCAAGATCCTCCCCAAAAGGGCAATGCAATGTAATTGAAAGAACTGTTACTTGGGATTCAGAACACTTGGTTAAAATCCAAAGTTTCCAAAAGTACAATTTGTGCCATCTATTCTAGAACTCTCAGGAAGGTGAGATTCATTCATTTGATCACTTTCTGACTGAACAAACTTACGTCTCTTAAACTTATCTGTTTTAAGTCATGTGATGGTCTCTAAGGGCTCAGACGGTAAATAATCTGCCTGCAGTTCATGGGACCCAGGTTCAATCCCTGGGTCAGGAAGATCCCCTCCAGTATTCTTGCCAGGAGAATTGCATGGACGGAGTAGCCTGGTGGGCTACAGTCCATGGGGTTGCAAAGAGTCTGACAAGGCTGAGCAGCTAACGCTCACTTTCACGCATCCCACTGGGATGCTGTGGGGATCTGATGAAGGTGTCTAGTGATTGTGCTCATTTGCAGACTGCACAGTGTAGAGTGAGTATCAGTTATTGATATTCTCTGCAGGTCCATATTTGGTGACTCTCTTAAGATCAAAGATGAAAGCCAGCTCTCCTCTGAAGCCTTTCCTGAGCTCCCCAACCTCCGGATGTCAACACTTCTTTTGCTGCACGCCTGTTGCATGTCAGCTGATCTTTCTTGATATTCAAAGATTGCTTCGTAGAGCAGGCATTTGTATTCTTTTATTCCTGCTACATCTTCAGAAGAAAGCACCCATATCTAATTGCCCTCATGGTCCCCCATAGGGCATCACACTTGTTTATAGT
This sequence comes from Antilocapra americana, assembly GCA_007570785.1. Taxonomy (NCBI): domain Eukaryota; kingdom Metazoa; phylum Chordata; class Mammalia; order Artiodactyla; family Antilocapridae; genus Antilocapra; species Antilocapra americana. The sequence continues at coordinate 12,101,627 of ML664173.1, read as the reverse complement.
AAGTATTCAACGAATATTTGATTAGTGAGTAAACAAGCTTTGATGAACTCATATGCAATACCAAGTTCTGTGAGTTAGGAAGAAATAGTAAAAGCAAATAAAGACTTAATTACAATTTTGTCTCTTCAACAAGGTGCCCAAATCCTGTAGGATTTGAAATTCATTAGAAACTAACTCATCTTTTATTCATTCATCCTGTTATTCAATCAATAAGCATATTTCAAGCATCTTCTAGGTGCGAGGTACTGTGGTGGTGGGTACTAGGAATTCAATTCAACAAAAATAAATAGTTGCATCCCACAGAGCTTGCAGCTTATAGGTCATAAGAAGTAAGAGGGGAATAATATAAAAACTTGCTTTGGCAGACTAAACATTTAGACCTTTCTGTGTTAAAAGAGGTCAATAAAGAATTACAAGCTACTTTTTCTATCCATTATTAATTCCAACAATTTGGTCACTGTTCATTAGTAAGATCAAATTTGGCTACTGAGAATAGGTCAGGCAAATCATTCTTTTCTGGTTAAAAAAAAACTATAGCTGCTGGGTGAAATTTGCTTTGAATTGTTTTTCATAATCACAAGTAATTGGGCATGTCCTCTTCAGTTAAAAATAAATATACAAAAGTACATTGATCTACTTTCCTTGATAATGAGTTTTGAAAACCATTGCTGTATTACTTAAACATACTTTTCCTCACTTATTACAAGTCCAGAGGGCACAAGTAACCTTTACAGACTATTTCCAGGTAACAAGACAGAATTATTTAATGAAATTCCTGGAAACATGTTTTAACTGAAGAAGTAAAAGTGATTCTGCACTGACATGGGTCCAGCCGATGGGGTGCAAGATGAGTTTCTCAGGTATTGCATCGTCTGGTAGGTAATCTGAGAGAAGGGAAACCTTCCATCCCCATGGGAGCCAGTGGAATGTCACATTTTGAAGATGAGGAAGGGGTCTTCTCAGGGTCGCTTACGTCCCCTTGCTGCTTCCTCATCCCTCACCCCACTCGCCTACCCCCACACCAGCTCGCCCACCTCTACAACTCTCGGCTCTGCTCCCCTGTAGCTGTGGGAGCTTCCGAACAAAGTAGATGAAGCATCAAATGCCTTTGCGCAGCTTTTCCACATCAGATGGAGGAGTTTGTGGATAGAAAACACCCAAACTGGTTTCCCTTGTCTATCAGTCAGTATGAGTAGTATGATAACAGTTGACCTATTTACAAGTCCGGGAGTTGGTGATGGACAGGGAGGCCTGGCGTGCTGCAGTCCAGGGGGTCACAAAGAGTTGAACGTGACTGAACTGAACTGGGCAGGACAAGTCTGTGGTCAGGATGCTAGTGGGGTTGTGGAAAAGCACCCGTATAGCTGTTACCACCAATAGGCCTTGGAGGGGTGGGTGGACAGTTACTGGAACCAAGAGAGAGAGAGGCGTGACTGCAACTAGGGAAGGGTCTGTACACTTCTGTAGAGAAATCCAGCTGCTTCCAACCTCTGAGGACTGACCAGGGGGGAACCAGGGTATTGATTCCGTGACCTCACATTCTCCAGGCCCCCACTTCCTGCCAATGCCTCCCACTTGATGCAATCCAAAAGGACGAGCTTCCCAAAGAGCAGAGTCAGGTGGAGGATGAGTACAAAGGACCAAGCAAAATATCACATAGACTGTGTGTGTAGCGAGGGACCTGGATGCATTATAGCTATAGTGCGTGTGCTCACGAGAAAGCTCTCCCTGCATTCCGGAAGGTTTATAGATATTATCTATTTAATATTCATAAAACTCTTTTAAGACAAGCATTATTATCCTCGCATAATATAGCGAACAAGTCAATGTGTGTGTTCACAGATACCTTGCTTATTCCAGCTCACCAGCTCAGTTCCCTCTCTTTCTTCTAAAGAGGAAGATTCTTCCTTGCTGGAAAAGAGACAAAATTAATCTGAATAATGACACACACGTGTGTGTGAGGGAGCTTTTCAGCAGTGTTAAGAGCTAAAACACCATAGCAGTTTAAGATTGTGAGTGAAGTAAAGGAAGGGTGGGGCAAGAGTTTACATGTATTCAGCTCAGTTCAGTGGCTCAGTCACGTCCAACTCTTTGCAACCCCATGAACCGTAGCACACCAAGCCTCCCTGTCCATCACCAACTCCTGGAGTCCACCCAAACCCATGTACATCAAGTCGGTGATGCCATCCAGCCATCTCATCCTCTGTCTTCCTCTTCTCCTGCCCCCAATCCTTCCCAGCATCAGGGTCTTTTCCAATGAGTCAACTCTTTGCATGAGGTGCCCAAAGTATTGGAGTTTCAGCTTCAAGTCCTTCCAATGAACACCCAAGACTGATCTCCTTTAGGATGGACTTGTTGGATCTCCTTGCAGTCCAAGGGACTCACAAGAGTCTTCTCCAACACCACAGTTCAAAAGCATCAATTCTTCATCATTCAGCCTTTTTCACTGTCCAACTCTCACATCCATACATGACTACTGGAAAAACCATAGCCTTGACTAGACGAACCTTTGTTGGCAAAGTAATGTCTCTGCTTTTCAATATGCTATCCAGATTGGCCATAACTTTCCTTCCAAGGAGTAGGCATCTTTTGATTTCATGACTGCAATCACCATCTGCAGTGATTTGGGAGCCCAAAAGTATAAAGTCTGACACTGTTTCCACTGCTTCCCTATCTATTTCCCATGAAGTGATGGGACCAGATGCCCTGATCATAGTTTTCTTAATATTGAGCCTTAAGCCAACTTTTTCACTCTCCTCTTTTACTTTCAGCAAGAGGCTTTTTAGTTCCTCTTCACTTTCTGCCATAAGGGTGGTGTCGTCTGTATATCTAAGGTTATGGATATTTCTCCCGGCAATCTTGATTCCAGCTTGTGCTTCTTCCAACCCAGCATTTCTCATGATGTACTCTGCATATAAGTTAAAAAAGCAGTGACAATATACAGCCTTGACGTACTCCTTTTCCTATTTGGAGCCAGTCTGTTGTTCCATGTCCAGTTCTAACTGTTGCTTCCTGACCTGCATACAGGTTTTTCAAGAGACAGGTCAGATGGTCTGGTATTCCCATCTCTTTTAGAATTTTCCACAGTTTGTAGTGATCCATACAGTCAAAGACTTTGGCATAGTCAATAAAGCAGAAGTAAATGTTTTTCTGGAACTCTCTTGCTTTTTCGATGATCCAGCAGATGTTGGCAATTTGATCTCTGGTTCCTCTGCCTTTTCTAAATCCGACATCTGAAAGTTAACGGTTCATGTACTCTTGAAGCCTGGCTTGGAGAACTTTGAGCATTACTTTGCTAGCATGTGAGATGAGTGCAATTGTGCGGTAGTTTGAGCATTCTTTGGCATTACCTTTCTTTGGGAAAGGAATGTAAACTGACCTTTTCCAGTCCTATGGCCATTGCTGAGTTTTCCAGATTTGTGTTGGGTAATCTTTAATAGCCTTCAAGAAACTTAAGGGAAAAATATAATTACTTTTAATATTTCTGTTGACTATCGGACTGCACTTTTGAAGGAGACGTAGCTTAGAGACTGAACCATGTGGTTTCTGCATTTACTAGGGTCCCACTTACTTCACATTTATTTCAACTGAGAATTAAAGAGATTAAGTGTCTTGCCTAAGGTCACACTCTTAAAAAGTGCACTTGTCTGGGTTTGCTGATTCCAGACCCATCCATCTTAATTCAGCTTTGGCTGAATTTACTTTGGCTGGATTTGTTGAGTGAAAAAGCTCCCGAGAGGAAGGATTTCCTGTAATACCTGGTAAGTATATGGTAGACTCCTCAGTAGTTGGAGAGATTGGTCCCTTGTACTCCTTCTGTAAAAAGGCTGGATTCATAATGGTTAAGTATTGTTGAGTCCTTCAGATGAATAGTTCCATGATTAACTCTTACTCGCTTCATTTATTTATTTCTATAATGTCAATCCATCCTTTAAAATGAGAACTGGACTTACTGTTTCTTCAGTCCATTTAGTCATGATGTTGTTATTTTAAGAATGGCATGCCAATGCTTTGTAATTGCTCTTAAAGTCCTTTTTGAAACCTAGTGCAGATCTTTCTGTTACATGTCACCTGTGAGACCTCCCTGTGCTTTCTTTGATTCACTGCCTGATGTAATCAGAAAGCCTTTAGTGATCAGGCAATTCTGTATATTTTTTAAAAAATAAATCAAAGTGAGTTTTGTTCCTGGGATATGAAATACAGATGAAAGAAAATAGTGTAGGCAGGTAGGAACTACTGACAGCAGAATATCTGATGGATATATGACCTGTGAACTTTTTTCACAGTTCTGCTCCTCTGAGTTCCTCGTGACCCTTACAACTCCCTACCTGAGACCAAAATCACAGACATTTCCACTGCTGCTCACTTTTCTAATCCTGTTGGGGTTGCTCTGTATTTTATTTCTCGTTAAGACAATCTATTAATATTTATCCAATTTGCATTTTTTGTACAGTATTTGCCCATTACTTCTAGATTCAGGAATTCTCTTAAAATTTGATTACATAGCGATGACAATAATTCTAATCACACCCAGCATCATTCTGAAATAGAAACAAGTTTAGGTGTTTTCTTTAATCAAAGACATATTTACAGACCTTATTGCAGTTAATGGAGTGGTTAAGGAAACAGATTTTGGAACCAGAAAGCCTATATCTGAATTCTGGTTCAACCACCAACTAGCTCTGTGATCTTGGATAAGTCACTGAAACCCTGTGCCTCAGTTTTCTAATCTGTGTGAAAGAGACAATCTTAGTACTTATTTCTTAGAGTTGTGAAGATTTATAAGTTAACCTGTAGTATTTAGGAGAGTATCTGACACAGAGCAAGCATTCAGTAAATATTGGATGCTATTATTATATCCCTGACCTAACATGATGCTGTAAGCTTAATATTATTTTCAGTTAAAATTCATCTTCAGTTAAGATTTACCTGACACAGTGAAACTGCCTTGGACTTTAGTATCAGGAAGTGCTACTTCAAATTTCACTTCTTCCACTTACTAAGTATGTGAACTTGGTTGGGTTATTTGACTTTTAGTAAAACCAATTTTCATATTCATAAAATAGGATGATAATATATCTGTCTTAGAAGGTTGACTTATGTGATGAGTCAAGCATAAATTAGGTAAATATAAAATACATGTGTGAAAAGTATATAACCAGGCTTTGACTCAAAGAAAGCATTCATCAGATGTGGGTATTATTTTTAGGAGAAATTATCAGTAATGTTATTAATAAGACAAAAGCACAAAAAATAGAAAAGGAGAGTTTCATGTTCTGCAAGAAAGGTGTTGATGAAAAGGTCTTTGATTTAAATCTGTAAAGGAGACTAAACTCAAGGTGTTTGGAAATGATTTTACTCACTAAACAAATTGCATGTAATACATAATGATTGATTTATTCTCCCATTAAAATAATTATTAGCAAAGCAATGACATCGATTTTGACTGTTCTCCATGTGTTGCAGTAACCAAACCACTCTGTCTCCAGATTTCTATGACATCATTGGCAGTTTGATAGAGCATCAGATCAGAATGTGCTAAAGAGCAATGCTGTGCTGACGGGGCATAATTTTTTCAAAAGCAAAGACTCTTGACAGCTTATTATCTATAAACATAGGATATATGTCAGTTTGATCTTATTATCAATGCACATAAAATACATCGCAGGCAACCTGAAAATTAAACTTAAATTTCTAACATGAACTGGAGCCTATTATCCAGAGTGAAGTAAGCCAGAAGGAAAAACAATACAGTATACTAACGCATATATATGGAATTTACAAAGATGGTAACGAGAACCCTGCATGCGAGACAGCAAAAGAAACGCAGATGTATAGAACAGTCTCGTGGACTCTGTGGAAGAGGGCAAGGGTGGGATGATATGGGAGAACGGCATTGAAACATGTTAATTATCATATGTGAAATCAATCGCCAGCCCAGGTTTGATGCTCAGGGCTGGTGTACCGGGTTGACCCAGAGAGAGGGAATCGGGAGGGAGGTGGGAGGGGGGTTCTGGAAGGGGAACACATGTATACCCATGGCAGATTCATGTCAATGTATGGCAAAACCAACACAATAAAGTAAAGAAAATTAAAAAAAGAAAAAAATTTCTAACATGTGTTAGTTAAACTAAACATTAACTAATATGAACAAACCAAATCTCAGCACAGTAGCCCAAAAGAACCATTTTGTTTTAGTATTAGTTTTGCTCACTGATGTGTCAAACAAGCAATGACAATCAGCAAAGGGGAAGTGAGATTCTATTCCACACAGTCACGCAGGACCTAAGCAGACAGAGGCCCTGCCCTGCAGTCCATGTAGGGCTACCAAGGTGGTTCTAGGTGTCCAAGTACTGGGAAGTGGCAGACATCACTTATGGTCACATTTCATTGGCCAGAAGCTAGTCACAAGGTCTCAGGTAGTTGCAGAGAAAGCTGGGAAATGTAGTGTCTGGCCAATAGTGGTTAAACAGCTCAATGCTTGTGGCAGGGAGCCCAAGTATTTGGTAAATAGGGAATGATCTGTGCCGTACCCTTATTGTGGGCTTCCCAGGTGGTGCTAGTGGGAAAGAAGTGAAAGTAGCTCAGTTGTATCCAACTCTTGGTTACCCCATGGACTACACGTTCATGGAATTCTCTAGGCCAGAATACTGGATTGGGTGGCTGTTCCTTTTTCCAAGGGATTGTCCCAACCCAAGGATCGAACCCAGGTCTCCCATATTACAGGCGGATTCTTTACAGCTGAGCCACCAGGGAAGCCCTAGCCTCCCTGCCAATGTAGGAGGTGTAAAAGATGCAGGTTTGATCCCTGGGTCAGGAAGATCCCCTGGAGGAGGGCATGGCAATCCACTCCAGGATTCTTACCTGGAGAATCCCATGGACAGAGGAGCCTAACAGGCTACAGTCCATGGGGTCACACAGAGTCGTGCATGCCTGAAGCTACTCAGAATGCAAGCACGCATACCCTTATTACAGTAGAGTTAGGACAATAGACTTGGTCCCATTTTTCTCCCTCTTCTTCCCTGATTAAAAAGAAAGAAAAAGCACTAAATTGTGTTTGCTCATTCAGAATAAGAACTCTATTTCACCCATCATTGTCCCTGTGGTGCTTGACCCAAAGCTTAGCATGTATCGGATAAGTATTAAAGCTTAGTATTCCTTGAGTGAACAAATGAACATGTTCTCCCAACCTTCTTGCCTCATTCTTCCTTTATTTCTCCTTTCCTTCCTTCCTTCCTCCCTCTCTGTCTCTCTGATCTCAGAGTTTCAGAGGCTTTATTTTCTACTAGGCACTGTGATGAGTGACAGGGAATCAAAGACAAATTTCATCTTGGGGAAAAGCTATATGAAAATAACAATAAAGAAGAGGACATTAATGTAAAGTTTTAGTAAACATTTCAGAATTGTTGATTTCGTGAAAATGTTTACCGGTCTTAAGAAGGACTAAAATATCCCCTTGAATTCATCTGTCAAGCAGGTATATGCCATTCCATGAAATTTACACTCAGCCTCATCTTTGGCTTGTGCTAGTGAGACCTCCATTGTAACAGGATGCTGCCCTCAGGGCCCAGCCTGTGGAATCCTGCATAGGTGAGACCCTTCCCATGTCATAGTGAAAGCCCTCTCATGGTTTGCGGGGAATGGAAATATAACCTAAGATCTGTGTGATGGTCAGCTGGATGGTGGGGACTGTCTAGGTTGATTTGTTCTTCTTAGATTTTCAAGTTTCCCTATATGGCTCTTGGTGTCTTTTTGGAACTGAATATGCTTCAGAACTACCTGCATCCCAACTGCGATCCTTTTGATGGTGAAGGTAATGATGGCCCCAGCCATTTAATCAGCATTAGCAATTGTGGTTTGGCATCGCATCAATCACATTATAGATATTATTTCTTTTACTGATAAGTCTCACTGTACATATTTAGAGATTTGGGAAATTCATGTTCAAATAGATTAGGCAATTGTCTGTAGTCATTCATCTTAGAAAGGAACAGAGCTAGAGTCCAAATATGATCAGCCTGACCCCAAAGCCAGTACACTCAAGCACTCTGGCTGATGATCATTTGTTTAAGATATTAAGGGTAAAAGATAATTTTATCCTCTTTTTCTAGAAAGAGAGATTTACACAAACATTAGAGTAACTTTTTCAAAATGTAGGATAAAGACTAAAACACAAGTGTATGGACTCTTGTGTTTTTTTTTGCCCAGAGTTCTAAAACCCCAGAGTGTTTCTGAAGGTGCTATAAGAATTCCAGAGACCTCTTAAATTTAGGACAATGTGTGATTATTATGGAAATTAGGCCCATAGGGTATAAGATTTTCAAGGTTATAACCTCAAGAAGATTAAGCACCATGTTCTCTTCCTGAACATGCAAAGATACAGTTGTTTGACTAAAGGCTAATTTTCTGATTTCATAGATAACGGTAAGGAATAGATTCCCGTGCTCCACCCCATAAATGGGTGGGCATTCACAGAAATTATACAGACTCATAGAATATGATTAATTTTTTTTACAAGCAAGATTTATAGCAAACCTCTGGTCTCTGTGGAGCCTAGTCAGAAGAAAGGATTTATATGAACAGAGAGGAGAGGTGGGTTCCAGCTTCTTGCCGACGCAAGTTGAGTGGAGGAAGAAGGTGGTAGCAGAAGCAGTGTTGTTTCCTATCTGTGTGTCCTGAGGGAACCGGGGACTGGATCTCACTTCGGTGGCTGAGATCCTAGTCTGGATCCTAGGCTCTGCCTAGGGTCTCAGGCTGTGTATACGCAGCCTCTGGGACTGGAGGTACCTCTTGCTGCCTCTGGCTTCCTGCGGGGACTTTAGGTCTCCTTATTCGTGAAGTCAGATGGGTATGGTCCTGGCTCTCATTTCTTGGCACTCAGGAGCAGACCGACCAGGGTTAAGTAGCCCACAGTCCTTTAAAAGCCAGTTATGTCCTGACCTTTCAGAAATACCATTTATGCCTAAATTCCAACTACTACATTAGAGTCACCTTTCAGTTTCCTAGTTCAGTCTTTGATTTTTTTATGGGGAAAGGGGATCATGATTCACCATGCTACGGCAGATGTCATGGAGCCCATATCCCCAAAAGGAGATTTCTTGGGGACTCCTAACAATCGAGAGCATCTCTTCTCTTTCTAAATTGGTGGCAAGTTACTGAATTTTGAGTGTCCAGCATGTGAGGGTAAGCCGGGAGAAATGTGAACAGTGTGTTTACTATGGTAAGACATAATTCCTGCCCTTTAGGAACATACAGTTGGTCAGTACAGTTAGTACCAACATGGGAACATTACAAAACAATTTGTTAACAGCATGCTAAATAGCATTTTGATTTAGTTCGATTCAAAGTGACACATTTTTAGAACAGTGCTTTTCCTGTTTCCGGGAAAAGTGAGTTTTCCTCGTCTATGAAGGAACAGACAAGTTCTAAGCAGTGTGTTACCTTTTCTTTCTATTCCCCACTTCTTCCCACACCCAGGTTTAATTTTCTTCATATTGCTGCTTATTGGAATCCATAAAGGTTTTCCAAGATTATTTTCAGGCAGACTTTGGTGAAGAAAGTTAAATCTTTATGAGTCAGATTTTAAGAATATTTTGTAATGTAATTATACAAGCAGACATAAGAGAGTGCCTGGTAGAATCACTGTGGCAGAATCACCAAGGGAGCTTGCAACTGAGTGGAGAGGAGACTCATTCTTGTACACTCACTCACACACACGCCAGATTTGGAGCCAGAGAAACAACATTCATGTAGATGTCTACCTGCTGTCACTTGCATCACCTTGAACAAGTCTGTTAATTTCTCAATGCAGTGTTTTCTTATAGAACAGGGGAGATACCTGATTTCAGGAGGCTATTGGTTATGTCAGATGGAATCACACCAAAGTACCAACTGTGAAGTATGATTAAAATGTTCGTTTTCATGATCTAAATCATATTTGAGATGCAGGAAGACTGGTCTATTCTTTCAGTTTTAGAATCCGATTTTCATATAAGTGGTCTCATTTTTTGTGATGTTTAATCTGACAGGCAAAAGATCTTGTTCGAAGGGGAAGGATGAATAAGATTAACTTTCTGTAAATCCGTTAAAAGTTTTCTTATCCATCTTTTCATTGGGGAAGTGTCTGAATGCGCTTTCCTTCACTGAGCTTCTTTCTGTAAGTGCCCGTTGAGCTGCTGAGAGCCATTTGGTTTCACACAAGCATTGTGCTTGGTGTGCAGTTTGAATCTGGGATCATGATCTTATTATCATTTTTTCTACTCTCTTGCTTTACTTCCCCAGCTGCATCTGGGCTCCTGACATGAACTGTGGCTAGCCCTTTTGATGGGTTTTGGACTGGCTATACCTCCACTTCAGAATATTTTCCCAGTATTTTGCTGCTACGGTGTAGGAGTTGTGATGATATTCATTCATCCACTCAACACACATTAAAAGAGCATCTGATATGAGCAGGTACTCTGACTACTGAGCATGGTGGAATCACAGATACAGAAAAACGATCCCTGGCCTCAGGGAGGCTGTTCCAGAGAGATGAAGTGCAGGCTCACTATACAGCAAGTGTAGGAGGTGAATGGTGGCCCTCCCCCAAAAGATGCGTTCCCTAGAACCCATGAGTGTGGTTTTATTTGAAAGAAGAACCTCGGCAGGTGTAGTCAAATGAAGCCTTTTGAGATCAACCTGGATTATCTAGCGTTGGTTGCTCAGCTGTGTCCGACTCTTTGCGACCTCAGTCCATGGAATTTTTCAGGCAAGAATACTGGAGTGGGTTGCCATTTCCTTCTCCAGGGTGGATTATCTAGGTGGGCCCTAAATCCAATGGAAAGTATCCTTCCTTACATAAGACAAAGAGACATAAGAAGCCATATGAAGAGATTAAAGAGAGGCAGAGATTAAATGATACACCTTAGGAAATGATGGCAGACACTAGAGGTTGGAAAGGGTTAGGAATGGATTATCCCCTGAAGCCATCAGAGGGAGGGCTGGTCTGTTTACTTCTGGATTTCAGACTCCTGGACTACAGAACTATGAGAGAGTAAGATCCTGTCATTTTAAGCCACCAAACTATTGGTCATTTATTACAGCTGACCTAGGAATCTAATACAAAATGAAATAGGATAATTTGCACAATCTATAAAATGACAGGAGACAACCAAGGTTCACTTCTTTTTATTATAGCTTATTTATTATTTATTTAATTAATTACTCTTTTTTGGGGGGGGGTGTGTGCTGGGTCTTCATTGTAGCTCATGAGTTTAGTTACCCCATACCCTGTGGGATCTCAGTTCCCCAACCAGGGACTGAACCCATGTCCCCAGCATCGGAAGGTGGATTCTTAACCTCTGGTCCACCAGGGAAATCCCCTAAGGTTCTCCTCTTACTGGAAGAATAGTGTTTATGTATAATCAGTCCAGAAGCATTGAATTATGAAAATACCATCGCCTGCTATGCATCAGTTATATTGCAATAATAAAATGACAAACTAAACACAGATTATTTCCTATAATTTTAATTTTATGGCAACATCCTATATTAAAGTTTAAATTGCCATCTCAAGAAACAGTTGCCAATTTCTCACAGAATAGTGTTCTTTAGACAGGAGAAATGCAGTCCCCTGGCCACATCAAGCTGAAGTATATGTAAAATCACAAATAGAAATGACCTCTGCATTTTTATGGTCTCTTGTGAACTTATCAGATGATATATGTGTGTAAACCTGACAAAGTTCACGTGGTCACAGTTCTGAATGGCAGGCCCACATCAGTAGATCCGACCAATAATACTAGACTGAGTATATAAGGAAATTTGGATGAAGTAAAATCTAGTCTCATGAGCTGAAAAGCCAAAATGATCTTTGCATGCATGCGTGCTCAGTCACTAGGTCATGTCTGATTCTTTGCGACCCATGGGCTGTAGCCTACCAGGCTCCTCTGTCCATGGACTTCTCCAGGCAAGAGTATTGGAGTGGGTTGTCATTTCCTTCTCCAGGGGATATTCCCGACCCAGGGATCAAACCAGTGTCTTCTGCATTGCCAGGCGAATTCTTTACCACTGAGCCACCTAGGAAGCCCAAAAATGATCTTTATGCATGCGTGTGTGCTAAGTCGCTTCAGTTGCGTCCAATTCTTTGCGACCCCTTGGATTGTAGCCCTCCAGGCTCCTCTGCCCATGGGATTCTCCAGGCAAGAATACTGGAGTGGGTTGTCATTCCCTTCTCCAAAATGGTCTTTAGGCACCCATAATTTTAGTTTCATAGGCTGGGGAGTTTGGGATCAGAATGGATGTTATTTGCTGGTGCTGGCGATAGGATTTGAGTGATGATATCAGTTAGTCAGTAGTGGAAGCCAGAGAAGCTGCACTGTACCTTCCCTGTCAAAATGTGGCCACGATTTCCTTTCCGTTCTCAAAGGAGCTGGATGAACGTAAGGCACTATCATTAATGAGCAGTGCAGGTAATTATTAAGTACCTGTGAAAGTTTGGAATATTAACATTTTCGTTCATCAGTTTCGGCTGGCTTAGTTGATGATGACTCTCTATGATAACTGGGTAAAATAAGATTTGGGGCCTCAGAAGAGACAGGGCAGTGGGAACCTGGGGGAGCTGTATTTATATTAATACAACAGCTCCAGTGGTGACTTCTAAGTTGTGCCAGAGGAAATGTTTCCCAAATATTAATACTTACTCCTCGTTCTTCATAACAATCAGAAAGTAGGTACTGTAAGATTATTGTCCATATTTATTTCACCAGTGAAATAATTGAAGTTTAGAGCAGTTAAGCAATTTGTCCAAGTTCAGACTGTAGATATGGGCAGAGCCAGGATTTGACTTTGGAGAAGGAAATGGCAGCCCACTCCAGTATTCTTGCCTGGAGAAATCCATGGACAGCGGAGCCTGGTGGGCTGCAGTCTATGGGTTGCGAAAGAGTTGGACATGACTGAAGCAACTAACACTTTCACTTTCAGGATGACTTTAGCATCTGTGCTTGTATGTACTGTTGGTGGGTAGACAGGATCTGCTTCAGAATTATTAAGTTATCTGGAATAAGAGTCACATCTGCAGTGATCTCAGGGAATTGCCTAGAATCCATGGAATGAGAAATGAGTATCTCAGGCTTCCTTATCTTAAAGCTGAGACACTAGATAGCAGGGGTTAACAGAATATTCAGGGGGAATGAGAGATTCATTACATTTGCCACAAATGAACACAGATGGACACTCTTCAAACAGAGATTCATATTGAATTTTAATGGGACTCTTCTGCAGAACACATTTGCAAGATGGATCATAGCATATTCATACTTCCCTTTAGCTTGCCAAATGTGAGATGATTAAGAAACCTGCTTGTACTTTAAATATTCTCACCATATAGATGCATATTTCAAATGTATATGTCTGCAATAAATATTTGTTGAATGAATATGAATGTATATATACAAACATATATGAAGCAACATGAACATGTACATTTAATTTGACAAATATTTGTTGCATACTTGCTGAATGTAAACTTGGGATGAAGAGTGGCAGAAATCACAGGTTTATTTTCTGCTCCCAAGGAGCTTTCTGAGGGGAGGTGAGACACTCATTGTTATTCTGGAAGTGTGGTCTCTGGCCCAACAGCATTTGCATTGGGGAGGGGCGCTTCTTAGACACACACATTTTCACCCCATGGGAGATCTCCTGTCAGAATGCTGCAGATGGGGGTCCAGCAGTTATTGTTTCTAGAAACCTTCCAAAGGAATCTGATACACATGGAAGTGTCAGAAGCACTGGGCGACAAGAAAGCTTAACTGTGCTAAAGGACGCTAGGGATTACTTTCCACTGGGGACACTTGGGAGGACTTGAAGGTGGTGTGGTATTTAACCAGAGCCACGGAGGACAAGTGGATTTTGGCTGATAGAAATGAGTAAGAAAGGGAATAAAGTTAAAGAGAAGAGCAGGAGTCAAAATGAGCTTGTTCGGGTCAGAGTCACAGGCCGCCTGTGGCTGAAAACCTGGATTGAATTCAGGCAGTGACCTGCTCTGTCCTTGTTAGTATTACTTTGCTGAGTGGAAGAGAAAAGCATATTGTGCTGAAGCAAAAGTACGTTTGACATCTCTGTGCTGTGCTTAGTCGCTCAGTCGTGTCCAACTCTTTGCGACCCCATGGACTGTAGCCCACCAGGCTCCTCTGTCCATGGGGATTCTCCAGACAAGAATACTGGAGTGAGTTGCCATGCCCTTTTCCAGGGGATCTTCCTAACCCAGGGATCAAACCCAATTCTCCTGCATTACAGAAGATTTTTTACCATCTGAGCTACCAGGGAAGCATCTCTAGTGGACAACAAATATCCTTTTTAAAAAAAAATATGTATTTATTTGGCTGTGCTGGGTTTTATGACACGTAGGATCATTTAGTTGCAACATTTGAACTCCTAGCATTTGAATGACTTGCATGTATTTAGACATTTTTCTGAAAGTTTAATGGGGACCCATTGAAAGATTGATAGCTTCTGAGTGGGAACCAAAATGTGACCAGAGCTGCTTTCCATACCCAATGAATGTAATTCTGCAGATGTACTGAGTTGATAGAACTTCAGCGGTCTTAAATCAATCCTTTTTTCCCCATTAAGAACACTTACACATTAAGAATTATTTACACATCCTGGCTGGAGCCATGACGGTCTCTGTCCTTTCTTGACTACTTTGACATATGCAACTTAATTTCAGTAACTCAGCAATGCCCAGGTCTCGTGTGTGTGTGTGTGTGTGTGTGTGCACGCGTGCATGCTCACACATGCTCTCTTTGCTTGTGGAGAGTCACACAGCTGCTTTAGAATTCAGCTGGGCTTTAGGAAGCTGCATAAAGACAAAGAAAAATGTTGCCGCTTGCTTGTGCTTCCTTTGTTATTTGGCAATCAGAGGGGGGACTGTGCTCTGAAGTGGAGCAGGTGGCCTCTTCCGATACTAATTCCAGCATCTCAACCAGCATCGCAAGAGAGTTCTCTGGAAGGGAAATAATTCTGTCCCTATTCCTGATTACTTCTCTTTGTCCGGTGTTGTGGGCACCTGCTTGGCCACCCACCTTCCTTTTCTTCGTTATCCGCTTACGTCATCTTCCTCCTTCCCCGGGTCAGCCTGTACATTTCAATCCATCCACACCCCGGAAGAGCTCATTCATTCACTGGCTTTTCTCTTTACAGTCCTCATTGTGTCTTCTTTTGTTGGCATAATTGATCCTCCGCTTTGCAAGAGCAGGTGGATGAATCGGTTTATTACTTTGGGAAAAAAAGTCTTTCCTTGTCTCTTTATCGCACCAATCTTTAGTCAGTCTTTGGTTCAGCAGCTTGTTCTCTGTCTAAAGACTAATCTCTTTGTGTATCCATCATGCCGGCGGTGAGGGAGTCCTTGCTGGGTCTGCTGTTGAATGAAGAAGCTGTGATCCAGTGTTCAAGTTGGGGAGCGATTGAGTCATGAAGGCCAGAAGCACTGATTTTATTTACCTCATCTGCAGAAAGGCCCTTTTATTTTGGGCTCTCCTGGGATCATTCGGTCTATCCCTCCCACATTTCTAATGGAATTGTAAGAATTCATGGCGAAATTGTTGAGTCTTCTGGAGCACATTTCATGTAACACTCCGGGATCTTTGCTACACACATTTGTTTCCCACAGTTTTGGACTTTTTGGGGGTATGAATTTACTTAGTCCAGGACTTTAAAAGTCATATATCCAGTCTAGTTTTTAAGTGATCCAGATACTAGCTTTCTTTTTTGTCCTTTGAGTAGGTGTTTAGACTATAGCCGAGTGAATGGCCCTGATTAGTAATCTCTCTGTTAATTACGTGAGATTACACAAGGTCTCAAAAGGACATGTGGGGGACTTCACTGGTGGTCCAGTGGCTAAGACTCCATGCCCCCAATGCAGGGGGCCCAAGTTCGACCCCTGGTTGGGGAACTGTGTCCCACATGCCCCCACTGAGAGTTCGAATGCCACAACTAAATGATCCTGCAGGTCACAACTACAATGTGGCACAGCCAAATAAATAAATATTTTTTATAAAAGGACATTTATTGTCCACTAGTGATGTCAAACGTATTTTTGTTTCAGTACAATATGCTTCTCTCTTCCATTCAGTATAATAATACTAACAGCAACAATAATAAAGACAATATCAGGTAAATATGATGATTCATGATTACAACCTTTTATTATTCTGATAATTTAAGCAAGATGACCCTCACATGTTCTCAACTCAACATCTGTGATTGAGTTTCTATGTTGGATATTCAGAATTTAACAAAGGTGAATGGGATGTGATTACTAGCTTCTAGAGGTTAAAAATTGAGTGAGGAAGAGATAGAATGTGTGTGTGTGTTATTTATAAATATATATATATATATTTCTAAAATCTACAGAAGCCACCTGGCGGAAGTATAAGGAACCGAGGGTATTGATAAGTAGAGAAGAGCAGAGAGATTCTAGCAGAGTCAAGGACGTGGAGAAGGGAGAGTACAGGGTTCCTACCTCATAGTTGGAGGGACTGGTGGCTGCGAGTAGCGAGTAGCGGTAGGTTGTAGTTTGGAAAGGTAGACTGGGAAAGGAGAGGCGACATAGGATTTGATTTGGTAAGCAGTGGGGAGTCCTGAATGATTTCGAACAGAGGTTGACAAACTATGGCTCACAGTCCAAATCCAACCCACTATCTGTTTTTGTGAATAAAGTTTTATTTGAACATGACTGCACTCATTCCTGCATCTCTGTTTTGTCTGCGGCTGCATCCACGCATCAGTTGGATAGTTGTGACAGAGACTTTCTGGCCACAAAGCTGAAATATTTGCCAGTGGCCCTTTATGGAAATCTGGATGATCCCTGATTCACTTCCATAAAGTACAGCATTCTGTGCCAGGAGAGGCAACCCAAAGGATGGTGGTGAAATCTTAGATGCTTCTTAGAGTAGCAGTTTTCCACTTAGAGTCTTAAATATTGGGTTGGTCAAAAATTCATTCCGATGTTTCCATACAGTCTTGTGGAAAACCCAATGAACTTTTTGGCCAACACAATATTTGAATGAATGAAAGATTGTATATATATTTCTGTTAAGATATCATGCTAATAGGAGGAGGTTTATGCTTTTTTCATCTTCCCTGGTGGCTCAGACGATAAAGCATCTGCTTACAATGCATAAGACCTGGCTTCAATCCCTGGGTTGGGAAGATCTTCTGGAGAAGGAAATGGCAACCCACTCCAGTTCTCTTGCCTGGAAAATCCCAGGTGGAATTTTAAAATCCCAGGTGGGATTTAAAAATCTTACGGTGGAACCTGGTAAGCTACAGTCCATGGGGTCGCAAAGAGTCGGATGCAACTGAGCAACTTCACTTTTCACTTTTGCTTTTTTTAGGCTTCCCTTGTGGCTCAGCTGGTAAAGAATCTGCCTGTAATGCAAGAGACCTGGGTTCAATTCCTAGGCTGAGAAGATCCCCTAGAGAAGGGAAAGGCTGCCTACTCCAGTATTCTGGCCTGGAGAATTCCATGGACTATACAGTCTGTGGGATCACAAAGAGTTGGACACAACTGAGTGACTTTCACGTTCACTTTTGCTTTTTTTTGGACAGAAGGCCAGTGTGAGAAGTTAGAGGACAGGGTTACTTTTGGACCACCTTCTGTTTTTCTGGGGAAAGAGATCTGAAAATACCTGGGCAAGTGTGTCACCAGAAGTGACTCATGGAGGACAAAGCTACAGTCTTGATGACCTTTGGCCATGATGCTTCTCAAACATTCAAGCAGGCCTTCCTCTGCTTACATTAACTTGCCACCTTCTCTCTGTGCTAGCTAGCACCCAGTCCTCCAAGATGACCTGTTTCTCTCAAGTAATGTACTCAAAGCTTCCTTCTGTGCACTTTTCAATTATTTATCAGTTGTAGATGGGGGTGGAAGGAGGAAGTCCCAATTAATCCAAGGTTATTTGACATATGCAAATTCCTTGTTTGGTTTTGTTTCATCATCAGCAACTTCTTTGGCTCTCAATGGATGGCTTGTACTTTATTAGTTTACACTTAGTGACCTTTTAAAAACAATTTCTGCATGGATAAGTCACATAAAAGTCATAGCATTTAGCTCACGCAACATGGCTTTGTCAATTTTCAGTGGCAGAGACTATATTCCGACGTATTTAATGCAGCAGTGGGATCAAGGTGCCTCTCTGATGTGTACAAGGGCGGAGAATGAGCGCCCTCCCCTCCTTTGTAATAAATATAGTATTTATAGCTGGAGTAATTACAGAATTTCATAAGGGCACCAGCATAGCGCAGTAAAAAAAAGCGGTGACATTTATCAAGAACTTAAAAGTTAAACTTCTAGAGAACTCCCAAGCTCATCAATGCCCCTTGTGCAGAACTGGAGACTCTCAGTTGAGAGAATTCAGAGAAATGTTTAGGCAGCTCTACAGGTGCATTAGAAAACACCTAGTCTTTAAATGAGGCCTTTGAAGATTGATAGAAACATGGCTAAACTTCCCAGGGAACTTGCAGCTGTGGCGAGAACTCTCCAGGGACAGTGAGGGTATGAATGGTGTTGGACATTTATTACAAGTATCTTCACTTTATCATCAAGGAATAAGAACCAGAAAGGAAAGGTCACAGGAACTCTTCACATTGAGCAGAGATGCATAAACATCTTCAAAGGCTGCTGTCCAAAGCACATTTGGTGTGTCACACGTTTGTGTGTGAGTGTGTGTGTGTGTGTAGATCTGGCTGATATATCTTCAGTTCAGTTGCTCAGTCATGTCCGACTCTTTGCGACCCCATGGACTGCAGCACGCCAGGCTTCCCTGTCCATCGCCAACTCCTGGAGCTTACTCAGACTCATGTCCATTGAGTCAGTGATGCCACCCAACCATCTCATCTTCTGCAGTCCTCTTCTTCTCCTGCCCTCAGTCTTTCCCAGTATCTGGGTTTTTTCAAATGAGTCAGCTCTTCACATCAGGTGGCCAAAGTATTGGAGTTTCAGCTTCAACATCAGTCCTTTCAATGAACACCCAGGACTGATCTCATTTAGGATGGACTGGTTGAATCTCCTTGCAGTCCAAGGGACTCTCAAGAATCTTCTCCACACCACAGTTCAAAAGCATCAATTCTTGGTTGCTCAGCTTTCTTTATAGTCCACCTCTCACATCCATGCATGGACTTATCTCACTGTAGGTTTTATGCATTGGATTCACAGTTTTGTCCTCTTTAGTTTTCTCCGTATTCCATCGCTATTATCTTTCTAACAAATGACTCATTTTTCCCACCTGTTTTTGTAAGCCTATTGTTCTAATTGAAAATAATTAGAATGATTGATAATTATGTAACAACTTCAGCGCCTTTGCCTGCTCCTTTACCGTAGGCTTTCAGGGGAACATCTTAGTCGAGTGTAGGTGTGCTCAATTAAAATATTGGGAAAAGTTGTGAGGTATCTTGCAATGTTTGAAAACGATTTTTTTTCTTTTTTTTTTTTATTGGTTTTGCCATACAATGACATGATATCGCCATGGGTGTACATATGCTCCCCCTCCAGAACCCCCCTCCCTCCTCCCTCTTGACTCCCTCCCCTTGGGACATCTTGGTGCACCAGCCCCGAGCATCAATCCTGGGCTGGCGATTGATTTCACATATGACAATCAACATGTTTCAATGCCATTCTCCCATATCATCCCACCCCTGCCCTCATCCACAGAGTCCACGAGTCTGTTCTATACATCTGGGTTCCTTTTGCTGTCTCGCATGCTGGGTTCTCATTACCATCTTTCTAAATTCCATATATATGCGTTAGTATACTGTATTGTTGTTTTTCCTTCTGGCTTACTTCACTCTGGATAATAGGAAACGATTTTTAAAAAAAATTACAGTAGGTTCTCAAAATGCTCCTGCTCTGGTATTCCAGTGCACTTCTCACAGTGGGAGTCAGAGGGTCAGAGAGAGGGACCAGCCAGAAGGCTGGCTGTGTGTGAGAGCACGCCCTCTGAGTGAGCAGCATCTCTCCGCTGGGAGCCAGAGGGAAGGAGGTGAGATCTTTCCCTGGAGGAAATACAATTTCAAAGATGAGGTGGGATGAAGCTGCTTTGGCGATGGACCCCTTGGCAGCTACTTCTTTTACCCTTTGTTCTGAGAATCCAGGAAAGGGAGAACAAGCAAGCAGAGAGGGCAGAAGAAGGGGAAAGGAGAACACTGCACACCAGCATGCACTCCCTGAGAAATCAGGAAATACATCGGATGCTGAGCCTGGGCCCCTGCTGATGCCCAGCTCCAATATCAGGATGGGTTCTTCCTTATGCTTTAGGTGGTTTCACCTGGGAAGATTTTACTCACCTGTATCACGTTTATCAGATGGCAAGTGTGACATCGGACACTTGGCATGCAGTAGAAATGCCCTAGAATGTGTAAATTTGCTGGTATGGGCTCCAGGGTTGATCTTGGCCCTGCCAGGGTTACATTTTTCTTATGGGGATTTGCAGTTATTTTTTTTTCTCAGTATTTGACACACTGGATTTGGGAGATCAAAGGGTTATTATGGTTTGTGGATGCCCATCATTTTAAGGTAATCTTCAGTCTTTACAGAATTGGTGCAACATGTTCACATTTATGAGAACAAAGAGGACATTTTAGCTGATGCAGTACCATTTTGCATCTCATATAAATGCTTATTGCTCAGCATAATCACTTTTGCGAATCTAAAGCAAAAACCTCTGAGATGTCCCTATAAAAGTACTGATGCACGAAGTTTTATTTTGAAAAGAAAATACATCAAGTTCTTCTCTACCTTGCTTTCGATGTGTCAGTCTTTAACCTTCCTTTTCGTTTTTAAAGAAGCGATATCATTCCTTCAACTGAGACAAGGGTGAACTTTGTCTATACTTCCCTTGTGTTCAGACCTGTTCTCTCCTCTCCCTCTTGCCTTTAAGGAACTCTGGGAAATCAACCTGGAAATATTCTTTTCTCAAGAATTGTCATTATCTGTTTTCAGTTTGATTTCCTTCAGTTTAATTGGTGAAGTATGTTGTCTTCTTCCATCTGAAAACAACTGAAAAGACGGCCATGAACATTTTGGACCATTTCGTCTATGCCAGCATCCCAGCTAGTTCTCTGAGTGATGTGACATTGCTTCGTTTTCATTGCGACAACCAAGGAGTGAGTCCTCGTATCATTTCCATTTTTGCAGATGAGGAAACTGAGGCTTCAAGCAGGTCCTTGGCTTGTGGCTAAGATCTCAGGAACCAAAGAGCCTGGGTTAGAAGCCTGAGGAATTTGACTTCCTAAGACCTTTGCCTGCTTCTGAGTCCAGTGGACTCATGACTCAGGCACAGCTTTCACTTTGGATTTCTGTCCTCTTTCTCATTGATGAAGTCTCCATCTTTTTATTGAAGACTGCATGCACTTTCATTTCTTTCTTTTTCTCTTTTGAATAACTATTACTATTGCATGCTTATTGTAGAGTTAGGGATCCCAAAACATAAACTTTGCCTGGAAATCTCATGCTCTTTCTTCTGCAGAGTACCTATCAACAGAGCCTGGGACACAGGTGAATCCATGTAATATCATTAAGAACTTCTTCATTCTGCAAAAAAATAAAAATAGTATCTATATTTTCATAGGTATTACTTTATGAATGCCCTTTACTTTAAGGAATCATTTCCTGAAACCCAAGAATTAAACTAGCGCCTCTCCATGTTTGGACTGACCCCTGAAGAAGGGAGAAAGCCTGGAGGAGGTATGAGGATGCCTACAGTTGGCATCACTATGATCCGTTATTTAAACTGTACTGATTATTGGTGCCTGTTCTTGCTACACTATTCCCGAAAGCAACTTTACCAGGTAGATTTGATAAGTCCCATTTTACAGATGCACAAGGCCAAGGGAATCAAGTGACTTGGCTAAGGTCACAGAGGCATTGTGGGCTGGGTGGAAATTTCCAGCAAGTCAAGTCTGAAGTCCCGGTTCTTTCCCCCATGTATGGTCACATTGCATCCTGCAGTTAATATTCTGTCCATTCTTTCATCCACCTCTAAAAGAATGACTTATGAATATTCGTTTCCATCTGCTAATAATACTTTAAAAAGTAATCTTTTACTCTATCATGGCCCATCTCAAGCCTGAGTATCCTTCCAGGGAAGGATGTGTGTCTAATTTTCCCTCCATTTCTTTCTCTACAGGTGTCCCTATTTACAGCTTTTTGATACATTCCTTTCATTCTTCGTCTTTTTTTTTAATGTCACTTACTGTGGCCCTGACCCACAGCTATTTGTATTTCTATTCAAATATTTTGCACGTCTGTATTTTATCCTACCAACTGAACAGTCTGTGTTTTTAAGAGACAGCCTTTGGATTTTCTGTTTCCTTTCCCAGGCTTGATGTTATAGATTATGAAATGAGAGTCTAACTGTGGGATCTGTGTAAAATGTAATTGTTTTGAGAGTTGATGATACAGTCCCCACCAAAGTTAACCATGGGCTTTCCAGGTGGCGCTAGTGGTAAAGAACCTGCCTGCCAATGCAAGAGATGAAAGAGACCCAGGGTTCAATCCCTAGGTTGGAAAGATCACCTGAAGAAGGGCCTGGCAACCCTCTCTAGTATTCTTGCCTGAAGAATCCCAAGGACAGAGGAGTCTGGCAGGCTATGGTCCGTGAGGTTGCAGAGTTCAGACATGACTTTAGTGACTTAGTATGCATGCAAAGTTAAGTGTGGCTTGTGAATATGAAAGTTAGTCAGTTGTGTCGGACTCTTTGCAACTCCACGGGCTATACAGTCCATGGAATTCTCCAGGCCAGAAAACTGGAATGGGTAGCCATTCCACTTCTCTAACCTGGAGGAAGCCAGGAGTAAATTTTGACTCCTCCATGCTAGACCTGCCTTTGGCCACTTTTGCTATTATGAAAGTGAAAGTTGCTCAGTCGTGTCTGACTCTTTGTGACACCAGGGACTGTATTATACTGCCCATGGAATTCTCCAGGCCAGGATACTGGAGTGGGTAGCCTTTGCTTACTCCAGGGGATCTTCCCAACCCAGGGATTGAACCCATGTCTCCCGCACTGCAGGTGGATTCTTTACCAGTTGAGCCACAAGGGAAGCCCAAGAATACTGGAGTGGATTGCCTATTCCTTCTCCAGTGGTTCTTCCTGACCCAGGAATTGAACTGGGGTCTGCTGCATTTCAGGCAGATTCTTTACCAACTGAACTCTCAGGGAAGCCCTTTGTTGCCATAGAGAACCCTGCTCTCTTTGCCTGACTCTTAAACTAAAGTGCCTTTGTTAGGCTCACAGGGAGATAATCTGACCCTCTTACCTCTGAATGACTGTAAGAAAAAGAAACACGTCCCCCTGCCTGAGGCTTGCCATTCTAGGAGATATTTGCAAGAATTAAATGGTCTTTTTACTTTGTTTCCTCACCTCCTCCATCTCCAATCCATCAAAGAACCTGGTATCCAACCCGGACAAGATGGTTATTTTGAGACATGAATATGCCATCTTCTGGGTCACCCAGCTTTCTGAATTAAGTCATATTCCTTGCCTTAACATCTCATCCCTTGGTGGCTTGCAGAGCAAGCTTGGACTCAGTAACACTTTCTTACGTCTAGCTAATCTCTGGGTTCCTCACCACTTATTGAAAGTCTGAGCTAAGAATTTTCCTTTCCCTTAATGTCATATTCTTTTCCTTTCCCCGCCCTCCCCTCAGATATGCAGGATGGAGGTGACATTTGAGTCTGAGCTAGTGATCCATCTTACTCAAGGCCTATTTGAAGGATGTCTCAGATATAAAGAGGCTAGAAATAGGGACTGAGAGTTTGATTCCAGCATGAAAACCAGGCATCAGTAATGATCCACCTTTTGGAGTGTTAAATAGACTCTGGCATCAGCTAAATTATTTCTGCAAGACTGAAGGATTTTGATCAAAATAGACAAGCAGACAAAGGGATTTGCAAAGAATTCTGTTTCCTGGTTCACAGGCATGCTAGCACGAGGCCTTTATAGAACCTCACACTCTGGTCCCCTCTAGTGGCGACATCTAAACACGTCTCACTTTGTGCAGCCATTATTCCATGAAAAAAAAAAAAAAATTCTTATTTGACACTAAGACCTTTTTGCCAATTTATGTTTTAACCTAGAATGTACTTGGCTAATTCTTATGTACTTATATGTTTACTTAATTTTGAATTATCTATGATACAGTGATAAGTATAATGCTGCTGCTGCTAAGTGGCTTCAGTCGTGTCCGACTCTGTGCGACCCCATAGACAGCAGCCCACGAGGCTCTGCTATCCCTGGGATTCTCCAGGCAAGAACACTGGAGTGGGTTGCCACTTCCTTCTCCAAAGCAGGAAAGTGAAAAGTGAGAGTGAAGTCGTTCAGTCGTGTCCGACTCTTAGCGACCCCATGGTCTGCAGCCTACCAGGCTCCTCTGTCCATGGGGTTTTCCAGGCAAGAGAACTGGAGTGGGGTGCCATTGCCTTCTCCGGATAAGTATAATAGACATCGTTATTTTAAAATAGACTATTTAAAAATGCCATTTAATGTTTTCTTGGAGGCATTTAAAGTAGTAGGAGTAAAGAAAAAGGAGAAGCAGAAAAGGGAAGAGGCAGAAGTGGAGAAGGAGAGGTTCAAATGCTGAAACAAAGCAAATCAATGTTTTATTCTAAAACATTCTTTGTTAATCATAATACATGGACAGTAACCTCCAGATTCTTTAATGTTTTCCCCTGGACTGTAGAATGAAATTTACTGTTTTTACGTGATGTGCGAGGTGCTTTACTATCTAACATTTGCCTGCCTGAGTCCAGATTCACCCTCACAACTGCCCGCCTTGAATTTTATGCTCAAAGCACACACACCATGGCAGTTCGCTGAAGGGTCAGCGCCTCTCACCGCTGTGACTGTGCAGTCCGTGGGCTTCATCCATCTGGATCCTGTGCGCTGCCTCCGGTCCTACGGTGAACTCACGTGCAGCCTGCAAGCCTCAGCCCACCTGCCTCTCCCTCTGCGAGGTTATCCTGGATTTCCCTGGCAAGGCTGAAACCCCTCTCCGCTAACTTTCCATAGTGCTCTATTATACTGAGTTCTTATTCTGTCCTAACCATTCCTTTTCTCCTCTCTAGACCTATGTTCTGAGGACAGAAACTATGAGGTCTTATCTTTCTAGTCTAGCATTAGCATGGGGGTCTAAGAAATATGTATCAAATGACATCTTTCCCAGTTCCTGAAACGTTGAATTAACATGAGGATTAAAATCTTTTTCAGGTGATGCTGAAATTTCTGTGTTTAGTCGCTCAGTTGTGTTTGACTCTTTGTGATCCTGTGGCCTGGAGCACGCCAGGCTCCTCTGTCCATGGGATTCTCCAGGCAAGAATACTGGAGTGGGTTTCCATGTCCTCCTCCAGGGGATCTTCCTGACTCAGAGATCAAACCTGTATCTCTGCATTGGCTGGCGGACTATCACTGAGCCACCAGGGAAGCCCACTGAAATTTCTAACTCACCTAAAAAGTGACTTTTTATTATACCTTTTAAGTCTTTATATACTTCAGTCTTTCTTTTAGAGAAGAATTGGTATTACTGATGTTAGTAAAGAACATCATGACCTTTTGGACCTTGGGGATGTGTGACTGATGCATAAAACAATGTATCATGATAGACACCATTTGTCAACTGGCTCAGTTTTATATTAGGCCTTGAATGAAATGCTGTTTAAAGAAAAACACGCATTTCTCGCCTTGTCAACAGTTACTGGGCTTCTCTGCACGCCTCAGTGAATGGGGAATGACCTCTGAGACAAAGTCTAGGTGATGCCTGTGCCTATTAACAGCACAGTTATAACTCTCATTTCTTGTATACTTGCTTGATTCCAGGGACTTAATCTGCATCATCACAGTTTACCCTTTACCACCCACAATATGATGTAGGGACAATAATTATGTATGTTTATTTGCAGATAAAACTGTGCCTCAGAGAGTAAGTGATAAATTCAAGATTGTTTGAATAGTGAAACGCAGACTGGGACTCAAAATCAGGCACTCTGCATATAAAGCCCGGTCTCTCTTTAGGGCAGTGGTGCTCACCCACCGGTGACTTTGCATCTCAGGGGATATTGGGCTGTGTCTGGAGATGTGTTTGATTGTTACAGCTAGGGGATAGGGTGTTACTGGCATCTAGTGGCAGAGGCCAGAGATGCTGCTAAACATCTCGAATGTACAGCACAGAATTATCCAGCCTGAGATGCTAAGATGGGGCTTCCCTGCTGGTGCGGTGGTAAAGCATCTGCCTGCCAGGACAGGAGACACGGGTTTGATCCCTGGATCAGAAGATCCTTTGGAGAAGGAAATGGCAACTCACTCCAGTATTCTTGCCTGGAAAATTTCGTGGGCAGAGGAGCCGGGTGGGTTACAGTCCATGGGGTCACAAAGTGTCGGACATGACTGAGCGCACACACGCCGCATCACAAGATGCGAATGGTCCTCAGGTTGAGAAAGCCTGTTTAATAGGAACAAAGCAGGGAGGAATTCATGGCAACTGAGCTTATAGGCTGTAGAGATGGTTTCCAAAAGTTTATAAATGGACTCCTGACCTCTCAATATAATCGTAACTTCTTACTTGCAGCTCTCAGGAGGTCACTTTGATTTGAGTGATTTTCCCCTCAGTTCCAACCCAGGATCTGCAAATTCAAAGTGCCTGCCACTCCTTAGTTCTCCCTTTGTGGTCTCATCCTTCGGATCAGAAGCTCCATTTCCCCTTTGCCAGACTGGAAACTTGGGGTCATTTCCCCTTCTCTTTGGTACTCTTCTTTCCCCTTTCCCTGTCACTGCATCCTCTCCAAATGGTAATTGAATACTGGTGATCGCTTTCTACGCTGGTTTTCAGTTTCTATTTGCCCAACCTTAACCCTGACCTAGGGGCTTCCTTGGTGGCTCAGCTGGTAAGGACTCCATCTGCAATGCAGGAGACCCCAGTTTGAGAATATCCCCTGGAGAAGGGATAGGCTACCTACTCCGGTATTCTTGGGCTTCCCTGATGGCTCAGACGGTAAAGAATCTGCCTTGTTTACTTTACTTTATGCAATACGGGAGACCTGCATTCGGTCCCTGAGTTGGGACAATTCCTTGGAGGAGGGCATGGCAACCCACTCCAGTATCCTTGCCTGGAGAATCCCCATGGACAGAGCAGCCTGGTGGGCTACAGTCCACAGGGTCCCAAAGAGTTGGACACGGCTGGGTGACTCACACACAGCACAACCCTGACCGCGGTTGTCTCCATGTCTTGTGACATTCCTGTAATAGTCTTCCAGCTGATGTCGCTGACTCCATTCTTTTTGTATATTATCTTGCACCATCATCAGGTTAGCTTCCCTAAACTAACTCTTTGGCCCCACGTCCTTTAGTATCACCTCCTGTCATTGATGGAGAAGGCAATGGCACCCCACTCCAGTCCTCTTGCCTGGAAAATCCCATGGATGGAAGAGCCTGGTAGGCTGCAGTCCATGGGGTCACGAAGAGTCAGAGACGACTGAGCGACTTCACTTTCATTTTTCACTTTCATGCATTGGAGAAGGAAATGGCAACCCACTCCAGTGGTCTTGTCTGGAGAATCCCAGGGACAGGGAGCCTGGTGAGCTGCCGTCTATGGGGTCACACAGAGTCGGACACAACTGAAGCGACTTAGCAGCAGCAGCAGCCTGTCATTGATACGGTGCAGAATGCCTCTAGCATCGAAGATCCTTCGGCATCTGACCCACCTCTGTCTTCCCAGCCCTGTTGTCCTCTGAAGCGTAGCCGCACCTTTTCTTGAGCACCCCGTGATCCTCCCTCTGCCCTTACTGTAGTCTCCAGATGGATTGCCCTAGTTGTCCACCACCTACCCTTAAGACTTGATATGATCATTTACATTGCCTTTAATTCTTCCTCTTTTCTATACCACTTATGTTGGCTATGCTCTTCCTTTGAATTTTAATTTAAATTGTTTATGCATTTGTATTGCATCATTCTGACTGGACAGCCTTATTCTAAAGGAAAACTTATGAATTTTTCATTTTCTTTCCCTGGGCCTGATATCACAGCTTGTTGAATAAGAATCTTAACTGTGTGATCTCAGTAAAATGAAATCGTTTTGAGAGTTAATCATCTATAAAATGGTAAAAAATGACTTAATGTGTCATTCTGCTACAAAGCCCATTAATAGTCTCCCCATCTGAAAGATAAGCCATAATCTATAAATATTTTTTTATGGAGAATACTTAGAAATAGTGAAACTAAAGTTGATAGAGTTTATGTGTTATATTAAAAATCATTGCATTGGGGGATTTTTGTAATTGTTACTTAAGCCAACATAAACAATTTTTTTTTTAAAGCAAAGGTTTAGTGGAAGGGGAAATCGAAAATATGAAGGGCAATGGGAAAAATAGGATCATTTGTATTTTTTTTAGGACTTCCCTAGTAGCTCAGCTGGTAAAGTATCTGCCTACAATTCGGGAGACGCAGGTTCAAACCTGGGTCAGGAAGATCTCCTGGAGAAGGCAATGGCACCCCACTCCAGTACTCTTGCCTGGAAAATCCCATGGATGGAGGAGCCTGGTAGGCTACAGTCCATGGGGTCGCAAAGAGTTGGACATGACTAAGCCACTTCACTTTATTTTCTTTCTTATTTTTATTAGGGAAATCGTTAGATAAAATTAAAAACAATTATTGTCAGTTTAAAACAGATAATTGTTTATAAGCAGTTATCTCTGTCATTGATAGACAATTAAGTCATAAAAATCAGATTGTTTCATTAGTTTGACTGATTTGTTGAACTCGACTATGAAACAGTTTTACTTCTACCTGCTAGAAGCAGACAAAAGTGTGTATCTCCCCTAAAAGTATAAAGAAGAGATAATTCACCCTCTCAACACGCAAACAGTGATAACAGATAGACGTCTCCTTTGTCTTTTTTCTGCTCATTTTTATTGTTGAAATTAGACTGCATGCAGTCATCCCATCGTATCTGTGGAAGATTGGTTCTAGGACCACCTGTGAATATAAAAATCCGTGGATGCTCACATCCTCGTGTAACCTACACACATTCCTCTATACTTTAAATCCTCCCTCAATGATTTATAATACCTAATACCATGTAAATGCTATGTGGATAGCTGTAAATACAACACAGATGCTATGTAAATAATTGATGATGTGCAGCAAATTCAAGTTTTGCTTTTTGGAACTTTCTGAAATTTTTTTCCAAATATTTTTGATCCATAATTGATTCAATCTGTGGATGTGCAGCCTGCAGATACAGAAGGCCAACTGAATCTGATTTTGGATCTTGTTTTCTTATCACTATGAAGTTAACATTGCTCCATAGTCTTGTAAACCCTGCATCAACCCCTGGAGGGCTGGGGATCGTATTTCCTGAACATGGCCGGGCTGTCACCAGGGAATACATTGGACTCTTCTATATCTGTCACACTGCAGTTACTGAGCTGCTAAGATAGACGTTTAAGGGAACACTAAGTAGTGTGTCAACTTTAAACTATGTGATCGTAACCAGCATTTTCCTAGGCTGTGTTTTCTAGAATAGATTTTGTGCATATGCTTTCTAACCTGTGTGTGTGTTTCCCACACTATACAGACTTCAACACATCACTATTTAAAGATTGCATTCCAACTAGTTTATTCAACACTGGGGCATTTAACACATGCCTTAAGAATTTTACCCTCCTCCCCCCATATATATATATATATTAAAATACATATTTTGATAAGGAATAATCTAATACAATCAGCTATGAGCATTTCTTTTTTAATACCCTCTGTGGCTTAACACTCTTAGTAATAACACTTTCAAAGAAATCCAATGTGTTCTTTTATGGATTCCATTATAGAAAGCAAGGGATGTAGAGTTGTAAGAAGAACTTGAATTCATCTAGTCCAGTGCTTCAACTTGGCAGAAGTCCCTCTTGCAAACCCATAAAAAAATGAGTCATATTTTCTTAGTTAATATGTACATTTACAGACTATGAGGACCTTGCAGTCTCACAGAAGCTTTTTCCATAGTTAGGTAGCTCAGATTTCTGGATTGCTGAGACTCCTGCCCCTGCCCCATCTTTGCCAGAATCTTCTGTCACTTACTGTTCTTCTGTTGATCATATTTTTTTCTTTTAGAATGATATAAAGATATTTTTGCACACTCCCTCCGTCCCTTTTTCCCACCTCCCTATCATTTATTCATCTATACAAATTTCATCAGACTCATAAAGAAAGCTAACCCTTGCTTTCTCTTTTCATGTTGCTGGCCACTTTCAGATCTTTTAGTCATTCCTGGTGAGATAGTTTTTCTACTCCTGCCCACTCCTATTCCATTTTCTGTATGTGCACTTCCTTTTTAAAATATACTGTCCAAAATAAACTGTCCCTGCCATAGGAGAGGGTCTGTCTGGCCTTTCTTCACTCTGCTGTGGGCTTTACTTCCATTCTGAATGTGGCAGGAAGAGCCCAGCGACCAGAGCCTCGCGGAGTGGGCTCGCGCTCTGGTTCCACCTCTTGCTGGCCGTGAGACTCTGGACAAGTCACGCTCTCCCTGCAGGCAGGTTCCCCCACTCAAGTGCGGTGTCAGTCGGTGGTATCTGCCCGGTAGTGTTAGGAGGAACACGGCGTCCTTGGCTGACAGGGGGTCCTCTGTTATGAATCTTTTCTGCCATCATTACCACCTAACTTTTGTTGCTGTTTTAACAGCCTGATCGTGACTGTTGTCACTTCCAGCTCCATAAACCTGTGGCCTTCTTAATATAGGACATTCTTTCCAGGATAGTCATAGGGCTGGCTCTATCTCACTTTTCACAGCTTGACTATCACTTCTCAAAGAGCCCCCAACCCTGCCCCAACCATGACTGCTGTTTCAAGAAGTCTGTACTTGCACTGATCACTGTCTTGCCCTGTGCTCAAGTCCACTTTCTACTCTGATCGCCTCTCTCTCTGACACTGTCTTCTTCATTAATTTGCTTGATTATTAGCTCATTTTGTCTCCACCGGGATACACGAGGCTGTAAAGCTCTTTTGTCTCATTTACTAATTGATGTTCAGAGTCCCTAGAATCGTGTCCTGTACATTTTAAACATACGGCCAAACTTTGTTGTGTAAGATTTTTGGGTCTAGGAAAACTTCCAGATGCTCTTCAGGTGTCAGGTTTTTGTTTTCTAAGCTAGAACTCCTCCATCCCAAATAATGCATTTTGAAAACCTGAATCCCAAACCTGTGTTGATCCTTAGTAAATACTACTTCTTTCCTTCCAGAGTTCCAGTAATCCCATGGTGTTTTGAATTTACTGCTGGACTTCTTAGCAACTATGATTAATTTTATGACAAAAATAACATCATGACTGTGTTGACTGCTTACTGTATAAGGAACAATCATAAATCTTGACGTAGTATTTACTTTAATACTTAACCCTATGATGCAAGTATCATCTTATTCCCATTTCAAAAATGGGAATGTCAAGGCACAGTGAAGGCCAGTAACTTGCCAAAGTCTCACAGCTAGTAAGTAGGTCATAGAATGGAAATGAACCAGGCAGTCTGACTTTATAGGTTAACTATTCACCAGTGTTAAAAAGTAACCTTCTTCTGAGTATTATTTGCAAATTGAATATGTGTTTCATCTACACAGGTTCCCCCCACCAGCCCCCCAAATGGGGCATTTCTATGAAATCATGCATAAGGGGAAATGCATCTTGCTAACAATTGTACAAAATAAATTGAGATAAGGCACAGACGCTCAGAGACACAATTCAGAGCTATGGCCTCATGATGCTGAGACGCTAAGCGTTATTCTAAGGGAAGGAGCTTGGTGGTACCACGCTCAGCCATTCAGCGTGTGTGCTGCCTCTATAGGAGCAAAACAAACGCTCAATGCTATTTTCACTTCTCTCCTGTTTTCATAAAACATAAACCACTTTTGGATTTCTTCCAGTTAGTGAAAACAGGTACTACCATAGGTCTTTTTTTAAACGTAAAGTGGCATAGAGTGATTTTCACAAAGCGGGGGAGACCTGTATCTATCTTCTACTCATGATAAGATGCCTAGGGCAAGACTAAGCCTCTGTGACACTCCCTACTTTTTAATCCTGCTTAATACTGAGCCAACAGTTCAGTACATTTTGGTCAACTTTTCAATCAGCTCGGTATCCATAAGGCTAAGTAGATGATGAAGTTACTATGACAAAGAAGTAAATAATTAATAAAAGGAAAGATATACTACATGGCATTTCTGTGAAGTGCTAATTAGTATTTCCAGCAGAAATATAGTGTATCAAACCCATTTTGCCATAGTTTGAAAAGCATATCCTTTTCTCCATGTTCACATTTCATCTTATTTCCCAGAGGATTTTTCAGTAACTTGCTACAATAATATATATTCTAAAATAATGACAGGAGTAAAAAGTCAGGTCAGTGAAAAAATTAAATAAGAGTAAAACACTGGACTCTGGGGTAAAAGAGGTGTATAAATATTCGGATATAAAGAAACTACAGATAGTTGTCTTGGTTGAATCTCCGCTTTCTGTTTTTAAAGTTTTCTGATAGCCAGTTAATAAAAGGAGACATGGTCAGTTCTTATTGTCAGTAAGGAAATTTCACGCCAGATATTCAAGGAAAACACAATTTTCCTATTTCACAGCTTGATAATACGTTTCTACCTGAGCCTTCCTTGATGAACGCAGACTTCCACCACATACATACCATGAGCTGTTTAGTTTCACGTGACTCCTCCTTGTCTTATCTTTTGGCAAAAGCTGAGGCATTATTCAAAGAAATCAAATCTAGAAGGAATGGAAAACCCATAGTCAAAAAAATATTTAGAACTTAGAAGGCGATCTCTTCTTCCAACAGTTCTCCATTTACACTTGCCTGCCTGAGATTTTGAATAAATTTGGGCAGAAGGCAATTCAAAATAGGATTATTTGCAGAGCGTTTAAAAAGTGTTCTAGGTGGTTTACTGCTGGGTTCATATATTTTAGGAAATGGATGAGAAAATGTAGAGAATAATAGTCTTTTCTGGAAATTAAATATCTGAGCAAGTTTTGTAATTAAAACTCCCTTTTCATATCTATATGTAAGAGAGAAATTAGCTATACGTATTGTCTCTGCCGTTTAGGTATTCATCCCTTATTCCTGTATTCATTCTTTCGACAAATATTAATTGAGCACCTATTATGCCTTAGAATACTGGGTTGTAGCATTAAATAAGACAGGTATGGTCCCTCCCTCAGTAGAGCATACATTCTAGTGGGGAAGGCAGATGTTAACCAAGACACTACTTTTTTTTTTTTGACACTACTTACTTAGTTGCAATTTTGATAAGACAGTTGCAGACTACAAAGTAAACGTGTGAACGACAGTCCAGCTCAATACAGCATCTCTGTATTATGGAAACAGTTGCCTCCAAGATATTAACAGTCTTCTAATTACAAGTGGCCTGTTCTCATCTTTACAGACTTTAATGTTCAGCAGCGTGGTGTACTATGATAAACAGGAAAGAGATAAATCTGAATTGCTCTCATTTGAGGGTAGGAGCTCTGGATCCTTGAGCTTTCCCTAGACTTGGCGGTCCCAGGATCACCTCTTTATGACCCTGTAGCACTAGCTTGAAACCATTGTTCTAGAAGTCTCAGCGCTATCTAGCCTTTCTTGTTTATTGACTCCCTAATAAATAAGGGAACAGAAGTAAGTTCTGCAGACAGTCCCTAAATTTCCTGATCCAGCACTGTTACCAGTTCTGTGCTGGACTCTCTGAATGCTTTGTGTACTGACCCAACCCAAGGAAGAAACTCGGTTTTTTTTTTTTTTTCTGATTCCTGCAACCACGACTGGACCTTCTTCAGTTGCTGTGGTCTCCACCAGTGGTTACTGTTCATCTTCCTTTTCCTATTCAGGCTTTTTAATCACCTACCTATTAACCCAGCAGCTTTCCAGGTATGGATTGATGAAGGAAATGAGAAAGGAAGGTAATTGCATCCATCAAGTCAATCAGAGCTCCAAATAGGTGCTAAGCATTGTCTAAAAAGCTTTGAATAAAACAATGAACAACAATAACCAAAACCCTCCTCTTGGAATTTATACTTCAGTGGAGGTTATAGACAAAGAGGGCTGAGTGCCAAAGAATTGATGTTTTTGAATTGTGGTGCTGGAGAAGACTCTAAAGAGTCCCTTGGATAGCAAGGAGATCAAATCGATGAATCCTAAAGGAAATCAGCCCTGAATGTTGATTGGAAGGAGTGATGCTGAAGCTCCAATACTTTGGCCACCTGATGCAAAGAGCCGACTCATTGAAAAAGATCCTGATGCTGGGAAACATTGAAGGTGGGCGGAGAAGGCGATGACAGAGGATGAGACAGTTAGATAGCATCACCTATTCAATGGTAATGAATTTGAGCAAACTCTGGGAGATAGTGGAGGACAGACAAGCCTGGCATGCTGTGGTCGATGGGGTTGCAAAGAGTTGGACAGGACTTAGTGACTGAACAACACTAAGAGGAAATAAACAGATACCGAAGAAAATAAGATTGTAAGACAGATGGTGATAAACTCTTTGGAGAAAAAAAGAACAAAGGAGAATAGGGCCCCAAAGGGTGGGGGAGGTAAAGGTTTACTCTTCCAAAGAATGAAGTCGAAGAACACCTGTCTGGGAAGGTGACTTTTGAGCGGAGACAGGAAGGCAGTGTGATGTGGCTGTCCGGGAGAAGAATATTCCGGAGAAAGTAGCAGGTATGCTGTTCCCTGCCCAGGGGCCTGGAAGGCTTGACAAACGACCAAGGGGCCAGTGTAGCTTAAGCTACGTGAGCAAGACGTAGTCAGAAAAGTAGCTGAAAACCAGGTCAGGAATGGTCTTGCAGCTGTAGTTGAGAGTTTGGCTCCTCCCATGAGGGAAGGCTGGGTAGGAGGGTCGCATGGTCTGGCTTTGGGTTTTAAAAGGATCACGCTAGCTGCTCTGTGGAAAATAGAATGAAGAGGGGAAGGGTAGGTGCAGGGATATCATCTGGAAGTGGTTGTCACAGAAGAGGGGAGAAATAAAGAGTGGATGAGGGATAATTTGCTCAAGTGGGTTTCTCATTTTGTTCCATTTGATAAACGCATGGGATAATTTAGTGGATAGAGTGTTAGTATAGACAAAAGGAAAAAAGATGTCAGAATTATCTGAGAGAGTAAACAGGTGACGATGTCATAATGGAAGAGGAAATATGGGAGCGAGATGTTTGTCCAAGAGCAGCGTGTAAAAGATGATTTTGAGACGCAGTAAGTGTTTTTCTACTGCCAATTGGATACGAAAATGTAAACTAAAGATGTCAGAATGAAAATAGAGGGAAATTTCAAGGATAGAGTTTTCAATTTGAGTTTCAGATATATGGAGTTCTGGATGGCTTATGAAATGCTTTTAATCTATTTTATAACCATATGATTGAAGGCAGGAGGAGAAGAGCATGACAGAGGATCAGATGGATGGATGGCATCACTGACTTGATGGACATGAGTTTGAGCAAGTTCTGGGAACTGGTGATGGACAGGGAGGCCTGGCGTGCTGCAGTCCATGGGTCACAAAGAGTTGGACATGACTGAGCGACTGAACTGAACCGATAACCATATGAATGTCTGAGCTTCCTTTTCCTCCACCTTTCCTCAGATCCTACTGTACATGAAACAAAAAAACAACACGAGTTTAGAAGAGGTAGAAAGCATTCAGGGGTTCTTTTAGTACCATTTATTGGGCATCATTGAATGTCCGCCATGTTAGGAGAAATTTTCTAGATACTGGAGATATAAATATGAATGAAACAAAATTATTCTCAAGGGAAGCCTGTAATGCAATGGGAAGTGTATAGAAATAAAGAAATTACACTGTAGTGTGATACACAGGAAGGGGTTGACTAATTCCCATTGAACTGAACCAAAGAATTTCCCCCTGTGCAGTGTCCTGAAGGTTGAGGAGAAACACTCGCATTTGAGCATGCTGGGTGAGGAGGGAGAGGATTCCAGGCAGAGGAAACTTCACATGCAGGGGAACAGAGGGGTCAAACCATGGGGCTTATTTAGTGTTTGAAAGCAGAGATGCACAGAGCTCAGGAGCCAAGCTATGTCATCTCTAGTGTAGAAAACAGCTCAAACCTTTTAATGACTTTCAGGATGTATTTTTTGTCATTTTTTTGGTCCAAATCAGGACAGTTTTGACAGTCAAAGGGAGTGCTTTTAATAATTACACTGGAATAGGTATAAATTAGGACTGTGCTGGGAAACCCAGGCATATGGTCGCTGGAATGAGATCTATTTTTCTGCACAAAGTGGTTCATAATTATACTTATTGATGATGGTGCAAACTAAGTTCTCTGGTTTAGGGGGAAAAAATTTGTTATGGCGAAAGTAAACCAGGAAATTAGACAGAGTTTTGATAGATTGGTAGAGGAGATAACTGCTTTTAGAGGGAAAGTCAAGGAAGGCTTTTCCGAGAGGGGCTTTTGAGCTGAGATCTAAATGACAAGGAGCCATCCCTAGGGAGATCCATGTCCAGAGTGCCGTAGGCAGAGGAAATAGTAAAAGTCTTGTCCTGGGAGACAGCATGACCTAGGAGGGAAAGGCTTTCTGGCTGGAAAATGAACTGCCAGGGGAGCTGGGGAGGTGACAAGATCTGAGATGTAGGGAGAGGCTCATTCGCATCGGGCACGTGGGTATGGTGAGAAATGTTGGGCCCTAAGTGTCCCTGTCTTTGGTTTGCTGGAGCTGCTGTAGTAAAGCACCATGGCCTGGGGGGCTTAAGCGACAGAAATTTGTTTTCTCAGAGCGCTGAAGGCTAGAAATCTGAGAGCAAAGCATTGCCAGGGATGTTTGTTCTGAACACTGGAGGGAAGGGTTTGTCCCAGACCTCTCTCCTTGGCTTGTCTGTGATTGCCTCTTATTTGTTACTGTCTTCTCCCTTATGCCTCTGTGTGTCCAGATTTCCTCTTTTTTTGAGGACATCCATCCGGCCCTGGCCTAATGACCTACTTTTAACTGAATTACCTCTTTAAAGAACTTTATCTCCAAGTATGGTCACATTCTATGATATTGAGGGTTAGGACTTCAACACGTGAATTTTTCAAAGAGAAATAACTCAGCCCATAACACCTTAATAATAAGTCTGAAATGAGATGAAGGGAGATTCCATCAACTGAATAAGGGATGTTTCAACTCAGTTTTAAAGGGAAGATGGGAGATTTCCCTGGCAGTCCAGTGGTTAAGACTGTACCGCATTGCATGGGGAATGGGTTCAAGCCCTGGTTGCAGAACTAGAATCCTGCATGCCACACAGCATGGCCAAAAATAAATAAATAAAAAATAAAGAGAAGATGGATCAAAATGGTTAACATCTCAATTTTCAGTTAGTATGGCAGTCATGATGTAAAATAGAAGCTTTGTGTAGAGAGTAATATTAAAATTTCTTAAGGGAGACATTATTCAAATCTAGACATCAAGAGTCTGTGCGTAAAAAACCATGCAATCTTCAAAGATTGTCAAAATAAGGTATATGGGAGTTCCTGATGGTGCCAAGGTCTGGAGCAGTAAGATCTAGAAATAGCCAATGATGACTGTCCTTTGTTCATGAGTGATAGGTAAAACAGCTTGTCCAGATCCAGGTACTGGAGTGGTAAATCGCAGACACGGGATTGATATCACGGACATGGTGGGGTGATATCTACCTGAGATAATTTCCTAGTGTCTGTTACACAGTTGATCCACGAGCAGAGCCTAAAAGTCATGGTCATCTTAAACTGTCTGAAAATTTTCTGATATATGATTCTACCAAGTATATGTGTGACTATAAGGCTTCCCAGGTGGCACTAGTGGTAAAGAATCCTCCTGCCAACGCAGGAAACATGAGAGACTCAGGTTTGATCCCTGGATCGAGAAGATCCTCTGGAGAAGGAAATGGCAACCCACTCCAGTATTCTTGCCTGGAGAATCCCATGGACAGAGGATCCTGGCAGGCTACAGTCCGTAGGACTGCAAAGAGTCGGACATGACTGAAGCAACTTAGCACAGCACAACACATGTGTGTGTATATATACACACACACATATGTATCTGTATCTATTTTACTATATATATATATATATGTTAGAAATTAATCAGAATTTTCTTACTTTAATTTCTCAAAAGAATCTTGAAAGCTACATTCCAGTCATTCCATGAATCACGAAGTCCTGAGGGAAAAACTGCTATTCTAAAAAAACTTTTGACGAGTGTGAGTATGGGTCGGGAGGTGGAAGAACAGAAGAGAGATCTTGGACAACAGTAACTATGACATCTTGGCATATAGTGAAGGAAATGTTGACATTTGTGCCTTAAACTTGAAGGTGTCTGAACCAGTTTAGGGAAAACAAAGAGAATTACGACTGAAGTCTGTTAGTGAACTAATGGGCATACACGTACCATAAACAAGTTTCTTCTCTCGGAGTTGAGCTGATTCATGTTCCTTCCCTTCTCTTGGTTCCACTTTCTACTCAGGATCTCAATCTGTTTCAATTCATTTGTGTTTACCCTGTTGAATTTGATGTGTGGGCTGCCCCTTTAGTACCTAACACTCTTTCACCAAGAGTAAATCCTCATTTTCCTTTGCTCTGGCTCTGCCTCCTGAGTCATCCCTCAGCCATTCCATGTTCAGTCTTTGTGTTCTAAAGTTCCAGGTTACATCGAGTTATGCACTCTCTGTTTGAGTAAAAGTGGTATCTAGATTAAGCAGAGGATATCCTTCTAGAATCTGACTTCTGACAGTATACTTGGTGGTGGATACACACACTGAAAAAGACAGTGTGATTGGAAAACTGATGGTGAAACAGGACTGTAGAAGAAGGAAGGAAAGATGTTTAGTAGTGTACGAAAACAAAAGAGAAAGGTATGACTGTCCGCTAAGATCAGAAAAGCTGTAATTCCGAATGGGCTGGCTTTTGAGAAGGCAAAATGGAATTAAAAACCTATTTAAGCATAAATTGTGAGCAGCTCAGATGGTAAAGAATCTGCCAACAATGCGGGAGACCACGGGTTTGATCCCTGGGTTGGGAAGTTCCCCTCGAGAAGGGAACGGCTACCCACTCCAGTATTCTGGCCTGGAGAATTCCATGGACAGAGGAGCCTGGCAGGCTACAGGATGGGGTCGCAAAGAGTCAGACAAGGCTGAGTGACTTTCACACACATTTGAGCAATAAAAAAATGATAAATTAAAGGTTAAATAGTTTGAAAAGATGGCATGATAGATGATATAGAGCAGGAAATTTATCAGTTGTAATTTTCTTTTGAATTCACTGTATGATATGATCTTACCAATAAATATCAAAATGTTACAAACAAGATTTCATGGACTAGGATGCTTTGGAATAAAAGCTAGTGGTGGGGTTCAGGGAACAGAGGGAAAAAGCCTGAGCAGAAGAGCGTGAGT
This sequence comes from Antilocapra americana, assembly GCA_007570785.1. NCBI lineage: Eukaryota > Metazoa > Chordata > Mammalia > Artiodactyla > Antilocapridae > Antilocapra > Antilocapra americana. The sequence goes on along the minus strand of ML664173.1, from coordinate 12,062,205 downwards.
TAATGCCACTAGGACAAGATTAAAGGGCTGGTTTTGGAGGAAGGGTTAGATATATTGGAAGGAATGATGATAATCAAGGTGGATGCTAGCTTGGGAGTATGTCCTCTTTCTCTTGTCTCTGAAGAGTCCTCAACTAAGTGTTCGCACTTGGTACAGGATGCAGCTCTCCACGCCTCCTCCTCCTAAGTTCTTGTTTCCAGTCTAAGGGACACATCTAGTTCGCAGACCATTTACAGAGGCCAAGTGGTGAACTGGCCCAGCCCTAGTCCAGTGATTGGCCTGGGTCCTCCTGGCTCTGGCAGTCACCAGCACCCCTGCTTCAGGGATGCCTCACAGAGAATGATCAGCGGAGATTCTGGACAAGTTTAGGTTTGTAGGAGAAGTGGTTAGACTAAACACGGGGAGCGTGAGCTAAGAGTTGGCCACAGCTGAGTGACTGAGCACAGCACAGCGTGCACAGAATATCCATCGAGGGGAAACATGTTAATTCCAGATATGATTTGACAGACTTCTATTAAATTTAAAAATGTAGTCTTCCTCAGCATCTGTTCTATGAGAAATGCTTGTTTCACATCAAATAAAACACAGCAGTTGCTAGTTTTCTTTTGTTAGAACATTCTCCATTAAATTTTTGGGTTTTTGTCTATAGGGAATTGAAATAGCTGACCTCTAAAGGTCCAGCCAGTGCTAATGCCCATGTATTACTGCTAATTGGCCAACTTCCTGGAAGCTGGGTAATGTTTTTTTTAGTTCATAACAGCACAGACATTATGGAATACGATTGTTGAAGTATGGCACCAAAATACTAAATTATCTTATATAACTCTACCTTAATATTGGCAGTTAATTTTAATGTCTATTTTCCAAGGAAGGAGATAAGTTGATATTATCAGATTAGATAAGTGAAAATAATTAGATTTTAGGTAAAGAAAAATGTTTTAAAATACCAAAGGGGCATTTAAACTGAGGTGGGACAAAATAATCCCTGTGAATTTTGCTAGATGGGAATCATGAGTGACAAACCCCCTTTTCTTCTGTTCTCATCATGATAGGCTAAAGCTTTAGTGTTCACTGCTTCTATGTGTCATTTGATTTTCACATGGGTTTTTTCTAATGTATGGTTTTCATGTTTGACAGATGAGCAGACAAATGTTAGGTTAGTAACTTGTTCAGGGTCATATATATGAACACATGTCAAACATCTGTGTGAGAAAAGAAAATATAACCTATTTGACCTTATTATTATATTGCTCATTAGAGTGTCTTTAAAAATCAAGCTATGTTATTGATGTATATTGTATAAGTCAAATTTGCAGTTTTCAGTTTTACTCTGTTAATAATAATGATGATAATAGTTTATTTTGCTAAGCCCTTATATTTTAATCACAATATGCTAAGCCTTCCATATTCATCATTTAATTTACCCAACTTGAATGCCTGCCATTCTCTGAAAATGTCAGTGTTTCAGTTATACTTATTGGCAGTATAGCATTCAACTTTTTAAATGAGGGAGTGCAGAAGTGGGGAATGTTCTGTATCAGGCTGAGCTAGGATCTTCCATAATCATAAGCAACCAGCAAGTCTTAAAACCACAAAATGTGTTTCTCATTCATATTGCATCTCCACCTCTGCAGTGCGGAGAACTGTCTCACATCTTTACTTCGGGACCAAGGCTGACAGGGTAGCACCACCTAGAACGTGGCCGACCACCAGGACAGCGGGAGAGAGTCGAGAGTCATGCATTGGGCCCTAACACTTCTGCTCGGAGGTGATGCTAGCTCTTGGGACCAAAGCAAGTCACAAAACTGCTCCGGGTGTCAAGCAAGTGCAGAGTGCAATCTTATCACAGGCTCAAAGGTACTAGACATATTTTGTGGCAAACTCTAATACCTGCCACAGAGGGCAGTAGGATAACAAGACAGACACCCTTGTCATTTCTAGAATCACCTTCTTTATGAGAAACAGGCATTTACTTTTTCCTTCTTTAGAATGTCTTTTTTCACTCAACACTGAGGGCCCAGTATGCACAGAAAAAATCACAGCAGAGTATCAAGGCATATAAGAAAAAGTAGATTCTTGCTCCATTATTCTTAACCTGAAACTGCAGTTTTATTTCTAAAAGAGCACAGATTCGATTTTGCTTATTCAGTCAGTCATTTGTTCAACAAGTGAATATGCATCATCATTGTGTTTTTCTGATGACAGCCAATTCTCCAACACCACCTGGTTGTCCAGTAATTTTGTTCAATTCTGACAATACCCGAAATGGGTGCAGACCCCATAGGTCAAGGGCTGAGTCCCTCATGATAGCCCCACCCCTGCTTTTAGACACCAGCTGCAGATGGGATATCTCGACTACACACGCATCTGCCAAGTCAACTTCACGATGGACGATCCCATGATCCTCCTGCTTTGGTTCGGTAATTTGCTAGAACTCCAAACAGATACTTGGTGGTTTTTGGTTTATTTTAAAGGATTCAATTCAGGGACAGCCAAATGGGAGGGATGCAGAGGGCAAGGCTTGGGGAGGGAGGGTGCAGAGCTTCCTCTCTCTCTGGGCATGGCACCCTCCATGCACCTTGCTGTGGTCTCTCTCCCAGACGCTCCTATCATTTGGGGGTTTATTGGGGCCGGAGTACCCTTATGTTGACATGATCTATTGAATTATTGGCCACTGGTGATTGAACTCAAACTCTAGCCCGTCTTCCCAGTCTGAAGGTTGGAGGTAGAACTGAGAGTTCTAACCTTGTAATCTAACAGTTTTCTGGTAACCAGCCTCCATCCTGAAGCTCTCTAGAGCCTCAACCCCATGGGTCATTTCATTAGCGTACAAAACAAATAATAAATTCTGATGGTTTGGGGAATTCTGTGCTGGGCACCTGGGAGAAAATCCATATATCTATTTTTTTTTTTTTTTGTAGCACAAACATCTACATGCCCTGGGGATACCGTGATGAATAGAGTAGGCAGTTTCTGTCCTCCTGGACTTCAAGTCAGGCAAACTCACAGAAGAGGAGATCAGCCTAGAGAAGCATTAGTGGAAGTTGACAACAGATAAATAAAACATGACCTCTATTCTCAGAAGCATTTACCTCCATATGCGAGTAAGGAGTAAGCTGGGCCCAGGGAGGAAATGCTGGCTGTGGGATGGCGATGAAAATTGGAGAAGCTCACACTGAATTTCTTATGACCTGAATCATTTTTAATCCCATCTGTTAGATATGGTCTAAGGTTGGCACATTTCTCTTATCAAAGCACAGACACACGCCAGATGGAGAGGCCAGGCAAGTGTAGGCAAATAGAGACGATGCTTTTAACTGCTATCCCAGGATGCAATCTGGGTTATATAGTTCACGCAGAGTAACACAAGCATGGGCAAATGCACACATGGATTAACAAGCACATGAATGGATACATTCTTTAAAAATATAAGCTGATAGATTACTGCATATAAGCTAGTTATATTTAGAGCTATGTTAGATTGCTTACATTTCTTTCTTTGAATTTTTTATGATTGTGATGCGGACCATTTTTAGAGTCTTTATTGAATTTGTTACAATATTACTGCTGTTTTTTGTTTTTTTTTTTTTTTTTGCCACAAGGCCTGTGGGATATTCGCTCCCCTCCAGGGATTGAACCCATACCCCCTGCATTGAAGGGTGAAGTCTTAATGACTGGACCACTAGGGAAGTCCCACTTTCTTTGCATTTTGAATTTAGGAGATTTGCAGTGTGAATTCATATGGATATCTGAAAAACTTCTGTGAGAACCACTCAAAAGACAAAAAAAAAATTCCTGGATAAGACATGCTTTTCAGAATGTTCATGTCTTGTTACTTTGGTCCTGGTTCATCACATCTCTAATAGAAAGTTACTTATTTAGTTCTGCTGAAGTTGTAACCCTGATTGTTTTACTGAAATTGACCTATTCGCAATTTTTCTCAATGAATATACATGTAAGAACATGGAGGTTTCCTTTTCACTCAAGAAGGAAGTGTGCGTCTAGGATATTTCACTGCCTTTGGGGCTGTTTTATACCTTTTGAATGAATCCTTCCCTCATAGCTCAGTTGGTAAACAATCCACCTGCAATGCAGGAGACCCCAGTTCGATTCCTGGGTCGGGAAGATCCCTCTGGAGAAGGGCTAGGCTAACCACTCCAGTATTCTTGGTCTTCCCCTGTGGCTCAGCTGGTAAAGAAACCGCTTGCAGTTCGGGAGACCTGGGTTCCATCCCTGGGTTGGGAAGATCCCCTGGAGAAGGGAAAGGCTACCCACTCCAGTATTCTGGCCTGGAGAATTCCATGGACTGCATAGTCCATGGGGTCACAAACAGTCAGACATGACTGAGCGACTTTCACTTCACTTCCCTCTTATAAAAATATCAATAGTCATAATGAGGTTGACTCCAGTTGAGTCAAACTTGTGAGTAAAACAAGGTGTTCCAATCTCTGGTTTAAACATTTTGAATTTTCCAGAATATAATTAGGTATACAATCTATGTCACAGTCTTACTTTGTGAATTTTTTGAGTTATAACTTTTCAAATATTGCCTCCATTTTTGAGGCCAAGATCACAAAACTGAAAAAAAGAAAAGAAAATAGTGCATCAGATGGCTGTGTTTCAGATCGAGTTCATGCTGTTTATGGGCCTTCAACCATTTAGACGCAGCTGGTGTAAGCAGCTTTGAATGTACTCTGTTACAATTCAGCTGGCTTCTTCAGTTAATAATCGTGTTCTCTGCCACCTTTCACATACGGGCAGTTTTGCCAACACTGCTCACAGCCTGTAGGCCTTCACTGACAGACACTCTCATCTTGTAGGCAATTAAACGGGAGAAGCGCGCGGAGTTGTTCAGGGTTATGGAAGAGTGAGGTCAGTGTTGACTTCCATACAAGAAGGACCAAGCTGGCTCTCTCAGGTGTGATTGTGTGACCTTAAAAAGCACTTTTAAGCTGAATGTGTTGGCTTTTAACTCATACTGGAACAAGAGTTTAAATCTAGTCACTTTACTCCCTGGTGAAAACCCTAATAGATGCCTATAAGGGATTTTTTTTTCCTTTTGGTAATGAATTTATTATAGAGTCTCAGCTCTTTGAGGAATATACAAGTTATGATTTTCTTTTGTCTTTTTCCCAGGAGTCTCTTTCAACCACACTGTGTCGAATATTCACTTCTATTACTTTAGCTCCATCTTGAATAATTTCCACAGTTTCTCACTTATTTCATCCATTAAAATTTAGTCCAGTACAGTCTGTGTTCATGTCTTTCCTGATGTAAAGCTCCCTTCGCCTCTCATAAACTAGGCTTATGATGTAGAGACTGCTCGATTTCAGTGTCAAACCTCTCATGTATGCAGTGCTTTAAACCCAAAGAGGTCTCTTTACACAGTCTTCTTAGGTTTTGCACTGCTTATGGAAGACACCTCAGTCTTACTCAACTTGAACCTGCTCCATACACTGTGATTGTGGTGGTACCTGCCTCAGTGGTAGGTCTTTGCTTACATAGTCAGGTTGGTCTTGACCCCTCTTCCTCTGCAGAGCCCCTGAGAAGGGTCAGCCTAGTTGACCCTGAGTCCTGCTACAAGCCCGCCAGCACCTTCTCCTGGCTGAGCATACCTGGTTGCTTCACCTGTTGACCATCAAGGGCATTTTTCTCTTCTCATCTTCACACTCCTTAGAATGTGCCAGGAATTATTGAGGGTCTCTCTCTGGGACCCTCAAAGTCCCTGAGGAATTGGGATGGGGTTGCCTCATCCTTTAGACTTCAGGCCTGACCTCTCCAGGCCCCACTGGCACAGTCTACTACGGCTAGCTCGAATCTTTTAAAATGTCTAGACTGGAAGTAAGCTTCAGTCATAAATTTTATGTATCACTCCATATTCCAGGGGACAAATGCTGAGCTCTTTAAGAAGCCTCCTACTATGGCTATTCCATAATCTAGGCAGCATATTAAAAAGCAGAGACTGCTTTGCCAACAAAAGTCTATCTAGTCAAAGCTATGGTTTTTCCAGTCATCATGTATGGATGTGAGAGTTGGGCTATAAAGAAAGCTGAGTGCCAAAGAATTGATGGTTTGGAAATGTGATGTTGGAAAAGACTCTTGGGAATCCCTTGGACTGCAAGGAGATCCAACCAGTCCATCCTAAAGGAGATCAGTCCTGAGTGTTCATTGGAAGGGCTGATGCTGAGACTGAAGCTCTAATACTTTGGCCACCTGACGTGAAGAACTGACTCATTGGAAAAGACCCTGATGCTGGGAAAGCTCAAAGGCAGGAGGGGAAGGGGACCACAGAAGATGAGATAGTTGGATGGCATCACTGACTGGATGTGCATGAGTTTGAGCAGGCTCCAGAGTTGGTGATGGACAGAGAAGCCTGGCGTGCTGCAGTCTGTGGGGTCCCAAAGAGTCAGACACGACTGAGGGACTGAACTGAACTGATGGCTGTGCCAGGAACAGCACTGGGTGTGGTTTCAGGGCCCAGCCAAGTATTTTGTCAGGGGATGGGGTAAAGGTGATTACTCCATGAGTGACTGTAATTGGAGACTACCACTGCTCCTTACTAAAGCCAAGTGTTAATTGGGGAAGTAAAAAAAAAAAAAAAAAAAAAAACCTCTCTTTGTGAAAACCACATTTCCCATAAAAATCCAGTTCTCTTCCATGCTTCACCAGTCTGGCAGTTGGTAATAGTTGGATAGACTCTGTCACCTTCCCGTAAGACCTGGCTATGGGAGGTGTACATCTCCAATTTGTGACAGATTATTGGTGGTTCTTGGGCTCTTCAGATAGTGCAGTGGTAAAGAATCCACCTACCAAGGCAGGAGATACAAGAGATGTGGGTTTGATCCCTGGCTTGGAATGATCTTCTGGTGGAGGAAATGATGACCCACTCTGGTATTCTTACCTGGAAAATTCCATGGTCAGAGGAGCCTGGTGGACACAACTGAGCAACTGAGCATGCATGCATTTTTGTGGCCCTGTCTGAGTGTTGGGTGTAATCCTCAGCTATCAGAGAAGTTCTCACTTTGCGTCCTGTTATATATATATATATATATATATATATATATGTATATTTTTTGGCTATACATCTCTGTTCCTAGACTAGCAACAGAAAGAAAACAAAAAGAGACGTAATCCATTTTTAGATTTCCTGTTCTTGATGTCCAATATGGCAGTCTGTTTTCTGAAGAGCTATTTTAAAATTTGAATACATTTGATACACTACAAGTATCAGCATAAAAATGACAGGGGATGTTAGCACATTACATTCTGATCTTCTTTTAAAGCCTGTGAATGATTTTGATGGTTTTAACCTTTTAGTGGCATACCCTGGAGGCTAAGATTTCACCTGGAAAGAAAGACTTTGATGTGCTATTTTGAATATAATGAACAGCTTCTTAAAGGTTGCATTGGTTATTCAATACTCCTGCCCCACAAATGGGAAGAGAATGAGGAAATAAATTCCAAGCGGTGGAAGAACATCCAAGATCTTTGGTGGAGTTCTTGCTCTGACAGTTTCCTAACCTTAGGTATTTGATTTGTGAATGCAGCAGATAGTAGGTAATGTCTACTGAGCATTTACTATATACCAGATACTGTAATGAGGGTATTATAAGCTCTGTGTTGCTCAATGCTTATTGTAGTCTCGTGTGGTCGGTGCCTCAGATAGAAACACTACTGTACCCTTCCAGTCAGGCTGACCTTGATTCCTTATCCCATTCCTTTTTTTTCACCCATTATAATCTATCTAATTGCCCCATACTTCAGCAAGGATATTCTAAGGTATTTTTTTCACATATTTATTAAAATCTTTAACATCTATGGGTCTGATAGCTGAACAGTTATCATGGGCTTACTATGTGCCAGTTTTTAAGCTAACCAATCTATATGCAAATCTTATATAACCCCAAACACTCTTGTAAGTTAAAATGTTATCAGCCTTATTTCAAAACACTGAAGAGAGCTTTAGAGACACCCCAAGCTCACACAGAGAGTACAGACACTAGGATTTGAGCCAGGCCTGTCTTATGCCAGAGCCCAAGGATTTAACCCCTACTTTGCCAGCTTCCTTCATGGCCCCTTGTCAGAGCAGAAAGAATATTCTCCACGAACCCGTGTGCTCACAAGTTTATTTCTTCATCTTCTTGACAATAACAAACCATTCCCTTAGCAGCCTGGTATGAAATTTTTAGCCTATTAATTTTGTTAGATTTCTTAAAAAAGGTAAAACAATAGCATATTCCATCTATGGAATCTAAAGATTTGGACTTAAAATTTTTCCAGGCTGAGAATCGAATTTAATGTTATGTCTGTAGGTGAAATAATACTTGTTCAAATTAGATGCGGCGATATGCAAGCCAAAAGTGATTTCCTATGTCCTAAAGCTTAAACTAAACTGAATCTGAGATATATGGGAGTTTGTTATGAATTGAGGAGTTGACAGAATTTTCCACAGAGGAGATTCCTGGTGAGAAAGTTTTTCTCTTTGAGTTACCAGGTCAACACTTGTTACTCTTTAATTGCTAAGTCATGTTCGACTCTTTGCGACCTCAGGGACTGTAGCCCACCAGGCTTCTCTGTTTATGGGATTTCCCAGGCAAGAATACTAAAGAGGGTTGCTATTTCCTTCTCCAGGGGATCTTCCCAACCCCAGAATCAAACCCCTGTCTCCTGCACTGCAGGCGGATTCTTAACCGCTGAGCCATCAGGGATGCCCCTATGGAACTCTCCATTAATTAGTTTGTCTCCTCAATGCTAAAATTCTCAATGAAGGTTATTAGATATTTTAGAGTATCTTTAATTTTAAAAATGGATGCTAGCAGGACAAAAGAAATCTTTCACAAAAATTATTTTTGAATTAGCTTTGTATTAATAAGTGTGTATTTTCACAATTAAATGAATTGACAGGAGCTGTACTAAATTACATGGAATATCATTTCCCATTTATATTCAGGGCTGCGTTGTGCATATATATGTGATTTGTTTTTACATTCATATTTGTAGTGACTTTCAGAAAATTCTAGCGTTTTCTCTCAGTCTCTGGTAAACTGAAGCCATGTCCTTTTTGTTTCTCCACTCATACTACCTCCGCTGCCCAGTTTTTGAGGTGAATTTCTTTCTCAGTGGAGACCCAGCCTTTCTTGTCAGGTGGATGCAGCAGCCCTGTCGACTTGCCCTTGAGGTTTGAGGGACTAGTTTCTGATTTTTCTTGTGACTTTACTGCAGAGAAGCAGAAGCTCCTTGCTTAAAAAAGTTGCAGAGCCGAGCCTGGGGCGTCCACAAAAATGAACCATTGGCCGAGCCTCATCTTTTTCATTCGAATAGCAGCCATCAGCAAACAAGACTCTGGGCATTTTACCTTCAGATTTTGGTGGAGAGATAAGTGTGTTTAGAGTCAGTTGGCACATAGGTGCTTATTGGTGGGTCTGGTTTGGATCTCTTAGATTGTCTTTTAAATGGGGAAAGATTCCGCAAAGTCTGATAACACCCCCACCAGATGTGAAAGTCTTTCTAGAAATCAGTTGTTAAGGTACTAATACAGTTTAAAAGAAGGAAATCTATGACATGAAGCCAGTTTCTCTAGTAGCTTCTAGTGAGAGAGAGTGTGTGCCTGGAGGTGCTTTGATGCATTGGACCACTGAGAACATTTATTGTGCACCCCTTGAACACACACTACTGTAGGAAGGAAACAAAACTCAACTTTAGCCCTGTAGGTACTTACTTGCTGGAGAATGATTGAAACCCTTCTCACCTCCCCGCCCCCCCAACACACACAAACAGAAAATTGATTTATATATGTGCAACACTGGGAAAATAAAGCAATATGAAAACATAGTAGTTAACTATAATGGTTTGGCTCTTTTACTTCTGTTTTAGAGCACTGTTTTTGCCAAACCCCACTCAAGTGAACATGGGTCACTTTCTCTGAAAATAACATGCTAGTAATAGTTGAGAAAGGGACTTGGTAAAATCCTGAGAGACAACCTTAAATTGACATCAGTACTCAGATATCCTCACTGAAGCAGGATGTACCAGTTAGATGACTCACAGCTTGCATCTCAAACCTCTGTATATGCTAAGTATGAGGCTGGTCTTTGGTAAAGGCTTCCAAAGATTGAAGTCCAGTACCACTGTTACCAGGCTTCCCTTGTGACTCAAGTGGTAAAGAATCTGCCTGCCATGCAGGAGAGACCTGGGTTCAATCCCTGGGTTGGGAAGATCCCCTGGAGAAAGGAATGGCTACCCACTCTAGTATTTTTGCCTGGAGAATTCTTTGGACAGAGGAGCCTGGAGGGCTATAGGGGTGCAAAGAGTTGGACACAACTGAGTGACTAACACCTTCACATTCATCAGTATTACTAGCACAAGCTCCTTTATTTACTAGCTGTGTGGTATTGAGGAAGTGATTTATACTCCATAAATCTCAATTTCTTTATCTATTCAAAGAAGATAATAGTCACTATTTGGTGGAGAGGCTAATTGGATAATTTTATTATGTAAACATAAATAATATTGTGCATGTTTTGTTCACACAGGGAGTGTTCAATGCATGTTAAAAATTGAAATTATTAGAATTGTTAGAATTTCTCTCTATAGTTGAGGAAACTGAGGCTTGGAAAGGGTTAAGTGACTTTCTCCAGATCACAGAGTTAGTAGGTAGAAAAGCAGAAATTAGAACCCAGCTTCTTCTGACTCCATATTGGGTTTCTCTCTAATGGGTCATCATCTGTATTTGTTGAAGTGTATTTTCTGAGTTTTGCCTTTGTAAGTATTCCTTTGAATACTAATCTACTGGACTTAGTCCCGCTCGTCATGGCATCTGCATTCTAGCTGTGTCTATAACTGCTTCTCCCTGTACCATGTGGTCCCTGGCACTCGGGACCAGAGTTACCGAGACCCCAGCATGCTCCAGGCCATGCCATAACTTGGAGAAAGTATGGCTGGCCCAGGCTGATGTTGTCGGGAGCACAATTCCTAAGAGCAGGATTGGCAGGATGTCCTTCCTGCAGTGTGAGAGACAGTGACAGTGGTGAGCACCAGCTGAGTGGAGCGCTGGGGGAGCGCATGCCAACCATGGCTGGAAGATCCCTGGCCCCTTCTGCAGGTATCCTGCATAGCACCCACCATGACTTAGTATGGCACAAAGCATCTCAGGGGTTCTATCTCACCTCTGCTGCTTATAAATCATATGGTCTTGGGTGGGTTATTTAAGGTCTCCATGCCTCAGTTTCCTCACCTGCAAGATCAGCATCATGATAGTACTAATCTCATAGGAAGTTCATTGGAAGGACTGCTTAGCACACAGGAAGTACTCAACTAACGCTAGGAGTTAACGTTAGTATGTGTGCAGGACTGTGCCATCTCTTTTTGTCCTTCCTTCATGCCTGGGAAATAGATGCTTAATATTTCCACAGGGTAGATGAAGAACCAGGTTTGCACAGCTAATAACAGCCCCAAAAATAAGAGTCAGATATAAACCATCTAACTGAACCAGTGCTTTATTCCCTGTGCTGAACCCTCCCTTGAGTAGCTGGAAGAGTCTGGACTTGTGTCTAGAAAACAAAAATATGAATTCAATCAATCTCTAGGTCCACAAGACTTTCTTCAGTGTCAAATGTTCTAAAAGAGATGTATCAGTCAAGTGCCTTGGGACTTGGGTGGGAAATAGTGAACAGCCAAGTATCTCTTTGTGGACTGGGAACAAAATGAAAGAAATTGCCAACTGAGTTGTGAAATAGACGGTGAGAAGTTCACGGTTTTTAGATTCAGGAGAGAATTCCAGCTCAGGTCACACACTAGGCTTTAACATCTAGGTGGCCTGGGCTGCAGTTGATGAATATATTAACCTCTGAGCATCAGTATTATAAACTGGAAAAAAAAGGGTGAGAAAAGAGGGAGAGGAGGTGGGGGTGGTATCGGCTGATTGATTGTCGTTGTCATTGTTTGCGCAGAAATAAGACCCTGAGAGACACTTGATCGCTACAGCATTGTGCACAGGGCCAGGTCAGTTTCCATCCTTTCCCCACAGATAACAAAGAGAAGTCAGCCTTTGTTTGGTGGAGAAAGCAGTCTAGACTCTAGAGAGTAGGAACATTATCAGCAGAAGTACAAAGGTAGAAATCACAGCTGTGGTTGGGAAATTGCAAATGGCACCAACCTATGCAAATACAAATCACACAGTTTACACAGTTTGTATTTAGAGAAGAGACATAAGGTGAGAATGGCAAGGAAGGTGGCTTTCATACACTGCATGTTCTTCTGAAAAGATTTAGTACCTGTAGGATCCACTGACAGTCTTTGAGTGAGGAAATAACAAGTTAGACCCTGGGTTTAAGGGACGATGATGAATCTTCCATATCTGGGACAGTCTGATAATGGAGACAAGGAACAGGAATGTGGAAGGGGGTGAACATCAAAAGAACTATGGGGACCGTGTGATTAAGGTGAAATTAAAGCAGTGGCCCTGATAATAAAAAGAAAAAAAAAAGTAGTGCAGGTGTTTAGCTAATCAGTTAGCTAATGCTGGGAGGAAAGAACTTTAAAGACAACAAAACTTTATGATTAAGAAGTTTGAAAGCTCCCGTCTAAAGCTTTCCAATACAGTAGTCAAGTCTGTAAGAATTTGCCCGAGGAAAACAGGTTTCTTTGGAGAAACTGCACAGTATAGTTTGAAGGAAGATTGTGTGTGTGCTCAGTCACATCTGGATCTTTGTGACCCCGTGGACTGTAGTATTCTTTACCACTGAGCCATGTGGGAAGCCTAAAAGATTGGGTGACCCATAATGTTTCTATTCAACTTAATAAAAATTAAGAAGTTAAGTCAGCTATTAACCTTATTCTTTCCCTTCACTGTTTCATCACCCTACTTCCTCCCCTTGCTTCCCCCACTCCCCTTCCAAATAAACTATGCACACCCAAATCCTTGTGTTAGGGTCTACTTTTAGTAAGACCCCTAGGCCTGCTTTTAGGTGGAACCCCAGGTGAAGACAGGTATAGATTTTAGAGCGGGCCTTCCTTGTGGCCCGTTCTGCCTGTCTTACTTACAGTTTTAAGGAAATTAGACATCTTGTTACTTCAGTCTTCTCATCTCTAGAAAGGGTATAGAGATAATAACTGAGTTAAGCTTCTGTGAAACTTTACTGAAATAATTCCTTTCAAGTGCTTAGTATAACATTGTAAGTTTCCAATAAAATTAGCCTTAGTTATTATCATTGTTGGTTTACTTCCCATCTTCTCTAAATAGATGGAGTGAAGAGCTGTAGACAACTACAAGTCTTAAAAAATTCTGGAAGCTTTCTCACATCTGTGCAAACTTTTGGAACTTGAAAGTTCTTCTAGTTCCTGCTGTCCGATGAGTTATAGACTCATGTCGGTGCAGGAGATGTGCAGACTTTAAAAAAAGGACCAGGCCAGTGGGGCAAAAGGCCAGGCTTCCTGAGACTCAGGGACCAGTCCGGTGCGGACGCTGAGCGAAAGCCTCATGAGACACAAGTGAAAAGGATCGATAATGAAATTCACGTTCATGGTACACCAGAGATAGGTGGTTTTCCAGAGCTTTGCTAAATGTGGAGAAATTCAGTCAGTAGTGCCTCTGCTTATGTATAACATGGTCTGTTAACAGGGAGTGTTTTAACCAACTTCTGTTGAGTGCCTCTGATGTTCCAGGCATTCTGCTTGCTACTCGGTGATTAAGGCAAATGTGACCTGGTTCCTGGTTTCAAGTCCTGTCAGGGAGATAGACACGTAAGCAGATAAATTACAACATAGAGTGCTAAGGCTGTAGTGAGAAGGGAAAAGAGTTTATTTAGGCTAAGACAGGGAAGAAGGAAAGGAGACCTTTAATATACTTCATTGTACACGGGAACTAGCCTGGCAGATGGGAAACTGAAGCTCAGAGAACAATGCAGGTTAATTAAGGCCGTGCTGCTACCTTTGAACCCAAGGTTTCCTTCTCTAGGGCCTGTTCCGTCATGCTCGGCCCTAGTGGTGATGGGTAGAAAGGCACAGTGTTCCTGATCACAATTCCTTCATCTTACCCTTTTGATCTCGCTTAGGAAAACAGATTTCTCTTTTATTACTATTGTAAATAGCAGGTCATACAGATGCCTCATCCCTTTTTCTCTTTCCAAATTACATAAGTATAATTATCCCAATTTCATATATATATATATATATATATATATATATATATAAATATAATATGCAGGTGGTAACTAATAAAATTTATATATTAATCATATGAAAAACATGATTAATATATAAAATATAAAATCATTTGAAACTGGTGGTTGAAAGTGATCACATGGTATAAGCTTCCAGTTATAAATAAGTCCTGGGGATGTAATATACAGATGGTGACTAAGAAAATTATCTCATTGATTTACAACTTATTTCCCCCTCTTAGGTGACCTCTACTGTAAGGCAGAATTAATCAACCCTTGTGATTTATCAGGTTATTTGGATATAGAACTAACGAGGTTTTTATTTTTAAAAAAGTCAAGACCTAGGGGTTTTAAAGCAGGATTAGGGGAGCAGGCTGATTAATGGGGGTAGTCAAGAATTGACAGAGGTAGTAAAGAATCAGTAGCATCTGGGGTCTAAAATATTAAATAGCATCCTACCAGCAGTAAGTAATGGTTTCTGTTCTCAGAAGATCAAATCAAAGATAAAGAGAAATGGGTGGATCTAGAGTCTATCATACAGAGTGAACTAAGTCAGGAGGAGAAAAACAAATATCATATTAACACATGCATGTGAAATCCAGAAAGATGGTGCAGATGGACTTGTTTCCAAGGCAGAAACAGAGATGCAGACATAGAAAATGACATGTGGACAAAGCAGAGGAAGGGGAAGGTGGGGATGAATTGGGAGATTAGGACTGACATATATATACCACCATGTGTAAAAGGGATAGCTAATGGGAAACTGCGAAACGCTGGGCTGGGTGAAGCACACACTGGAATCAATACTGCTGGGAGAAACATCAGTAACCTCAGATATGCAGATGACACCATTCTTATGGCAGAAAATGAAGAAGAACTAAAGAGCCTCTTGATGAAAATGAAAGAGGAGAGTGAAGACGTTGGCTTGAATCTCAACATTCAGAAAACTAAGATCATGGCATCCGGTCCCATCACTTTATGGCAAATAGGTGAAGAGACAATGGAAACAGTGAGAGACTTTATTTGGGGGGGATCTATAATCACTGCAGATGGTAACTGCAGTCATGAAATTAAAAGACACTTGCTCCTTGGAAGAAAATCTATGACTAACCTAGAAAGCATATTAAAAAGCAAAGACATTACTTTGCCAACCCAGGTCCATCTAGTCAAAGCTATGGTTTTTCCAGTAGTCATGTATGGATGTGATAGTTGGACTATAAAGGTAGCTGAGCACCAAAGAACTGATGCTTTTGAAATGTAGTGTTGGAGAAGAATCTTGAGAGTTCCTTGGACTGCAAGGAAATCAAACCAGTCAATCCTGCAAGAAATCAGTCCTGAATATTCATTGGAAGGACTGATGCTGAAGCTGAAACTCCAGTACTTTGGCCACCTAATGTGAAGAACCAACTCATTGGAAAAGACGCTGATGCTGAGAAAGATTGAAGGCTGGAGGAGAAGGGGACAACAGTGGATGAGAAGGTTGGATCACCGACGCTATGGACATGAGTTTGAGTAAGCTCCGGAAGTTGGTGATGCACAGGGAAGCCTGGTGTGCTGCAGTCCATGAGGTTGTAAAGAGTCGGACATGACTGAACCACTGAAATGAACTGACTGGTCAACTGTTGTATGGCACGGGGAGCTCAGCTTGGTGCTCTGTGATGACCTAGTGGGGTGGGGTGGGGGTGGAGGTGGGAGGGAGGACCAAGAAGGAGGGGATATAGATATACACATAGAGCTCATTCACTTCATGGTACAGTAGAAACTGATACAACATTGTAAAGCAATTATGCTTCAATTAAAAAAAAAGATAATTAAAAAAAATGGGATATAATCAATTTACATGCAGTAATTATAGGACTTTGCGATGGTAGATAAGAGAGTTAAATGGGTTAATCAGAGAGGAAGTGAGGACAAAAAACCATCATTTATTGGATGCTTACTGAAGATTTTCATGTTGTAGGTATGGATAATTGCATTTCACAGATGGAACACTAAAAATGAGATATTTAGTTTTAAGTGCATTGCCTAAAGGGGCAGAAGTGAAACTTGAACCCAGATTCACTGCTGATCCCAAAGAAAACCATTTTCTTCACTCTAGAGAAGTGTTGTTTAGGTGAAAATGTCCCATAGGAGCTGGTGTTGGGCTGCAATGTCCAAGGAGGATAACGTGGTAATACTGCAGTTAGGTGATGAAAGACTGTCTCAAGAACTGTAAAGTTCATAAGCAAATTCTTGGAAGCAGAAGAAGATTGTGAACCAGGAGGCCAAGAACACCATTCATTTAGAAACGAGAGTTGTGAGCTTGGGCATTGGATAGAAATGAAAGAAGTCAGGTGCGGCGGCGGAATCAGCAGCGGCTGCAGCGGGAGACTTTGGCGCGATGTCTCTCACCATCTTGCTGGTACAGCCTACCAAGAGGCCAGAAGGCAGAACTTATGCTGACTATGAATCTGTGAGTGAGTGTATGGAAGGTGTTTGTAAAATGTACGAAGAACATCTGAAGAGAATGAATCCCAACAGCCCCGCTATCACATATGATATCAGTCAGTTGTTTGATTTCATTGATGACTTGGCAGACCTCAGCTGCCTTGTTTACCGAGCTGATACCCAGACATACCAGCCTTATAACAAAGATTGGATTAAAGAGAAGATCTACGTGCTCCTTCGTCGACAGGCCCAACAGGCTGGGAAATAGTTGAGTCTGGAATCATTAGGGGGACGGGGGTGGGCTTGGAACACAGTTTGTGCAGTGTGCTGTAGTGGAAGTTTTGTATTATAGTTATCCTGTTTCCATTTTGGTATACCCTAGCCAGAGTTGAATGTATTAGATAAAATGTGATAATCTTGTTCAATCTGAAAGCCCCTCTGCCCCCTTCCCCCCCTTTTTTTTACTTAAACATTTTTATCATGATTTAGATGGAAGTTGGTTTTTGTCAGTTAATGTTGGTTCCAGTCCCTCAAACTGTTCTTACCTGCTTTATAACATCCACTGTACTAATCCTTCTTCAAATTGGGGTGGGGAATGGTGGTGCAGTTTAGTTATGTCCTCAAGATAAAGTCTTGGTGAAAAACAAATAAACGTTCTTTAGGTAAAAAAAAAAAAAAAAAATGAAAGAAGTCAGGCTCTGTGGTGCTGGCTGGTGGGAGGAGTTTGCAGTCAGCACATGGTTCTGGCTGAATTCGGTGAGATTTTTGAACTCATATTTTTTTTTTTTTCGGAGTCAAGTCCTAGAGAAGCAAAGTAGGGCAGGTCTCCAGTCTAAAGAAGACGTCAGTTTAGTGCCTTGGATTTTAGCCCCAGGCCCTGTTGGAAAGTGGCCTGATTTTTCTGTTTGATCTGGAACAGTTTTGAAGGGTGAGGTGGAACAGTGGCTTTATTGAAGTAGTAGATATGGAATCGGAGTCTGATTGCAAAGGATAAAATATTCCAAGATCACTCGATGATACAAATCCTGCAAAAATGCTCTGATAATGTAGACCTAGGGCAGCCAGAGGAGGAGGGCCTTTGAGAATAGGCAAAAGGAATGAACAGGAGTGGAAAGTAGCGCTTGAACTTAGCAACTGATTTGTGATGGGAGAGGCCAACAAGGAGTATATACTTGTAATTCTTAACCTTAAGCTCTACCTTCCCAGGCATTAGGCAGTGAAGGAATATTTTTTGACATACGCTTCATATTTTCTTATTGTCAAATGAGGTAGAAACCAATATAAGAAGAGTTCAGTGAATCAATTAAAAATCCTGGGTATCTTCCTTTTTTATTGGAGTATAACTGCTTTCCAATGTCATGTTACTTTCCGCTGTACAGGGAAGTCAGTCAGCTATATGGATACTTACATTCCCTCTGCCTTGGGCCTTGCTCCTACCCCAGCCCCATCCCACTCCTCTAGGTCATCAATAGCACCGATGAAGCACTTCCTGGGCTTCATAGCAGGTTTCTCACTAGGAATCTGTTTTACACATGGTAGCCTATCTTCTAGGTGCTAACCAGAATTCTTGGAGTTGCTGATTTGTACAAATATGAGATACCGACTCAGCCTGTAGGGATTCAAACTCTAGACATGGGCTGGAAAGTTAGCCCACAGGCAGCTCCAGAGTTTTCAACAGGCAGCATAAAATATTTATGATCGAGTGACTTGTCCCTCCCTTGTGATCTTCAGAGAGCTGAAGCGTTTGTCTATCATAGAGGGTTTTACTTGTGCTGAAGTGGTGGGGTTACTTTTCTGTCTTTACCACTAGACTGTGTTTCCTGAGGGCAGGAACAAGGTTTTCCTGGCAGTTAGAACAGGGAGGAGTTCACAGTCCAAAGTCAATACATATTTGATGGAAGGAATGCCTGAAAAAATAAATGGTGGACTCGTTTGATAGTTGTTGTAATTTACAAAGTAGGTACAAATATAATCCAATCTAAAAGAATCAGTTCAGCAATTCTCTATAAATTTGCTGTAATATACCAAAAAGGCTTAACAGACTTCCTGACCTAACTCTATACCTAATGGACCGCCCAGGTGGCTCAATGGTAAAGAATCCACCTGCCAATGCCGAGACACAGGTTCGATCCCTGGGTTTGAAAGATCACCTGAAGAAGGAAATGGCAACCCAATGTCCTGGGAAATCCCATGGACAGAGGAGCCTGGAGGGCTACGGTTCATGGGATGGCCGAAGTGTTGGACATGACTTAGCTAAAAAACACCAACAGCTAATGGACCTTCACTCATTTGACAAATATCTTTTGATCTTCTACTTTATGGCAGTCATTTTGTTAAACATTAGAGATTGTCTTCTACTTCTTGAAAACAGTTTTCACATGGAAACATATTTGTTGAAACAAACTGAAGCCTGTAGTATAAAGCCATGTGGTCTTTTTAGGCTTTCAAAGAAAGGATCACTGTTACTTGTTGTTCAGTTGCTAAGTCATGTCCGACTCTTTATGACCCCACAGACTGCAGCACGCCAGGCTCCCCTGTCCTTCACTGTCTCCCTGGGTTTGCTCAAACTCATGTCCATTGAGTTGATGATACCACCCAACCATCTCATCCTCTGTCTCCCCGTCCTGCTGCCCTCACTGTTACTTGAACTTACTTCAAATCAAGTGTTATCTGAGAATAGAACACAGGGGGGCACCAGAGAACAAGAAACAAAACAAAGCAAACCGTTAAACTGTTGCTTTGGATCGGGACCTTGCTAAATTCCTTGTCATTCTGCAGGCTATTTCTAACTCAGGCAGATGCCAGTGCCTAATGAGAAGGGGACACATATGATGAGACCCAGCGAGTGCCCTTCCACACCTTGTGCTCTAAGACATTTTAGGTCCCCCTTCGGCCCAGCAGAGTGCTATTTCTGGAGAGGACGCTCCCAGGCCGATTCACAAACCATAGCAGCTCCATCTCCTCTAGAGATGCCTTCACTCTGAGCCCCTTAACCCACAGTAGGTCTCCCTGGTGGTACAAATCTAAGGGTGCTGGTTTAAGAACGCAAAGACAATGTGTTTAAATATTGACTCACTTCCATGTACTTCCCTGTGCCGAGGTGGATGGCTTCCAGGCCCCTGGCAAAGGTGAGTTAGTCACTGTAGTTTTGAGACAACAGTGCTTCGTCAGTTTCTGGCATGGAGCCTCTGATTAGAATATGAAAACACCAGCCATAGCTCTATGACATTACTAGGCACAACTCATGATGTCACTGGGAGGTTTTAGCAAGCTGTAGGTGACAGCGATTAACGAAAACCCATTCTTCACACTCAGAGGGCTGTGGGTATATGTATTTGAGCTGTAAGCCCTGATCTTTTCCATCTGGCTCTTGAATTCTCGGCCCGCATTTCTGATTACCTTCCAGGTATTCCCACCTGTATATCCCACAAATGCGGGACATTCAAAATAGAACTTACCAGTGTTTCTTCCAAATGCAGATCTCTCTTTGTTTCATCTCAAATAATTGGCAAGACCAGGTTAAGCAGGCTGGAAATATGGAAGTGTTAATAATCCTGTTTCTCCCCCCACAGCCCCCAGTCCTGTCACCCAGCTGATCACCTGGCTCCCTGTCCTGTTCACACCCTTCATTTATTTTTGCTCTGCTATAGAGTATTTTTTAAATTTATGTTTAATTGGAGAATAATTTCTTTACAATATTGGTTTCTGCCATACATGGATGTGAAGCAGCCATAGGTATACATATGTGCCCTCCCTCTTAAACCTTCCTCCCACCCCATCCCACCCCTCTAGGTTGTTCCTGAGCACTGGGGTTGAGCTCCCTGCATCATACAATACGTCCCCCTGGCTGTCTGTTTTCCATATGGTGATATGTATGTTTCAGTGTTACTCTTGCAATGCGTCCCTCCCATTCCTTCCCCCGCTGTGTCCACAAATCTGTTCTCTCTCTCTGCTATAGAGTATTTTAAATTCAGGATTATTTACCTCTTTCCTAAATTCAGTGGTCTCTCTGTAGTCTATCTGTTCTTTGTCTCATCTAACCACAACACTCTCCCCCTCCCATTTTTTAAAAAAATTAGTTTTCAGTTCTTCAAAGGTTCTCAATTATTGACAGAATAACATCCAGTTCCTTAGCATTAGCCATAATCTATTACTATCTTTCCTACATCCTCTCTCACTTCGTAACTCACCAAACACAAATGCCCTCCCCACTTTGTCCTCCCACAGGCAGTAATATTCGACCTCCAGGAACCTCTGCTCGATGGGGTGTAACATAGAAATCAGCTCATGGGGTCTAGGACTAGAGCAGCTGCTGACAGCCTACAACCTGCAGGCCAAATATTCCCCACCATCTCTTTCCATAGAACCTTTATTGGAACAGATGAATGAACTATGCTCACGATAAAAGCTGTCAGACGAAAAGAGTACGTATTGTACAGTTTCACTTACATAAATCTAGAAATGCAAATGAACCTATAGTGACAAAGTAGATCTCTGGTTACCTAGAGAGAGGCATGAGGAAAAGGATTATAAATTAATGCAAGGAAACTTTTTTGGGGGTGATGGATATTGTCCTTATCTTGATTGTGTAATGATTTCATTTGTCTATTCGCATGTCCAAAGTTTTCAAATTGATCACCTTAAATATGTGTGGTTTAGTGTATATAATTATTTGTTAATTATACCTCATCTTAAAAGAAAACATATCAGTAACATTCTTACCAGGCATTCCCATAGTCTCGGCCTGGGTAACTGAAGAGTAGTCTAGTCGCTCAGTGGTGTCTGACTCTTTGCGACCCCAAGGACTGTCGCCTGCCAGGCTCAGTCCATGGGAATCTCCAGGCAAGAATGCTGGAGTGGGTTGATGTTTCCTTCTCCAAGGGATCTTCCCAACCCAGTGATCAAACCCACATCTCCTACATTGCAGGCAGATTCTTTGCTACTGAGCCACTGGAGAAGGCGATTCAGTTCAGTGCAGTCGCTCAGTCGTGTCTGACTCTTTGCAACCCCATGGACTGCAGCATGCCAGGCCAGTTGAAAGGGAAGACCATTACTCTTGTCTTAATAGAGAGGCCGCTGGAGTGATTAACCAGAGTCCCAGGCTCCCACTCTGTCACTAGTTCTAAGACTTTGGTCATCTCACTTAACCTTTTTCTGCCTTTTAACCCCCGTCAAAGATAAACGAGAACTAGCCTTGATCATCCTCAAATCACCTTCTCAATTTCTAGACTTCTCTCATCTCCATTTTACAGATTCGTTGCACAGGCACTTTGGGGGTACCTGTGCTTACTCAGGTAGTGCATTAGTGGTATGTGTCTCCCCTTCCTTTGTTGTAGGTGATGCCTTGGCTGTTAAACTTGCTTCTTTCCTGTGTATTTCATCCCTCTTTGAAACTGCAGGGGCTTATCTGATACAATCTTCCTTTATAGAAGCAGAGAATGGGCTGCTCAGTCTCCTTGTTTGGGTAAATTACCCATCAGAAGTGCACATCATATCATTAGCCTCGCAAATTCATCTTCTCCTTTTCAACATTTAACAATAATAGGCTGTTTTAGTTAGGTTGGAAAACTGTAATTTTAGAAAAGAAATGCCTGGAGAAAATTAGACATAGAAGGGTGTTTTATGAGACTGTGAGAGACTTTAGCACAGAAGATATCACTGGGAAATTTTCCATCTCTTAGGCCCTTGTAAATGACACTGGCTTCACACAGTGGCCTTAAAGTTGAATTCACTCTAAGAGGAGTTTGTAAGCTTCTTAAGGCATCCCAAGGCTCATGGCTGAATAGTGTTCCCTGGAGAGGAGAGTTTGCTGGAGTTTCTCTAAAGCCCAAACTGCTTAAATCTAAATGACCCCAGTGCTGGCTTTGTTTATCTCTAGGGAAGTTTCCTTAGTAACATACCAACGGCATTAGGATGCTAAAAGGAACACATTTTTAGTGTTGGGATAAGCCGGAGACTGGAGAAATAAGAGGATGACAGTCACGTTTAGACAAGCTGGACACATTTGTTGTTTATCTCACGTATCTCTTAGCATAGCTCCCTGATGAAAGCAATGGTTCTTACCAGTCTGCAACTCTGAGGCACTGAGAGTTTGCTCAGAGGCATTTAGATGTGTACCCAAGGTCACAGAGCTAGTACTCACCAAGCAGGAATTTGGAGCCAAGCCTGGCTGGTTTGAGACCCAGTGTTGTTTCTCATGCCCTCCCTGCACCCCACCTAATACTCATTGTGAGGCATTTGAATGATCATTTGACCGTTTCCTTAACCTGGTGTTTTTAGTATGCTGTTTTCAGTTTCTTCGGGGTGTCTTGGCAGCCCTCGGGAGAGGTTATGAAGCTGTGTCATAATTGTGGTGTGCCATCAACGCTGCACGCTGTCCTGACACTATCGGTGTACCAGGAAGGGTGGATCATCTTGGTTGGATGTGGAGGAATCTCAGCTTTTATTTGACATTAGTTTTTTGTTTTTTTTTTCCCTCCCCCTCCTAAGTGGAGAATCCCAGGGACGGAGGAGCCTGGCGGGCTACAGTCCATGGGGTCGCAAAGAGTCGGGCACGGCTGAGCAACTAACGCATGTACACGCTCACTTTAGGTTCTATATGTTTAACAGGGGTCAGAGGTTTCCACTTGCACTCTTGTATGAGTTTTATTCAGCCCATTTGCCTTT
Organism: Antilocapra americana; assembly: GCA_007570785.1. NCBI lineage: Eukaryota > Metazoa > Chordata > Mammalia > Artiodactyla > Antilocapridae > Antilocapra > Antilocapra americana. The sequence continues at coordinate 12,038,953 of ML664173.1, read as the reverse complement.
ATTGTCATCTATAGTAAAATTAAGTGAAAGTCGCTCAGTCGTACCTGACTCTCTGCAACCCCATGGACTATACAGTCCGTGGAATTCTCCAGGCCAGAATACTGGAGTGGGTAGCCTTTCCCTTCTCCAGAGGATCTTCCCAACCCATGAGTAATCCTAAATATTACAGCAGTCACACACTGCAGCCTATTTAAGATATTTCAAGAGCTGTTTTTTGGTCTAGAAAAGAAAAAACAAACTATCATTTTATTTCGTATGTTATATGATCCAGTCTGGTGCTCTTTTAGTCTCATCTCCTAACTCTCCTCACCGTGCCCTCCGCTTTCCTGTCACATAGAGCAACACGTATTCCCTGAACTTGCCCACCTCTCACACGTCTGCATATGCCCAGAATGTTCTATGAGCTACCTGGAGCACTAGTTCCTGTTAATCCTTTCAGAAGTGCAAGCATGGCTTTCTCTGGAAAGTCTTACTTGAACACCACCCTCTTTTTAATCCCACGCCCAGACCAAAAGGCAAACACACACGCACACATACACACATACACAAATACCTCCTCCCTCTCACTCCTAAGGTGGAGTATAAGAAGCACATGCTAGTTTTGGAGCACTCAAAACACTGCATTACATTTTTTATGCTATTCTCTCCTCCATTAGACTCTGAGCAACTTTTATTCAGGGATTTTAATAAATTTCTCCTGTTATCCTCAGTCACTAGCCAAAGCCCCACATGTTATAAATGAGCAGTGTTTTCTGAGTTATTGAGTTAATGAATATTTAATAATAAATAAATGAATGCTACTGTGCTACCATTGGGGGGATATTTGTTCTTGGAGCAAGCAGGATTTTTACACTTCTCACTTTAAAATTCAGTCCTTATGGGACTTTGTTTCCCTTCATTTTTTTTTTCCTTTGAATGTTTTATGCCAAGTACTATTTATTCCTACTACTTGATTTTTAAAAATCACTTAAATATGCTTTTATAAATGAGTAAGAACAAGTAGCACTAATCTATTGGACATCTACTGTGTGTGAAACTATATTAGAACTTCTCTTTCCGTCGGTCCCAAGGGAATTGGATCAAATGACAACATTGTGTGAATCACAACAAAGATTTGAGGCAGATGGAGCATGAGTAACTTCAAACAGGGTAATTAGATGTAATAAGCACATAACTACTTTGCCCCACATTTCCAAGGCAGAGCATGTTGACTGGTGCACCATTTGAATTTCGGTGTCCATAAACTGCATTTTTATGCATTCATATAAGTGCATTTTGAGTAATGACCGTGTCTCAGCCTTAGATGGGAACTTAAAAAAAGATCGGCCCAGTCTCTGGCCACATGAAGCGTGCAGCCACCATAACCTCAAATTCGATGGGAAATAGGTTATTGAGTCCCGGGGTGCCCACCCCACCTCCAGCTGGGGTGCCCTTAAATCCCACAAAGCAAGTCCTAGTCCATGTAAATCCCCTGGATAGTCAAGTACCCCAGTATGCACATGTCCCTCCCCCAGAAGTGTGATCCAGAGCCCACAGGAGTTTCATCTTTTCTCACCCCTATTGCTGCTGCCTCCCACACCCGCCCTCATTCTTAACCTAGCCTGCGCATCAGTTCAGAGAAGCCTCTCTGGTTCCCTACCCGACTGCCTTCCTCTCACCTGCACTCCTGCCCCCTGCTGCGGGAGCGGCACTGGCCCCTTCACCTGGTCCTGCCTGCCCACTCAGACGCTGGACATCCGTCCAGAAGGGCAGTTTAATATAAGACTGAAGGCGTGACGCTCAGATAAACTTGGCTGTGGATCTGCTTACTAACAGTTTGCCCTTGGCCAAGATAACCTAACATCCCTGTGTGTTAATTCCATCATCTACAAAATGGGCTCACAGTGCTTCCTTCTCACAATTAAGCTCAACACAAAGTAGAACAGGTAACTATCCTGTTATAGTATGAATTAAGTATAAGAGAATTACGTATTAAGCCCAGCATGAAGTGTAACAGTCATTTCTTGTTCCATTATCCCTTCTGCTGTCCTATTCAAACTACACCACCTCTGGGATGAATTACCCTCTGGAATGGATGAGGACTCCATTTTAGAGATTTACATTCTAAAAGACCCATTATTAGCAAAAGGAGTGTGGAAATAAAGCACTGTTAAGAGTCTTAGAAAATCTCAACTTGCTTTTGGGTCAGAGAATAGTAGAGGGAACTGTGAGGTTGTGTTCTAGCTACGAGGGACCCATGTTGGGTTGAAAGTAAAAGGTCATCTGAGTAGACAGTGTGATGAGCTATTAGCAATATTATTTTAACAGCCACTGAAATTGATCTCAAATGCTAATATGTTGTCTAGTGAAAATATGTGGCTTGTGGGGAGGTTGAGGTATATGAATAAAGCACTGCTGGTGGAGTCAGAGGGGTAGAGTATTGAACCTGGTTTCTGCCACGTTCAATCTAAATGATCTTATCCATGTTACTTAAACTCTCTGAACATCCGTTTTTTCCCCTATAGAATAAGAGGAATTCAAAACTTCATACAGTATTAGATAGCTATGCTTATGAGAGTTAAGTGGGATGTAGAAAACTGGGTGCTAGGTCTATTCTGGTTTTGTTTTCAGTTGCTCAGTCGTGTGCCATTCTTTGTGACTCCATAAACTGTAGCCTGCCAGGCTCCTCTGTTTCTCCTCTGGGATTTCCCAGGCACGAACACTGGAGTGGATTGCCCTTTCCTACTCCAGAGACTCTTCTTGACCCAGCGATCAAACCCATGTCTCCTGCATTGGCAGGCAGATTCTTTACCTCTGAGCCACCAAGAAAGCCCTTGGTCCATACTAAAGTGTAAAGTGTGAGTTGCTCAATCATGTCCGACTCCTTGTGACTCCATGACTATAGCCTGCCAGGCTCCTTTGTCTATGGAATTCTCCAGGTAAGAATACTGGAGTGGGTTGCCATGCCCTTCTCCAGGGGATTTTTCTGACCCAGGGATTGAACCCTGATCTCCTTCACTGCAGGAGATGCTTTACCATCTGAGCCACTAGGGAAACCCATACCTGGTAGCCGATAAACAGCAGGTGTTGTCAGTTCTATCTCTTGTTTCTTCTTCAACCAATAATAGAGAGGGGGGAAGGGAAGTTGGGGAAAAGGGAGCGAGGAGGAGAGGAAGAGAGAGAAGAAATTTTTGTGAAAATTATCACTTGCCTTGCAGATGTCATGTTTCAGGTTGATTTTGTGATGTGATGGTGTTGCATTAAGGATGTCTCCCATCATACAAGACTGTTCGAATTTTACTTTGCCTTGAGCTTATATTTCAGGCCTTGAATGCAGGTTTCCTAATCATATGTGTGGTAACGAGAAAGATACTTAAACCGTCACTATAATTGGTAATATTCCCTTAGCATGTAGTAGCCACTTGTCACCATCAAATTTTACACACAGTGTGTTGATTCACGCTCAGAAAACCTCGAGAAGTAGTTACTGTTTTTATTCTCTCCTATACAGTAGACAAAAATAAAGTCCTAATGAGCTTAAGGAATTGGTGTGGAGAGTTTCAAAGTGGCAATATTTGAATTAGATTCTGAGAGTGCACAGAGTTAGGCTATGGTGAACTAACTGGGTACAAGCTGGTGCAGTCGGAGTACTGTATTTGGTAGGAGAAGTGAGGCTATAAAAACTTACGCTGGGGCCAGATCCCCAAGGATTCTGGATGCTTTCATTGCACCTAGACATTTAGTGCCCCTTGGAGAGTTTAAGTGGGAACTGTCATGAAGACTTTTCTGATGAAGGATGGCAGTTCTGACCACCGTGTGGTTGATAGACAGGTACTGCTAGAGTAACAGAGTTGTGCTCTCAACCAGCCTGAACTGAGAACAGAGGGAAGCCAGAACCCGTGCAACTGGGGTGGGATCTCACAGAGAGATCGGACTTGGGCAGTACACGGGAGGTCGGACTGCCTGGCTGGGCTGTGGTTTGGGTGCAGAAGGTGTGATAAGAAGACTCTAGGATGACTGCCAGCTTAATGGCCTGCAGATCTGGGTGGTCATGTCCTCAAGAGGTCATCTCTCTTTCCTGGAGGAAAGGAGAGGGTTGGGAAAATACAGAATGTCCAGGAGATAACCTGATTAAAATGAAATAGGGAAACAAGAGCTGAGAAGTCAGGGTTGGCAAAAGACAACATGTCTGGAGTCCCAGAATCTGAATTCTTAATGTTATCCACAGATGCCTCTTATCAAGTGTAAAATGTGTGATCCACTGGCCTAGATTACTTCCTAACAGCTCTGAAAAATCTGAAAAAATGATAATACTGTTCCATACATGTAAATGGCATCCCCCTGGGTGAGATGTGCTTCCTATTTGCCTATACAAACTGAGGAGTATATTTTAGTAAAGTGGGGAAAAAACCTAGATAATTTCCAAAATGCATACTTCTAAGCATCTTTGTTTGTTCTGGTAGCATTTTAGAGATTGAAAATCTTAAGAGTTTTTTTTTTTTTTTCCAGAAGAGAGATTTGCCTCTGAGCAATTTGACAAATATTGAGGTTCCTCTTAATCTCTTTCTTTCCCCTGTCATTTTCTCTGTATGTGTCTCTCTTCTGTTTTATTGCCTTCTGTTTTTTTTTTCCTCTGCCTTCCTTCATCTTCTATGCCACCCAGAAATGAAAAGTGTTTCCGTTGTATACATTGATTTAGTAGTTATGTATTTTTTCCCTTGAGGGCATGTGTAGAAGATTTCACTGTGGGGATTCATCCTTGTTTTTGCTAAGTCGCTCAGTTGCGTCCGACTCTCTGTGACCCCATGGACTGCAGCACACCAGGGCTCCCAGTCCTTCCCGATCTCCCAGAGTTTGCTCAAGTTCATGTCTATTGAGTCAGTGATGCTCTCCGAGCGTTGGTCCTTAGCCATCCTTAGTTCATCCCTTGGCTAATAGCGGCTGTACAGCGTGGTCTTTGAGGGAAAAATGGAACCAGGTTGCCAGTTTCAGATCCCAGCAATGATTACTTATGTGGCCCTAGAGAACTGGCTGAACATTTTTCTGCCTCATTTTCCTCAAGTTCAAGTGTGGACATTGACAGATCAGCTCTGCTCAGTTATACTGCAGTCAGAAATGCCTCTCTGTATCTTCTTGGTTCTGCCCATTGTGGTTCTGCTGCAGCTCAGCTGTGTGTCATCTTCATTTCTGGACCCTGGCTGAAGAAGTGGCTCTAATATGTCGCATTGTAGATTGCGGCAAGGGGATACGCGAGCTGGATGTGATGTGATGGCTCTTAAACCTTCTAAGTGGCCTGAGACACTTCTGCTCAGCTTTCTTCGGTTATGAAGCAAGCCACACAAAATGTCTGACTTAACGGGACAGGAAACGTAATCCTCCAGAGAGGAAAGATTTATTTAGGAAAAGGTTGGTAGGAAGGGGCAGCACATATTGCCAACAATACAATCAACCACAATAACTTTATGGGATTAATCTAATAATTAGTTAGTGAGACACTTAGAATGGTGTCCGGTGACCAGTGTCTGGTAAGGAAAATATATGTGTTAGTTATTTTTTAGCAGAGTCTAATATGAGTCTAAGAAGAAGAAATGTTTTCATTTATCCTTCAGCTTGCCAAGGACAATACTGCCAAGGACAGTACCGTTGAGAGTTGAGAACAATATAGAAACGAAGGCCTTGGTCTCTGCCTTATATGAATTGTATGTGCTGTGCTTAGTCATTCAGTTGTGTCCAACTCTTTGTGATCCCATGGACGGTAGCCCCCCAGGCTCCTCTGTCCATGGGATTCTCCAGGCAAGAATACAGGAGTGGGTTGCCATGCCTTCCTACAGGGGGTCTTCCTGACCCAGGGATTGAACCCAGGTCTTCCACATTGCAGGCAGATTCTTTACTGTCTGAGCCACCAGGGAAGCATATGAACTGTATGGTCCTGTGTAAAAAAAAAATATGAAGAGAAAAGGATAACTGATGACTCAGATTTCTTGAGGGACTAAGATCCCCATCACCAGGGTACCCAGGTGAAACCTCTGTACCCAGTCCTGCCACACAGTTGGTTTTTATTTGTTCAACTCTTCCAGTAGCCTCTGAACTGTTTGCTTACAGTAAGCATGTCTTCTTTACCTTTGTACCTCCAGAAACTTCCACAGTGCTGTTAGAGCATGAGGTGAACCTCTCAATTAAACTCATCTTCCTTTATGAAGTCTGGAAGTGGGATGGTGGTTTTGTCCTCTTCATTAGAAACAGTTTCCTTTTCGAGTCAGGAATTCAAAGTACATGGATAAAGCACTGAGCAGTCTGAGGTTAACTTCCATACTGTACCCACCCAAAGCATTTCACCGAGGTATAAAGATATCACAAGGAAATGAGTCATGGTTGCCAGAGAAGCTTCTTTCACGGCTTACCCAAGGCCATGCTTTGCTGCACAAGGAGCCTGTTGTATTTATATTACTTAAGGAAGACAAACGAATTTGAATGAAAATACTTGATCTATTTTTGTTAATGCTTTGGTTTTAGTGTTTTTCCTCTATGTGCTTGCCTTGAAAGTTCTATTTTGGTAAGTGCCATAGAGAGAGGATATTTCTGGTGAGATGGGGAGCTATAATGTCTCAGGTTTTCAAACTGACATGCACATTATTTTAGTATGGAGAAGCATCCTTGTCTTAGTGAACTGGGACCAGAATAGAGTGATAGTTCTGCTAATCCAGTCTCTTGGAGCCCCCAGTTGCACAAACCAGATGTTAACGAAGAAGAGGGGAGGGTCACCCAGGTGACAGCCTCATTCTGTGTGGTAACTGCCTGTGTCCGCAGTGGGCAATCAGCTAATGTTGTCAATCTCATAAGCCAACAGATCTTGTGATTACCATCCCAAGAAAACAGGCTAGAAATGCCATTCCTTCCCTGTTCTTACCATAGATTTTGTTCTTTCTGTTGTGGGAAGGAGGTGCTGCAGACATGGGTATTGATATGGAAATGCTATTTCACAGAACTCTTTGTTTGGGGGATTTTTTTTTTTTTTAAAGCCAGTGGCTATGTGACTATATATTTAAATAAAGGCCCTCACCTTGGGTGTGGTAATTATTAAAAACATAGAGCCTGAAGGGACTTTGGGTATGGAGACCATAGCTCTTAACTTTTGTCTTGAATTGACCTAAAGTAATTAAACATGGTGGTTGGACTTCCTTGGTGCTCCTGTGGTGAAGACTCTGTGCTTCCAGTACAGGGGGCACAGGTTTGATCCTGGGCCAGAGAACTAGGATTCCACATGCTGTGTGGCATGGCCAAAAAAAGAAAAAAAAGAGTATACAGAAAATAAATAAATAAAAATAGGTCTCACATTAAAAAAAAAAAATGATGGTGATGTCACTTTCTCAAAAGCCCTCCACGGTCCTCATGGATTCTTGTGGGTCCCCAGGGTAGACAGTGCGGTGATTGTTCTAAGAGACCTGTGCCTCTTCCCCACCATCTCAAGCGTTTAGTCACTGTTTGCTAATTCACAGCCGCAGCCCCCGAGGGTGCCCTCACTGCTGACTGCAGACCACGGTCCCCAGTCCTCTGTGGACTTCATAGACTTCAGGCAGCTAGGGGTTAATAAGCACTCTCTCCGTGGAGTCAGAAGCCTGGATTCTTGATCTCCTGCCACAATATACAGCCTTGTGACCTCGGGAAAGTCGCCTAACCTCTCTGGATCTCATCAGACAAGTGGTACAGCCCATCTCACAGGGTGGGTGTGCCATGTGAGTTACTAGGGAGGAAGGGAGCATGTGCCACCTGTTTCGTCCTAGTCTGGGTTCTCTGGGAGCACAGAGGCTGAGACAAAGACTTGGGTCAGGCGCTGTACTTGGGAGAGATCCCACAGGTGGGACTGAAGGAGCAGAGAGAAGGAATGGGAAGAAGACAGGCCGTCGTGAGCGTCCACAGTCCAGCATTCCGCCGTGAGCCAGGTGCAAGGGGGGCCGGTGGAAGGTGCTGTGACACGCACCTCCGAGAGCTGTCTGTCCCATGGACGGGAGGTCAGGACATATGTCCTTCAGCTCCATCCCTCCCCCTGAGTGCCAGCCCCCGCCGCATTTGTACCTCTCGTGTGTGGACAAGAAGGCCCAGGAGCTGGCCCTGCTCGAGGTGGGAACTGTCAGACTGGGTGGGAGATGGTGTGTCGCAGGAACTGCTCGCTGCCCCCGTGGCTGAAATCTGAGCTTGGCTGAGTGGACCTGATGTGGGGCCTTGAGAGTGTCACCTGCTGGCGCATCAGCATGTGGTGGCATGTTTACCCTTCACGTGCATTTCCAAGATCAACTTTTAACTTCTTTTGGCTTTATCGATAGGTCCTAAGTGCTGGGACTTGGAGAAGGACATGGCAACCCACCCCAGTGTCCTTGCCTGGAGAATCCCACAGATGGAGGAGCCTGGTGGGCTGCTGTCCATGGGGTCGCACAGAGTCGGACACGACTGAAGCGACTTAGCAGGAGCAGCAGCAAGTGCTGGGGCTAGATCCTAGTCTTGGAAATTGAAAAAACGAAGTGAAATCAGGTGTACTTTTCACTACCCCCCCCAGATTAGATTTTATGTTTCATATTAAGCAGCGTTCCCCATTTCCTCCGTCTTCTTTACCCGGACTCACCTGGACTCACTCCTCCTCAGACACCGGGACAAGGACAACCTAGGGGCATGACCCTGAGGGACCCATGAGAAGTGGAGAGACTTTGTAGGTGGACTGACTCGGGGTTGAGTCCCGTAGCTGTGTGACCTTGACCTTGCGGTGCTTTGCTCTGCCTCTTTGTAGACTTGGGTAAACTGGATCAGCCTCATAATATGAACCTAAATAAGGTCATGTGTGCAATGTCCTGGGTACCTCCTCCATTCCTGTTTGAATTTCCCAGAAGGATGCATTTTCTTTTGGCTGGGAAAAAAAATAGATGTATATTTTGTATATATTTTTACTGTGTCTGTATGCATACATAGGAAGTGTTTTGATTTACATCTGTTGCCTGGTGTCTTTTAGCTTCAGATGTGTCTAATTCACTCAGCTGCCAAAAGCCAATGTTCAGGTGTGTCTGCTTCCCTTTTCTTCCTCCATCCTCAATAAATTTACTCTGTCATTCATCTGTCCTTCTACTTCTATGCATTCACTTCTTAATTCAATTATATATATTTATTACTATACTGAGTATCTTCCTGAATTGGTCCAATTCATTCTGCTGCTAAAATACTGCTTGTAACTCTCTTCAGCTCCCCTGTCATTTCTTCTCCTTGCCTCATCCTATTTACTAGTTTGTTGTTTAATTTATTCAATTCTGTTTATTCACTTGCCGCTTGAGCGTGTTTGTTTGTTTCTCGTACGTTGAGTACCTTCTTGGTGTAAGACACTCTGCCTCGTTGCTAGCGGTCACCAAGGTGGCATGTTCTTGCTTAAAGGGCATAAAAGTGGACGCACCAAGAATTAAAAACAAACAAAAACCTGTAATGCAAAGAAGAGAGTGATGATTTACAGTATACAAGTACTGATGAATTAATGAAGAGATGGACACTTCCAGCTGCCACGGTTGGAGGCAACTGAGAAGTGATGGATGGCGGTAAGCCAGTGATGCGTGTCTATGAAAGAAGACTAGTGGAAGGGTTGGAGGCAACTGAGAAGTGATGGATGGCGGTAAGCCAGTGATGCGTGTCTATGAAAGAAGACTAGTGGAAGCTGTCTTACGGCTCTCTTTAGCCCTGTTTCGAGCACAATTATTAGTAATGAGCGAGACCTTTCAGTTCATAATTGGGCAGTTTAACATTCTGATTTTTAACACAAAGGGTCAGTTTACAAGGGATGGATTAGAGGGATGTTAGAAGAGCAAGTTCTACTGTGTTTCTTGCTTAAAGTCTCTTTAGCTGAGTCTCTGTCAGCTTCCACATCTGTGTCTTCTGTGCTAAACAGCAAGATCACATAGCAAGATCCTAAGGCATACCATTTGTTTAAAGCTTTTATTGAATTTTTTTTACAATTTTGCTCCTGTTTTATGTTTGGAGTTTGGGCTCTGAGGCATATGGGATGCAAAGGTTGATCCCTGACCAGGGATCAAACCCACATCCCTTACAATGAAGGGCAGAGTCTTAACCCGTGGACCACCAGGGAAGTCCTGGAATAACATTTTAAATAATCAGAGGAAGACTGATTTGTATTAATTGTATCCTGACAGTGGTAGGAAAAGAACTAGTGTATTTTAGCAACTTCTTTTTTTAAAAAACAAGAGTAGAATCAGTATCTGCAAAAACATCATTCTGCCTATCCCTGTGCAGATTGCCTTCATCTCTTGAAAAGTGGCTTCATGGAGAGAGATTATCATGAGAAATCCTGAGACTGTCCTCCACTCATCCCTCCTAGGCTGTAAATTTATGACTTATAGGAGAGATTTGGCAGGAAATTATGGGTGAGATTTTTTTTTTCTCATCTTTTGTGGAGTCCTTTGTTCCTTGATCTGCCCTGGATTCATTCTATTTCAAAAATGCCCTGCTCTGTTCTCCTGGACAGGGTGAGCGTGTCCATTTTATGCTGTGCTCACAGTGTATAAAGATCCTGTTGAATGAGTTGCCAGTGTTTGCTTTGTCATGTCAGGGCCATTCCTTGTTCCATTCCTAAGGTTGGGCTATGTAACTGAAACCATGCTGGGGAAAAAAAAAATTAAAAAGAAAGGAAGGGAAGGGAGAGGGCAGGGGGACAGGATAGGAGGAGGAATGGATGGTGGAAAGCAAGGGAGGGAGGGAAAGAAAGGAAGGGAGGGAGGAAAAGGGAGAGACAGAAAGAGATAGAGACAGGGAAGAAAGCCAACAGAAACTCAGCCACTTCGCATTGTTAGTAGCAGTGATGGCTTACGGTGCAAATTAATCCTTTACTAAGACAATCACATGAGCAGTGAACTCTGAGCCATACTTCTTATCTCCAGGAGGCTGCCAGGAGATGGTACCAAGTGTGACTGACGTTAGGGAGTAAAGACGCAAATAGCAGAGGTAAGCTCCCTTGGCTAATAGGATCAGTCATATCTTAACTTTTTCTGGACTCTCTCTTCTCAATTGAGGGTACCTCCATCCCCCAGGTTCTCAGACCAAATCTGGGAGTCATCCCTGATTCTTCTCTTTCTCCCTCCTACTTCCAGTTCACCTCCCAAACCAATCTCCAAGCTGTTGACCCCACTTCTAAGAGTATATCCAAACCTCAGCACTTCTGTTTCTCCTGGTACCTCCCTGGTCCAAGTTGTTTTCATTTTTTTTGCCTTAAAAGCAGAGCTCTTTAGTACCTCTCCTTGTCTCACTGTTGACCTCTTCTGGGCCAGTGCATTCATAGCATCTGCAGTGAGCTTTAAACTTAAATTCAGTCTAGTTCCCTTGTTGAAAACTTTCCAAGGGAAGGAGAGGGTTTAAAGCAACATTTAGAACAGCATTCAGATCCTAGAGAGGCTTCCCTGGTGACTCAGATAGTAAAGAATCTGCCTGTAATGCAGGAGACCTGAATTTCATCCCTGGATTGGGAAGAGCCCCTGGAGAAGGAAACGGTTACCCACTCCAGTACTCTTGCTTGGAGAATCTCTTGAATAGAAGAGCCTGGCGGGCTGCAGTCCATGGGGTTGAAAAGAGTTGGATATGACTGAGCGACTAACACTTTCTAGAGCTCTTAGGTTCTAGAGATTGTGATCTGCATTCTGTCTGTACTGCAGCCTTCTCTCCCGCTACACACTCGCCCTTGGGTACAAGCTTCAAACATCATGGGCTTTTTTCTGTTCCTCCAACAGGCCAGCCTCGTTTCGGGCTTCTGCTCTGGCTCCCCATTGCCTCATGCATTTGCATGCTCGGCTCTTTCTCCAATGTACCATCTCACTAAGTAGCTCTCCATCCAACCTGGTGTAAGGCCTGAATAGAGCCATCACCTCCAAGAAGACTCTCTAGAACATTCTGCGCTATAGCCAATCCTCTATTCCCACTCCCCACCCCAGTTACTTCTCATTGTATTACCCTGTTCTGTTTCCTATCTGAAGTTGTCTCGTGTTCTTTCATTTTAGTTTTATCCATCATCATCTCCCACCCCAGAGTAGCCCGTGAGCTCTGTAAAGGGTGGGGAGCTGGTCTGTCTGGTTCATTTCTACATCCTCCACACCTAGAATGGTGCCTGTGCCCAAGCTGATGCTCCATGGCACACCTGCTAAGTTGTTTCAGTTGTGTCTGAGTCTGTGTGGCCCTGTGTGTGGACTGTAGCCCCCCCAGGATCCTCTGTCCTTTGGATTCTCCAGGCAAGAATTCTGGAGTGGGTTTCTGTGCCCTCCTCCAGGGGATCTGCCCCACCCAGGGATCAAACCCCTGTCTCTTACATCTACCTGCATTGTCAGGCTGGTTTTTTACCACTAGTGCCACCTGGAAAACCCATGACCTTTTGGTAAATATGTCTGTGATATGTGGTCAGGGGTCACTAACAGGACGCTGTCAGCACCTGGAAAAGCAGAGTAGAGGGTGAGCCGCAGGAGGGGAATCACTGCCCAGAGATGGGCACGCTGCATGTGGCGGGTCTGACGGGGTGTGTGTGTGTGTGTGTGTGTGTGTGTGTGTGTGTGTGTGTGT
>ML664173.1:12011736-12026379 GCA_007570785.1 Antilocapra americana | reverse complement strand
GCGCATGCGCGCACGTGCTCACGCGTGTACATGTGCACTCAGCCCTGCTGGCCTCTTTGTGATCCTGAGGACTGTAGCCTGCCAGGCTACCCTGTACATGAACTATTCAAGCCCCATAGATATCAATGGTGTCTTCAGTGGGTTTTAGCTAGAGTCTGGCCTCCAGGAGGGACCATGGGCTCAAGCTGGATGACTTGGTGCTTCGTCTTTCTCGCATACTCACGGGCTTCCTAATACCAGGCTTCCGGAAGGCCTCCTTTGCGGTTCACAGCTGTTGCAGGAAGTACGGCAGCTTTTCCCGAGTTCTGAGGGTTCTGGTGAGGATGAAATGATCTTTTTTAAATGTTTTGCTAAACTGGCTCTACAAATAAATATGATTTAAGCTTTTCCCCCAAAATGAATTCTTTTGATAAAAAAAAAAATTGTCAAAACGAAACGCCTCTCATACTCTGTTGTGTTGTTGGCCCAAAGAAAACAAGCAGAACCTGAAATTGGGGGTGGGGTGCGGAATGAATAAAATACTGATTTTCCCCATTTCCTTGTCACCCTCCTTATTCTTTAGTTCCTTCCTTTTCTTCCTCACCCCTGCTTTTACTCAATGAATCTCTCCTCTCTGGAGAGGATGATTCATAGAATATATGGGGCTACAGGCTTAGTAAAGTGTGTGTCATAGTTCAGCTAGCCCAACCTAAGGTGCCAGTGGAAATAAGGTAAGTTTTTGGTCTTCAAATATTTTTTGGTGTTCTTTAAAGCTAATAGAGTCCATTTTGTGTATCCGTCATATCATTTAGCTGTATAATCACATGCATTTCACTATCCCTTTCTAAAGGAGTGAATTTCATCTTTTTGTATTCGTTGTCAGAGTCCTGATTCATGTGAAGCAAGTCCCAAGAGAAATCAGGTTGTTGTTCCTTTTCCCTTCCTGCACAAATAGCAAGATGTTCAGTGATCATGGTGCAGGTCTAAGTCCCTCTTAGTCCCTGCCCTCCGACCCCCACAGAAAGTTCCTAAATGCTACCCACCCATTTTCAGAAATAGCACTTTGTGGAACATGGAAGGAATTTCTACTCCCTGCATATGAGCAAAACCATCTGGTTTAGTTGGTTTGGACAGGTCTTAGAAATAGATTGACAAATTATTGAAATACAAAATATTTGTATATTTTGTAGTTTTTCTGGTTGTATTGCTCCTGGGGGGAATAACAAATTCATGTAATGTGAATAGTCTGTTTAAAAACAAAAACAAAAACAAAAAAACCCACAGCTAAATAGATTCAAAGTAATTAAAATCCACAGTCCACTCTGTGAAGAAATGTGCCTTTAGTAATGCTCACATGTAGATTTTCCCCACACGCTTCCATCCCTATCTGCCAATAGAAGGAGCTTTCTGCTGATATCTGAGTGTCTTCTTCTTTCAAGCCATCAGCAATGGTTTCTCTCCCAAAGGGTACTTTTCTCCTAATTTTCATTCTGATTCTATTCTTAGCTCCGGCTTCCTTGAGGTTGCTATAGGATAGGTCAAGAAAACAGCCTACTTTGTGTCCTCCACCCACAATTTTCATTCTCTGCCCCCTGCTCATCGGAGAATCTTCTGTGAGATCAGCCTTAGTCACAAGAGAGGAAGCTCCCCGAGTCTGCAGTGAGTTGTACTGAATGGGCATTGGTGTGGTGCTGCCCAGAGGATTCACGGAAAGCTCTTTGTTCTGCAATAACAAGTGGATTCAATGCTCTGCTTCCACGGACTGCTACAGCCCCACCATCTCCATCTTCAGTTTTGCATCTTTACTCCAGTCATGGGTGTCGTATTACCTGCAAAATTCAGCTAAGGGGTGTCAGGCAGCTTGTTAGTGTCCTGTATTTAGACCAACCATTGATGATCTCAGCAGTCCAAAGGGCATCAAGAGATTGCTTTGTGATCAATATTTATTACGTAAACTGTAAAAAAAAAGGAGATGCGTGTAATATGTACCCAACTGCAGATCACACTTCTCCAACTTGCTAAAAAGAAGAGGACAGTGCTGGAAAATCAGTAGCTGTGATTTATATATACATATATTTAAGTTCTCCCCAGTTCAGTTTTAAATCTCAGCTTAAACAATGGTTTCTTCCTTATCTGGATCATCCGTTGCTTAACAGTAAAGAGCTCTTTCCATTCATTGTTTTACTGACACTTTGCGCTTGAGTCTGCCAGAGAAGTGTCCCAGACTAACTCCTCTTGTTACTAAAACCTGTCCCTTGGTCTGCTTCGACTTTCAGCTGGTGTGTGCTTCTTGCATCACTTAGCAATCCATTTTTATGCTTAGGCTGCCGATTAGATGTGCGCTTCCCCTCTATTTGTGAACATTTCCAGCTGAGTTTAAACCTCACTTTCCTTCTAGTAGGACAGATTGACCTTTTGGCTTGTTTAAAGGTAAATGCTGTTGACTCTCCACTTTTGGAGGCCAAGCATTTTCCAGAAGCCCACTGAGATTTCTCTATTTATTGCTTGAAAAATAAATATCAAACAGTACTTATTTCTCTGCCATTTTACGGAGATGAGTGTGAATTTTTTGTTTTTCCTACTCTTAGAGCAGTGAGGATTAGGGTGTTGGAGGTATCAAGTATAGTCAAAGTGTAGGGCATGGAAGGGTACAGTTTTGTTGTTTTCACATTTTTAGTCATAGTCCATCGCATCCTAAAGTTTTAGAGTCAGAGTGTGAATTTGGCCATAGTATTTCAAGGACTCCAGAAGTACTTAACTTTTAAAATATCAGTGGCATTTAAGACACGCTGGGCTAAGGCAAAGGTTTTTAACATCTCTGTGGCTGACATGGCAGTAATGTAGCCATGTCTTAAAACTGACTGAGTTTGTGTTAGCCTTTGTCCCTTTTATCTTGTCCCCAATCCTAAAAATTAAGTGATGTGCAGAAGTTGCCTAAAGAACAGATGCCGCCTGTAAGAGCTCTTCAAATAGCCTGAACTTGTAGCAGTTCTGCCTCCGTAGCCAATATTTTCCACATCTTTCTTTACTGTATTCTTTCCTATTGAAGCATTTGCATGTAGAATAAAGAGGATAAAAACATTAAAAAAAAAAAGACAAATTTGTTTCTTCTGAGAACATCTGTTCTTGCTTTAAAAGTACCCATGTGATGTGTGGGTCCATCTCCTCGAGGCCCACAGGGTTTGCTGTTGTAAAGCAGACACGTATCATTCTTAGACCTGAACTTAGAGATCATGAGCAGTGCTACCTAAACAGCTGAAATGCAGGAAAAAGCCTGTTACAGTGTGTACATTTTAGATACTATCAAAGACGGGCATACTTAACGGAGGCTAAGACTGAGTGTTAAATTGTTTGTTATAGAATTATTTTTTTTTCTCAAGATTCACTGGTCTCATGGCATCATTATTGAATTATGGGTATATGTAGTCCATTCTGAGTTTCTTCACTGAATTCTCAGAATTTTTATAAAAACGGATTGCCTTTGGAGCATAGGTACATTCTGAAAACAATTTAATACAAATTACCTCCTGAAAACCTTGTGATTAAAAGAAACCTTTCCACATTGAGAGCCTGTTTGATTTTCAAGAAGGAAATTTCACCAAACTGCAACTACTATCATAGCTCTTAATAACCAGAACTTAATAGAAATGCTAATTACTCAGCAGTAAAGGGTCTAGTTTAAAATTACCCAGCCTAAAAGAGCTCTATGCAAGTGATGTTCTGTTTTCTTTCCTCCGCTAAACAACATAGAGAATCTTCGGTCTTGGAGGTAGAGGAGTGGGAAGACTGGCTAGTGAAAGTTATATAATAAGTTTCAAAATTACTTAGATAAGAGTATACTGACCTTATTTTGATTGTTTCCGAAGAAATAAAGATCCAGGTAGACATCAGTTATTCAACAAGCACTCACTATAGCTCCTACTGTGTGCCTGGCCCTGTGCTCCGATTTGCTGGAGCCAAGTGTGTGGTCTTCTGAAATATTATAGATGCCTAACATCCATAGATGCCAACCCATGTACTGCCCAGTTAGATGTTTTATCTCTTATTTTTTTTTGCAAGTTATTTCCAGAAATAAGACTTTCCATGTATTGACTGACTAATGTAGGAAGATTGGAGCAGCATCTTTCTGCAAGGGATCAGCTATGTCTGTGAAAGAGCAAACTTTTTTCTAATAGTTCTGGTTCTATGCAAACTTCTTTGTCTTTTTAACTTACATCTCAGTTCTGTAGTGAGTGAAGCATAATATTCCTCTCCCCTTCATCCCTAACTGAAGTGTTTTGATGCCTCAGTGTTTGTCTTGCCAACGTCTGCCCCTACATACCATAAATCATTGTAACACCTGATTCTCCCAAGGATTCCCTCGAGTGTCATCTTGAGCATCTTCATTATGAATCTTCTGGGACAGTTTGGTTTGTTCCTTTATTTAGTGGCACATTTTACTGAATATTCTTTGGACCTAAACAGGTTCAGTTTTGGAAATTTGCATTATTTCATCTTTTAGGTCTTTGTGTCTTTTTGGAAGATTATGAATGGTGAATAAGTTGGAGGCCCATTGTATTCCCTTCAGGAGCATTATTTATTATGAAGTTTAGACCTTGACATTATTATTATTGTAATGATTACCATTGCAATGTATATAGTCACTGAATTCTGGTAAGACCATGGGTTAATGGAAATGTCAAATTAAAAACATAGACTGCAGAGCCCTTTTCTCCTCCAATTGGTGGATACTCTCTGAAGGCCAGACTGGTGTATTATGCCTGAAGTGACCAAATGGTTCTAAAAGAATGTATAAGGTCTTTCCTGTTTCTCCAAGAAATTCACCTGAAGTCTAAGACTTTGGGAAACAGGATGACAGCTGACTACTATTTTCTGTAAATCTTGCCACTGCCATTTAAAATGTCTTGTACCTACAGATAAAAGAGGGTCCTTATCAGTTACTGTCCATTGTGATTCAGTTGAAGTTTTGCACTGGGGTTCAGCAGGGTCCCCGAGACTCAGATGGGCTCTGGAGGGGGATGACTGCTTGACCGCTGCTGGGTCATATGCACCAGTGTGGCTTTGACAGGTCCGATGCCGTGAGCACCACTTTCAAGACCGATCCTAACTTTGGTACTTACCACTGCCCTTAGGCAAAGGACCAGAGACCCTGTATGCGGGGCAGAAGCTCAACGACAATGAATGGCACACCGTCCGGGTGGTGAGGAGAGGAAAAAGCCTTAAGTTAACCGTGGACGATGATGTAGCTGAGGGTGAGTACGCTCTGGCGAACTTTGTCTCTCTCTTCTCTCAGGCTCTTCTTGGTCATTCAGTGAGCAAAGGGTTTTTTGTTTTGAAAACCTTGTATTTTGCTAAACGGAAGTCACGTGTCTTGTTCTCTGCTGGTAAGCTCAGGTAAGACTAAGAAGATCTACCTCTATATTTTCATGATCCCTTTTCATTGATCTGTATTGTAGAACTTCTCCACTACTGTGGTTACGTATTGATGGGGCTCTCTCCCTAGGCATAGAGTGTGTGTCTGGAGAACGGATGTGGAGTTCTAGAGATCCTTCTATTATTCAGTTATTCAAAAACTACTTATCAGTCATCCCAAGTGCTTCTGAATGAGTCACTCTCTAGTAGAGGGATATGGATAAGCCAGAAATTCAAAACTTTATAGGTGCAAATAAGTATCAAAAGCAGTACATGGCACTTAGAAAGTGCTGGATAATTATTCATTTATTTAATAATTTATTTAATCACTATTAATTGTCTGCCTACTGTGTCCCAAGTCCTGCTTTAGAAGGTGCTGGAAATGTGGACAATTAGGCAAGTCCTGGGTCTGGTGGAATTTACATTCTAGGAGGGCAAGGAATTGGTGAATGAATCTTTACATACATAAACAAACATTCAGAGCCTCACTCAAGCGGTAAGCATTTCTTGATAGCCTGGTATGTGTCAGGAATATGCTAGGGATTGTAGAAGTTCTATAGGAAGCACACAAGTTTACCTGTTTCCTTCAACAATGAATCAATTTTGTATATTAGATAAGATTGGAAATTTGAAAAATAAGTCAGGGAATATATAATGAGATTCTAATTTGGGTGGGTAAGATTATAATTTTCAATCTGGAAAGAAAGGTATCCATTTGAGCTGGAGAAATCTGGAGTGGTTTATGAAGGTGGATCTTTGGGCAGAATTTGATGATCATTTAGTAAGATCTAGGGCGGAAAAGAGAAGGCATCTTTACTGCATCGTACATGCTGCATTTGAAAACTTAACACATTCCAGTATTCCGGAGCAGGGCATGTCTGTTACGCAGACTTCTTGTCCATTTGGGAAAGGCAGATGTCAGGCAGGATAGGGTGTTATGTGGAGCGCTGTTGATGTCAGGAGACCTGGGCCCTGATGCTGACTCTCTGCAGGATTTTGTGAAAGTCATGTACCATTTCTGGGCCTGCGAGATGAAGTCAGGGGCCTAAGCCACATCTACAGTGTCTTCTATGAATATAACAGTCCAGTGCGAGTCAGGATCCTTTGGTTTAATAATCACGGTCACTAAAATGCCTTATACCTTTGGGATAGAAATAATGCTAACCCTCCCTTTCCCCATTTCCTCATTTTGAAATTCTGTTAAAGCTTCAAGCTTCTAAACGTGAAATTCTGTTATTGCTAAGGCTGTTTGCAGCATTAAGTTTGTGCAATTTTTGGTTCTGCAATTTAGCTTTATAATTATGAGCCTGAGAGTCTATGCTTATGGGGTTGGGCTTGTGGTGAACCGTGTGTGTGCATGTGTAAGTCAGAAACGAGAGCCTGGATACAGGCGGAAGATCTGCATAGATCTAGTGCCCAGCTGGCATTAGATGCTGGCTTAGCTGTTTTACACATATCAGCTCCTTTAATCTAAAGTACACCATTGCCTTGCAAGTCAAGTGTTCCTGTTGTCATGTCACGTAAGGGGAACATGAATTTAGAGGCAGGTGTAAGATTAAATTCTAAATTCATGTCTGTGTGATTTGACTCAATCAAGCTGCTTGTTAGACTTCACAGTTTCTCCTAATAAAATGATTTGTCTTACATCATAGGTACAATATAGTGGAATGGACTGGGGTGAGGTGAGGAATACATTTCAGAAGGTAGACAGTAGGACCCACCTCCTTCCTTCCCTCAGAGAAGAGAAACAGAACTGCAGCAATAAGACATTACCCCCCACTTGTACAGAGACAGCTGAGTAGTGGCGGGTGAAGTTACTGATCTACATGCCTGAAGGGTAACTGAGCTTTATATAATGAATATAGCAAAGAGACGGAAAAATGATTGTAAGCGTTAGAACCCACAGCCAACCTGAATTAATTATTCAACAACTCCCCGTGAGGGAGTGCGGAGAGGAGCCCTCAGAGGCAGCTGTGATGCACCCCACGTCCCTCGCTGACTTCTCTGGGTTTAGCCCCGTAAAGCTAAGAGCTCTTTGCAGCGCGTTTTGAACAAACAGCCACTAGATGGCGACCTCACCCCTCTCTTTGCAGACAGTGCCTTCCATTTATTTCCGTAGGGAAATTGTATGCCCTGAAATCTAAGAACTGCAGGACTGAGGGTGCAGTAATGTATATTGCCTCCTTCAGTCAGTATTCTTTTATAGAAATTTTAGAATAAAGGTAATTATAAAGTGTGCTTTCTCTTAACCACTAATAATTAAACTGCAGGATTAAACCATGGATGCCCGAGTCATCCAGTAATGTGATATTAGAAATTAATGAACTCCACCATACCCCCTACTTTGCTGCTGATGGGAGAAAAAAGGAGCCATGCGGATAAAGAAATTTGGGAGAAGAAAAGAACTATTTTGCTTATGAGCTGCAGCCTTGGGTTGCTTTTTACAGTGATAAAGGGTTTGGGAATTTTAATTTTAGCGCACAGAAGTCATAAAATCAGGCAATGAAACTGAAATACCACACAGTTCTCAGGTTATTAAGTAGTGTCTTACTGACTTATTTAGTAATGCCTTTCACGCTGCTTCAGGTCCCCCAGGATGTCAGATTTTCAGCTAGTTTGTAGAAATGGATTCAAAGAATAGGTCAGACTCATAAGAAATCAGAAACTAGGAAGGAAATAGTCCTCAGCCTGGCGGTTTTCATTTATTGTAATATAATGTGTTCCTGGAAAAATACTAAGTTCAGTTGACAGTTAATCAGGATTGATTGATTGATTGGACGAACTGGATTTCTATAATTAAGAATAAATTAGGGACGTCCTTGGTGGTCCAGTGGCTAAGACTCTGTGCTCCCGATGCCGAGGACCTGGGTTCAATTCCTTATCAGGGAACTAGATCCCATAGGCCACAACTAAGACCCAGTGTGGCCAAATGAAAATAAATATATATAAAAAAAACTCTTAAAAAAAGAGTAAATTAGCAGAATGCATCATGTGAGTTATGCTTCTCAGCATGGGGACCCAAAGCTTCAGGAAATGCCCATTCCACCTGGAGCATCTTTCTGGTATAGAATTTCACCTTTTCTTTCCTTTTTAAAATTTTACTCCTCTGGTCCATGTTAACATTTTCCTTTCCTTCCCTCACCCTATATATAGCACATACCACACCAAGCTGTAGAGCATCATTTTCCAAGAAAATCTTCTGATGTTAATAAAAAAAGAAATGTTGAGCTCAATTTGGAAACAACAGGTTAAGCAAAATGAAGTAGAACTCTTTACTGAAAGACCTGTTAGGAGCCTTTACTATGATAATATCTCTTGTTCATCATTAATAATCACATATACAGTGTTTGACCAATTTATTCGGCACCAGAACTTTCTTAAAATTCCTAAAGCATTTTA
This sequence comes from Antilocapra americana, assembly GCA_007570785.1. Taxonomy (NCBI): domain Eukaryota; kingdom Metazoa; phylum Chordata; class Mammalia; order Artiodactyla; family Antilocapridae; genus Antilocapra; species Antilocapra americana. The sequence continues at coordinate 12,017,589 of ML664173.1, read as the reverse complement.
CTTTACTGGCTTGTGAAATGAGTACAATTGTGCAGGAATCTGAGCATTCTTTGGCATTGCCTTTCTCTGGGACTGGAATGAAAACTGACCTTTTCCAGGCCTGTGGCCACTGCTGAGTTTGCCAAATTTGCTGGCATACTTAGTGCAGCACTCACACAGCATCAAGTGAAATAGCTCAGCTGGAATTCCATCTGCTTGACTAGCTTTGTTCGTAGTGATGCTTCCAAAGGTCCACTTGACTTCACATTCCAGGATGTCTGGCTCTAGGTGAGTGATCACACCATCATAGTTATCTGGGTCAAGAAGATTATTTTTGCATAGTTCTTCTGTGTACTCTTTCCACCTCTTCTTAATATCTCCTGCATCTATTAGGTCCATACCATTTCTGTCTTTTATTGTGCCCATCTTTGCATGAAATGTTCCTTTGGTATCTCTAACTTTCTTGAAGAGATCTCTAGTCTTTCCCATTCTATTGTTTTCCTCAATTTCTTTACATTGATCACTGAGGAAGACTTTCTTATCTCTCCTTGCTATTCTTTGGAACTCTGCATTCAAACAGTTATCTATTTCCTTTTAGAAAAGGAATTTAAGAAAAAGATTTAGAAAAGGCAGAGGAACCAGAGATCAACATCTGTTGGATCATTGAAAAAGCAAGAGAGTTCCAGAAAAACATCTACTTTTGCTTTATTCTCTATGCCAAAGCCTTTGACTATGTGGATCACAACAGACTGTGGAAAATTCTTAAAGAGTTAGGAATACCAGACCACCTGACCTGCCTCTTGAGAAACCTGTATGTAGGTCAGGAACCAATAGTTAGAACTGGACATGGAACAGACGGGTTCCAAATAGAAAAAGGAGTACTTCAAGGCTGTATATTGTCACCCTGCATATTTAACTTATATGCAGAGTACATCATGAGAAACACTGAGCTGGATGAAGCACAAGCTGGAATCAAGATTGCTGGGAGAAATATCAATAACCTCAGATATGCAGAGGACACCAGCCTTGTGGCAGAAAGCGAAGAAGAACTCTGCAGCCATGAAATTAAAAGATGCTTACTCCTTGGAAGGAAAGTTATGACCAACCTAGATAGTATATTTAAAAGCAGAGACACTACTTTGCCAGCAAAGGTCTGTCTAGCCAAAGCTATGGTTTTTCTAGTAGTCATGTATGGATGTGAGAGTTGGACTCTAAAGAAAGCTGATTGCCGAAGAATTGACCCTTTTGAACTGTGGTGTTGGAGAAGACTCTTGAGAGTCCCTTGGACTGCAAGGAGATCCAACCAGTCCATCCTAAAGGAGATCAGTCCTGGGTGTTCATTGGAAGGACAGATGTTGAAGCTGAAATGCCAGTACTTTGGCCACCTGATGCAAACAGCTGACTCACTGGAAAATACCCTGATGCTGGGAAGGATTAGGGGCAGGGGGAGAAGGGGAAGACAGAGGATGAGATGGTTGGATGGCATCATCGACTCGATGGCCCTGGGTTTGGGTGGACTCCGGGAGTTGGTGATGGACAGGGAGGTCTGGTGTGCTGCGGTTCATGGGGTCGCAAAGAGTCAGATACGACTGAGCGACTGAACTGACCTACTAGAACGCTAATTCAGGACAGGAGTAGGAATCTCCACTGAAGCAAGTCTGCTCCTTTAACAGCCAGGCAGCAAATGAATTAGTGACATAAACTGGTGTTTCTCAAGGCAGCTTGTTCCCATAAAGCACATGCCAGGGGCTGAGCTATGGGCATATGGTTGATCTTTGCAGACTGTTCTTATAGTTCAGATTTTGTCACTATTTTTCCTCTGGAAAGCTATAAAGGAGGGAATAAAGAGATACAAGGTGTCTTGCTAGTGAAATTTCTTCAAAGTGGAAGGTCATAATAGGAGAGAGAGGAAGAGGGAATTCGCCTTCCCTTCCTTCTGCCTCTGGGGCATTACATCTTGGTTTGTTAAATTTTAATATGATTTACCCAAATAAATGTTGAGAGAGCCACCTTCTAGTCTGACCACATTAATGCTGTTTTCCTTGATTTTGTTACTAAAATGTGCAGTCTCTTTGTATTTATTTCAAGCCCTCCCAATTACCCTTGCCCCAGCCACTCACTATTTCTGTGTAAACCAGGTAATGAGAGGGCTAATAGATTATTTGTATCAGCTGGAGATTCTTTAGTTGCACATGTAAGACACCCAACTCAAATGTTTTAAGCATAAAGGGCAATCTATGGCCATATAGCTTTTAAAAGCCCAGATTTGATTGACTAGATCCACCTCTTAAAATGACATCACCCTGCAGAAATCATCTCTCTCCATTTCGTGGTCTCATCTGGGTCAGCTCTCACTGGGGAGGCCATCCCCCACCGGCTATCATGACCTCCAGCAACCCTGGGTTTTCTTCTTTCCCCTTCAGCAAGCCTTGTTTGCAAAGACTCTCTCTTTCCTAAGTGTTCCAGCAAAAACATGGGGGTGAGTTGGGTTGCTGCTAATTCAGTGTTCTAAGTGTAGCCCCTAGACTAATCACAGAAGCAGCACCTTGAAACTTGTTAGGGATGCAGATTCTCAGGCTGCACTTGAGTTTTGAATAGTAAATTCTAAGGGTGGGGCTCAGTGAACTGTGTGATTTGAGATGCATGCTCTAGAAGACCAATTTGTTAGTCCATTGACCACACTCTATGTCTAGGGGGATAAAATACCTTGAGTGGTTCAGACTGGGTAACTTGATTATTTCAGGAGCTGCGATGGGGTCACCTTCATCTAGCCCCAATGGTTTAAGGGTGGAGTAGGGAAGGTAGCTTCCCAAAGGAAAATTAAATATAATTATCAGAAAAAGAAAACAGTTGCTAGTCAGATAAAATTAATATGTTCTACACTAGTAACTTTTTCCCCAAGCACTGGGTGATGGATTATTGTACCAAGAAATATTTTGTAATGAATGACTAAGGCTTGCTTATTTTATCTTTACAAGGGTTAGGGCAATAAAACCTTTTCTTCTTACAGTATGTTTTTGTACTCCATTGTTTTCTTGAATGGAGCAAATGAGTAGATTCGTCCTTTACCTTGAGTTGCCCATGATCTCATATCTTCCTTTATAGGTGGCACCTTTTGTGTGGCTGTGGGAGGGTATGGAGTACAGGGCACAAAACTCAGACTGGGCCAGCAATCAGCTCCCCTGCTGCAGCCAAGTCGGATATCTGCTCTACCAAGTATTTTGCTTTCTGGAACTGAATGTCTTGTGTAGAAATACATCAGACCTACAGGCTATCATAAGGATGCTATGACAAAACACAGTCACTTTTCCCGTTTGCCTCTCATCTTGTGCTTTTTTTCACAGGTACAATGGTGGGAGACCACACCCGCTTGGAATTCCACAACATCGAAACTGGTATCATGACCGAGAAACGGTACATCTCCGTGGTCCCCTCCAGTTTCATTGGCCACTTGCAGAGCCTTATGTTTAACGGGCTGCTCTACATTGATTTGTGCAAAAACGGGGACATCGATTACTGCGAACTGAAGGCTCGCTTTGGACTGAGGAACATCATCGCTGACCCTGTCACCTTCAAGACCAAGAGCAGCTACCTGAGCCTCGCCACCCTCCAGGCCTACACCTCCATGCACCTCTTCTTTCAGTTCAAGACCACCTCCGCTGACGGCTTCATTCTCTTCAACAGCGGTGATGGCAATGACTTCATTGCCGTGGAGCTAGTCAAGGGGTGAGTAGAAAACAGCGCCTGGTTTATACCAGGGATCTTAGCGCCAGCCCTGCAGAAAATATGGACGTGAAAAGAGTGTCCATTCTACTTTCTATTCCTGATACATGCTCTCACCCCCATTGATTAAAAATGTCTGTATAATGATTAAGGCTAGAAGGGGGAGAAATTCATGAGTTTATTGAAAGATTCTCTAGTAACTCAATACTCTCAAGCTTTTTATTATGAAATGTAGTTCTTTAAACCTACCGGAAAAAGGAATTGTTTTTGCAAAACAAGAATATGGGCTGTGGGGCAGTAAAATCTGTGCCACCAAATTCATGGGAAGAAGTGAAATATAGATATTTTCAGTACTCCTGTTATCCCATATATGCAAATTTTAAAAAACTGTTCTTGGTCTGAGATATTTTACTACTGAATGTTGGGATGTAGTTAAAACAAAAGCAAAAAAAGAGAACAAAACCCAAAACACAGATCCCTGATTGATTGAATTTAAATGTCGCCCCCTCGTGTTGTGCAGTGCGACTTGGGATGTTTAGTTGGTAGTGTTAAAGAAATAGATTCAATGAGTATAGATCTAAAAGGCAGCCTGGCGGAATAGGATCTGACTGTTCTTTAAGATCCCCTGGAGAGTGGCATGGCAACCCACTCCAGTATTCTTGCCTGGAGAAGCCCAGTGGCAGAGGAGCCTGGCGGGCTACAGTCCCTAGGGTCACAAATAGGCAGGCAGAACTGAAGCGACTTAGCACACATTCTTTCTTCTTAAGCCAAGCTTTAGTTTTCCTTGCGTGAGGCCAGCCTCTCGGGCGTGTGTCGGTTATGGCCACGTTGCTGTCAGACCACATTGAACCCTCCCAGGCACTCTCAAGTCACAGCGTGCTTGTGATCGCTCACAGGTATATACATTACGTGTTTGACCTCGGAAACGGCCCCAACGTCATCAAAGGCAACAGTGACCGCCCCCTGAATGACAACCAGTGGCACAACGTCGTCATCACCCGGGACAACAGTAACACCCACAGCCTGAAAGTGGACACGAAGGTGGTCACTCAAGTTATCAATGGCGCCAAAAATCTGGATTTGAAAGGTAAGCCTGGTAAAGGCGTTCATCCTTGTGGGAGCTTTCAGTGGAAAGGCTGTTCCCGGCAGTAAACTGCAGTTTAGGAGCCCCGTGCCTTTTTGATGCATCATGTATATCCTGCTTTAGCTACCTTGAATTATTCCAGAAGGCAGTTTATTCAGTTTTCACTGTGAGCACCCCTTAGGAATGCTCTGTTTTTCCCTGTAAACCTTCAGTATGTGGAACCTGAGTGATGAATTACAAAACGTGGAGAGGTCATAATGCAGAGGAAGGCATATAGGTTTTGGAATCTCAGCTAAACCATTTACTGCCTGGGTGACTTCGGTAAAATTTCTTCGCCTTTTTTCAGCTCCTGTACACTTTAGTTTTTCAAAATGAGGAGAATAATTGTTACTACATTCATGGGCCTTTAGGAGTGTTGATGAAATAATGTCTATAAAATTCTCAGCACATTATTGGTAACAAGCACATAAAAAGGACTTGGTAAACGGTTGTTTTGTTGAAAATGTTGTTAATCTTAACTTCATCATAAAATGGAAACAATAGCTACCTCTTGGAATGGATATGGTGATTACAGTTTGTGAGATGATGTGTATAAAATGAATGACACTTAAGAAATGTCAAGTTTCTTCTTTATACAGTGTAGAAATCTTGTCAGTAGTTTTGTGGATGTTGTTTCCTCCAGCTGTGTTACCATTACCTGGGCCACGGTGGGTGGGCTTGGCTTTCGTTGACATGGCTCCCTTTACCCATTTGCTTTTCCTACCTGTTTTCCTTTCCAGGTGACCTCTACATGGCAGGTCTGGCCCAAGGCATGTACAGCAACCTCCCAAAGCTCGTGGCCTCCCGGGATGGCTTCCAGGGCTGCCTGGCCTCAGTGGACTTGAACGGGCGCCTGCCAGACCTCATCAACGATGCCCTCCATCGCAGCGGGCAGATCGAGCGTGGCTGTGAAGGTACCACCTCTGTTTTTTTAAGCTGCAGCCTTATCGCAAGCCTCTTTGCTGCTTCTGCCAGTGCTCCTTCATTGGTTTACCTTTCCTCCCCTGCCCCATCTGACCCTGCATCCC
>ML664173.1:11679811-12011726 GCA_007570785.1 Antilocapra americana | reverse complement strand
AGTGTCACATTGCCATAGAGAGAACCTTTCCTGGCACTGACATCAGGCTTCTCCTGACTCATGTCTTTGCTTCCAGTATGGCCGAAAAGGTATAAGGGACTTTTACTGATATCTTAGTACACGAGGAGTCACAAATCGGGGACTTCTGTATGGGTGTCACCATTAATAAAGGGTATGTCACTAATAGTGGCTGCATTATTTAATGCAGACTGAGCAGGAGGTAGGGAAATGATGTCAGAATGCCTTTTTGGGGGAAGGGAAGTAACAGTTATTGAGTACTTACTGGATGTCAGGCATCCTTAGGCAGTTTCTTAGTATGGTGGGTTTGATATTGTAAAGATCTGGATTTAGGTCCAAGAAGTAGTTCCTATTGGCTGTGTGGCTTGTGAAAAGTAATTAACCTTTCCATCTGTAGAATGGGACAATAAAACTTGTCTTGGAAGTTAGTATATGTAAGTCAGAGTTAAATGTAGAATGCCTGGTACATACATAGTAGGTACTCAATAAGTGGTAGGATTATTATTTACAAATTTTATCTCATGTGAGACATTTAATGGCATTGCATGCTCACCCATGCAGCACAACAAACCATGCTCAGCCTATTTCTGTAGGTGATACACTGTCTCTTGAGATATTAACTGAATTTTATAGGTCTTTTGAGTCCAATAAGTTCTTTGCAATAAAATCCATCTCATTTTAACCAGCAGGGGACGGCAGACATTCTCAGCTTTCCCCAACCTTCTTGCGTAGGTTGAGAAGGTGACTCAAATCTAACTTGAGAGTCTAAGAGGATGATCCAGCCAGTCACCAGGGCCCGTGTATTCTTTTGTCTGGTTGAGCGACATGGTCTTTTGTGCCATGTAGTGTGTTTTCTTGGATCCCTCATTAATCTACCACATCAAAGCTGTTCACTCATCTCCTAACTGTCTGGCTTCATTTATCGCTCGTGTTCTTCATCATCGTCAATCCTTCACTTGCCATCCAAAACCACCCTTTAGGAAAAAGCTTCTGATCAACTTCCCAGACTGATCTGTAGTATGGAAATCGTTTCCTTCCATCTGAGAGTCAGTTTCTCATTACCATTTTGCACTAGTAATAAGGCTTATTGTCCCTATAACCCTTCCAGTTTTCTTTTAGCCAGAAATATTTCTTAAATTCTGTTGTTAAAATACAGTATGTGTGTATGGATGGACAGGAAGTTGGGAAACCACTTTGCCTTCACCTCCTGAAAATGCACAATTTCACTCAACTCAAGAGTTTTTGTCCTGTTGGCCTGCTCTTAATTCCTTTGGGTATTAAGGGAAATCCTGAATCTAATCCTGAAGGGTTAGATGCACCATTTTGGAATTGAGTATCTTAGTTTAAGAGATTGTGGAATGACAGGAATTCCAGGTTTTCTGAAATGATTACTCATATCAAGTCAAATCATAATATAAAAGCACATGTTCAAAAGAACAAGGCACTCTTCAAATGTTAAATATTTTTATCATGCCATCAGTTCTGCAGATTTAGAAGTTAACAGAAATCATCCATTTAACTCCATAGCAACATTGCCTGATAGAAATATGAGTCACATATGTAATTTTAAATTTCCTGGAAGCTACATTTAAAAAAGATGAAAAGTAACAGGTAAAGTTTAATTTTACAGTTATTTAACTTATCTCAGTATATTCAAAATATTATCTTTTGAGCATATAATCAATTTAACATTTTTAGTGAGACATTTTAAGTTTCACATTGAACCTTCAGAATCAAATGTGTATTTTGTACTTGCAGCACAGCCAGTCAGACCACACACCTCTGAGGTACTCAATAGCCATTTGCATCTATGGCTCCTGTACTGGAGGCATGGTTCTATAGAGTCTAAAAACTGGGGTATGAGGAGGTAAAGCTATAGCACTGGATTAAAAGAAAGTCTAAACCAACCTTAATAAAAGTGGATTAAAATATAGTGCATAGGCAGAATAGACCCCACATAAGAGAGCTTTAGGGGAAGTCGTGGGAACATCAGGGTAAAGAAATTGCCCACCTGATTGGAAAAAATGCTCCTCTCCCTACTACAGCTCTATGTGCAGTTTGGTATGACTCATCACAAGCGCTATGATGGGTCCTGACCTCCCTCTGAGTATGGGTGATTGTTTGAAGCTGAACACTGGGGCTTGATGGCTCTATCATCCACATCCATGGCAAGTCCTACGGGCCTAATAACGCTGCACTCTATTGCCATGGAGACGATTATGGTGGTTACCCATGGCACATTATCAGCGCCCCGCTGGGTGGCGGGAAGTGGAGGATGAGTGCCCAAGGGAGAAAGCCCTTGTTTACTGTACGCAGAGGACTGAGCTAATTAGCGTAAGGGGCCAGGAAAAATGGCCAAAAAGTGGGTTAAGGCATAAATGACTGTCATCGGAAGTTTGCACTGTTGTGAGTAAGACCTTGTAAGAGATCCCAGGAGCTTTTTAGAACACTGTGGAAGATGATGGCGAGTGGAATGAAGGGCACAAAACCTTGGAAAGACTCCAAAAAAAGAACCATTCTCACCCTGAATCTCTCTACATAATACAGAACCCTCAAGAAGGCCTTTGACAACTTGGTGGAGTCATAGGAAACAGAGCAGATTTCTTGATTTATCATTTCTATGCCTAGAATAGGAAACAGGTAGGGGATAAGGATTCATTACTAAAGAACTAAAACCTGAATCTCGCCAAGATGGTGGATGTGTTTTATTCTTATATAGCTGAGATACACAGGCTATGATATATTGTATGTTCTTGTCAAAGTCATTTGTAATGACCCTTCAAGATCCTTAAGTAGTAGTTGTATTACTCTCCCTATTATATCTAACCCAAAAGAGTCCAAACTTATTTTAAAGATTAATTAATCCACTACTCTTTGGCTCTCAATTGTTTATAATAAGAGAAAAAACAATCCTGAATTAAGTTTTTATTTTATGCTTCTAATATATGCAGAGTACATAATTTAGAAGTTGAGTACAATTTCCAGACAACTTAGCCAACATCTAACTGTGACCTGCAGCCTCTCAGTTTAGGCTAGGGATTTTCAATATTGTCTGATTCAATACTTGGCTGGTAAATATCTCTTTCTATCTTGAGGCCAGCTTTGCTGCGGAAACCAAGGCATGTATTGGCTAGAAATTCGATTCCATACTTGCAGATGGTAAACATCTGAGAGAAATGCACGTGCTTCATTTGGAGACTGGCATAAATAAATAAAAAGGGCATTGGGTGGGGTGCTGTTTTGCCCACCGCCATTTGGGGTTGGCTCCATTTTTTTAAAGTAAGCCAGTTGAGATGGTGGGTGTCCCCAGATGACCGTCATAGCAATGCCCAATTCTGGTGCCAGTTTCTTTGGTGGCATTTTCAGGAGGTTACAAGGGGCACTCCCTAGCGACTCTTTCAGGCTCGACTCCTCCACATGCAGAGTTATTTTTGTGGGCTCTGTCTGGTTGTGCACACGTGTCTTTCAGTCTGACCACGTCCTACCCCTATCTCTCGATGTTTATCCTGACCGCTGGGAAGTCATTTTTCTGGACCACATGCCTTGGGGTTGGCTGTGTGGGTGTGGGGAGGCTCCTGCACCACTGCTTTGCTCTGTCCCGGCCAGCGTTCCCCCACCCCTGCTCTGCTGTTGTGGCTCTGATGACCGAGGCCAGCTCCAGCCCTGGTCTGTGTGTTCCCTGTCCGTGCTGTCTCTGGAGAGCCTGTGGAGCATCTCCGCTGTCTGTCCGAGTGATGTCGGTTATGCCGATTGTGTGTTCATTTCTGTGATGTGACCCCGTTTACTCTACCTCTTACTAACCTCTGGTTATTGTTTTCGCCTTTTCTGTTCTTTTGCTAACAAAGTTGCGTTGACCAAAGCTGACCTGCAAGGTAGAGAAGGTTCTTGTTCCCCTTACTGCTTTGGACTGAAAGAAGTCCTGTGTCACCCTCGGGATCTTTGGAGGCCTTCAAGCTGTCACATCTCTTGGACAGCAGTGGTTGTGGGGAGGGGGCTGAACCCTGGGCTCTTCACAGACAGCTGCGGAGAACCCGGATCGCTGCATGAAAAAGAGCCGCATGGGCGAGGAGTCTTGGGGATGAGAATATGCTTCCATTTGGGGGAGATCAAAGAGGTTTGACAGCACCCTGTGTGATGATGACCCACAGACATATTAATCCATTTCTGGAAGCGCCTTTCCAAGTAGTTGTCATGGAGCGGGTAGGCCCCTTTTAATTTACTCATTCCAGACAGAAAGCAGCACTTGGAAAATGAAAATGAAAGCCCACTTGTGTTCTTCATTTATTATTTTCTGGGTCAGGGAGGTCATTTCTCAGAGCAGGACTTTGGAGTGCTTGGAACTTATAAAAGAGTATGCCTTTTTCTCTTAACTCATTTTAAAGACATCTTTTAGGCATTTGGGTGATATTAATGTCATTAAAACATTCTAGAGATTTATGTCCCCTATTGGGGATTTTGATGGAGCACTTTAATTTCCTGTTTTGTGATTCCTCAGGAAAAAAAAAAAAGTACTCTTGGGGAGGAAAAGATCTATTGATCTATCGATTTTATCCTGAATCCCCTTAAAAATGCCTGCATGTTAGATGTCAGTGAATATCTGCTGCAGAAACTGCTTCTCCTACCATTCAAAGAGGCACCTTTCAAAGTCTGTGATTGTTCACCTGTCCTGTCATGTCAGAACTTAGATGCAGAACAGCCAGACAAGACCCAGCATTTTAGATCTCTTTCAGCTGAGAGTTCAGAGGGCTGGGGCAGTTGAGCCTGGATGGCTTCTGTGAATTCGCAGTCAGCACCGATTGTTAGAATTAGGCAGATGAAGGTAGCTTTAAAATAATACTTTTGGGGCTTCCCTGCTGGTCTAGTGGTTAAGAATGCTTCTGCCAGTGCAGGAGACACGGGTTCGAGCCCTGGCCCAGGAAGATCCCACATGCTGCAGGGCGTCCAAGACCATGCGCCGCAACTGCTGAGCCGGTGCCCTAGAGCCTCTGAGCCCAAGGGCCACAGCTGCTGAAGGCTGCACCCTATGACCAGTTCCGTTCAGTTCAGTCGCTCAGTTGTGTCCGACTCTTTGCGACCCCATGAACCGCAGCACACCAGGCCTCCCTGTCCATCACCAACTATCAGCGTTTACCCAAACTCATGTCCATTGAGTCGGTGATACCATCCAACCATCTCATCCTCTGTCGTCCCCTTTTCCTCCTGCCCTCAATCTTTCCCAGCATCAGGGTTTTTTTTCCAATGAGTCAGCCCTTTGCATCAGGTGGCCAAAGCATTGGAATTTCAGCTTCAGCATCATTCCTTCCAATGAACACCCAGGAGTGATCTCCTTTAGGATGGACTGGTTGGATCTCCTTGCAGCCCTATAACCTATGCTCCACAGAAAGAGAAAAAAGGAAAAAAACAGGTTAAGGTCATTTACTTTGCAATGAGTTGTTAAATGTCATGTCAGTGACCAGCCCAAGTGTCTCCCTCGGGTGGATATCAACTAGAAGAAGTCTCTCTTAGCCATTTTACTCTCACTCTTTCTTCTTCATCTTAGCCTAGCAGATTCACCAATAGGCTAATATGTCATAAAATTGATGAAAAGAACACACACTGGGTTAGTACTTTGAAGTCCCTAGTACAGTAGCTTTCCATTCCATATATTACTGACCCTTTCAGTAATATGAAAGGCTGTTGTTTTTAGACATTCTATTCAGTTTTCTAACTAGGTCTACTCCATGTTACTCTGTAAGTGAACGGGAGGTAAAAGCGGGCAGGTTTTGATGTATAAAAGAAACAATTCAAGGTTATCAGAGCTTCTTGTGACCAGATATTTTTAGATAAAACTAGACAGCTGCATCTCCCCCTGGACTTTTATGGTTCTTCATGGTAAGAACTATGTGGATTTTGAATTCCCAGAAATTTACTTGGGGACTTCATATGTACCAAAATGGTCTGAAATTTCCCATTCAAAGGAAAAATGGTTTATAGGAATTATAGTTCATGTCTGTGCTGTACTATAAGTTGTTGACCAAAGTGTAGATACATATTTGAGGACATAATAGTTTAGAGTGTTCTGATTTGCTCATCTGTAGAAGCAGTCTAGTCATCAGTATGGTTTTTATGTTACTACTCTATTGACCAAATTCTCTTCCATTCTTGTGATGACTCACCAGTCTCTCTGTGGCAGGAGACTGTTATTCTTTGTAATTATTTTGAGTCACCTTACTCTTTCTGGATATTATGGCAAAAAGACCTTTTAGGATGCAAATACCTGTCCTTTCTGTTTTCCTGACATTGGGGTATGGGCCATTACTCTTTTCAGCTACAGCCTGTGGACACAGATAGTACTAACTACTCTAATTGTGAAGGGCAGTAAAACCATTTGACAAGGAAAGGAGGCTAAAAATGAGCCTAAAAAGTAAAGACAAATCATGTTCAGAAGGAAATGTAATGGTGGATCTAGGAAGTGGCGTGAGTCTGGCAAGTCAGCAGCTTGAATCCTCTTGTCCTTGTGTTGTTAGGGTGTTTTTTTTTTAATATTTATTTGTTCGTTCATTCATTGCATTTGTTCTTCTCCAGTGATGTCAGATAGACCTGCAGGAGATCAGCCAATAGCTACTCTGCAGAGTGAAAACCCCTATGCTAGAGTGAACGTGGAGCCTGTGGTGTGGTCTTCTAGAAGGACTGCTATGCTGTGTGGGGGTCTGGTGGGTGCTCAGGATTTTCTAGGCAGACTTGGAACTGAGTCTGAAGAAGGACATGTGTTAGGTAGATGAGAGGTGGAAGCTCGTTTAAGAGCTTGGCCAGTTTGCGCACCTACCAGAAGCTCCATTTGGCTGAAGTAATGGGCATGTGGGGATGTGGTTGTGGATGAAGCGGGCCCAGTAGGATGGAGACGGGTGACGTCACACCTCTTGTGTAAGGGATTGGACTTTGCTCCGGGGGTGCTTTAAGGAGGACAGAGACTCGGGTCGGAGTTTCATCTTTTCAAGTTCACTCTGACAGCCAGGTAGAAGATGGCTGAGGAGGACAGGAAGAAGCAGAGAGTGTTTCCCAGGGAAGCAGCACCTTCCAACAGAGGGAAGAGAGGAGAAACTGACACCTGATACTCTTACGGGCTAAGAAGACAAGTCTGTGTCTCTCTGGGTCGAAACCTTTGAGGAATGAGGAAGAACATGGACTTGCTCTCCTGTGTATTTCCTTCCCGTCCCAGGTGTTGCTGTGTTTCACAGCAGGTGCATTTGCACATCAGGATCCAAAGTGTTAAGGAGGAACTTGACTGATGGCCCTGGTTCAGGTCAGACTTTGCACCCCTCCAGTTTAAGAGGAAATAAGAGTTCCCTTTAACCCCTGGGAGGTGCTGCCTCATGGAGAGGTGCAGTCCCTTGAGCTTCAAGGGCTCTTGAATAGAATAACAATGTCTATGGCCTTTTCAGGAGTAATTTTCTGATTCCTTTTTATTTGCAAGAAGGGTATTCCTAAAGCAGAAAAGATTCCTAAAAGCTTATCCATAGAAAGAAGCTGCTCAACTATAGAAGCAGTATTAAGTTTGGTCTGTTGGGAGTGAGGCAGATGAGTCATAATCATCAGAAATAAAGGAATAGCTCTTTATTGGGTTAGGTGATTAATCAGAATATCCTCTCCCCGCTTTCCATCACATTGCCCTCTCAACAACTTCTGTTTCTGGAGATGAATAGCTTCTTTTATGGAATGTAAATTATTCCTCTGCCCAGATGATGCGCAAGTGGGTAGAAGAGGGCCCAAAGATTGATCAGATTTGGTTCCAAGTGCTACTGTATCTTGAGTAAGTCAATAAATGTTTTTGGTTTGGATACCTTGAAAACCTAAACATTCCTTCAGGTCATCTTATAAGAGTTGACATCAGGCAAATACTTCTAGTGGGTAATCCTCCAACTTTCCTTACTGTGAGGAATATAGTTCTTCACTTCATTTTCTTCAAAGCTAAGAGCTGTATTACTTTATCTATTGTATTTTATGTGATACGTGTTTGGCCTAATAGAAACCAGGTCCTCAAAAATGGTTTACATTATGGGCAACAATAAGAGAGATAGGAATTAAATGGTCAGTGGTTTCTGTCTCTTGTCTCTCAACATTGCATGACAGAACTTTTTCACAAAAGAACTGTAACTATGGCTTACTACCTCAGTGTGTCTCATTTCTGCACTCCTGACTGATTTACCCAACTAAAATGGGTAGGGAAAGCTTGATTTTCTTTTTCAATGGGATTGATAATACCCCTTACTGAGGGTTTCCTTTGTGCAGGCACGTGCTAAGGACTTCCTATATTGTGTCTCTACAATGATAATGACCTTGCATAGGAGATGTTTTATCCCCAGGTCAAGGATGACTTTATAGGCTTTGCATATGTTGTCTAATTCAATCCTTACACCATGTGAGGTAGAAACAATTTCTATCTCCATTATACAAATGGGGAAACTGGGGCTCAGAGAATTTAGGTAGCTGCTCAATTTCACATTGCTAGTAAGTCATAAAGCTGGATTTTAAAGCTTATGGCCTTTCCCATACCATGCTATGGGGTGTGAGTCCAGATTTGCATATTTCCAAAACAGAAATAGCACAGAGATGACCAGAGAGTATCCAAAAGGGTCCTCTAGCTGGATTTATGGTAGCTGGTTTTCATGGCAATACTAGGTCAGTAAGTTCCAGATGATACTGGTACAGTGTTCATTAAAGAAATTTAAACTAGTCTTCTCTGTCATTGAGCCTGACCTTTGAAATCCCTTCTCTCTTAAAAACTACCCTCTACTACTCCAACAAGTTGCCCCATCAGTGCTGAGAAGAGAAGGAAAGGCAGAAAATGAGGCCCCTGTTTGTATTTTCTGAGGCAACATTTACTTTTGAGGACCTGTTCATGGTTATTAAAAAGAAGGGGTAATCTGATCTAATCATTTGACCTTTATTACCCAGACACCCTCTGAAAATAGGGTGGGTTGAGCAAGAATCCTTGGTTTTGTGACGATACTGTTCTCTCACCTTTACACACATCCCATTCCCGTTACCTCTCTGTTATCTGAAAGTGTTCTGTGGGAAATCGCTTTACTCACCAATTATAACTATTCTGTGTTGTTTATTGGCCATTGAGGGGAGTGCTGTGCTGGAGCTGACAGCAGCAGAGGAATTTTGCCAGCTAATCCATATCAAGTAACACGTATTATAAATATCTTGAGATTGGCTATAGAGAAAGTATTTTATGCTATAAAAATCAGCTTACAGAAATGTTACAGATGGGGTTTTCTTATTTTTTTTTTTTCCTTATAGTTCTAGTCATTGAATATTGAACAGTGCAGGGAACCAAAGGCCACTGGAAATAAAGAACTCATGAGGGCATCTTGGTTTCCACCAATTTCCATGTCCATCTTGGCTTATTTATACTCAGTGTGTGATGAGAGGGCTGACGTTATTGTGGCGAACAAGGGTGCTACTGAAACTGTCCCAGTGTCCCCAAAATGCTGGATTTTATCATTAGTGTTTTTCACTCATTGTCCCAACCGATGGACTGTTTTGAACCCTTGAGCAAGGAGAAGGGGCCATAGCACCTGAGCATGCTTGATGGGCCCTTTGTGATCATAAGCTAAGGCACAGGTCTAGCCTTCAAGACAAAAACGTAAGACGATCTGGGGAGCACAGTTGCTTTTTAGGTCTTTCTGCAATGAAATTTTATAATAACATTTAGGACCCTCTTCTCTGGCTTTGCTTAATCTTCTGTGAAATGGGAACCAGAGTGTTCACTCTCAACTGTTTCTTTATGAAGAGGGATGCTTGACACATTTAAGGGCCGTAGCTTTCTTACTTTAAAATTAAATAGAAATGAGCTGGGTTACTGCCAATTAAAAGGGATGAATGGTATGTTGTCTGTAAATGACTCTCTTTGGGAAATCCAAGAGGACCCAACACTGTAAACACAGAAGTACTTTGAGAGCTACAGACGGCATCCTTGCTGCAGGGACCTAGACAGACGTGCAGCTCAGTAAGGAGAACCTTATCCCTAACATCATGATGGAGGGCTCTGACAAAATGTGGTCCACTGGAGAAGGGACTGGCAAACCATTTCAGTATTCTTGCCTTGAGAACCCCATGAGCAGTATGAGAAGGCAAAAAGATATGACAGTGAAAGATGAACTCCCCAGGTTGCGAGGTGCCCAATATGCTACTGGAGAAGAGTAGAGAAATAGTTTCAGAAAGAGTGAAAAGTCGGTGCCAAAGCAAAAACAATGCCCAGTGGTGGATGTGACTGGTGATGCAAGTAAAGTCTGGTGCTGTAAAAAACAATATTTCATAGGAATCTGGAATGTTAGGTCCAAGAATCAAAGGAAATTGGAAGTGGTGGAACAGGAGGTGGCAAGAGTGAACATCGACATTTTAGGAATCAGTGAACTAAAATGGACCGAAATGGGCGAACTTAATTCAGATGACCATTATATGTACTACTGTGGGCAAGAATCCCTTAGTAGAAAAGGAGTAGCCTTCATAGTCAACAAAAGAGTCTGAAATGCAGTACTTAGATACAATCTCAAAACGACAGAATGATCTCTGTTCATTTCCAAGGCAAAACATTCACTATCACAGTAATCCAAGTCCATGCCCCAACCCCTAATGCCAAAGAAAAGGAAGTTGAATGGCTCTATGATGACCTACAAAACCTAGAGCTAACACAAAAAGGATGTCCTTTTTATCACAGGGGAATGGAATGCAAAAGTAGGAAGTCAAGAGATACCTGGAGTAACAGGCAAATTTGGCCTTGGAGTACAAAATAAAGCAGGGCAAAGACTACCAGAGTTTTGCCAAGGGAACACACTGGTGATAAAAATCACCCTCTTCCAACAACACAAGAGATGAATCTACACATAGACATCACCAGATGGTCAATACTGAAATCATATTGATTATATTCTTTGCATCCAAAGATGGAAAAGCTCTATACAGTCAGCAAAAACAAGGCAGGGAGTTGACCTGGCTCAGATCATGAACTCCTTATTGCCAAATTCTGACTTAAATTGAAGAGAGTAGGGAAAAACACTAGGGAAAACCATTAGGTCAGGTATGATCTGAATCAAATCCCTTATGATTATACAGTGGAAGTAACAAATAGATTCAAGGGACTAGATCTGATAAACAGAGAGCCTGATGAACTATGAATGGAAGTTCATTATTGCCCAGAAGGTGGTGATCAAAACCATCCCCAAGAAAAAGAAATGCAAAAAGGCAAATTGATTGTCTGATGAGGCCTTACAAAAAGCTGAGAAAAGAAGAGAAGTGAAAGGCAAAGGAGAAAAGGAAAGATATACCTATCTGAAGGCAGAGTTCCAAAAAATAGCAGGGAGAGATAAGAAAGCCTTCATAGGTGATCAATGCAAAGAAATAGAGAAAAACAATAGAATGGGAAGGACTAGAGATCTCTTCAAGAAAATTAGAGATACCAAGGGAACATTTCATGAAAAAATGGAAACAATAAAGGACAGAAATTATATGGACCTAACAGAAGCACAAGATATTGAGAGGTGACAAGAATGCACAGAAGAACCATACAAAAAAATCTTAAT
This sequence comes from Antilocapra americana, assembly GCA_007570785.1. NCBI lineage: Eukaryota > Metazoa > Chordata > Mammalia > Artiodactyla > Antilocapridae > Antilocapra > Antilocapra americana. Next base: position 12,000,141 of record ML664173.1, on the reverse strand, counting down.
GGCCCAGATAACCATGATGATGTGATCACTCACCTAGAGCCAGACATCTTTGAATGTGAAGTCAAGTGGGCCTTAGGAAGCATCACTATGAACAAAGCTAGTGGAGGTGATGGAATTCCAGCTGAGCTATTTTAACTCCTAAAAGATGATGCTGTGAAAGTACTGCACTCAATATGCCAGCAAATTTGGAAAACTCGGGAGTGGTCACAGGACCAGAAAAGTTCAGTTTTCATCCCAACCCCAAAGAAAGGCAATGCCAAAGAATGTTCAAACTACTGTACAATTGCACTCATTTCACATGCTAGCAAAGTCATGCTCAAAATTCTCCAGACTAGGCTGTTGAAACAGTACGTGAACCAAGAACGTCCATATGTTCAAGCTGGATTTAGAAAAGGCAGAGGAACCAGAGATCAAACTGCCAACATCCTTTGGTTCATAGAAAAAGGAAGAGAATGCCAGAAAAACATCTACTCCTGCTTCATTGACTATGCTAAAGTCTGTGTGTGGATCACAACAAATTGTGGAGAATTCTTACAGAGATGGGAATACCAGATCACCTTACCTGCCTCCTGAGAAATCTGTATGCAGATCAAGAAGCAACAATTAGAACCAGCTCTGGAACAACTGACTGGTTCCAGAGGGGAAAGGAGTACGCCAAGGCTGCATATTGTCATCTTGCTTATTTAACTTATATACAGAGTACACCATGTGAAATGCCAGGCTGAATGAAGCACAATCTGGAATGAAGATTGCCAGGTAAAATATCAATAACCTCAGATATGCAGATGATACTACTCTTATGTCAGAATGTGAAGAGGAACTACAGAGCCTCTTGATTAAAGTGGAAGAGGAGAGTGAAAAAGTTGGCTTAAAACCCAACATTCAGAAAACAAAGATTATGTCATCTGGTCCCATCACTTCATGGAAAATAGATGTGGTAACAATGGAAACAGTGACAGATTTAATTTGGGGGGGCTTCAAAAGTCACCTCAGATGGTGACTGTAGCCATGAAATGAAAAGACATTTGCTCCTTGGAAGAAAAGCTATGACCAATCTAGACAGCATATTAAAAAGCAGAGACATTACTTTGCCTACTAAGGTCTATCTAGTCAAAGCTATGATTTTTCCAGTAGTCATGTATGGATGTGAGAGTTTGACCATAGAGAAAGCTTAGTGCAAAGAATTGATGCCTTTGAACTGTGGGGTTGGAGAAGATTCTTAGTCCCTTGGACTGCAAGAAGATCAAACCAGTCAATCCTAAAGGTTATCAGTCCCGAATATTCATTGAAAGGACTGATGCTGAAGCTGTAGCTCAAATACTTTGGCCATCTGATGCAAAGAACTGACTCATTTGAAAAGACCCTGATGTTGGGAGAGATTGAAGGCAGGAGGAGAAGGGGAAGACAGAGGATGAGATGGTTGGTTGGATGGCATCACCAACTTGATGGATATGAGTCTGAGCAAGCTCCAGGAGTTGGTGATGGACAGGAAAGCCATGGCTTGCTGCAGTCCACCAGGATTGCAAAGAGTTGAACACGACTGAGCGACTGAACTGAACTGAATGTCAAGAATACCCCTCATGAAGCCTTGACACTTTTAGTCCTTTTATTTCAGCAGTAGAGGCTATAGATTGCTCAGGAAGCTGCTAAGAGTATTTCATACACATACACACATATGCACAAATATCCAACTGGTTGAAACCAAGATGCCCTCATGAATTCTTTATCTCCAGTGGCCTTTGATTCCCTGCATTGTCAAATCTACGTGTCTTCATCTTCCTTTTCTTTGTTGTTTCTTTTTGTTTTCTTCCCATTCAATTACTGCTCAGTCATCCTTCCTCTGTGAAGCAGTATAAATTAAAAACTATAAAATGGAAAGGCTTATGAACTTACAGAAGCAGGGAATAAAATTGAAGGTGGACGGTGTCATCATAGGCAGCCATGGCAGCTCCCTATGGTTCCTTCCCATGGCAGCTGTGCTTTATATGGGGCCAACAAATCCTTTGATTGGCACAGTGTTCTACTCTTGTGATGCTTCACATTGAGGTTCCAATCACACTATGCAGACGCCTTATGCTGTGTGATTAAAGATGATGAATATTGTTAAACTAACCGCTCCTGGTGCCCACGAGTGGGCTACCAGCCTTAACCTTTTAGAATAAATGGATATTGGGAATCAGACCAGATGTCTCATCACCAAGCCCACCTTTCCATTATGGCCAAGACCAGCTAGTGCTGGTTACTTACCCATTTTAAATAGGAATGCTTGAGGCATAGGTTTGGTTAAGTCCTCCTTGTTAATAGCAGAAATTCGTTCTGATAAAAGTGCCCTGTGCTTCCAACAGCACTTCTGTCTCAAGGACTTGCAAGTAATAAAAGGCAATCTGTCAACTTTTGATTTTCTAGACCATGAAGAAGAGTCGACTGAGTCAGTTTACATTTACAGCAGAGGTAGATTTTAGCAATAACAGGCATGAAATGACTGTCTGGGACAGTTCTTAAAAAGAAAATCCCAGATTCAAGCAGAATGATGAGAAATTTGTGACAGCCATCAGTTATCACCTGAAAAAAATGAAGAACAAAGACATAATATGATGCTTCGCAGTGAACTAAAAGCAGAGATGGGAGTTAAAACCAAAGTACCTACTAACATCATGGACAACTTGCTTAGTCTTTTCATGCATACCTCTGTTGCCTTGTCACTTTCCCTACTACACAAAGAAAAGTCACTATCTTTTCTCAAAAGAGTATGCGACTATTTTAGTGAGCATTGATTACATAATAAATGCACCATCCCTATGCAGGGGTTCCCTGCAGCCTTAGTGTAATTTGAAGTTATTGTTAATAATTGAAAAACTTTCTAAATATGTAATTCCAAAGGCTTATGTTATCCTACCATATCTGAAATTTTAGGTTTATTCCGAAGAATGTTTTATATAGGATTATTGTCTTTAGGAAGATCTATTATATTTATTAACATATGCATTTCATACAGAAGTTTATCCATATACTTAGACAAAGCTAGATTGTCCTGTTTATTTTTAACTGTTGAATTGAAATAGGATTTGAAAATTTTTGGTGTTAAAACAGCCACATTCTTACATTAAAAAAGTTATCTTTCTCTGGCTGTAGGTTAGAAATACCTTAAGTTACTCTTGCTAATCTAGCAGCAACACACACACATACCTACCCACCCACAAGTTTATTCATGTCCATAGAGGTCAGTTGCGTTAGCACACCTAGGTTTGAGACCTCATCCTGCTACTTATTCCCTGTGGACCTGGTGAAAAACAAACAAACAAACCAAAAAAAAAAAAAACACTTAACTGATATGTGACTTAATTCACTTTTCTGAAATCCTTGGTTCCAGTTTGATCAACGCAAAAAATTATTTTATTTTTGAAGTTCTGGGTGTCTTCCATGAGAAGATCATTCCTTTTTTTTTTTCTGATTCCTTTATACTTTTAATTGCTTTATCATGTTTTTACAAAGACTAAATATCTGAACCATGCTAAGTACATTGTGTGGCACATGGTAAGTGCTAGGTAATTGCCTTACTTTGTTCCTGTTATATCCTTTGATTGGCATAAGATTGAATTATTTCAATGGGTGTGTAATTGGAAGCATTGTTAAAGTTTTTCTTTTCCTTTTTTCCAGAACATTTCTATCCATTTCTCCAACTTTCCTTTCTTTCTTTCCTTCTGTCTTTTTCTTCTCTCTCTTTCTGTCTCTCAGTTTGGAAGACACTGTGAGAATATGGAAAACAGATACACATATAAGATATAGTCTATTCAGGAAAGGATGTACATAAGAAGTTTGAAATAAGGAAAGGAGCTTATATTGCTATTCAGAAGGTATTTTACAGTCTAGTCTCAACTCAAACTCATTCAACACAGTTCAGTTCAGTTCAGTCGCTCAGTCATGTCCGACTCTTTGCGACCCCATGAACCGCAGCACGCCAGGCCTCCCTGCCCATCATCAACTCCCAGAGTCCACCCAAACCCATGTCCATTGAGTCGGTGATGCCATCCAGCCATCTCATCCTCTGTCGTCCCCTTCTTCTCCTGCCCTCAATCTTTCCCAGCATCAGGGTCTTTTCAAATGAGACAGCTCTTCACATGAGGTGGCCAAAGTATTGGAGTTTCAGCTTCAACATCAGTCCTTCCTGAATACTTTTCCTGGGTTCTGGCAACTCAAGAGTCTGTCCCCAAATCTGGTGAGATTGAATGAGTCTAATAGGTAAATTAGAGGAGGAAGTGTGGTCAATTAAGTACCACCACCACCACTACCCCCGAAATGTTTGGTTCCAAGTAGAAAATTTACTTATATGAGTTGTTTTCGGTAACTTCTGTGGATAAGTTATTAGTTAGGAAAACTACATGGCTTTAAGTCACGGAAGAATTTTAATCCTTTATTTTTTGACTCTCTTATTCTTTCTTTCATTCAATAATTTTTGAGCCCTTATTTTATGCCAAATACTTTATCAAAAATTAGAGAAATAAAAAGTGAGCAAGACAAGATGTCTGCCTTCAAGGGACTCATATTTCACTAGGATGAGATAGACAGGAAAGAACTTAATAATTTATTACAGTCCATGTTGTTGTTAGTTAAATAAAGAGGGAAACAGGCTGGAAAGTAAATGAAATACTGATGGGGACTTCCTCAAATAGGAGAATCTGCAGAAAGCCCATTTTGAGCTGCAACTTAAAGAATGAAATGAGTCAGTTATTTGAAATTCTATAGGAAGGACATTTCAATCTATGGGTTGAGCAACAGCAGAGGACCTGAATGTAGGGGTGGTCTTGAGGTGTTCGGGTTGGGGGTGGGAGGGATGGGAGATGGGGGTTGGGTGGAGGTACAGTGTGGTCCTAAAACTGAGCAGCCTGAAAATGACCCAGAGGATTAGTCATGCCTCAGATTCCCAAGCCCTGCCTCCAGGCAGTAGGTCTGGGTGGGGTCTGAAAAACTTGCATTTCTCACAAGCCGCCAGGGGATGCAGGGGCAGCTGACTCAGCACCCACGCTCTACGCTCTGAGCACTATGATGTGGTGAGAAATCAGAAGGAAGAGAGCTTGGTGTGGGGAGTGAACAGTAGGAAATGAGGCTGGAGGAGGAGGCAGGGGCCCTGGGATCCCACCCTGGAAAGAAAGTAGGACTTAGACTGGAATGAATGGGAAGTCTTTGCAGATCTTTCTGATCCTTGCTGAAACCCTGAAACCTTCCTGGCTCTAAAGAGGATTACCATACAGTCAGTCTTCGAGGATTATCTGATTCTGAATAGCACTCGCCCCTAATGCATCAGCTGGTTAAGAATCCTCCTGCAATGCAGGAGACCTCGGTTTGATTCCTGGGTTGGGAAGATCCCCTGGAGAAGGGAAAGGCTACCCGCTCCAGTATTCTGGCCTGGAGAATTCCACAGACTATAGTCCAAGGGGTTGCAAAGAGTTGGACACGACTGAGCAACTTTCACTTTCACTTCATGCGTGGGGAGCACGTTCCTGTGCAATTTGGAATTGGCCTGTAATTCCCTTTGTATGGAATTCCTGACCAACCTTTGACAAATGGGACTGTCTTCTCCATTTGCAGAGCTGCATTCCCCCACACTCCAGTTTTGGAAGTATGAGACAGTGGTGAATCCGGGGATCAGATCAGTTCCACATTTACTGAAACATATTCTCTGCATCGGGCACCACACTTGGTGTGGCAAGGACATGACCAAAAGCACAGAGCACACTTTCTAACCTAGGTAGCATTACATCTTTTGGGGACACTAGTTTAAAAAAAAAAAAAAAAACTAGTAAAAACTATTGACTGTGTGGATCACAATAAATTGTGGAAAATTCTTAAAGAGATGGGCATACCAGACCATCTGACCTGTCTCTTAGCAATCCCACTGCTGGGCATATACACCGAAGAAACCAGAATTGAAAGAGCCACGTGTACCCCAATGTTCATCGCTGCTTTGTTTACAATAGCCGGGACATGGAAGCAGCCTAGATGCCTATCAACTGACAAATGGATAAGAAAGCTGTGGTACATATACACAATGGAATATTACTCAGCATTAAAAAAAAATTCATTTGAATCAGTTCTACTCAGGTGGACGGAACTGGAGCCCATTATCCAGAGTGAAGTAAGCCAGAAGGAAAAACAACAATACAGTATACTAATGCATATATATGGGATTTAGAAAGACGGTAATGAGAACCCAGCATGCGAGACAGCCAAAGGAACGCAGATGTATAGAACAGACTCGTGGACTCTGGATGAGGGCAAGGGTGGGATGATATGGGAGAATGGCATTGAAACATGTTAATTATTATATGTGTAATCAATCGCCAGCTCAGGATTGATGCTCGGGGCTGGTGCATCGAGATTTCCCAGGGGGAGAGAGGAGGAAGGGAGGAGGGAGGGGGGTTCTGGAGGGGGAGCATATGTAAACCCATGGCGATATCATGTCATTGTATGGCAAAACTAATAAAAAAAAAAAAAAAGAGTCCTATATGCAGATTAGGAAGCAACAGTTAGAACTGGACATGGAAAAACAGACTGGCTCCAAATAGGAAAAGAAGTACATCAAGGCTGTATATTGTCACCCTTCTTATTTAACTTATAGGCAGAGTACATCATGAGAAACACTGGGCTGGATGAAGCACAAGCTGGAATCAAGATTGCCAGGAGAAATATCAATAACCTCAGATATGCATATGACACCACCTTTATGGCAGAAAGTGAAGAGGAACTAAAAAGCCCCTTGATGAAAGTGAAAGAGGAGAGTGAAAAAGTTAGCTTAAAGCTCAACATTCAGAAAACTAGGATCATGGCATCTGGTCCCATCACTTCATGGGAAATAGATGGGGAAACAGTGGCTGACTTTATTTTGGGGGGCTCCAAAAATCACTGCAGATAGTGACTGCAGCCATGAAATTAAAAAACACTTACTCCTTGGAAGGAAAGTTATGACCAACCTAGATAGTATATTAAAAAGCAGAGACATTACTTTGCCAACAAAGGTCTGTCTAGTCAAGGCTATGGTTTTTCCAGTAGTCATGTATGGATGTGAGAGTTGGATTCTAAAGAAAGCTGAGTGCTGAATAACTGATGCTTTTGAACTGTGGTGTTGGAGAAGACTCTTGAGAGTCCGTTGGCTGCAAGAAAATCCAACCTGTCAATCCTCAAGGAGATCAATCCTGGGTATTCACTGGAAGGACTGACGTTGAAGCTGAGCTGAAACTCCAATACTTTGGCCACCTCATGCAAAGAGTTGACTCATTGGAAAAGACCCTGATGCTGGGAAGGATTGGGGGCAGGAGGAGAAGGGGACAACATAGGATGAGATGGCTGCATGGCATCACCGACTCGATGGCCCTGGGTTTGGGTGGATTCCAGGAGTTGGTGATGGACAGGGAGGCCTGGCGTGCTGTGGTTCATGGGGTTGCAAAGAGTTGGACACGACTGAGCGACTGAACTGAACTGAGTAAAAAACGTGAAAGAGTTAGAGGATTCTGTAAGCAAGTACAGTGCCATGTGCAATAAAATGTTAAATATTATCATATATAAATATTAGTGATGTACACGATACGTGCTGTGGCCACTAAGAAATGGGAGAATTTTTGTCTAAAGTTACTGGGGAATATTCAGTATACCAGAGTCATTTTAGCTAGTCCTTGAAAAATGGCTAAAATTTGGCCAAAGGGAAAGAGAGAGGCATGGGTAAACTTTTGTCTTCAGATTCAATGAACCTGCAAAGAATTATTGTTTTCCTAAAATTTTTGTGGGTCTGCTGTCTTTCAAGGGAAAGCCTTCCATGTGTTTCTGATTCTTGAGCACAATTGAATTACTAGCCCATTGTCTGGTGAGAGCTGTTTGGTCAGGGAGCCCTGTGGACTTCTCAGAAGCTTTTGTCCTTTGAAAGAAGCCTTCCTGATTTGCTATTGTTAATGAGCCTAGTCCTACACAATGCTCAAGTTGAAGACCCACTGAGAACATGACCACAAACCTCCTTTCATCTCTGCTTGGGGGAACCACATGACATTTAGAAGCTGCCGAAACCCAGCAGCCATGCTGCTCCCCCGGTGCTAGTAATTGTCTTGAACTTTCTTATGTCATATCTTAATAGCTTTGTGTTAGGAATGATGGTCTGTACTGTGTCCATTATTCACGGATAAATATAAAAAGTCTTGCCACCCAGAAGACAAACCCTCTGTAATCATGCCTCTCTTTTGAACATGCATCCTTGGACCTGATAATGCTTTACATTTCAGTATTCTGTGCCTAGAAATTGTGAATATGCACTTATGCAGTGAATATATTTTTACTGGGTCAAGTGAATTTTTGCATCAGATCCTGACTAATACATTTGATGAGTCAATGGGCTCACCTCCCTTGTTGTGATGTTCTGGAAAACTCTTGGATATCCTGAATAGTAAGGTTATTTCCTGTTGAAAGAAAGTGAAAGTGTTTGTTGCTCAGTTGTGTCTGACTCTTGGTGACCCCACGCACTGTAGCCCGCCAGGCCCCTCTGTCCATGGGATTCTCCAGGCAGAATACTGGAATGGGTTGCCATGCCCTTCTCCAGGGGAATCTTACTGACCCAGAGATCGAACCCTGGTCTCCTGCGTGGCAGGCTGATTCTTTACTATCTGATCCACCTTCCTCTTAGCTTAGATAATTCCAAAGGTGTAGGTTCATCTTTAATCCCAAGGTAAGGGCAGAAGGTAGAATTGAAAGAGAGAGAATGATTAAGGAAAGGCTCTGGGATGACCTGAGAGAAACAGCAATCTGTAAGGCAGAGATTACTAAATCTTTTCTGTTGCTCACTCGTATCTGCAAAAAGTTTTGCGACTGTCCTCATGATAAGTATACTTAAAGAAGATGAACATAATTTTTAATATTTTATTCCAATATCTCAGATACACCCTATGATGATACACACACTCTGTATACTTTCTTCTATTAACCTATAGCAGCAGTGTGATGCAGTGCGCTGGTTCTCAAACTTTAGTCTCCATCATAAAATCCTAGCAAGCAAGGCAATTGTTAGCTGCTCGGTTGTGTCCAACTCTTTGCAACCCCATGGGCTATAGCCCACCAAGCTCTTCTGTCCATAGAATTCTCCAGGCAATAATACTGGAGTGGGTGGCCATTCCCTTCTCTTAAAGAACTTTGCACCCCCAAATCCTAGAAGCCTGTGCAGACACAGTTTTCTGCCACTCCCTCCATGCTAAGTTTTTAATTCAGTAGGTCAGGGCTGGGGTCCAGTAATTTTCATTCCTCCAAACAGTCCATGGGGTTGCAAAGAGTCAGACACAACTGAGTAACTAAGCACAGCACAACAACTTCCTAGGTGAAGCTGATCTGAAACTATGCTTTAAGAACCTATGAGGTCATTAATCTCAGAGTTAATTTACCTAAATTGAACATCAGGATCCTTTAATTATCAAATGGTGTGACCTTGGGTAAACTCTTTTACTTCTACGAGCTTAGCTTTTAAAATCAGTGGTATGGAGGTAATCATAATTACTTACATTTTAGGGTCACTGGCAAGGTTTATGAGATGATGTAGACAAAGTGTTTATCATCCAGTGCTTCTCACCCCCAAAACATCGATGTATGTTGGCTGCTATATCTTCCTCCTCCTCCTCTTCATTCTCATCAAACATCTTCCTAGTGTCACGGGGTAGACTGTAAAGAACTTTTGTGCCTTAATTCACAAGAATCATGGGCGCACATCTTTCTGCTTTAGCATTCTCCATTTAGAAAGACCATGCTCCAAATGAGGTATCTTTCTAGTTGAATGGTAGAGACGAAGCTCTTTTGCAAAGTCTGCCAGAAAGAGAACAGTGTGTTCAGCCCTCTCCCTTCTGTGTGTCACTGTTGATACTTTGTGGCTAAGTGTGTGTTTCTGTTGTCTTTTGTAAATATACAGTGACTTTTTTCTTGCATGATATAGAATTGATATTTTTGGCGGTGGTGTCTTTGAATGTTTGGGGCTTGGGAAGAGCAAATTCAGGTGATGGCTTTGAATCTGATTAGTTTGAACACCTCTCTCTCCTTTTTTCTTCTTTCCTGCTCTTCTTCTGAATTACTAGGACCAAGTACCACCTGCCAGGAGGATTCATGTGCCAACCAAGGGGTCTGTATGCAGCAGTGGGAAGGCTTCACCTGTGACTGTTCCATGACCTCCTATTCTGGAAACCAGTGCAATGATCGTGAGTACAGCCTTTTCATATCGGGATATTTTCAAAGAGTTCAGAGGTCTGGAAAAATCTTAAGGGACATTAGGTAAAAGAATGACTCTTCTGAAAAATTCATAAGCAGTTTGCTCATCCAGAAACTTGGAAAATAAAAAGCTAATTTTCTTGGGGAAGAGCAAAGAGACATTTCTTGTTCAACCATACCAGATGTTTGTCCATACGTCTCCCTATTTTTCTTTAGATTACCTTTGACAGAACAATTAAGACAATATTTTTGTTCTAAGGAGTTCAGTTTTCCATTAATTAAATCATCTGGGTAACAGTTTTGAGACTCTCTCACTAATGTAATGTACCGGATATTTAAGGAATACAGCTATTTTCTAAGAAAGTCTGAGTTTAGGGAATTTCTTAGCCCTTCCAAATGATGAAGACATTAAGAGTTTATTATTTTTTTCCAGCTATAAATGTTTAACACATTCCGAAGGGTCTTTCAAATGTAGGCAGAGATTCCTTCTGGATAAATGTATTGATACCTATTTAGTTTATATGTACATAGTCATTCTGTTTATATATACGTTTCTATTTTGTCAGTGTGTTTATATGTAGGTATCTGTGTATTTGCTTCATATTGGAAGACAGCCAGTTATTATTTTTGTCCACAAGTAAAGCTTCAGGTGCATCAGCTGTTTTCATTCTAGGAGATAACTGATTTCATAAAGGCAATTCTAACACTGGTGGTGGAAATATTCATACTTAAGCTCTGTGGGAATCTATAACAGGTATCTCTCCTTCCTTCTGACATGGCCACTGATGAGCAAACACTGGAAACTTCTGCATCCCTATTGCAAACAAATTTGTTGAAAAGCCCTGACTTAGTATGTCCTGCTGACCTTCTGATTTCTAAAGGCAGCCTTCATGGTAGGAGTTTATTTTTATAATCTGAACTCATAGGTACCATTAATTGGTTTTATAAAAAAAATGCATAATGTGATATGAACAAATACTAAAGTTATATTACAGTTTGTGCAGGGGGAGCAGGTACCAATTACAGTGTTATCTCTACTGTGTCTATTTGATTTTCCTTGATTCCTCACGTCTCAACTTTTATCCAGTCTGTAGTAATCTCTCATCCTGGTTTCCATTGTTTTTTTTTTTTTTTTTTTTTTTTTAGTAGCCGTTTTTCTTTGTGTATTTTGTCAGTCACTAAAGATACACTAAGGAGAAATAAGTGGGGAATCTGAATATGTAGAGAGAAAATTCTTTGACACTCATTGATCTAGATGTAAGCGTTTGTCTCTATAATGCAAAGAACACATTCTTTGCAGAAAGTTTTGGCATTCGATGGCTTGCTCCCATTATTTGGTATTATTGAAAGTTCTTTTGTGTTTTTGATTTGGAAATACTGTTCCACTCCGAAACATAGCAATGGACCCATCCGGGGTCCCTGAGGGATTGTGTTGTCTGCTCTTTCTCTTTCCTCCAATTTGTCTGCATTTTTCCTTCAATTTTCCTGAAGTGGTAGCACAATGCCTCTTCATCCTCCCAAGTTTATTCCATATCACACACACATACAGTCCACTTCCGGTAGAACGTGATCAGGAAGAGACTGCACTCAGGAAAGGCAGAAAGGTAAGTTCTCTAACGGCGGTGAATAGACACAGTCTTCAGAAGGTATGTATGTGTTTTTTTCTCGCTGACACGTTCCTTTCTGCCACCTGCGCCAGGCATGGCTTGCTGCCAAAAATCAACCACGATCCTTTCCAGTTTTCTATGGTTGATTCTGACTTTGTCGAGACAGATTGTACCTTGGTCTGGGATGAGGACTGTTGCATTATCTGACCTGAGCAATTTGTCAATGTGTCATGAAGTACCAGAAACAGTACTGGGAAAGGTCAGTGTTTCTTTTGTAGCAATAGATCCTCATCCTTGAAAAACATTTTTAAGACATCCAGGCTGAGGATAATGTATTTTGAATTTTATCCTGTAAACAGTGCAGTGGAATTTTCTATTATAAAAGACTACTGAGCCCAAAGCCTTGAAAGAATCTTCTTGTCTGTTCTCCTCTTGGAGAGTGGAGCAGACAGCATCTCAGTAGCTTGGAGAAAAGTGGTCCAAGGAACCAGGAGGGGAAGTCAGGCATTGTACAAGTTTGCAACAAGGGGAGCGGGTAGTCTTTACATCAAAGATCAGGTATCAAGTTAAGGGATTTAGCATTCTCTGTATGGGAACATGCAAGCCTCTGGACTTACTGAATTCATTCCTTTCATGTGCAGCTCAGCTATCTGGGACCAATCCTGTTTCCTTGTTCATCTTGCTTCTTGCATTCTCCTGGTTCCTCAGCAATCACCTTTGGCGGGGGTGGGGGGGTGGGGGGGTGGTAGCATCCCTTGGATCTCAGCTTTGGGAGCCCTCATTCACATTTGGAGGCCAGAAATCACTGATCGCTTGACATTCCTTGTTTATTAATATGGCAGGGAGATATTTTCATTTCACAGGGGAGATGTTTGAATGTTTCCATGAGTGGTTTCTCAGGATAGCAGATAGAAATGAAAACTCTCAATTAATTATTGCAAATCCAAGAATCAAACCTTGTTCAATAGGGAAATGGTTAGGCTAAGATATTTCCCAAAATAAGATGCTCAGTTCATCATACGTAGAAAAGTTGATTATATCTGGGCATGACTTTCAAGTTTCTAAAGGAATATCTGCATTTTAGAGTCTCACTCACTTCTAGCATTGGTTCTATCACTTGTAACTTCTGTTATTTCTTTCCTGTTTGCGAAATTTGACATTTGTTTGATAGTTTCAAGGTGCTATCACATAGACATGGCCTCCATGAGTAGAATTTACATTTAAAGACTGTGTCTCATTTAGTGTGAATAGACCAAGCCTGGATGGTTTTAACTTTATTCTGTCATTCTTTGTGAAAGCAATGTGGATTGATGGAGGCTGTGGGGTACATTTCTGGTTCATCCTTATAAAGATAGCTGTAAAACTGATATAAGTGGTTGTCAAAGAATTGTGTGTGTTCTCTTGAGGCTGGTCAGTTCAGTTCAGTTCAGTCACTCCATCATGTCTGACTCTTTGTGACCCCATGGACTGCAGTACGCCAGGCTTCCCTGTCCATCACCAGCTCCACAGAGTAGAAAACAGAAATCGTCTGTTTGGAGATGCAAGTGTCATTGATTTATTAATTGTCTTATCTAGTTTTAAGGCATCCACTATTTCACATAATGGTAAAATTATAGTTTTGTTAGGTGATGTTTCAGGCTGTTTTGAAGCTACAGTAGGCACACTCATCCCAGAAGCAATTTTGAATCCCTGTAGGACCCAGTAAGATCTTTGGAAGGACGCACAAGTAACATGCTCCAAAGAAAGTCTTCAGTTCTGAAAAATTCAAAGCAGAGGGGACTGAATACCCCGAGAATGAGTACCACCTGCATCCGACTTGATGACATGTTGTAGGGGCTACGTTTTAAGAACAACAGAAGATAGGGAACCTTTACACGTCCTGGTAAGGAGATTCCTTTTGGATATTGGGTTCTTAATGGTATTTTAAATAAGGATCGAGAGTCAGGGCAGTTCTAGTATCTTGAAGCCCTTGCACCATCAAGAGAATCCAGAACCCCTTTCCTGTGTTGGCTGGCAATGCCACTTCCTCTGCATCCTGTTGTGGGGTTCCTCTCTCCTTCATGACACCACACAGTGTCCCTCAAAAGCCAGCCCACTCGGGCATTCCCACACGTGTGCAAACAAGTGATCATGGGGGAGGGCTTTTTGAAAACACTTTGTGTACCTCACATCTATCCTCACCACCATCGTTACTTTTAGGCCTGTTCATGACAGCTCTTTTGAGTGTCTGCGATTTTGGAATCTCGCTGTTGCTTCTGTGCCCTGGAGAAGTGAATATGGGGCCGTCTGTGTCCTGTGAGTCCCCATGTCAAGTTCTTGGATTTAGAAATTGAGTGTTGATAATGGTTTTGTGGGGTTGAAGAGAAAGGAATGAATGTGGGTTCTCAGCCCACCTTCAGCCAGCTATGTGTATGACGTTGCTCGAGGTACACTGAGGACTACTTGGAGAAATGGCTGGTTCACACTGGCATGTGATAATAGATGTTCTTTGCTTGCAACAAATCAATAGCCAGCAGCTGTGGATCGTGCAGACGGTGGTGTGTAAAGCACCTTTTCAGACAGTTTTCTGCTGGAGTGGCTATTGAACAGCACTGCTGGCTATCGACTGGCCTTTTTCTTTTTATTTATTGTGTGGGTTTATTTATTTTTTAATGTAGGTGGGTGTATTGATTAAATCTGTTAAAAACACATTTCCCATTCAGGCTTCCAAAAAATAAATAATATACGTATAATTTAGTGCACAAACAAGGGGACAGATGTGCACTGTCTAAGAACTAACTAAGGGGATGTTAGTTCTGTCTTTCGCGTTCATATCGGTATCCCAGCATTGTGTTACAGACCTATGTTGTTGTATGTATAGCAGTAATTTCCACGGATATCATGGTGCAATATGTCCATGATTTTGGTGATATGTTTGCTCCTTGCCTCTGTTTTCAGGCTTTGCCTGTCCAGCAAATAAGCCATATATGAGAAGTTCACTATCAAGACCTCTATCTTCTGCTTAGAACACACCTTATCATTTATTCATTTATTCACTCACCAGACATTTCTAATATGCAGACAGGGTCATGAATAACATCCATCCTGTTCTTAAAGACATTACAGTCTAGTGGGGGAAGATATGTATGAAAGTGCTTTAATAGAAATAGGAACGGTAAATAGAAGTCATAAAGTGGAAGGAGGTCAACCCTCCCTGGGGCTGAGACCCCATCTAGAACAGCTACAACCTTTAGAAAAGTTTTCGTTGACAAATGAGTCTTGAAAAATATGCAAGTGCTTCCTAAGCAAAAATGGTATGAACTAGGGTTGGACAGGTAAGGCAGCATTCCACCAGGCAGAGAGAAATGAAGTACAGTCACTCAATGTTCTGGCTAGTTCCTCCTATGTTTTTTCCTCCCCCCAACCATTTGCAAATCACATGGGCATCCTCTTGCGCAGGTATTCTACCTGTGAGAAAACGCATGTGCCCCCACCTGTCCCCATCAGAGCTCGGGGGAATGTCAAAGCCCCGACCTTTGTTTGGGAGAAGGCTGGAGCTGTGTGGGAAGGACACCCTCCTTGAGCCAGAGGAGGTTCTGAAAGCCTCCTGGGTCAGGGATAGGGCCTGGCTGGCCCTTCTTCAGTGGACTCCAAGGGACCTAGAAGGAAGCCTCCCTTCCCTTTGGTGGTTCAGCCTTCACAGTGCGGCGCTGAAGGGTGGGTGTCTGGGTGGGGTGAGCTCTCTGAGACAGGGCTGGCTCCTTCGCTGTGTCACCCTGGGGGATGGCACAGAGCCCGGAGCAGCCAGCGTGTGCTGAGTGAATAAGCGAGTGACTGATTCTCCTTGGGGTCTTCGGTTGGCTGTCTCTCCTGCTGCAGATCTTAGGGCTCCCATTCTGAGATGGTCATTTTCTCCTGGAGAATCTCTCCTTCAATTCCTGTCTATTCTGGCACCAGGTCAGAAGCCAGTATTCCCGTATTGTGTGGATTCAGCTCCCTCTCTTACTTCTATAGAAAATGCTGTTGTTATTGCCAGATTTCTCTCCTGTCTTTATTCTAAGCACTCATGTGGCTAAACTTAAACTCAGCTTCAAGTTGGTGCTCTCACTGCACAACATGTATTTTCAAAGTGTAAAAATTACATTACATTACATCTCTTAATTTCCTTTAGAAGAATGTGCGTGATGGTACCCAGGTCATTGGAAAAGAAGCCCCTTGTGTGCTGAATCTCTTGCTGAGTCCTCATAGGGTCCAAATTGTATTTCACTGAACCACTGGTATACCTTTATCTTGGAAATTTAATTATAATAAACCATATTTTTAAAACATTGATTTGTAATGTGCATAACTTATTACATTATAAAAAAACTTCGTAACACAGTCATTCGGTTGATCAGCTTTACAATCAAATTGCTTTAAATGACAATTCTAACTCTAACACAATGAAACTGAATTAGTCACTTAGCTTCTTTTGTTACAGCACAAAGGAGTGTGATCAGTACTTAGTAAACGGAAATCATAATAGTTTTTAATATATCCAATATATCCAATAGTATTTGCTATTTGTCAATTCTTGGTTTCATTCCTGACGTTCTACTATGACCTTTAAAGATGTTATCCCTTTGGTTATCCCAAGTGTGTCAGTCGCTCAGTCGTGTTTGGCTCTTTGCGACCCCATGGACTGCAGTCCACCAGGTTCCTCTGTCCATGGGGTTTCCCAGGCAAGAGTACTGGACTGGGTAGCCGTAACCTTCTCCAGGGAATCTTTCCAACCCAGGGTTCAAACCTGGATCTCCCACACTGCAGGCAGATTCCTTGCTGTCTCATCCACCAGGGAAGCCCTAGTCACCCCAGATTCCCAAAGAAATACTATTCTTCTCTTGCCCTGATTTCTGCAGTGGGAAAACTGGGGCCACACAGGAACTAGCTGGGTCAGTACTTGAACCTAGGTTTGTTTGACATGAAAACTCACATTATCATTGGATTTGCTGCTACTTAGTTGCAGTTAGAAATAATCACAAAATATCAGCACTAGTTGCTAGACTAGAGGACTTAAAATTTCAGCTGGGCAAGTCTTCTCAGACAACTGAATTATATAAGAATATGGACTTGGAAAGGGCTTCCCCAGTGGCTCAGACAGTAAAGAATCTACCTGCAATGTGGGAGACCTGGGTTTGAGACCCCCACCTTGAGGAGGGCATGGCAACTCACTCCAGTATTCTTGCCTGGAGAATCCTCATGAACAAGAGGAGCCTGGTGGGTTACAGTCCACGGGGTTACAAAGAGTTGGACACGACTGAGCAACAGAGCACAGGATAGCACATAGACTTGAAAAAGGTAAGCTCTGTGCTCCTGGTTATTAATTTTATCATATTCTGAAATTAGGAGCACTTTAGTTGTTTCTAATACTCAGATGAGGCCATGTAGTTAGAACATCTTTAGGTATTAAAGATTTAGAATTAGAATATCTCCCATAGCCTCCGATATTTATGTTTTCATTTTCTGTGACCATCTTCTGATTTCCACTTTCTTTTTACTTTATTACAGTTTTAGTTTATGTCCTATAGCAGAGTAGATGAGAGAGCTGATGTGGAGTGGATGGCATCTATTGAAATCTTGACTGTTGTTTGATGGCTGTGTTTACCCTTGGTGCTAATTAATTAATTCCTTTGTGTCTCTAAAATGTAGATGTTTTTATGTTCTGTCTTACTAGAGTGTTGTAAAGGTAAGTTGAATTCATAATTGTGAAGTTCAGGACATGGCATGTAATAGCCCCTACAGAACCATTAGCTACTCTTCAGTCTAATTTTCAGAAAGTTAAAAGCATGACTCATACAAATGTAGTTTTCATAAAGTTAAAACATAACTCAGGTAAATATAGAATGAATGCGTACTCAAATTTATTTAACTCCTTAATGAGGGAAGCAACAGTATGGTTACAGTGTAAAAAACAAGATCACAAAAGATTATTTGAAGAACTGGATATTTATAGGCATTAAAAATAATATTAAAATACAAATTTAGGTTCAGTATAAAACTGGTGAATGTCTCACAGGGTAAAAGGCTCTTAACGTTTGATGTTATGTTTTCTTCTGAACAGCATTTCGCCATTCATTGGCTCAGATGATAACGAAACTGCCTGCAATGCAGGAGGCTCTAGATTGATCCTTGGGTTGGGAGGATCCCCTGGAGAAGGAAATGGCAACCCACTCCAGTATTCTTGCCTGGAAAATCCATGGACAGAGGAGCCTGGCAGGCTACAGTTTGTGGGGTCACAAGAATCAGACACAACTTACTGGCTAAACCACCACCACCATCGCCACGTTCCACTGAACAGTATATCTCTACTGAATAGAAATCTACAGGTTAATTATCATCGCATAGACTCTGAGCCTCAATTAATAGTAAATATCTATGTCAAATAAGGGTACATTTTCACATAGAACTAAATATTTCTTGTGTGGGTATGTTAAATAACGTCCCTGTGGTGGTGGTTTAGTCGCTAAGTCATGGCTGACTCTTAGGACCCCATGGCTATAGCCTGCCAGCCTCCTCTGTCCATGGCATTCTCCAGGTAAGAATACTAGGTGGGTTGCCATTTCCTCCTCCAGGGGACCTTCCTGACCCAGGGATCAAACCTGGGTCTCCTGCATTGCAGGCAGTCTCCTGCATTGCAGGCAGATTCTTTACCGGAAGTCCACCAGAAGTCCTATATGGCATTAAAAGGACACATGTGTCTCTCTTAGTCTTTTTTTCTAAGTTTTGGATAATTTTTCTTAATGATATTATGCTGTGTTAAATTATAAATCTTTTTTTTTACCTTGAATATTATTCTTTTATCACTACTTTTACTTTTAACCACTTACGGTGTGTGCCAGTCACATTGCTGAATTTACGTTATTTTTGTCATTTACACAGCATGAGAAAGTAGATCTTCTGATTCCTGTTTCACAGATGAAGAGACTGAGACAGGTTTGGCAAGTTTAGGCAGGCAGAGACTGAGTCCAGAGCAGGCAGGAAGGCTGGGAGAAGCAGCGTGGCACCACGGTCAGCAAGATCCAGAGGGAAGGCAGATACAAAAGAAGCATTCACAGGTGGGCAGCCCCAGAAGTGATGCTCACATTTATTAATATTTCTTCTTTGCATCTGTGTTTTATTCCTGGGTCCACAGACATTCAGTGTTGCTGAAAGAAGGCCGGGGGTGCAGTGAAACCCAAAGTCATCTTAGAGAGAGGAGGATGATACTGGTCCTCTTGGAGACAGTTTCGTTGATGCAGCTTGGGGCTAGCTTGTGGGACTCATGGGAATCACTCTTGCTTATTAATACCCCTGATATCAGGAAGCGACTATTTTGCACCTAAAATCTGCTGTACTGCTGATATTAATACACATACGGTGTCAAATAGATTCAACAAGAGCCAGAACTCCTTACAGCTTTTGTTTTGTACAACCATCCATAGAAACAAAGCTGGGTAACATTTGTTTCTACAAATTCCAGTTGACACTTGGACCTATGGTTCAGGGAGAAATGGTCTCCAAAATTCAGGAATCTGTTGCTAGTCAGGAATTGTTATGAGTTGTAACAATCTTTGGCCTCACTAATTTCATTTCAGCCATCTTCAGCATGCTGTATTTGTAGGCCATTTTTATTGCTTATGTTTAATTATGATCCATTTATTTCTGGTGTGCTGGGCTAGTTACTAATTGATGGTGATGGCAGTAATCCACTGAGAGGCTATTGGTCCAGAGAGAATAATTTTATATTATCTTGTTAGTCATATTCAGATACAATTTTAATGTATTTTTCAATATAGACTTATAATTTCCTACATTTCCATTTATTAGCATTTACATGGAGAGGCAAAAGAAATGCAAATGACTTTATCTTCTCTTGTAAAATAGAGCTAGTAAATATAATTTGGTTTCCTTCCCTTATTTTTTCCTGTAACTTTTTTTTTAGAGGGGACATTTTGGGGTGTACAATTCACATTCAGCAAAATGTACAGATCTTAAGTGCATTATTATAAACATTTATAACCACATAACCAACATTCCAGTTAAGATAAAGGACAGTTTCCCTTTCCCAGAAGAATCCCTCATGTTTCTGTCAGTCATTCAGCCTCCTCCTCTGCGAGGTCACTACTGCTTGGATTTTTATCAGCGTCCATGAGTGTTGTCTGTTCCTGGATTTGTATAAATGGAACCGCCCAGTATGGGATCTTCGATGTCTGCTTTCTCTAGCTCCGTGGAATGTGTTTAAGGGGCATGCATGTCGCTGTGCCTTCTGGCTGCCTGGCTCTCTCCTGACTCTCAGCTCCATCTCCTCACCTGATGGACTCTGCAGGGCTGTACTTGGGCTTCTCGCCCTGCACTGTGGTGCAAAACGTCCTCCTAAGGCCATAAAGAGAGCGGTCTGGCAGCTCACTTTGCCTGTCTTCCCCCTTTCAGGAATCACTTTCCTTTGCCTGATGTCCAGCGTCTTGAATGGGTTCACATCCCTTGTCCTTGTCTTGGTTGTTTCAGATCAATCATTTTCAAATCCACTTACTGTTGAGGTTGGAAGCAGATGTCTGCTTGTTTTCTTTTTACTTGACTTCACCTCTGCACTTTGACACTGGGGAAGGGGAGAGGGAAGGATGTTGACCAACATACAGAGTGCTGTGACTTAAACCACAACCTCTAGGGATGATGTAAAGCTTTGCATTAGCTCTAGAATAGCCCTGGTAGCCTAGAATATTCTAGAACGTTTATTTATTTGGTGTATGGGAATAAACTGCAACTCCAGTCACAGGCCCTCTGCGGCCAAACAGCCTTCCATGGCAAAAGATACTGTGCCAAGCTAGTTACACACCTGTAAATGTGTCTCCATTGAGCAGTTCTTCATCTGAGTTTCATTTACAGGGTCCCCATCGCTTTTTCCATGCAGTCTCCCTGATAGCACTTGATTAAGCTCAGTGGGTATGGGAATTGATTTGGCTCTTGCAGCCAGCTGTTCTTATTTTCTTTACCTAGGATTGTCGTTTGTTTTCTCAGCTACCTTTGTCCTGTGGATCTTTGCCACCTGATCCATGTCTGTTGTCCAAATGAAATTAAGAAGTGTTTTCAAACAAAAATTTTGGAGTCTTCAGGAAAGTGGAGGTATTTCTGTGCCAGGGAGTGTTTTGACTGTTGGCGCTCTTTGTTTTGGTCATTAGATGCTTTTGTAGATGCTTTTGTGCGCTTAGCTTTGATGCATCACTCCAAAAATACAAACAAGAGGGGACATTGCATGGTTGATGCATTTTAGCTCTAACAGATTTTTTTTTATGATTTTATTGTTTCAGTCAAATAAGATGTTTGCATTATTTTACCTAATTATACATAATTCAATCTGCTGGGAGCCGTCAGGATGCCCCCTCACTCGGATGACAAAGTCACGAGACTGAGAAGGAAACTGCAAAGTGGGTTTTCCTTTGGGGCATCCCAAGGCTAGGCCCCTCCTGGTATTTTTCTTGGGAAGTTCTGATTATGCTCATCTGTTTATGTTTTAGCTCATCTCAGATCAGTCCCAGTTAGAAAAAATTCATCCGGAGATAATTCCCTCAGACCTTATTTCCCTCCTACTAGTTACTGGGGAGTTTACCAAGAGTTCCTTGGGGGTCATGGCAAAGCCACCACTAGAAGGGCTCGTACTTGGGTCACCTTTCCACATCCCACTCCCCCCGAACACTTAACAGATTTTTTTTTATAAATAAGATTATACAAGGTCACTAATGAAAATCTGGAAAATGCATAGAAGTATAAGGAAAAACTCATGCATAATATTACCAATTATATGACCTTGTTTCAGACTACCCATGGTGTCCAGCACAGACTAGATATTCAGGCTATATTTGCTGAGTGAACAACTGAGCCTTGCATATTTTCAGAGTCTGAGTTGTGCAAAGGTCCAAGCATTCTTTTCATGAGATGAATAGCATTTCTACCAGGGCTAGATGTTTGCTTGCCAGAAGGAATGCTTTTAGGCATGCAGGAATTATAATTAGCACCCCAATATGCAATTTTCTTCTTTGGATGAAAAATGGACGTGTCAGGATGTGTTTATTTCTTTTCTCTCTTGCCCTTGTCCCTTCTCAGCAGAAAGCCTTGCAGTCTCTAAACAGTTACACATAGTTGCATCTACCTAGAAGCACAATAGTTTTGCAGTGGACTGTAGTTTGAAGGAAAGAGCCCTTATCGTATGTAAGGGGGAGGAGCCTCCCGGGTCCCAGTTTTTTCCTGTGGCATTTGCTTCCAGAGAGATATTATCTCACATGAGGAGATTTCTTGGAACACTCTAGTCCTCTAGAGGTCTAGTGAGACGGAACTCTTCTGCTTTAATATCATTTGTCAATTTCTGCCGAGTTTTAGATTGACCTAAACTAGTACATAATATACGATTGAAACATGTAAATGCACCGTGTACTAAAAAATGCAAAGCACAAAGGTTTCTTGATTTTTGTCCACTGTGTGTTTCAAGGGTTCTATATCTCTGTGGGAGAATTCATCCAGTCTTAGTAAACTCTTTGCAACCACTCTTAGGAGCATTGATGGATAACAACAAAATATGGCTGGGGGCATTATTTCCTTGTCAGTTCACTGGATGCTTTCTCTAATCAGTCCTCAACTACATGTAAAGCTGCAATTTTACCCAGATTTCTTTATATGAGTAAAACCAAATCTGCATTTATATAAATATAAATAGGTACCTGTGCATATATACATATTATAAATAAATCCACATTTCTTTTAGGGTTTCCTTTTTCCTTGTGGCTCTGAAATATTTTTTTTCTATCCAAATAACTATGTTTCTGAGTCTTAGGGAGTTGCAGATCAGGTATCTGTTCTCTCTTCAGGATATTCGGCACAAAGTCCCTTTTAGCTGAACTGAATACTCAATATGTGGGGTATAATTTTATCTCTGAAAAATTTCTGGGGGAGGGCAACATCATCTAGATGTTTATTTTTCCTTAAGAGTAATCTTTTTAGCTCTTCTCTCTACCTGAAACTCCCAGGTGGCTCCCTCATGCTGGCACTCACGTGTGTCATCTAGTTAAGACTCACATCAGTGACCTGGCATCAAGATGCCTTTGGCAAGGGGCCTGCAATTCAACACACCTCTCATCACACATGCCTCTTGTCTCTGACTCATGAAAAATCATGAGGACAGAACACATGGAAAAGAACGTATTAGAACAAGCGGGTTTAGCCACACACACCCTCAGTATTATTAAAGGCGTTATTCCAGTCATCCCAACACATCACACGCCTTTCCAACATCGAACTTACTTTAATTTGCACTTGGATTCATTTAGCATATTTTCTATTATATAAAGTTTAATGAACAATAAACACGGCTCTAACCAGATCTCACAGCTATTTCCCAGCATAGGGTAACATTTTGCCTTTAGTCATATTTGGTTTCCTAGGTAATGTTGGACTGTGGCTGTGTTTCCTAGAGCTGCATTACTTGTCGCATGGAATGCTTTGGTGGCAGATTCTTCAGACACAGAGGAAAGCAGGGAGGAATGTTACACTGGAATTCTTTGGAAACCATAGAATTCTTTGGAAAATCACCTGGATAACAGAGTGTGTTAAGGCCGATTCTCTGGATGCGTCCTGTGGCAGGTTTTGAGCTCCGCATTGCTAGCCTCCCTGCTTTTATTTCTGAAATCTACCCTGTGTACCAGTTCCAGATTTATCTTCCCAGAACACCGTCTTTGTCTTATCACGCCTCTGCTCATGAAATTTCGATGGCCCCCTCTTGTTGTGATTAGAAACCCCACACTGGGTTTTCAAAGTCTTCATTTATCTGCTTTTCAACATTTGTCTCTTGATCCCGTTTCTTTCATGTTCTTGGCTTACTGTGCCCTCGAATAAGGTCAGTATCCTCCCCGTCATAGCATATTCTATGGTCATTATGCCCTTCCCACTCCCCTTCTGAGAGACTTCCCTCCTCTTGGCCTGGATTTTCAAGTCCCAAGCCCAAGTCTCATCTCTTCCTTGTGTCTTCTCCATATTGATCACTTCTCCCCAAATCCCACTGCATTTATGTTCAGACCTGAGAGACAGCAGTACTCAGCATGTAAAGGAGATTAACGCGGACTTGAGAGTGAGTGGTGGGTTCAAATCCTGTTCTTTTCCTTCCTGAGTGGCCTTTGGAAATGAATATGACACAACCTCACAGTATGTACCTTGCAAAAGTCCCACTTTTGCTTGTAGAGTTAGAAATAATAGATGTAGAGCAGAGTTTTGGACTTAAAAAGTCGTTTGTGAGAAGTTCAGGATTGCAGCTTAAACTAAAAATGCGAACCTTCCATTGAAGCAAAATGTCACCAGTGAAGAAAACAAGTAGCATTCTGAGCAGATTTTGGACCACTTTTGTTGTGTGGTTCATCCTCTTCTCCAGAGAACCAATTTGCCTGCGGTGGTGATTGCAGTTTCCTGTTGAGTAGATGGTGACTGTGGGTAGAAGGGTTACTGGGATGAAATTATTCAAATAGTGAACATATTCCTGATTCGGGGTCTGTAAAACTCAATCAAAAACCTAAGGAAGTTTCAGAGGACCTGCTCCCTTTCCTGTAAGTATCCCAGCTTTTAAAGGCACTATTTGTACAGGCTTCCAAGAGCGTGCTGAAGGAGTCTGTAACCTTCGGTAATCTCATGTCCTACTTTTGGTTCTTTCCTGGAATATGAAGAATTACTAGCCAGGGTGAATCTTTGTGTCTTGTCATTTAAAGGACTGAGGGAACCAAACCACAACCTTTACAGCCTCTACCATTATCAGAATCTCAATACATAATCTTAATTTTGCAGAAATTATCTCATTTTTAAATCCCCTCACCTACAGTAATAAAGTATAACCTAATTTTAGCATTCATGATAGACTGTTTACAGTAGATGACTCTTTCGTTATCTCTCCCCAATTCAAAACTCTTTGAGCCTGAGGATCTAAGATCAGGCCAGGCCAAGTTTGACAATGATCTGCTTTAACTCTGAGCATGAGGACCAGGTAGTAGAAGAACTATAGCCGATCACTTATTCTGTATTCATTCTGGACAGATAAAACCCAGAGAACTATAGTGTCCTTTTTTAACCATCTGAGTGGTATAATGTGCTAATTACTGCCTGCCATGGGAAGAGGGCTACATATTGATCTCCATTGGAGTTTAACTGAATGAGAAGCCATGTCTCAGGAACATTATTATATTTATCCAGTTACCCAGGGGCCCTTCATAATGGACTCAGCTGTGAACATTAGGAGATTAGACCAAAATCTTAATTATGGTGATTTTGATCATGTTGCAGTGCCATTAGCTCTTTGGAACCTATGAAGCTGGTAGTATTTGAGGAAAGGAAGTAGATAAGTGTGGCTGCTTAGTGTCTGGGAGGAAGATTGGTGGAGAGGGAATCTAAAAGATAAATTTCAGTCGTCTTAAGAACTGGCAGTGATGAGGATAATTACGTGGAGAATTTGCACTTCAGATTGTAGTTGTTCTTGAGAACATGATTCAGATTAATAAAATGCACACGTTCAAAGGAAATCTGGTGCTCTGTGACAACCTGGAGGAGTGGGATGGGGTGGGAGATGGGAGGGAGGTTCAAGAGGGAGGGGACCTATGTATACCCATGGCTGATTCATGCTGATATATGGCAGAAACCCACACAATAATGTAAAGTGGTTATCCTCCAGTTAAAAATATATAAATTTAAATTAAAAAATAAAAATAATTTGGTTAGACTATTTAGATGATGGAGATTTAAATTCTTTTCAAAGTGTACTCACATGGAAATGATTTTTCTCTTTATATTCAGTCATTAGAGGAAAAAGTGATTTATTTACTTCTCAGCCTTTGCATTGTAGAAATGTGTTTATCTAGGTAGTGTTTATTTCTAATGACAAATATGGGATGCCAAGTAAGTAGTAGACCACAGATGATTAAGTAATCGCCACCACCTGGGCACACCACTGTTTCATATGCCTTTTCCTAATGTGAACAAAGTCTCTCACCGTCTCAACATCTATGCCTTATCTAAAATCTGGATATACTACATTGCTGTGACATCCCGTGAACTCTCCCTAGATGGAGACTATTTTCTTCAGTCCTTTTATTCCTGGAATCGGGGCACAGTTCACCATCATCGTTTCATGATGTCTCTTAAGGTCCACATGTCTTTAATGCCGTTTTCTCCCATCCTCATCATAAGCTTCTGACCTTCGAGATGTGAAGAATGATCTGAAACAAGCTCCTAGCTCATAGCCTTCATCTCCCTGCATCCCTTGCATTAACCTGGGTGACTTCAATTTTCATGTTATGGTTTTCCTAATAACCTGACTTCCTCAAACGTCCGGCTACCTGGCAAAGAGACTTTCTCTTACTGTTATCCCTTCCTAAGTTGTTGCTTCTCTCCTGACTCGACCTTCTGCCCTCCATAGTGTCAAAGGTTTCTCTTGCCTTTGCACACCACCTGCAGTCCCTGGTCACTGATTTAAGTGACAGCCCCACCAACACTCTAGAGCCCTGGCCTTGTGAGCGGGCCACACCACCCGGATTTCAAGTAAATCCCTCTGCTCGGTCTCTTGGCTGCTCTCTCGTGATTTACGGAAAGGCAGGTGCTTGGCGGTGACTGCACTGCGAGTCCGTAGCCTCTTCCTCTTAGTGATGCCTTCAACGGGCTCCTCTTTGTGGCACCCAAGCTTTGGCCCTCAATTCTGACTGCTCTGTCTCCTCTCCAGTGATATCCTGTTCTCTGCTGCGCGAGTGAGCGTTCACCTAGTAGGAGCTGCTTGTAAATCTTTCTTCTTATTTCTTCATAAGCTTTGTTGTTCATGTCTAAACACCTCACATCTCTATCGCGCGGCAGTGAAGACGTTCCCAGATTTTCATTCAAACATTATATTCTGTTTAAGATTTTCTAGGACTCACTTTCATAGACCTGAGCACTGGTGGGAAGACTCTTCTCCAAATGTGTCCCAAACTCTATCTGTTTGACTCATCTACCTTACTTTACTCATCTGTATATGTTGAATGGGGCCTTGTAGTGAATGAATATTTGTGCACAATTTCCATGTTTGTGCAACATGCTTGCCTATGTGTGTGTGTATCTGTGTGTGTGTGTGTGTGTGTATATATATATATATATATATTTTTTTTTTTTTATTTGGATCCAGACTGTGTGATTATCTTTCCATTTACATTGCTTAGCACAGTGTTAGCCACTGGAGAAAAAGAGAAGTCTCCTCACCCTTCCATTGCACTAAATATTTCTCCATTAGAGTGCCTATCACACAAGTATTTGTTAACTATTCTGGCTCACTAGTAAACGGTCAATTCTATAGAATAGGTACAATGCCTTATTTATCTTTCTATTCTCAGTATTTATGAGGAACCTGACAGTCTATAGATGTTCAGTAAATTTTTGATGAGTGTAGAAGGCACTGGATACCGATTAAAGGTAATACTGATAACCGGCAGCTTACTTTGAAAGTATGCAATGTGGATTAGGCTACTATAATGGGCCATGCAAGGCACAAAACTATTAATTTATAAAACATATTATTATTTGTGGATAAGTGATTTATTAATTGTTCCCTTGTAAATAAATAGGTCATTTATTTATTGTTTTAATGTATGTATTAAATAAGATTCAAAAGGAAGTGCTGGCTTTTCCAAGATTACATGGCTAGTGAGTAGTAGAGCACAAGAACCAAGACTCCTGACTGGTGGTTCTCGAGCCAGTGATCCTAAGTCAATATTTTCTAAATGGTGTTTTGTGTAATAACATGTTGCAGGAGTTCTCATTCTCCTTTGCATACACTGACTAGACCAAAGGGAAGGAGCTGGGGAGTAAAAAGCAGAGGTGATAGATGTCCATGATGTAAAAGAAAGGGAAATGATAGAAGATAATCTATGCATGTAAAGAGGCAAGTATATGAGCCTATTGCAGAAATTACTATATTGTATCCCAGAGAGTAAGAGCAACTTAAAACACGTGCTAAGTTACTCTCTGTCACTTGGAAGAAAATCATTTTATTCTTGTAGAGGATTTCATATTTTGCCTCCTCTGTTCTTTTCTTCCTTAAGCTTCACTGAAAACTAGACCCATTTCAAGGGGGCCTGTGTAACTAGTATATCTGGATGTACCTTTTATTTTTTTCCACAGAGCCCCATGTATTTCTCTTTCATCAGAATATAAGCCCAATTCTGCTCAGGCTCAGTGTTACAAAGAAAGAACAAGGTGAGTAGGGGTAGGGGTGGGGAGAGTCAGGGATTTTTGGGGGAGTAAAAAGTCTGACTGGAGTAGAGGGAGGGTGAAGGATGGTGAGAGGCAGCTTGGATGAGGTCTGATCATGAGCTCCTGGAGGCAGGAGATTTTGGAGGAAGAGGAACAGTAGACATTTTTGAGCTCATATGTGATATGGGCAAAGAAAGTCTTAGAAAGAGCCCCCTTGCAGAATGTGGGGGTGAGTTCAAAGAAGGTAGTAAGGCCCCTATACGTAAGATACCACATCCATTTGTTTATCACTGAAATAATCAGACCTCCGAGTAGAGTGTGATACACAGTGCGGATTTGATGAAAAATTTTTAGATGAACTAGTGAAAACAAGAAAGCCATTTGTTGTTGTTTAGTTGTTAAATCATGTCTGACTCGTTGCAACCCCATGGACTGCAGCATGCCAGACTTCCCTGACCTTTATAATCTCCCAGAGTTTACTCAGATTCTTGTCCGTTGAGTCAGTGATGCCATCCAACCATCTCATCTTCTGCTGCCCTCTTCTTCTCCTGCCTACAGTCTTTCCCAGCATCAAGGTCTTTTCCAATGAGGTGGCTCTTCACATCAGGTGGCCCAAATACTGGAGCTTCTTAGGATGTTCTTATAATAGCTGGGGCACATGGCAAAATGGCATGAACTAGTACTGGCAGTGAGAATTTTAGGGTTAGCCACAACCAGAAAATGGAAAGCAAGCTACATAGAGACAGAAACAAGTAAATGCAATATTCAAAGAACTAGTGAAATGGCAAGGATTTAAGAAATCTGCTCCTTTTGTAATCTTGAGTTTAGTTCAGTTCAGTCGCTCAGCCGTGTTTGACTCTTTGCGACCTCATGGACTGCAGCATGCCAGGCTTCCCTGTCCATCACCAACTCCTGGAGCTTGCTCAAACTCATATCCATTGAGTTGGTGATGCTAGCCAACCATCTCATCCTCTGTTGTCCCCTTTTCCTCTTGCCTTCAATCTTTCCCAGCATCAGGGTCTTTTCAAATGAGTCAGTTCTTCACGTTAAGTGGCCCAAGTATTGGAGTTTCAGCTTCAGCATCAGTTCTTCCAGTGAATATTCGGGACTAATTTGTAATCTTACAAGCTTTAGTTATTATTTCTTTTGACTTTAACTTTTTTTTAATATTTCCAGCTAAAGATCTTTTTTTTAAGAAGAATCCACTTCTTGTATTAAAACCTCTTTCTCTGTCACTCAAACAGTGAATAGTATTGTATTTCAGAGATACACTGGTTTAAAAACTGTTAGATCATATTTGTTGTATGATTTCTAATGGAATGAACTGTTATGGCCTCTCTGATTAAATTATAATTTTAGTACACTGGGCTGTGACTGGCTGGGAACAAGTTCATTCCAAGTTCATTTTTCCCCGATGCAGGCGGAATTGCGGTCAGCTGAGTTCTATGCCTGCCCAGGCTCCAGGCATCTTGCTAATAGAAATACCAGAGGCCTCTGACTCTTCCTCCCTCAGGATCCTCCCCAAGCTCCCTGTTGCTAAACTAAATGCTTGAAGCCTTCAAAACTCATTTCCTGCCTCAGGTTGAAATGTGTGCAGATTTTCCTGTTTAAAAGACACAGTGTGAACATTTAGAAGGTTGAGAAACCTCCCATGCTACAGGAAAATCTTTTGATACTTTTTTTAAAAAATAAAAAATAATTTCTTGTAGCAAAGGAATGAGGTACATCAAATATTTAGGTTTTCCTGTTTTTTGTGGGGGGTGTACACTGTTTGGTGTGAGAGTGATCAAAGCATCTGTAATGGATACGTGTATTCTAACAGTTTTGTTCAGGCCTCGCACATTGAAACATGGAGCTCCATGTCTTCACTACATCTCTGCTTCATTTGTTGTTCCCAGTTGATTGTCTTTTCTGCCAACTGTTGTTGTTCACTCACTAAGTCCTGTCTGACTCTTTGAGACCCCATGGACTGCAGCATGCCAGGCTTCCCTGTTCTTCACTATCTCTTGGAGTTAGACATGCTCAAACTCATGGCCACAGAGTCAATGATGCTGTCTAACTATCTCATCCTGTGCTGCCTTCTCCTCCCGCCTTCAATCTTCCCCAGCATCAGGGTATTTTCCAGCGAGTCAACTCTTCACATCAGGTGACCAAAATATTGGAGCTTCAGCTTCAGCATCAGTCCTTCCAGTGAATATTCAGGACTGATCTCCTTTAGGGTGGACTGGTTTGATCTCCTTGCTGTCCAAGGGACTCTCAGGAGTCTTCTCCAGCACCACAGTTTGAAAGCATCAATTCTTCAATTCTCAGTCTTCTTTATGGTCCAGCTCTCACATCCATGCATGACTACTGGAAGAACCATAACTCTGACTATACAGACCTTTGTTGGCAGAGTGATGTCTCTGCTTTTTAATACACTGTCCAGGTTAGTCATAGCTTTCCTTCCAAAGAGCAAGCTTCTTTTAATTTCATGGCTGCAGTCACCTTCTGGAGTGATTTTGGAGCCCACAAAAAGAAAGCCTGTAACTGTTTCCATTGTTTCCACATATATTTGCCATGAATCTACGGGCCGGATGCCATGATCTTAGTTTTGTTTTTTGAATGTTGAGTTTTAAACTAGCATTTTCACTGTCCTCTTTCACTTTCATCAAGAGGCTATTTAATTCCCCTTTGATTTCTGTCATTAGAGTGATATGATCTGCATATCTGAGGTTGTTGATATTTCTCCTGGCAGTCTGGATTCCAGCTTGTGATCCACCCAGCCCCAAATTTCGAAGGATGTGCTCCACATTTATATTAAATAAGCAGAGTGATAGTGTTAGGCGAGTGTAGATGTCACGCGAGTGTATGTTCCTTGGCTCTTGTCTCGGCACAACAAAGATCTGGAGTGACGGACATTGAAGCCCTCGACGGGCCACAGCTCTCGGGTCTTGGACAGACGGTGTTATAGCTCTTAAATAAATCAGTGTTACAGCTCAGTGTTACAGCTCTATTTTATTTAGAAAATGATAGCCGGAGAATTCATCCTTGAAGCATGAGGGCATGCCGATCCAAGGCTGTGAAGAGAAGACCACCGCAGCGCGTGGGAGAGAGAGGGAGAGTCCATCTTCTAGGCGCAGGAGAGAGAGAGAGAGAGAGTGAGCGCTTTGGCTCCTATTTTATATGTTTATTTCTGCCCCCTGGGCCTGTCCTATGCAAGTTGGGCTTAGACAGGAGTGCTGTTCTACCTGCAGTTCTCACTCAGGTCCTCGGACCTTCCTTGTTCTATTTTTGCGGGCTTTCCCTTCCTTGTCTTCTAGCCACCGCCATTTTGGACTCCTGTTTCCTAGTCTAACTACCAAACAATAGTGTACAGCGTTGAGGTACTCCTTTCCCAATGTTGAACCAGATAGTGTTGAAAAGAATCCTTCAAGGTGGGTAAAATTCAACCACATTACACGCCTGGGATTGTCTCTTACAAAGAAGCTTTTGGATTTTTTTTTCTTTTCTTTTTTAAGGACAATAGAAGACAAAACAATTGTGTCGATGATAGGATTAGGTGGGAGAAACTGATAAATCATACACCACCCCTGAGGAGGTGGTGCAAGGTCAGCTACTATTTGCCTCTGTCTTAATCCTGTGATTTTCTGGTTCTTTGGCTTAGAAAGTTCAGGTTCTGACAAGTAACTAAAGCAGGACAGCCCAAGGTTGCTCATATTCTCTGTGATTTTATTTTACTTTTTGAGAAATAAGCCCTACCACTGTTTCATAAATTGTTTAGATATCCACAGAAGAAAGGGTTCTTCAGTATTTCGGGAGCTCAAGATGGAAATTGTCTCCCTTTGAGAAATTAGAAATTCATTCCTAAAAGAATCAACACTGTTACATCTTCTCACCTAAAACTCATTTAGGTGAAAAGCAGCAGTGTGTGATTTTTTTTTTAAAGCCCAGTTTAATTTTAAAATTATAAAAAATTTTAAGCATATGGAAAAAGCAGAAAATATTCAACACCCTTGTACCCACCATCCTTATTTAAAAATGTTAGCTTTTTACCATAACTGCTAAAGACTATAGTTTACTTTTTCATTTCTTTTTAAAATATTTTTCATGTTTTTCTTAACTGTTAAGCACATGCAAATGATATTTATAATATGTTAATATGTGTAAAGTATACAAAATAACAAATGCTCATGAACCTACCTCCTGATTTAAGAATTACAGACTCATTGTATTAAAAAAAAATCACAATTACTGTGAGTTTACTTATTTATGCTTTTCTGCATCCCCCACCCCCAAATGATGTTCAGAAGGAAACCTCTGGGGTTTAGATTCTGAAGTCTGCATTGAATCTAAACATCTTCCTGTTGGTCTTCAAATTGGGTGGCATGAAAGTGACGTCTGCTAGAAAGAGATTTGAGGACCTAATCATTACAGTCTTAACCTGTTTGGGTCTCTTCTGTTCCCTCATTGTTCCTCCCTGCTTATCCCTGATACCCTTATTAAGTATGAACGTTTTAAGTGCTCATCAGGTATTGGTTCACACTCATTCCTCATGAGACTAAGGGGGAAATCATCAGTGTCTGAAAATGACATCATTCTTAGCGATACTGGTTTTGAGAGCCACCTGGCCAGGAAAAAATAAATCCCAGAAAAAGAAATGGTAATCTTACATGCAGATCTGGATTGAAAATATAGCCAAAGGAATATATATATTTTTTTGTTTGTTTGTTTGTTTTTACCGGAAGTCCAGGGACCAAGCTGAATTCACCTACTGCTTCTGAGTCAATGTGATGCTGTACCCCAGGGGCGCCTTCCTTCCACACACCATTAAATCCAGTTGTCAGGTCTGGACAGGAGCGAGCCCTCCTTCTCCTCAAGGAGGCGAGAGGGCGGCGCTTCCTGGGGGAGGTGACTCATTTTCCCGAGTAGGGAGGAATGACCACCCACCAAGATCAAATGGGAGGGTTTTGCACCACCCATCTCCAGTGAGGATGGTGGTAGCAGTTCTGCCTTTTCCCCATCTTTTTTTTTTTTTTCCTCACTACTCTGATTAAGATTCATCTTTGAAACAGAAAGGGTCGTTTGAGGTTATTAGAAAACACACACACTCATAAGAATTATTTGTTCTCTGCTGCTCTTTTTCCTCTCCATGCATAATCTCTGCAGACAGGTGACCAGTCCAACCATCTGTCTCTTTGTTATAAATGCCTGTGGTTGGTCCACTCTCTTTTGCCTTGCAGTTCAGTGAAGGCTTCTTTTGCAAGAGAATGAAAAAGCCAACAAGTGAGATAAGCTAACGATACATTCTTGTGTTGTCACCTTTTCTTTTGAGGAATATGAGAAATGATTCCTTTTCCCTCCAGATCAGATATACAGATTTCTTAAAGGCCTTGATGCAAGCATATTATTTGAGGGGGAGGGGGAAACCCACACCAACTGTTCTCAGTATTCAACAAATTGAAAAACACTAATGGGCCTTCAGAATTTATAATATCAGTTCTTTCTATCCTTCATTTAGCTAGATCCATTTATATGTTTTATTTTTAGCCTATGTTGCAGTAGAATGTTTGATTGATTCAAGGAAATTTCTAAATTCAGTTAAGGAAAATAAAATTTAAGGAGCATGTTGGCTGTGAATTTGTGCATGATGACTTGGGAATACTTCTGTCCTCTCTTGCTTGATTCTGAGTGATTTTTGTGCCGTAAAACCAAGCAAGCAAACAAGCAAGCAAGCAAGCAAGCAACCAACCAACCAACCAGCATTTGAGTCATATCTGCGTATCTAGTACTCATTTTTGTATAATTCATACCTAGATTGATAACAAAATCCTAAAAGTTGTTTGTTGAAATATATTCAGTTCAGTTCAGTTGCTCAGTCGTGTCTAACTCCTTGTGACCCCATGGACTGTAACACACCAGGCCTCCTTGTCCATCACCAACTCCTGGAGTTTATTCAAACTCATGTCCATCGAGTCGGTGATGCCATCTAACCATCTCCTCCTCTGTCATCCCCTTCTCCCACCTTCAGTCTTTCCCAGCATCAGGGTCTTTCCAATGAGTCCTTCGCATCAGGTGGCCAAAGTATTTGAGCTTCAGCTTCAGCATCAGTCCTTCCAATGAATATTCAGGACTGATTTCCTTTAGGATGGACTGGTTTGATCTTGCAAGTCCAAGGGACTCTCAAGAGTCTTTTCCAACATCACAATTCAAAAGCATCAATTCTTTCACACTCAGCTTTATTTCTTTATGAAAGATATTACAAAGAATTCCATAATCCAAAACGAGATTACTATTTCATCTTAATGCAGTTCCACTCCCTGGATTTTGTTTTGTATCATTGAAACATTTAGGTTGAAATTAGAATAAGCTGATAAGTAGAATGATAAAACTTTTAGAAAATCTTTGTGGAGTGCCAGGTTATGTTCTCATGGTTGATTTTTATAACAGTCTGTCAGCTAGACAATGTCAGCAAGTAGACATTATTTCTCCATTTATAACAATGAAGAAAACTGAGATACAAGGATGGAGATGTCTGGTCCATAAGCCACAAAGCTAGAATGTAGGAAGTAGCGAATCAAATCTGAGTTTGTCTCTTAGGAGCTCATGCTCTTAATCTCTGTACCATATTGTCTTTCCACACACTGAGGTACAAACTGGAAGTTTGGTCTCACCACCTTCCCAGGGAGGGACCCCCAGACAAAGTCCAGAGAAGATGCAGATGGCCAGGCACTCTGATCATGGCGATGCTAGCTAGCTGCTATAAGAGGACACTTGGCAAATACATCACGCACAGATGGTGTGCAGCCCACACTCCTCTATTTACGTCGAGGCCTCGAGTGTTTGTGTTAACAGGTTTGAGGGATAATAAAAGAAGTTGTTGTTTGTTCTTTCTTTACAAGTCTGCAATTAATTTTTAGCATAAATTCAAAAGGGAAGAATTTGTAAATTCACTAGACACTGAGAGACTGGAGATCCAAGAAAACATTTTTGTCTGTTGAGTTTAAAAAGGAAAGCCAGTGTAAAAGCAGTTGTTTTTCATTTTTCCCACTAGGTGGTGCTTTAGTCCTGTGGGTCAAATGTAATGAGCTTGGATTTCTTTGCTTTATTTTTCCTTTCGTTTTTTTTTTTTTTTTCCCTCCTAGATGTTGGTCCAGAAAAAAAGCCCAAAACAAGGCTGATTAAGGGGATTGTGCCAGGTAGGTTTGTTCCATTTGGGTTTCCTCCATCATTATATCTGTTTATAACCAAGATAATTAAACCCATTGGAAAATTTTAGATACTCCTTTTTCAACTTTTTTTTTTTTTTTTTTTTTTAGAAATTGCATTTATGCGTTTTGGGAAGGAGCATCAATAGTTGGAACTTGCTCAGTTATCTCATCAGCATATTATCGCAACAGGTTATATTTGCAAAGAGTCTTTCTTCCTACAAAGCAAGTCATATAAGAGACACAGTTTGCCAACGGTGTGCACCTTTGGAAAGTAAACTGACTCCTGACGCTGTTCTGGGGCCCACACGTACCCCATATGTGCTTTTCTTCTTTACATTTTAATATTAGTGGAGACAAAAAAGGGAGCGGACAATGATTTAAACACGCTGACGTCAGAGAGGAGCGGGGTGGGGAGGAAGCAGTGGAATGGGAAACTAGCATCAATCCAAATCCAACAAAATGGAGCCATCATTTGACCTAAATACCCTGAATGTACCCATTTCTGTCCCATGCAAGGACTTTATTTGTTAACTTGTCATTCCTTCTGTCAGGGAGTAATTTTCCAGGAAAAGACCAGAGTGTAAGAGAATACTTTGTGAATCAGAAAGCTTCCTCAAAGAGTTTGGCTATGGACATCATTAATCTGTCTACTCACTTCCGAATGCCTACTACATACCAAGCAAGTACTGAGGATACTGAGATTGTGCTCAGTCCCTTAAAGAGCCTCATGTCTAGCGAGGAAGGTAAAGAGACAACTGAACTGTTGTGTGTGCGGTGACTGGTGGCCTTATGCACAGGGTAGGAAGTCTGCTGACCGGGGAGAATACTGAAGGGCTGTGTAATGGAGATGGCGTGGCTGACAGGACCCGGACAAGCCAAGTCTGCAGGGATGGCTAGACTAGCAGGGGAAGAGAGGAGAGAGGCAGGCAGAGGGAGGAGAGTATAAAGAAGCTTGGGACCCTCAGTGAGTGGGGGGAGTGACAAGAGTTTGTAGCCCCGAGTGCAGCGATGTCACTGAGGTCACAGGCAGAGCCAGAATTCTGGAGATCTTGAGTGCTTCTGTAGGAGGGCTCTTGAAGATTCTGTGTTTCCCACATAGCCCCGTAAGAAGGGTGTGTCATTCATCCACATTTCAGAGAAGGGGATCCCAGAGAGCAGGTGAGTTGCCACAGATGACCACCCACATTCAGAGTCTGTGCAGATGGACCAATGATTACGGTCTTTACTTCACAGGGATTTAGATCCTGACTCTCTCGAGCTTTCCAGGCTACTGAAGAATTGATTATACAAGAGTGGATGAGCTCCTGGTTTAATTATTTAAAGACTGCTTGCTATTTTCAACATTTTATTTTTTCCTCAAACTGTAGACAGAACAGTCTTGTCGCAGTTTAACTATGACCATACTCATTTAAGCTCTGGTAAGCGTGTGTCCTTCAGCGTTTTCAAGCAGACGTTCCTAGGGATGCTTTGACACCAGTTGTGCTCCAGCGTTCTCTGCCTGCCTTCCTGTGTTGAAGGTGGTGGGGAAGTATGGTCTGCGTGTGTGTGTGGTGGCATAGGGGGACAGAGTGGCTGCGGTGGTAAAGATTTAGCCCTGGGAATTTTCAGCTTTGCCTGTATTAAATTCATCTAATAAGAATATGTGGCTTCTCTGATGGCTCAGTGGTAAATCCACCTGCAATACAGGAGACACAGGTTTGATTCCTGAGTGAAGAAGATCCCTGGAGAAGGAAATGGCAACCCACTCCAGTATTCTTGCTGGGCAAATCTCATGGACAGAGGAGCCTGGTTGGCTATAGTCTGTGGGGTCACAGAATTAGACACGACTGGGCATGCGCAATAAGACTATGTATGATCAAATTTCCATCAACTCAGTAAGGGTTCCTAAACTGTTTTAAAGCCCACCAATGCTTGTGAATTCTTCTAAACTTAAAATATTATTTTAGAAGAGGTTAAAAAAATTTCCATACTGCATGAGTAAGATAGTAGCTTACCAAAAACTCCTAGGATCATAACAATGGTGAATTTATTCTTGCATTCTTGATATATCTATGAGCTGATTTTCTTTGCTTTGTTGGAGTGGCAGGATTTACAGCAGACCAGTTTTTGCCTAATTCTATGTGTACCCAAGTTACTTATAACATGTTGGTATTCAGTACCCGCTAAAACAAAGACACAATCCCAGTAACCACCCACTCCACTTCCTGTGGGTGGGCGGTGCTCTCAAAGGGATTATTAACTTCTTCTAAAGAAGCTTTTGTTCCTGAAATGCTGCATGCATTTCTATTCATGTTAGATTTTGCCAACCACCTTGTTGACGATAAAATCCTAGGTCAGGATCTTCATTAAACTCTGTTCCCCCTTACTAATTTAGTAGTTAGAGAATTTACCCATATTTCCAAATAGGTAAATAAAAAATCTCTAAGTAACCACCTCACGTGACTTCTGTGTCTCTAAATGGGTGTTCATTTTAATGCATTTGTTCATGAAGATGTTATTGGTATACAAAGCCAAATGTAAGATTCAGTGATTAGTTTGTCCATCCACTAGTATGAAAATTCCTGTTGTGTAACAGGTACTGTTCTTGGCACTGGAGATAAAATCGGAAACCAGACCCAAACAAATCTTTGCACTCATAAGTTTACAACATATAAACTACTCCTGCTTCGCTGAATCGCAGGTCTTTCTCCACGACTGGGTATCAACGTCCAGTGGGTCAGAATCAGTGATGTTGGCACTATCATTCCCTGTAGTGAGCTGAGAAGTGAAACCCTCCCTGTGGCCAAGGGCTGTGGACCCCCCTTTGCCCCTGAGAATCCCTTTCTCCATTGCTGCCTTCCTACCAGCTACAACCCAGGTGTGGGCGATGGCCCCTTTCCTCGATTCTGTATGCCACAGCTGAGTCGGGCTGCAGAAGTTGAGATGCTCCGGATGGATTTGGACTCGCGGGTGGGGAGGCACACTGACTACTAGCTGTGGGTGCTCCGAGGGGCACCACAGGCCACACTCATCCTCATGGGGTCCCTCCAGGATCTCCCGAGGCTACCTTTGCCTTAAGATCCTTAAGCATGACTAGAGTTCTGAGTCCAAACAAAGAGAGACCAGAGAAAAACGTCCCTCATTTTTATTCTGAGGCTTACCTCCTCTGTCTTTAATTTCAGTCTCAAAGTCTAGCTCATTCCAAGATGATTGGCACTTGGACTCATGACCCAGAGGAGAGGGTCTGCGTTCTGTCCAAAGGAGTGAGGTCTTGCCTTGCCCTGCCCGCTGCAGAAACATGTTTAAGCACAGTGGTCCAACACAAGGAGATTGCATCCTGCAGCAGACAGCCGTCTCGTTCTGGTTCACTTGGCTTCTCTGGGCAGGATGTAAGTCCTCGCCAAACCTCAGGATTTCTGACCTCTCTAGTGGGAATGGCCACTCTGTCCTCCACGTCTCATTGCTGGCTACCCCTTCCTCTTAAAGGGTACCACCACCTCTTTCCTCAGTGTCTGGGACCACAGGAGAAAAAGTAGTCACCTCTGGCTGCTAGTGATTTTCAAAGCAAATGCCTTTCTCCTTCTCACCTCACCCATGTCCCCTCGTGCCCTTTCTTTGCTCTCTCTGGATGCAGAAGTCTGGCTTACACAGCAGCCACAAGTCGAGGGAGCTTGTTGTGAAGCAACAGCAGATGTATCTTACGATACATCTGGCCCTTAGCACGGTGCCCCTCACATATTCACGAAAGTAATGGATGGCTGACCACTGTTAGGGTCAAGCTCTGTTGGGAACAGAGTCAGAAGCAGCTGACTCCATAAATGGAGGACATCAATGGGTGGATCTGATGATCACTGTCTCCCTAGTGTGGACCACCCCATGGGCCACAGTGTGTGTTGATCCGCGCTTTGTACCAGAACTTCTCTAGTTCTCCAACCCTGATAAGCATCTCGCCCTGTCATAATGTTGTGCGGCCACAACTTAATATACAGCAGCCTCAGTCCACTTAGAGAAATTCATCTTAGATGAAACTCGTCCTTCGTACGCTCTCATTCCCCAACCTGCCCCCTTCCTAAATTGTTGTTGTTTGCTAAGTTGTGTCTGACTCTGTGACTTCATGGACCGCAGCACATGACTGCTCTGTCCTCCGCTGTCTCCCAGAGTTAGCTCAGCTTCACGTCTGTTGAGTCAGTGATGCTGTCTAACCATCTCCTTCCTCCTCTGCCGCCCCCTTCTCCTTTTGCCTTCAGTCTTCCCCATCCTTGGGGTCTTTTCCGATGAGTTGGGTCTTCGTATCAGGTGGCCAAAGTACTGGAGCTTCAGCAACAGTCCTTCCTGAGTTACCTGCATATAGGTATGCTAGATCCTACTGTGGGGCTCAGGTGCCACCCGTCCTGCTGAAAGATGTTGGGGTTAGGGAAGTTATCCAGGTGGCTTGGAGGGGAGGTGGCAAGAGTCACTCTGACCAGAAATGTTCAGGTGC
Organism: Antilocapra americana; assembly: GCA_007570785.1. NCBI lineage: Eukaryota > Metazoa > Chordata > Mammalia > Artiodactyla > Antilocapridae > Antilocapra > Antilocapra americana. The sequence goes on along the minus strand of ML664173.1, from coordinate 11,960,434 downwards.
CATACCTAGGGTCAGCCGTAATACTCCGAAGGTCACTGAAGAAAATCGCCATGGCAGTTGGTGTAACCTACACGTTCTATGCCACGTGCATGTGGGAGGAAATGCAGTTTGTGTGGAAGGTTCTCTGTTAACAGGGGGCTGTGGATTTGGGTATTAAATCATGGGATGCAGGAAAAGGATGAAAGGGACTGGAGCTTCTCTCCACGGAAGCTCCTGGAAGCTGGTCTGTGGACGTTTGCTGTCAGTAACTGGTGAACCGAGCTTGCTACCATGTGCCTGCTAATGCTTTAGTCGTGTCCGACTCTTTGCAAACCCACGCACTGTAGCCCTCTGGGCTCCTCTGTCCTTGGGGTTCTCCAGGCAAGAATATTGGAGTGGGTTTCCATCCCCTCCTCCAGGGGATCTTCCTAACCTAGGGATGAAACCAGCATCTTCTATACCTCCGACATTGGCAGGCAGGTTCTTTACCACTAGCACCACCTGGGAAGCCCAGCTTGCCGTGATACACAGCAAATCGACTTCTGTGATAAAGAATCAAGAAAACAGGAGTCCTTAACCATCAGAGGAAATCCTTTGGGCACTTCTTATAATAAAAGGGTTTGTTAGTATAATAGAAAGTTAAAAGAAAAACAAAGCAGTAAAAAAACAACACCACCACACAGAGAAGCCCTTATGGAGAAACATTTCTTCTCTGATCCCGCCCCCTTCCCTTGCTCCTTCTTTGTACATCAAAAGAAGTGATCTCTTCAACTTCTGAGATCCTGGACAGCTTCAATTCTCTGATAATAATTCTATCATTGTGATCATTTTATACTCTCGGCCCTTGTTTAATTCCTATAGGATTTGGGGCTCCCTTTGGACAGCTTTTTATTCACAGTCGTATCTCTCACTATTCTTTATAGAGGGTAGGATCCTGGTAAACAAATGAAGAGTGAATAAGTGAATCAACATGTTAATATGGACTGTATTTATTCATCCTGATTTCTCTGATACTGTGTTAGGTTTTTCTCTTCCCTGCCTCAGACTTTTAAGGGTAGTCCAGTAAACCTGTTCAGTGTGTTGTTCATGGAGTTTATCAGTGACTCACTATTTGCCTCCAGAGGGATAAATTGTCTGGTTCAGAACACAAATTATCTTTCTGCAGCTCAGGGGTGATTAAAATGTCCAGGTGTTTCCAGGCTACTAAGCACTCCTTCCCTGGCTCTCAGGAATTATAGCTGCCGATCAAACATCTGCCTCCCCATCTTTCCTCCACTTACTAAAATCCTGTTTGTCTTTTAAGATGAGCTTAATTTTTAACTCCTCACTCAGTAAAGGCTTTCTTTACCAGAGCTGGAAAAATATTTTGCTTCTCTGATCTGTTAGAACAAACTGCTGTTCTCATTCATTTAGCATCAGTAATATTGAGATAAGCATTCTGAAGAGAGTACTCTGGTTCAGGTCCTACCTTTCCCACTCAGTGGTGGTCAGTTACCTCCCTTGACCCTGACAGAGTTCCTTCACATTGATAGTAAACTTCTGCAGTAGGACATCTGGTCCTGAGTGTGCGATGAGGACCTATATACAGGATGCCTGTTCTGACACCTGGAACTCGTCAAGGGCTCAGTAAAGCCAAGTGCTCTTATTACCTGCACATATGTTATTTCACTCTGTAGGGTAAGTTTAAGGATTACATGTCTTTTTCAATCACTTAATGTCTAGCTTGCTTTTAGAAAATTCGTAAATAAATGTGTATCGTAAGATGAAGATAATGATTAGTGCTCAGAAGACAAAGCAAGAAAGGAATGTGCAAGACGAGCGATGATGTGGTTGGGGAAGACTTCCGCCTCTGTGCGACCCCATGGACTGCAGCCACCAGGTTCCTCTGTCCATGGTGTTCTCCAGGCAAGAATACTGGAGTGGGTTGCCATGCCCTTCCCAACCCAGGGATCTGAACCCGCATCTCTTATGTCTCCTGCATTGGCAGGCGGGTTCTTTACCACGAGGGCCACCTGGGAGGCTCCTCTGTGAGGAAGGGGCATTTGACTGCAGATTGGATGAAGCTGAGGCTGAGCACCTGGCCTGTGCTTGAGAGGAAGCTGTGCCCTTGACGAATTCAGGGAAGGAAGATTTGAAAGAGCATCTCAGGGAAACGGAGGTCAGCAGCATTTTACAAAGAAGGAAGTAATCCTTAATGTCAAATCCTAAACATCAGAATCCTGTCCTCCTGAGAGGTCTAGGAAGACATCTGCTGAGAATGCCTCCTGGGTGTGGCAGGTGGGAGCTCACTTTAGCTGAGGGTAAGAACAGGGACGGGGGAGTGGCGAGATCAGGAGGGTGAGGAATGAAGGCGTGTCCTGAGGTCGAGACAGTGAGGGAGAGCACACTGCGCCCTGGACAGAGGGTGAAACAGGTCAAAAGGGAGGTTGTGGCTTAACCTGAAACTATGTTACAAACCTGGTAGCAGGAAGATGATAGTTGAAAATTTAGGAGTGAAACGATGGCTGATGGAGCATAGTCTGGAGGAGGCGAGGGCTGAGGAAGGGAAAGGCAGGGATGGGTGATTTGGTCAGAGGAGCAGTGCCTCATGCAGAGCCAAGGGAGGCGGGTTAGATGTGGGTAAAGCCAGAGGTAGCTGCAAGCTTCCTAGGAAACACATTGAGGGTGCTAGGTGATGAACCTGAGTAGAACGGGGGAGATCTGAGTTAGGTCAAGTAGAGAAGTAGGCCATTCATCAGGGAGCACTGAAAAACAGTCTCTAAATTTTTGTTTTATTTATTTGGTTGTTATTTTTGGTCTTGGGTAAGGTAAACCATTTAGTCCTTTTAGTATACAAGGATATGACCATGCAAACAACCTCTAACCACATTTTCCAAATGGCAGGGTTTTCTGTATAAACACATCATTGAACCAAACTGCTTAAAAAGTCCTTCCTACACACACACACACATACATACACACACACACACACACACACACACACACACACACCTCTCTACATCCCTGTCAGTTCATAACCAATTGAATATAATAGTAAATACTCTTTAAATTTTGTAGTCTTAGAGTCTTTTTTTTTTAATATTGAGTTTTTATGTATATAATCGTACGTTGTGCTATTTAGTAGTATAAAGTTTAGATTCGGGCTTCCCTGGTGGCTCAGTGTTAAAGAATCTGCCTGCAATACAGAAGACTGGGATTGAGTTCCTGGGTCGGGAAGACCTCTGGAGAAGGAAATGGCAACTCACTCCAGTATCCTTGCCTGGAGAATTCCATGGACAGAGGAGCCTGGCGGGCTGCAGTCCGTGGGCTCACAGAGTAGGACACGGCTGAGGGACTAACACTTCACCTCACCTCATACCAAGGTGGAGCTTAATTCTAGCTATAAATTGTGTCTGGTAACTCTTATAGACGTATGCTCATTGCAATTCAGAACTACACTGGACACTTAGTATATATGTGATCCCATTTACAGGCAACCACGCTGTGAGCTGACATGGGGGGAAACTGAGGTTCTATGATATTAAAGCATTTGCTCAGCATCACCCACCTTGTTATGGGACATGTTTTGATTGCAAATGCAAGTCTTCTTGGTTCTCACCATCACCCTGTCACCTAGTTACAGCAGAAGGACTTGAAGAACAATAATAGTCTTTAGTTTGGATCCTGAAGATGCTCTTATGCTGGCTTGAAAATCCTGTGCAGTGGAAGGAGAGGAGAAAGTGCATTTTAATAAGCTTCAATTAAATTAATTTCATTTTACTTCTTTTGATGTATGGTCTCTTGAAAAAAAGAATTCAATTCTACTGATGTTTATTAAGTGCCTCTATTCACTTGGAAAGCACCGGGCACTTCAGGGAATCTTTGGATGAGCGTGATTCAGCGGGTGCTTCAAGAGTTTACAATCTAGTGGAGAGGATGGGAGTGCGTAATTGGCTCTAATGCCAGACTGGATGTGATAAGCACCCTAAGAGGTGGTGCAGACAATGATTTCTTAATTTGGAAATGCAAGGCTATGTGAATAATTAGAAAACTGGCCTCATTCTTGTGCCTAAACCCGGGAAGCATCACACAGTAAAACTCTTTTTAAAGTCTTTGTTTTAAATACAATCATCCATTTGTTTGAATATTTGTAAAGAATGTGTAAGATGGCAATGATATTATCTTCAATGCCTGCCCAGTTTGTGCTGTAGGGGATGTAGGGCTAGTTGTTTGAAGATGCGGGCAAGGAGGTGAGGATGCAGTGATCCCAGGGGTGGGGAATGACCCACGGCTATTCTTGATTCTTGGCATGTTTGGCAGACAATAGGTGTTCAGAACGTTGAACTGCAGCTATGCAAAGGTATATGTTATGTGGAGTTTTGGGTTTTAATTTTTTCTTTTAGGGTCCTTTTTGGGATTTAAGGAATCTGAACTCCAGCAATACTGTGAACCCAAATAGGTCAAGTCCTACATATTCTGGGTAAAGAATCTTATAATACATTTTCATGGGGATTTAGAAGGAGGGGCCTAGACACCTTGCTGCAGTTCCTATTCAGGTTTTCTGCAAGCTTTTGGAAGGGATCAAAACCAAAGAACTCGAGTGCGTACAATGAACTGTGCATACATAGGAATTTAATAAGTGCCCCTGAGTCTTCACTTACTGGTCACTTATGTGTGTTGGGTGCTGTCATTTCTGAAATACGCAGTTGGACGAAACGCTGCTTCTGTCTTCTAAGAGTTTATATCTAAGTAGAACAATTCCAGGGTATGGTTATTAACGGGTCAGAAGCCAGGTAGCCTCTGCCACGTTCTTGGGAGGACACATCTGACCGCGGGAGCTTTCATTCCGTAACTTTCTCAGCACTCTGCACCGCTCTGCATCACCCCGTAGATGCTTGTCTCTGCATTCATCTGAACACCCTTGCAGTTGTTTGCCACCCCCCTTCCCCCCGCCCATGTGCCGTTGGTCACTGCCTCCCTGATGGATGGGCTGCAGCCACACTTGGTGTTGCTTGGATGAGGTGATGGATGCCTCTCTGCAGCTGCTTGGAGCCAGAACACAGAAGTGCTGGTTAGAAGGTGATTAATCTTCCCTAATGGTGCTGTGCGCTGCAAACCGGGTTTCGGCCCCCATGTCTTCATTAGCCTTGATCAGAGTCTACATTACCTCAGATTAGGTAATTGGTTATTTGTTATCAAGCCAAGGATAGGGGGCCTTTGGAGCAAATGCCAGTTGCATGAAGTCTAGGAAAGGAAAGGGGAAAGAGTGGCACCCCTGTTGGTTAGGGGCCCATAGGGCACAATGAAAGCGGGCATGTGGTCCCGGCTACCACTTTGCTCAGCACTCCAGTGGATGCAGGGAAGCAGGAAGCCCTGAGGCAGTCAGCATGGACCCCCAGGAACAACCTCTGGCCATATCTTGGTTTCCTGGGTGACACCATCTGATCCTAGGGATGGGAACTGTTTGGGAAATGTTTTCTTCCGAAAGTTGAGGACAGATTCTTAGCATCTTTGGGAATTAGGTATATTTCTTTAAATAGGAGTTTAGAAACTTATTCTGTGTTCGGTGATATTCAGAATATTGGGGAGGTGGGGAGCATACACTAAACCAAGCCCTGAGCTCCTGAAGCTCTCACTGAGTGGGAGAGACAGACAATAAACAGATACACATACACCAGATGTGAAAAATAAAAAAGCATTCTGAAGATAAACTGAGTAAGGAGAGAAAGAACAGGACAGGTGGTGGTCAGGAAGGTCTTTTCCTGGAAGAGCTGCTTGAGTCAAGATGAAGTGAGAGACACCTGTGATTGTAGGGAAGGCCTTCCAGGCAGAGAAGACAGCGCGTACTTCAGGTGGTCTGTGTTCATTTTATTTTAACTTGAGCACCTACCAGGGATCGTTCAGTGTACGCAAGTATTGTTAAATGACCTGGAGGAGGTAAATATATAGCACAGTGTCTATCCATTACTGGTGTTCAAAAAGAAAAAACCAAAAAAGTGAGCTTCCTCTCCATTTGCAATGCCAGGAAATGATGGAAGATAAATTCCCGCACCAGAAGGCTGCTACCATCTAGGCAAGTCACTGGGGAACATCTTCCCTTCCCTCCCCCGACCCCCCTGCCTTGCTTCTTTTTTCCCCCTTCCACTACTCTCCTTTCGACCTCTCCAGTCCCCCCCCTTCCTTTTTCAATGCCCCTCCTCCCCTCCCCTTCTCTTCTCTGTCTTCTGAAACACAACTGCCTCAAATTCAGGTTTCAGAATGAATGATGTGTAACCTCAGAGGTCAGAGTGAACGAGTGATTGCTCTCTGTGATGGTGTCATGCCACAACCACTTACCATGCCACAATGCACACACACACACACACATGCACGCACACTCATGCACGTGCAGTGAGAGCCATCCCAATTAGATATTGCACTGGGGTGAAAACAGAAGAGGGTAAGTTTTCTGGGCAACTGAGATTTTTGCAGCACTTGACAGTTCAGAGTACCGTTTCGCCATGGGGGTGTCGGTACTCACTAATGATCTGTAGAAAGAATCATGGTGAGGATGCCTTTTCAGACGTAGGGAGAACGCTATAATCTGCCCCATTCCATAACTATCCCCAAAGCTGTCCCTATAAGACTTGAAGTCCTGGTATTGTTATCCTGTCAGTTTCTTAAAAATCCTGAAAATCATACTCATGAGTGAAGTTCTTCTCTTATGCACAAAATAACTCATCTACTTTCTCCACCTGCTAATAATAATGATGATGAAGTATCTACTGCTGCTGCTGCTGCTGCTAAGTCACTTCAGTCGTGTCCGACTCTGTGCGACCCCATAGACGGCAGCCCACCAGTCTCCCCCGTCCCTGAGATTCTCCAGGCAAGAACACTGGAGTGGGTTGCCATTTCCTTCTCCAATGCATGAAAGTGAAAAGTGAAAATGAAGTCGCTCAGTCATGTCTGACTCCTAGCGACTCCATGGACTGCAGCTCACCAGGCTCCTCCATCCATGGGATTTTCTGGGCAAGAGTGCTGGAGTGGGGTGCCATTGCCTTCTCCAGAAGTATCTACTAAACAGTTGTTAAATATGCCATGTCTAACACAATTATCCATAGAGCCTAGTTCTCTGTACAGATCAGAGACTGAGACTCAGAGACATCGAGAGCGCCGTAGTATAAATGGGGAGCTTGGATGGGCCCTGGATCTGATTGCCTACAGAGTCAGTCCTGTACTCACTCTCCCTGTCAATCAGCTCTCAAAATATCCTGCATTCTCCTCCCCTTGAGACTTCACTATCGTTCTCTAGTCTTCCTGTTCCTTCCTCCTCGAGTCCTGTGGAATCCTTCTTAGAAGATTCTTCATACTCTATCCATCTGCTTGCAGCCCTGTTCCTTCCTTCTCACAGAGCCTTTATCCTTTTATATCCATACTATTGTATTTTGCTGCCTGTCTTTCAGCCTCCAATCGTTTGCCACACCAACCAATTTTGTGCACTGTTGTCTGATCTGCTACCTTAAGGGCCACTTTGCCGCACTGATACTGTCTTACCATCGTTCACGCTCTCCGCTGTTCTCAGTGTAATAATAGGCGGGTTCTGAATGCTGGCTGCACAGTGCTGCGTAACAACTCCACCTAATTTTTCCCACATTGTTCCATGAAAACATTTTTATTGGCTTAGAAAAGAATATCTCTTGTATGTATATTTAAAAATCAGAGACATCTTGAATTATCAAAGAAAATTCTGCACAACACTGAAACATACTAAAAATAGACTGGGGGAAGTTAAAAGGAAGGCACCATCTGATTGATAGTTAAATTAACCAGTGCTATCACTTCCTTCTTTGCCCATTTTCTTACTGGTGCTTTTATTTTTCTTGTGTATATTTTTTAATCATTTGTCTGCTGTCTTTAACTGTAAGTACTTCCTTGGTTTATGTTATCATTTGAACTTGCTTATCATTCCACCTTATTTATCCAACCTTATTTCAGCCATGTGACTGAGTTCACAAGATCCCTGGAATATGCCAGGTACATTCTTCCCTTCATAACCTTGCTCGCATTGCTTGCCCCACTCAAAGGGCACTTCCTTTTTTATATTCTCTAAAAGATCCAAATCAATTTCTGTCTCATTCATGAAATGCATCCTCCTTTTTCTAGCTATATTGATCTCTCCCTTCTTGAACGGTTTCTCTAAACTTCAAAGGTCTATAAAATGGTCCTATTTTAAATACACCTTCAATAGAAACTGCTCATCTGACGTTAGATACCCCTTATTTCAGATAAATTATTTTCTTTATTGATTTGTATTATTCAGCTTCAACTAACAGAAACACAACGGACATTGTCTTAACTGGTTAGAGCTTGATGGTCTTAAGTAACAAAATGTACAGAAGTGTGGAAGCCCAGGGTGGTATAGTCGCTCACTTATGCCATCTGGGACTCATGCTCTTTCTGGTTCAACATCTTCTGTATATTGGTTTATTGCCTTTAATCATAATGTAGGTACTGTACCTTCAGGCAGGAGGAATGCAGAAGAAGAGCAGAACACCAGGTATACCTCATTGGTCAGCGAGGTTAAGATTATATAACATGCCATCTCTAGCTGCAAGGGAAGCCGTAAAATTGAGTTTGGGGCTTCAAAGTTCCTAGGGGTGGCAAGACTGGAAAAATGTGGTCAAGGATTGGTCTCAAATGAACCAGCCTGTAGTATCAGACCCGGCAAAGCTAAATGCATAATTTATTACTTTCAAATGCTTTTCTTTTAATGGGAGAACATCAGAGCTAAAAAAAATGGGAACAGAGAGATTAGCTTGTTATCAAATACATGGATATGGCCTTAAGTTACTTACCTTTCTATAATGGGTTTCCTCATCTGAGCAATTGGATTGATAGTAACACTTGCTTCTTTGAGATACTGTGATGACCAGAGAGGTAAAGCCCACAGCCTACTCCGTGTCACATGGCCGGTGCCGAGCAAGTCCTGAGTCTTCTGTCTCTTCCAGTTTGAGGCCCTGGCTGGTGTAGTGAGGAGTCCCCGAGACAATAACTAAAGTCAAGAATGGAATCAAGGAAGAGAGGATCTCCTACCAGCTAGTCCCCATAAACTCTCCTCAGTAGGGAAAAGTATTGGCCCAGTAGCAGAACTGCAGAAGTGTTTGAGATTCGTGTATCTTATCATTCAGATAAGAAAGGAAACCTCTGGATTTTTGTAAGGGTGTTGACCTGTGGATGCTGAGAGTGTGTGAAAATAACTCACGCGTCTCAGGTGTTAAATGAGGATCAACAGTTTGTGGGCCCGTCAGCTGTACTGTCCCATCACCTGAAATCACGCACCGGAACGCTGCTTCTGAGAAGTGACACTTGGTAGGAGGGAACGGCAGAGTGATATCCAATTAGCAAGATCTGTGAAGGCAGCGCATGTTCAAAACTCACATATGATCCCAGGAAAAAAGTGTGTTTGTGTGTGTACCATATATATTTATATGGAAGAACATGTTCTTAACCCCCTTTGCTTCCCCTTCACTCAAAAAGCAGAAGGAAATTCACCATGTAATTTATTGAAGTTTTTAGGGAAAAACAGACAAAAAAGTTCAATAAAACTTTGTAGTATAACAACCTGTATGTATGCATTTTAAATTAAATTATCTACCATATCTGTCTCAAATGTGTTGAAAATCCATAGAATTTTTATTTTAATATTTTGATCAAAGGAAAAGCAGAACCTGCCAGATGTTGGGGGGCGTGGTAATCAACTGATTCAATCAGAATTCTCCTGTGGGGCTGTGGACTCTCTTGGTCAATGTCACAGGATGAAATAGTCTCAGATTCACCCAGCAGTGAGGTATTCCATCTGGTTGTGGCAATTAGGAGCTGAAGATGACGGGAAGTTACATGACTGTCTTTATGAAACAAAGCAAAACATAAAAGGGAATAGCTGGAGGACTGGATGGCTCGGAGATGCAGAATTGGATTTAGAATAAAGAATCTGTTACCTCCAGTTGCTGGTTATAATGCTAGAGTGGGTTAATACGAATTGAAAGTTATTGCTGTGTGATAGCAGTTAGCTGTCACTTGCCTGAAATAGGATCATGGCATATATAGCACAGTCTGCATCTAGATTTCTAGGATATCATGTCCTCTTTAGTTAAGGGTCAAGTCGTGAGCTCAACTGTGTGGCCAGGAAGTCAAGCGTGAGAATCACAGGGTCGTAGAACTTAAACCCTGGAAAGGGCATTATTGTTATGCCCAGAGTCTGTGGTCTCCCTGAATTTGAATGTGCCATTTCTTTGCATGTGCTGTATTTATTCTAAGGAATGGAAAGCAAAACTTTTATCATATCCAAAAGAAGATTCGGCTCCACCAGTCCTCCACTTTTCCCCTTCCAGATATTAAAAGATTGATTTAGATCTTGTCTTTGGAGTAGGGTAGAAATGAACTTAAGTTTTTGCCTTACCACTTAAAAGCTGTGTGACCTTGGGCAAGTCACTTCTGTAAGAGTTATTTTTCTAATTTATATCCTTGGGACAATAATTATGATCTATATCACAGAATTGTTACAACCAACATTTGAGATCATGTGTATAAAATTTTTACATACATAATGTATATTGTATTAAATGTTAGCTACTATTAGTATTACTATGATCATCATCAAAAGTACTGAGCCCCAGGAATGTTCAGAGTTATTCAAAATTAATGGCAGAAACAGGACCAGAATCCTGATGTCTAATTCACTACTTTGGCCATTGGAAAACATGATGACCCCATCTCTCTTCCTGTTCACTACTCCTTTCATGTTTTGGCAGGGTTAGGCCTGTAGAGTAAGATGCTGAAATCCAATGACTAGTTCTCCCATTGCATGGCCAAACAGTCTATTTCATTTGAGAGCTTTTGTTCGATATTCCTTAAACATCTTACTTAAATTGGAGTCTGCAAAGGGAAATCACAAAGAGCAAGGAGGTCATCTTGTGGCCTTTAGCATCCTCCACCCACCCCACCCAAGAACAAACCATGAGCAAGGTTAGAAGTCTGACTCTTCATGAGCAAGGGAAAGTCTCTTTAAGCAGCTCCTCTGTTGAACAGATAGAGTGGATCTAACAAAAGGGATGACAGATTAGGAACTGTCTGGTGGCTAATGTACTGTTTACTGCAGTATAAGTGACTGGTGTTTGGGAAATGACAGATGAGAGAGAACACACGTATGGACGTAAATAATTTCCAGGTTTCTGCAGTGGGAGAGAGTCGTGGTTGACTGCGGTGTTGACTGGCAGCGGGGCATCATTGGTGGGAGTTTCAGGGGGATGAAAAGTGCATGGAGAAGGCTTTTCAGTTAGCCTATTGATCTGCAGCTTTCGTGCCATAGATGGAAGGAACCGTGAAGGAGTCCAGTTCTCTCCATCTTTTGTCACTGCCTCATCCACTCAAACATAACTCTGGGTTCAGTCCAAGTGCAGCCATCTCCCCAGAGAGACAGCATGAGGGGTGAACATGGAGTGATGCTCAGCCACGCTGGGAGGTCCCTAGGGGAAGATGGCATAGGAAGAAAGAAGAATACATGTGGTTGAAAGAAGGCAAGAAGACAGAACAGCCCATGAGCAGGGAAGCAAGCAAGAAAGTGGAAGAAGGAAGGACATAGGGGAAAAGGGAAGAAGGGGTAGAGGACCTAGCACATCAATTAATCTAAATCTGATATATTTGAGTAGAGTGAACTTGTGATGGTCTGACTTGTCCCAGGAGATCACAAGAAGCCTGCAGTTAATCTGTAGCTATTGTACACATCTAGCACCCATTTTCTTAGTGTCAATAATAACAATAATAATAAAAGCAGGCTGCCAGACAGTATTTGCAAACGCGTCACCATTGTAACTTATCTTTGCTATTTGCTTTGTTAGAGGTTTTATGTTCATGCATTCGTTCACTTGCTGAAAAATATTGATGGAGCATCTGTGTTGTGCCAGTTCTAGGTGCATGGGGTGCATAAGTAGACAAAAATACCTGCCCTGTGGAACTTCATGTAAGTAGGAAAGAACAAACTATGATATCGTATCAGATAATATACACTCATGATAGTTGATGTGAAGGTAACTGAATCATGGTACAGGGTTAGAGAGTGACAAGATAGGAGGAAGTATATATGCTGTTTTAGATAAGATGCTTAAGCAGGCATCTTTTAGGAGGTGGCTTTGAGCAAAGGGCAAAATAAAAGAAATGATCAACTTGAGTAGATACCTAAGGAGGATCATTCAGTCTGAAGCAAGGTGCCCGTGCAAAGGCCCTGAGGTAAGAGTGATATGTTAGAGGGATGTCAAGGAGATCAGTGTGTCTGGAGAGAAGGAAGCAAACGGGAAGATAGGAGATGAAGATAGAGTGCGTGGGAGTTGGGCGATGCAGAACCTTTCAGGTGAGCAAGTTATTAGAGTGTTTCAAAAAAGGCAGTGCATTAATGTAGTATTTATGTTAAAGGCTCTGGCTGTTGTGTAGCAAACAGTTGGTGGGGTAGGTAAATTTGGGAGACAAATTTGAAGGCTAATAGAATAGCCAGGGTTGAAATGCTGTTGACTTGGACTAAGATGGTTTTCTTGGATTTGGGATATATTTTGAAAGAAGATCTGCTAGAACTTGACTATAGATCAGATGTGAGTGGTGAAGAAAAGAGAGTTTATGTGCCTTGATATTTTAAAAACATTGTCCTTTAAATTCCATGCTTGGTCATTGTTATTTCATAGCTTGTCTCATTAGGGTTTGAGGCAGTTGTGCTAAATTATAAATTGTAATTACCCAGATAGCACAAAGTGGCCCTTTTGTGAACCAAATTCAGTCTACAAAAATACTGTTTTGGCTCACAATATTTTAAACCTTTTGTAAATGGATTTGAGCAAGCTCCGGGAGATAGTGAAGAACAGAGAAGCCTGGGGTGCTGTAGTCCGTGGGGTCAGAGTCGGACCTGACTGAGTGGCTGAACAACAGTAACAACAACGGATTTTAAATCTTTGAGCCAGTGCTGAAAAACCCGGATGTCTGAATTCTTCAGAGAAATGGTAAGATAAGTACTTACCATAAGGGTATCCTTTGCTGGAGCTGAATGACACTTGCTTTCTTTAAAGCGAGCAGTCCTTCAATTCTTCAGTTCTGTTTCGTCCTGAGCTTGTTCCCCACCTCAGTGCCATGAATGGCCCTGAAGTTTTCCATTGCCTGCTTGCTCCCCCTGCCCCCACCACGCAGTCCATTTCAGAAAGAGACATTGATGAAACCATCATAAGTGTAGTTCCATTTGAGTTAAAGGGACAGGGATCTCAGGATTATTGTAAGCGACCTATAAACCCATATGTAATCTACATATTGCCTTTGTGTCATATTCATAATAAGTAGTCTGCTTTGTGTGAATATATATTATTGGAAAACTAAAATAACTGCAAATTATAACAAATAAGATACATGATTGAATCTCACTAAATGTTAGTGCTCTTTACTGTGTCAATTGAAGACTCTTGAGAGCACCTTGGACTGCAAAGAGATCAAACCAGTCAATCCTGAAGGAAATCAGCTCTGAATACTTATTGAGAGGAATGATGCTGAAGCTGAAACTCCAATACTTTGGCCGCCTGATGCAAAGAGCAGGCTTATTGGAAAAGACTGATGCTGGGAAAGATGGAAGGCAGGAGGAGAAGGGGGCAACAGAGGATGAGATGGTTGGATGGCATCACCAACTCAGTAGACATGAGTTTGAGTAAACTCTGAGAGATAGTGAAGGACAGTGAGGTCTGGTGTGCTGCAGTCCATGAGCTCACAAAGAGTCGGACATGATTTAACGGCTGAACTAAAGCAAGAAAAAATGCTAAAAGTATGATTGCTTTCAAGTAGTGGTGTCCTTTCTGTTTTACAACTTAAAAGGAACGCTTGAACTCAGAAAGTGAAAGTATTAGTCGCTCAGTCACGCCCTCCTCTTTGCGACCCATGGACTGTAGCCCGCCAGGCTCCTCTGTCCAAACTCAGAAAGGCTGGAAACGATTGTTCTAGTTTGGCCTTCCACTTCACTGATGACAAAAGAAAATCTAAACAGGGATAGTTTTGTGACTCTTTGTTTGGTGGAGGACTGTGTTGTACGCTGTAGGCTGTTTGGCCATTTCTTGGCCTCTACCCACTAGATGCCTCTACTTAACCTCGCTGCTCCCCAAACACACACTAGTTATCACAATAAAGATCTCTCTTGACATTGCCAAGTGTCCCCTGGAGAGGGGCAGAGACTTCCTTAAGACAGAAGCTCCTGTTTTTCACATGGATTCAGTCCCAGGGAAAGACCTTGAACAAACAGTAGCCTGGAATCCTGCTGACGCAAGAGCTGTGCCTGGGTATCTTCTTCCCATTCGCAAAGGGATAATCAATTTCACAGTCTCGTCCCAATCCAGTGCTTTATAAGAATCTTTGCAGGTTTTTCTTTTTTTTTTAACTTTCAAAGGACACTTACTGATGTCCAGTACCTCAACTGCAGAAGTAAGGGGCTTTTTGTCTAAACTTCTATTTACCTCTGTTATTTTTAACTTTCCACTGTAGAGTTTCTCACTTTTTACTTTTCCTTTCCTTTTGTATTGCTTTTTGTGTCTCTCTGTATGGCTTCTTGATCCCTTTTTGGTGTGGAGCCTTTTCCTGCCTTTCTGCCCAGATCTCTATTTCATTTTAGGGCTTATCCTTTAGGTGTTTATCTCCCCAGTCTGTATCATTCTTGTAATGACTGTGTTTCTGGGTTCTTCCTTGAGTTTTTTCAGTGACTGCTTGTCTTTCAGTCTCCTCCTCTCTCTTTGTATCTCTCCAACTATTTCTCATGACCCCCTCACACTTCTGGAGGATGTTGGTATGTTTATATGGTATTTCCACTTGCGATTGTCTTTTTTTTTTTTTATCATCCTCTTTTTCATTTCTGCTTTTCTTTGGAAATGATCCATCTGTGCCAAGCTCCTATCAAGGTCTCTTTCTCTGAGTAGGAAGTTCTTTAGGCGTGTTCTAGAAACCGTATACTTCTATTGAACGAAAGCCTCAGGGAATGGATATGGAATGGATTTTTCAGTTAAGTGCTCTGAGGCAACTCTGTTTTATTTTATAGAATTGAATTTTTGCAAATTATACATTTGGAATATTAAATCCAGCAAAGTTTAAGTATTTAACCTTTCATAAAAATCATTTTAAATGATATGACTTCATAAGCAATTACCTTAGAAAACTAATAGGTAATTCATTCTTGAGATTAACTCTTTATAATGCTAGATGAAATGAAATCAATGCTTTGTTGAGATGTGGAAGTTGCTTTAGGCAAAGTTTGGGAATAAGAAATTTTAAGAATAGGATTTGGCTATTTACAAAGTACTACCTTTTTGCTTGGTTCCTAAGGAATGTCCAAACCAAGTATGAGGGTCCCGTGGGGTTCACAAAGACAGTGAAAACTATTCAATTTTCTCATTTTTGTGAGAAAATTAGAATCGTAATAAACTTGCAAAACAGATTGGAATCCATCTGGTGTGGCCAAATTAATCCTCCTTTAATGATTGTTTATACTGTGTATCCAAAATCAAAGCCAGTATCAAGAGTTAATCAATTAAAATGTGTAATCGTTTGGTTCACCAAAGCAAGAGGAAATTGTAAACTCAGGAAAAATTTATTTTATAGTAGAAACATGTTAAAAACATGCAGCTTAGTTGGACCATATGTAAATGAATCAAGTTATATCTCTAAGTACTTTTATCGTCCTTGTTCGTTTGTTTAATTGTGGCACAAGGAAAAGTAACGGCTGCTGAGAACAGAATGACAGGACTGTGTGATGGGGGATGTTAAGGTTTCTGAAACATTAAACAACCCTCCACCCTCAACCCGCCGAGAAACCCAGAATGGAAATTTGGATTTGACAGAGGCAACAGAAACTTAACAAGGGAAGGAGACGTTTCTTTTCTTTCTAGTTTAGGATACATTTCTTTAGTACGCTGTCTGGACCTCAATAAATTCAGTGATACAATACTACATCATTGAAAAGTCTACTATAGGCGACTGATATTTGGAAGGCATTTGATATTTTACTCGGACCATTTGTTTTCTCTGAGAAATCACACAAATATCCAAGATCTTGAAGTTTCCTAAAATTTCTAGTACATCAAAATTTCTGCTTCCAGAAATTATTGAGTAGTTGTTTCCATGATTGTGGTGCTGGGGTTGACGAGGAGGGATCACTGGGACAGAGCTCTCAGCTGATTATTGTCAAACATCCCTGCCTTGGCTAGTAATGTTTCCACCATAAACCAAAGTGGCCAAAAACATGTGAGTGTGTGAGACCACGCTGTAACCTGAGGATGCCCAAGGAAGGAAGGTGACATCTGTCAGTCTCCGTCGAGTCCACTTGATATTTCTTATATCTGTCTTCACAGTCACCAGGGCTGGGTAGCACATGACTGGTTTCCATGCCGTCACTCTCCCTTCATTTAAGGGCTTTCTCCATACTACAGCCAACTCCTCATGATACTTGGTGAGCATTGATAGCTCTGAAGACTAGTCAGTGGCTCCTGACTTCTTTCAGGATAAAATCTGTGCTCTGATCCATGACACTGGAGATTTTTGTCCTTCCCTTCTTATCTCTCTGTGTGCCCCTGAGCAAGTTCCTTTATCTCTCTAGGGGTCAGTTACTTCATCTGTGAAATGGGAATAATAATATTACCCACTTTGCAGGATCGCTGTCCATGAAAACCAGTTAGTGCCAGGAAGGTGATTTGTAGTGACAGCAGTAACCTTCAGTACACACTAACTAGTATTCTTAGACTCAGCCCCTAACAGTACCCCTCTTTCCTTCTCTACTGGGTGGTTTTGAGTTCTTGGACCCTCTGCATGCTTTCCCACTGCTTTTCCTCTGCAAGAGAGGTAGAGAGGAGTATGAGAGAAAGAGAAAATCAGGTGTGAAATATAAAGTGCTATGAAAAATAAGGTATTATGATGCATCTATGCAAATTTCGTGAAGTGATAGTCTTGTTACATGTATTCTAATAATATTTTTATAGGTAGCCTAGTTTGGTTTGCTGTTCTGTGGGGTTTAGAAGTACCATTTAAATCACTTAATTCCAGATTTATTAACATTGAACTTGATTGTTAAAAGTAAGAGAAACTTCTGAGATTGCATAAAATAGGAACTTTATAAAGCATTCTCATTGATTCTGATAATAGTTAAATATTAGGAATCGTTAGGCTAATGTGGACTCTTAAATGAGTTCACGTTATAAGCACGTGCTATGGAAAACAAATAGAACATTCATTTATGAAGTTAACTTTTTTTCTGATGCTGTGGGAGCAAGATTATAATCATGTCATGTCTAAGAATCCACCTCAGGTTTACATAGCACATGAAAATAAATGGGGGAAATTCACAAAGCCTAATATGGTTTGTTAGCTGTTGTATACTTTAAGAAAAGCTCCTTTTCCTTCTATAAATGTAAACTTTAAAAAAATGTTAACAAATTTAAGTTCAGTCTATCAAAAGTACATTGAAAAATGTTAGCAGGTAAGATACATTTGACAGGAAATAGGTAAAATCAAAATTGTATTCATATATTAGTAGTTATGAAGCTACTAAGATAAGTTATTTGAAGTGAGTACTGTCCTTTTAATAGGCCTTACTCTCTAGTCTTGTCTCATTTTTCATTTTCATGAGGATTTTGATGTATTCTTTTCATTACATAAAACATGCCATATTTAGCCTTTTCATGAAAATGGATCTGATATTCTCCTTTGACAGTCATTCATGTGAAAAGAACAGGTCCTATTTCTGTCCATCGCCTACATGTACATATTCATGGAAATCATAGATTTTTTTTTTTAGTAAAATATACTTTATACTTGCAGAGCATCTTAACCCCAGACACTTAAAGTGTTTCAGCGAGTAGCTATATCATACCCCCTTCCTCTGTCAAGTGGCACATATGGTCAAGAGTTCTCAATTCCAAATCCAGCTCAATGTAAGTTATGTGATTTCCATTTTCTATACCAAGGAATAGGAGTACAGGAAATACAGCCACCAGCCCAGGGGGCATAAACCCCAAATTAATCTTGAAGACTTGCTATAACTGTTTTATCTCTCCAGTTACATGTCTAAGTTTTGCTATTTTTAATTTCAAGTAACATTTGTACTTCTAGATTTTTTTGAAGAGGGATAGAACTAACAATTTCTTTGCTATTTTGTAAAGAAATATTAACTGTGTGTGCATGCTTATTTTTACTCTGTTAGTAGAATTTTAGTATCTGTTCGCTATCCTTATTAACCTGAAATTTTATCTTTCTGGGAGGGAAAATGTATCATCTGTGATGTTTTTTATTCAATATTATAATTTCTTCTTGAAATATGAAAAGCATTGCGAAGTTTTTTTACATGATGTTCTTTTCCTGTTGAAGGACAGTTGCATTTTGCTCAGCACTGTAAGCTGCTTTTGGACAAGAGAGGTATAATTGTAGAATTACTGATTTCAGAAATCAGCAAGTTGCTTATATAGTATTCAACAAGATACATCTCCCACTTCCACCTTCTTATAACAAAACTCCAAATCACCAAATGGTGTTCCTTGTTCAAACACTGGGAGTAATTGCCTGTCTTAAATTTAATATGATCATGTTCTGATATCTTTTCTGAACCCAAGAAAAAAAATTTCCCCGAGTAAGATGAGGACATGCCAGATATTTTGCAATATTAGCAGGAGTGTGGATAAAGAAAGAACGTGAGAAGATGTATTCTCCACTTATCCCTAGTTCTGTACCTTGGGTAATAATCAATAAATTAACAATGACAGAAGCAAGACAACAGCAAAAATGGAAAAGTTACAGGATTGGATAGAAACCAGAACTCAAACTACTTTGTCATTGTTGTGTTGAGTCCTGATTTCTAAAGACTCAAAACAGTTGAGTCTTTTTTTCTTTTTGTGATTATTTTATTTTTGCAAATTATTTTAACTGATGGATAATTACTTTACAATATGGTGATGTCTTCTCCCATACATCAACATCGATCGGCCACTGGTATACATGTGTCCCCCCCAAATCCTGAACCCCCTCCCTCCTCCCTCCCCACTCTATCCTTCTGGGTTGTCCCAGAGCACCAACTTTGGGTACCCTGTTTTATGCATTGAACTTGCACATGTGGTAAATACTGTATATTAATGTGTATATATATGGAGTTTAGGAAGGTGGTACCGACAATTTTACATCGGTTCAGTTCAGTTGCTCAGTCGTGTCCGGCTCCTTGTGACCCCATGGACTTCAGCAAGCCAGACCTCCCTGTCCATCACTAACTCCCAGAGTTTACTCAAATTCTTGTCCATCTAGTCGGTGATGCCATCCAACCATCTCATCCTTTCTCGTCCCTTTCTCCTGCCCTCAATCTTTCCCAACATCATGGTGTTGTCCAGTGAGTCAGTTCTTCACATCAGGTGGCCAAAGTATTGGATTTTCAGCTTCAACATCAGTTCTTCCAATGAACACCCAGGACTGATCTCCTTTAGGATGGACTGGTTGGATCTCCTTGCAGTCCAGGGGACTCTCAAGAGTCTTCTCCAACACCACAGTTCAAAGGCATCAATTCTTTGGCGCCCAGCTCTCTTTATAGTCCTATTCTACATACAGGGCAGCAATGGAGACATAGATGTAAAGAACAGACTTTTGGACTCAGTGGGCGAAGATGAGGGTGGGATGATTTGAGAGAATAGCATTGAAGCATGTCCATTACCATATGTGAAACAGATGACCAGTGCAAGTTCGAGACATGATTGTGTTTTGTTATTTTAAAGGAGGTTACAGCAAGGTGCAGCAGATTGTGGTTTATGACAACGATGGTCCCTCAGGGCCTTAGTTTTCTTGGTGACATTGAAGTGAACTGCACTACTCCAGATATATGCTAAGAAGGGTTGATGTTGAGCTGTATGGAGACGACATAGTGCGTTGCTGATTTTATGGTGTTGTTGACTATTAGAATGAGTGGAAGGGAAGGGGGGGCCAAGTATAATTACTTGTGTTAATTTTAATATACATTATGAATAAGAAAATTTCTATTTATCTTAGAGGGATAAAGAAATATAAAAGTATTACTGGCAGCTATTTTTAACCCATTTTTCTGACTTTCAGTGCCTTTGATTTACTTTCAATTTTAAATTTCTTATTAGGTGACATCCCAATTGGTTGCTATTTACTTGGGTTACAAATAACATTTTTCTTTTTAGATGAGGAACGAGGAAGGGCGTGGTATAGCGTTCTCATCCAGAAACAGACATAGGTTCTGGTAAAATCCTGTTCCCAAGAGATTCCATGAACTGTTGGGTTAGTTGCACCTAAAGAGTGGGTATTTGGGGGTTGGCCGATCTCCCAATCTGAATGCTTAGTTTTTAACTAAAGTCATGATAAAAAGCGCGTGTGCACGCAGGCACAAATGCGCACCCCGCAGGAAGCTCTCGCAGCTACAGAAGGCCCTGTAGTATTTCAGCTATCCAGAGCACTAAAGCTGCCGGGTTCCCAAGTTCCTTCGCAGAGCTTTGTCACTGTGGTCTGTTAGCCACACCTTCTCTCGGTACCACTTCCTACCTTCTTAGTTCCATGCCGCTCATACCAAGTAGAATACCTACTACAATGCAGGATTGCTGTCATTTTAGAATTGGGGTGAAACAAGGGTGGGGGGCTTCTTCTATGAAAGTGTTTTAATTCCAGAGGGGAAAGAGGTGCGTGGCGTCTACCTTGATACAGAGCAAAGTGTCCGGGCGACCCTCCTTTCTCCCTTGCCTTCTGCGGTTTCCTTCTCTCTGGAGCCACATTGAGGGGAGATTCACTCCTAAAAGAGTGTGTCATTTTCAGTTGACTTTCTCAGAGCTCAGCTGAGAGCCGTTGCCAAGGCCAGTGGGTGTAAATTCAGTCCTCCTGAAGGGAGGTGAAGGGCTGTGGGATTTATGACTTCTTTGAGTTCCCATACATCACCCTCCGTGTCGCTCGCTTATGATGGCCCTGCCAAAAGATAAAGAAGTGTAGGGTGCTGGGTACGGGCTGTGGTGACAGACCAGGGACAAATGCCTCTGTTGGGTAAATTGATTTGAATGGCTCCAGTGAAATATCAGGTTAGACCGAAAATATGATTGGGTTTAATGGTCCTGCTGACTTCGTAGACTGTCGGGATTCCAAATCCTGGACGAGTTAATTAAGGCCCTTTATGAAGGGGGTGTGTATGGCTATTTATACATCCAAATAATTATTAATGTCAGTAAATACCACCATGTAAAAATCTAGACCTGTTTTTCAGTCTTAATATATTGAATCTCTATTGAATACAAGAAACATTGCTTGCGATTTATAGAGTATTTATCTGGGAAAAACTGGTGAGAATATTATTTCCTTCTCCATATCACGGAGTCAAGGAATAGAGACCTGCAGCCATAAAAATATGAAATGAAAAGACAGAGAACTGATAAACAGTTATACCCTGCTGGTAGAATTTAGTAAGACTTACATTTGATAATAGAGTGGCGAGAGGACTTCTGCATTGTTGCGAAAATGCAGTTGAGGGAGGCCACTAAACTGAAGACAAAATAAATGGATTACTTTTTCAGTTATGAAGAAAACTAGTGTTACTTTTTGTTTTGAGTGTGGCTACTCAGTTAAAAATAATAGATTTAGTTTCTTTTTGTAGGACCAACATTTCTTAGCAGATTTTTGGTTTTCCATTTAAAATGGACTTTACATTTCCAAGTTTCCTTCCCCCCCCCTTTTTTTTACTGTTCTTACCTCAAGGTAATTATCATTGATTGATTATGGTTTCATTTTATTTGGGGGCAAGAGTGATTGGATTAATCTTCTGGAAGTGTTACAAAATCCCAGTTATTTCTTTGTGCTTTCTGATTTTTTTCCCTTTGTAGCAGGGAGCCCTGAAAGTGAAGCTGTTAGTCCCTCAGTCACGTCTGATGCTTTGTGACCCCTGGAACAGGAGCCCGCCAGGCTCCTCTGTTCATGGAATTCTCCAGGCAAGAATACTGGAGTGGGTAGTGGTTCCCTCTTCCAGGGCATCCTCCTACCTCAGGGATCCGACCCAGGGCTTCTGCATTTCGGGCAAATTCCTTACTGTCTGAGTCACCAGGGAAGCCCCAGCAGGAAGCCCCCCTTACATCACGATTAATTCCAAAGGAGGCTTCCCTGGTTCCTGCTGGTCAGCAGAGCGGTGGGCACAGGAGATCTCTGGCTGCGCCGTGTTCCCTTTCCTGATTCAGTCTTGATCTTGGGACACAGTTTCCATCTTTCTTCGGCATGAAGTGAGATTTCTTCATTTCAACAAGTGGCTGAGGACCCGGAGTATCAGCTCTAGTGGGTGTGAGGAGGGTAATAAATTGGGTGTAGGAAAGAATGGAACATATTGTCAAATAGGTTCTGCTTTTGGAACTGGAAAAACAGAGTCAGCACTTGAGAGTGTCCTGCTCATTTGTCAATGCGGTGTAGAGCGACAATGCCAAACCCCACTCGCCGTTCTGAGCAGAGGCCCCAGCGTCCTTGCAAGCCTCCGAACCATCTCCGTGGAAGATGGAGGTGTCTCGTCTTAGAGTTGAGCCTTAGGTAAACCACGCCGGTATCTGCTTGCCTGTTCTTCAGTTTCGACTGACTGCAGGTGACACACCTACTGAGAAAAATCCATTTGCTTAAACCTCATTTTAGATAATTTCCCTTTATCTACACTGTTGTTGTTGTTTAGTTGGGAAGCCGTGTCTCTTTGTGACCCCAGGAACTGAAGCACACCAGGCTTCTCTGTCCTTCACTGTCTTCCAGAGCTTGCTCAAACTCATGTCCATTGAGTTGGCGATGCCATCTAACCATCTCATCCTCTGCTGCCCCCTTCTCCTTTTGCCTTCAATCTTTCCCAGCATCAGGGTCTTTTTTAAAGAATTGGTGGCCAAAGTAGTGGAGCTTCAGCTTCAGCATCAGTCCTTCCAGTGAATGTTCACAGTTGATTTCCTTTAGGATGGACTGGTTTGTCTCCTTGCTGTCAAAGGGACTCTCAAGAATTAGCAGGACCCATACCTGGTTTATGATTCTCATTCTTCCTCAGTTTTCCAGCTCAGGACTAGATCAAGATCGTTCCTATTCAGTGCATTTTTACTGATTTCTTTCTTCCTCTCCAGTTTGTTCATATGAGGACATTAAGAATCAGAGATATTAAGAGACTTGTCCAAGGTCACACAGCTTGTAAGGGACAAGACAGTTTTTGGCTCCTGTGATGCGTGAGTACAAAACACATCTTCTGCACCACACCAGTGCTTCAGGCAGGGGATGCATGTTGTCTCTCCTGCTCCCTTCCAAGCTCGGGTCTTGGCACTTTCACTCTGAAATCTCCAGGCATTCTGATCCATTTCACTAGTCTGGACTCACTCAGGTCCCTGCCCATAGTGTCTTTTCCATGATCTTCTCATAGCCTTTTCTTCTCCTTCTTCAGCCTCAAATCGTATGTCACTCCCTAGGGGAGTCCTGTTCATCTCAAGTGGCCTTCCCAGTTATTCTCTATCTCCCTACCCTGATGATTTCGTTTACAGAAGTGATCACCATTTGTAATTATTTTTGCCTCTCTCACCTGTGCTCCCCATGTAAACTCCATGAGAGCAAGAATCCTGCCTAATTGACTTAGCTTCTACTTCCAGGGCCAGACACAGAGTAAGCCACAATAATTGTTTCATAAACCAGTGACTACCTGGGTGAGTAAGTATTCCTGGGGAGACAGAAATATAAGCAAGCAGTTATAATCCCAGGGAAAGTGTGTTGAATATTCTAACAAGGATTTGAGCAGGCTCCTGAGACTACCCACTGCAGAGTGGGTGAAGAAGGGTGAAGGGATAATAGGGGGATATTAGGGTGTTCTTGGAGGAGTGCATAAACTTATTCTGGTGGATGAGTGGAGTTTCAGTATACAAAGCTTACAAAGATAGTGGGGAAGGCATTCTCGGAGCAGCCTAAACAAGCTCACACAGATAAAACTGTGTGGGCTAAACATTAATGTAACGGAAGACCTGAGTTTTGATCCTGACTTTTGCTCTTAATAGCTGTTAATTTTGGACCCTTTGTTTAGTGACCATTTTTTGACAGCCCTTGACATTTCAGGTACATGCCTGTCACCTTTTCTCTTTGAATCTGGTTTTTTTTTTTTTTTTTTTTTTGCTTGCCACATGGGGATCATTATCTATGGTTCAGAATTTTTAATGAAACAAAAGAATCTCATTTTTAGCTGGTATTTTCATCCATGGAGATTCTCACTGGGTACAGGTGACCAGCTACATTTAGAAGTGTTATTTCAAGTCAAGGAGCAGCTCTATTATAATGCCATCATTAGACTGGATAATCCCACTTGCAGAGAAGGGACTATACTGTGAGTAAATGTTGCTTTTTCATAAAGGTCTGGACCTGGCATTTGGGGAGCTAGGTTCTAATCTCATTATAACCTTGGGTTCTGGGGGACTCTAAAAATCAATTTATAGTATTTCTGTATTCTTGTTCTTAAAAATGATTGTTTTTATAAAAAATACTTAATGTGAATTTAGCTGCTGCTTCTTGAGGGTTTCAATAAAGAAAGTGAATATCACTTCTCTCTAGAGCATTAGGCTTGCCCAGGAAGGTGCCATGTGAAGTATGATAATGAAAGTAATATGAAAAGAGGAGCAGCCTCTAAATTATGTTCACAGATGCAGAGGTGCTAGTTCAAGTCTTAATTTCAATACAAAGATGTATACAAATTAAACAATGATTCTGGGGTTGGCCAGATCTCCTAGTGTTCTGAGATTTGTCTCGGTGAATGGTGTCGCTTGGCAAGTGCCTACATTAAAAAAAAAAACAAACAAACATGAGAAACTGGTAAGGTCAGACAAATAGAGAACAACTAGGAAAATGTTAAAAGGAAGCCTGGAGGTGAAAACAGAAGAAAAGCTAAGTGGCGAAACAGATCAACTTTGCAAGAGGAAACCAGAGCAGGGAAATCTTTGCCAAAGGGAAGAGAGCCTTCGCATTTTTTTTCTAACAAAACCTTCTACTCCTCTTTACTGTGTGGCTACCTCTTTGAAAAACGAGCAGTTGTGTTGGAGGCCTGTCAGTCTTCCTCACAGCAGACAATTCCCTGAATTTCATTCCACTGGCTTCCCATTCTCCTTCCAAAACTGGGAGGCTTAGCAGATTGGAGGCTCTTTTATCACGAAGCAGTAAACATGGTTGAGCTGGGCTTGGGCCCTTACAGTCGTGGAAATTCCAGAGTCTTGTCCCACTCACAGGTGCTCTTATTGGATGAATACTTAATCCGTAGTTTTCCTATTATCCCTATATTAGAGTTGAGAAAAGTTAGACTAATACTAAATAATTTACTCAGGGTCTAATAGGTCATGAACGATAGGACTAGATTTAAATTTCATTCTGACTCCCAAATTCATACCATATACTTTTCTAATTTTAAAAGAGGTGTGTATATATAACATGTTAAAATATAACACTTATTTTTTGTGTATATAAAATAAGTTTTAAGAGATAATTTTTGAATATAGTTTATCTTTGGAGAAAGTATCCTTTTCTTTCTTTTTGTCCTTAATGTTGCTTGGGAATGAGAAAAGAAATGGTAAGTGTGCCTCTGTGCTGGGAGTAGCTAGCTAAAACTGCTCACTTGAACAATAAAGCTCTGCCATCTGGGTTATTGCAAATTCTCTTAGATTGGTATGATCTGTCCTGTTGTCTTGGAAAGGGAACAACTAGTGCAGGGGAAAGGATTCAAAATGCAGCTAAGGGATTGCTTTTTTTCCTTTGGTGAGAGTTTGTTTAATTATCACTGCGGTAGAATGGCTGGCCAAAGTCAGAAATCTTTTATTTCCACTCAGTGAGCAGCCCAATAAAGCTGCAGTACGTGTGGCATAAACAAATGCGATTCCACTTTTTTTTCTCTACCTCTTAAAAAAAGTTAATCAAGAATTTATTTTTCCGAATAATCCTGTGTTAAATCAGGCAGCCAGACAATGAAATAGGAATTAAAGAAAATGGAATGGTGGGAATGATCAGAAAAAAAATGTTAGATTCTGTCACAAGCCCTCCCAAGTGAATTGGTTAATAAGCGCCTAAAATCTCTTGTCCCCTGGGTTCTGTTTTCACCGACACCTTTACAGTTCATCCATTTGCTCCCCTCAACACCGCTGGCCTAGAATCCTTGACAAATACCCACCTTAGATACTGGGGGTAGCCTGTAGAGCTGAGAACAAAGCAAGACTGCAGCATGAGCCAAGGACGTCTAGAAGGGTGTGGGTTAAGATGGATTAGGATCAGAGGTTTTAGGAGGTGACTATTGACTGAACGAAGCCAAGTTTGCACTGTGACCCTCTGTGGTATTCGACCTGGCAAGGAATCCTGCTAGAGAAACGTGCAGGATTTGAAATGGCACACGTATCCAGTTTTCCCAAATCCTTTATTTCTGAGAAGCACCAGGTCTTGGAGATGTGGCAGTAGACTTGACGGAGTTCGCTTGGCCCTGCTGTCTTGGGAGCTGTGGTCCGGGGCAGCATCTGCTGTGCTGGTCACGGGCAGGCAGATCTGTGGTGAGGCTGCCGCCGGGTGTGGCTGGCCGCTCCCTCACACGGCCAACAGGCCGTGGCGTGGTTCTTGGTGACGATGTGCTGCCTGCCTCACCCGCAGATTCCAGTTCTGTAAAGTGTGGCGAAAAGGTCTTTTCTGTCTCTGATATCATGGCAGTGTGCGGTTGAGAGACCGTTCATTTCCACTGAGAGAAATTTCAAGCTACTGCCTGAAGGATCTTTTCTGACTACAGCATCGCTATAGGAGGCCTCCATCTTGGCACTCCTGACATCTTGGAATGGATAATTCTTTGTTGTGGAGCTGTCTTGGGCCTTGTAGGATGTGTAGCATCCTCTCTGAACTCTACCCACTAGATGCCAGTAGCACCCTCCCCGAGTTGTGACAACACAAAATATCTCAGGCATTGCTAGTTGTCCCCTGGGGGGCAAAATCGCTCCTGACTGAAAACCACTGCCTTAGATTTTGTGTCCTTTGAAATAAGTTGAAATAAGGCCACTGTTTTTTTTTTTTTTTTCCCCCTTCCTCCTAATTATGCTCAGGAATGCGAGGCCTTCTTTTAAGACAGACTTCCAACATAAATCTCTGATTCTTTTTGAGAAAACAGATTCCGTTTTAATCTTTAGCGGCTGATTGTCCCCAAATGTGAAATAGGAAGTTGATGAAGGCAGTAGTTATATTCACATGTTTTGAGCCATAATCCCCTGAGTTTGAGTTAGTGATTTGCTACCAGCTAGCTATGTGACCTTGGCCGAGTGACTTCACAGTGCTACGTCTCCCTCCCTGTGTCTGTGAGATGAGGGGGGTGATAACTGTACCTTTTTCATCCTGTCGTGGTGATGATTAAATGAGACAGCATGGTGAAACCATGTGACACAGTGCCCGGCACAAGTTGAGTACTTTATATGCTTCCTGGAATTACCACCATCACTAATAAAATTTTGGAAGAATCAGTCAGCTTGTTGTTATTAAGCCAATGTTTTTTTTTTTTTTCTTTACAAAATACTTTACACATTTTTTAATCTCAGAGAATAGACTCGTGAATGTAAACACACACACATACAGAGTCTGATTACACACTATCTTTAGACAAATTCTGGACATTCCTATTAGCTCTTCTAGTTTCTTTTTTCTGGTTTTGCTGCCTGTTCCCTGCTCTCACTGTCCTTTCCTTCTGAAGCCATCATCAGGCGAAGAACAAGTCATCTCCTTGATTTGCAGCCCTTGAACCAATGAGAAAACTCCTTTAGTGACTTTTGATTTTATGCTTCATTGGTTAGGCCTCCTCATAAACACCATGGCATTTTAAAAAAGAAACCAGAAAAGAAAAAAACCAGCCACTTTGTTTCTGCCAGAACTTTATCAAATCTGTGTCTATAATGGTGCAGAAATGTAGGAAACTGGAATTTTTTTTTTTTTCTTTTTGCTGCAGAAGCAAAGTGACCTTGAGGGAGCACCAGCTCTGCATTAGCTTTTCATGGCATTGCCCACATCCCTCCTCCTTCACCTCCTCCTGCCCCTCTTCCAGCCCCACAACAACCTGCAATCACTCTGCCCTCCAGCTCCAAATTTATGACTGGGAACAGGCCGTAAACAGAGAAGGCCAACCCTAACCCCAGGCACTGCACCTTCCTGTTTGCTGGAGGTATGACAGCTTGATGGGACTGTAAAGAATAAGCCTGCATCCCACTCGTCTCATGAATCATGCCCTCGGAGAGGGAGCTGCCCTGAGTACAGGTGACTCAGAGCCCAGAGGCAGGGCTTCCCCTAGCCACGTGGAGCAGAGGGTCCCCGAGGATGCCCTCTCCATGATGTGGCCTGACACTTACCAAGTAAACTCACACGGAGAGACCTCACTGGCTCACAGATCCATTGAGGTACTTTAAGGGATTCGTGTGAAATGGCAGAGACCACTCCACCACTGATGCTCAGAGCTTGACAAAGGTACCACCTGGAATAACACTCCTAAGGAAACATTTGGGAGGTAAGCACCCACCTTTCACAGATCCCTTCTTCCTCCTCTACTTACCTCTTGGGGTACATGTGTGGGACTCACCAAGGTGATCTTGTTCAGTTTCTGATCCAGCTAGTCTGGGTGGGGCCTGAGAATCTGCATTTTACGGGCCTCCAGGTGAGGCTGACTCTGCTTAACACATTGTGAATGGTGAGATCCTCGTGTGTTTCACAGCTTTCTTTTTCCCCAAACCAGAATTATTTCTTTTGGAATGACACTTGTTAGCTTTTATAGGAAGCAGTGGTAGTCTCCCCAGTTGGTTTGGGGCAAAAATAAATTTTATTTTATGTTTATGAAATATCATAGAAACTTGAAGGACTCTAGGCATATAGTTATTAGTGTGTTTAGCCTTCTTCTCCTCGTATGATTTTAAAAGTCTCCTGGTAAATGGCCTTCCAGGTTCTTCACGGATCACTACCGGGACTGAGGGGTCCCAAGCCAGCGCTGCAGAGAACAGCTCTTTCTTTTGTTGTTCAACTCCAAGTGTGACAGAATGCAGGTGGCTTGTGGAAATCTGCTTCCACCCATCGGTGTAGGTTTAGGTAACAGAGCAAAACCCAACTTATGTTGCACCTCTCTACAGTTTACAGAAACTTTCTTTTCCAGATCTGACAGGATTAACTGTGCTTTGAGTTCGAGAGACACATTTGGCGTCTATCATGGTCCCTGCAAAAGAACAGTGAATGGAAGAAGCAAGAGACGCAGACGGTCTGATAATTTGTCCACGTGTGTGACGTTTGGACAGGGCTTCCCTGCTCGCTCAATGGTTAAAGAATCCACCTGCAATGCAGGAGATGTGGGTTTGATTCCTGGGTCGGGAAGATTCCCTGGAAAAGGAAATAGCAACCCACGGAGCACTCCCAGGAAGTCCCATGGACAGAGGAGCCTGGCGGGCTGCAGTCCAGAGGGGTCACGAAGAGTCAGACGTGCTTGAGGAATAAGGCTCCTGTGAGCGTTTGACTGCAAGTTGAACTAGTTATGCTTCTTTCCCAAGAAATGTAGTCTGGTTGCTCAGACTTAGAAATCTGACATAAAAATGTTGTCTTGAGAATTTCTTAAGAAAATGAAGTGAGCTTGTCACTTTATGGATAACAAGTGATATTTGTTGTTTAAGATAAGATTTGAATGGAAAAATGAGAGTTCTGGGGGGAAAAAAAGACACGACTGAGCAGCTGAACACCAAGCACTTGTGGAGGTCATTTTTTTTTTTTTTCTATAAGTAAGGCCTGTACGCTGACATGAGCAAAGAGTGTGCTTATGGCTCAAGGATTTACTCTTAAGACTTGTTCCCAGCCAGGAAACACTCCACTGCTCTGTTTGCTTAAGTAAAACACACTATAGACCTGACTCAAATTTACCGTCTCTCTCAAACCCTTTCCTATATGCTTTTCCCCAATGATATGAGACTGGAATCTGTGGAGACAGAGTCTCATGTGGAACAAGCATGGGGTCTGAGTCTAATAACCTGGGCTAAACTCTCAGAGTTGCTGTTGACTGCACAGCCTGACTCTAGCCACTTAAACCTGAGCCTTAATTTCCTCCTCTGTAAAAACCTGATGATAGGGGCTTAAGTGGGTATTTTTGATGATTATATGAGCTGAAATAGAGAAACCTCACATAATAAATATCTGGCACAGTATCACTCAATAAACTTTAATTCCATCCTACTTGAAGCATGTTGTTTACATTAAATGGACAGAGTTATGTGGTCCATGGTAGACTGCTTCAGAGGGCTCTGGAGTCCACTTGTCTTGAGTTTGAAACCTGACTCAGCTACTTCTTTACTGTGTGGCAACGATATGTTTACTTTATCTAGATCTCATTTTCCTGGATTTTGAATATTAAATAAGTTACTACATGTGAAACACTTGGAAGAGTTCCTGGCACATAGTAAGTGCTCCTGACATTGTGATACAGATTTTAGTTCTTCTGATTGTATGTAGACAGTGGCAACCAACATTAAGCAGCAACTACCCCCTCTGCTGACCACCAAAATAAACCCAAACAAACCAAAACAAAAGACAACCAAACGGCAACAAAAATCAACCACCACCTACTTCTAATGTTGGGGAAATTTGTTGTTCAATCCCTCAGTCATGTCCAACTCTTTGCCACCCCATCAACTACAGTATTTCAGGCTTCCCTGTCCATCACCGTCTCCTGGATCTTGCTCAAACTCATGTCCTCTGAGTCTGTGATGCCATCCAACCATCTCATCCTCTGTCATCCCCTTCTCCTTCTGCCCCCAGTCTTTCCCAGCATCAGGGTCTATCCCAACGAGTCGGCTCTTCACATCAGGTGGCCCAAGTTTTGGAGTTTCAGCTTCAACATCAGTCCTTCCAGTGAATATTCAGGGTTGATTTCCTTTAGGATGGACTCATTTGATCTTGCAGTCCAAGGGACTCTCAAGAGTCTTTTCTAGCACCACAGTTTGAAGGCATCAGTTCTTCAGCACTCAGCCTTTTGCATTATCCAGCTCTCACATCCATACATGACTACTGGAAAAACCATAGTTTTGATTATTCTGACCTTTGTCAGCAAAGTAATGTCTCTGCTTTTTAATATGCTATCTAGGTTGGTCATAGCTTTTCTTCCAAGGAGCAAGTGTCTTTTAATTTCATGACTGCCATCACAATCCACAGTGATTTTGGAGCCCAAGAAAATAGTTTCTCACCTTTTCCATTGCTTCCCCATCTATTTGCCATGAAGTCATGGGACCAAACCCCATGATCTTCATTTTTTGAATGTTAAGTTTTAAGTCAGCTTTTTCACTCTCTTCTTTCACCTTCATCACGAGGCTCCTTAATTCCTCTTTACTTTCTGCCATAGAGTGGTGTCATCTGAATATCTGAGGTTATTGATTTTTTTTCCTGGCAGTCTTGATTCCAGCTTGTGCTTCATCCAGCCTGGCATTTTGCATGATATAGTCTTCATATAAGTTAAATAAGCAGGGTGACAGTATACAGCCTTGATGTGCTCCTTTCCCAATTTTGCACCAGACCATTGTTCCATATCTAAGTGTTATTCTCCTGGACCACTTTGGAGCCGTTCAGCTCTGGTAAGAGCTGAATGTTTTGAGTTATAATCTTGAGAAGGATTAATTTGGCATGGATCATAAACCTAAATGCATATCTAACATTCTAAAGCTCCTAGAAGAAAATGTGGGGAAATATCTCTGTGACCTTACGATAGACAACAGTTTCTTGGAGAGACTACAAAAGCATGAAGTAATATATTGGTGTTGATCAAAATTAAGATTTTCTGCTCTTCAAAAAATATTCTTAAAATTAAAGTGTGACCTGCAGACTGGGAGAGAATATTTTCAAGATAAATATCTTAAAAAAATCTGTTTTCAGAATATATAAAGATCTCCTACAGATCACTAGTAAAAAGACAGTGAAAACTGGGCAACAGAATTGAATAGATATATCATAAAAGAAGGAACGGGCATGTGTACCTTCAGGCTTTAGTCGTGTCTCACTCTGTGCAGCCCTATGGACCGTAGCCCCCCAGGCTCCTCTGTCCGTGGAGATTCTCGAGGCAAGAGTGCTGGAGTAGGTTGCCCTGCCCTCCTCCAGGGGATCTTTCCGATCCAGGGATCGAACCTGCATATCTTATGTCTCCTGGACTGGCAGTCAAGTTGTTTACCACTAGCCCCACTTGGGAAGCCCAAAAGAAGGTATACAAATGGCCAATAGGCCTTTGAAAAGATGCTCTGCATCTTTAGTAATCAGGAAAATTAAAATCAAAATAAGATGCCATTTTATACTCATGAAAATGATTAAAAAGACTGGTGACACCAGATACTGGAGAGCGTGAGAGTACAAGAATCCTCACACGGAGCAGACAGGGAGGAAAAATGGCATGACCACCTGCAGAAAGTTGTTTGACAGTTTCTAATAAAACTAGACACAGTCTATCTAAACTAAGACCCAGCAAATTTCCTTTTCCAAAAGGGATGAAGATACATATTCACAAAAATACTCATGTAAAAAAAGCATTAATTAAAGCTTTAGAGTAGTTAAAGTGGAAATAGGACAGGTGCCTACCAGCACGAGAGTGGATAAACAAAATATGGCATGTTTATATGATAGAATACTAATAATTGATAAAAATAGAATGAGCTATAGATAAGTTACAAGATATATATGTCTTAGAAATATTACATGGGAGGAAAAGCTTCGGAAGTGTCCACATTATGTAATTCCATTTGTGTGAAGGTCAAGAAGGGGCTTCTGTGGTGGCTCAGACGGTAAAGCGTCTGCCTACAATGCGGGAGACCTGGGTTCGATCCCTGGGTCGGGAAGATCCCCTAGAGAAGGACATGGCAACCCATTCCAGTGCTCTTGCCTTGAAATCCCATGGACCGAGGAGCCTGGTGAGCTACAGTCCATGGGGTCGCAAAGAGTCGGACACGACTGAGCAACTTCACTTCACTTCACTTCTGCAAGAGGAGGCAAAACCAATCTGCACTAGAAAGCGTAACACTGGTCGACTGTGAGTGGTGGGGATTGACAGGAAGGGGTGTGAGAGAGCATTTTGGGTTGGTAGAAATGTGCATATCCCGATGAGAATGTTGGTTTCATGGATTTTTGAGTTGTTAAAATTCACCCTATGATATACTTAAAATCATGTAGATTATTTGTTGTATTCTTTCCCACCATCTGCATTTCTGTTTGGCAGCTGACCATCATCTAGAAAATAGAGAAAGAGCGATACTGACCTGGGTTCTTGGCCTTCCCCAGTCAGTAAAAATTACTAGAGACCAGATAAGAAGTTCAGGCAAGGCTTTACTGGGGCTCCTGCTGCAGCAGGGGGTGGCGAGAACACTCCCCAAGGCGGGGAAAGCTGGGTCTTTATATGGATTGAGGGTAGGGGTCTCCAGGGGTTGGGCTAGAGGCGTGGCTTAGGTGTTTTGCCCACCCCTTTGACTGTGTTGAGTGCAAGAGGCATGTGCAGTACCCAGCTTTTGCTCCCAACAGTCTGTTTTTGCTCCCAATTCTTCGGAAGCATTGGTCATTGGAAAAGACCCTGATGCTGGGAAAGGTTGAAGGCAAAGGAGAAGAAAGTAGCAGAGGATGGGATGGTTGGATGATACCAGTGGATGGACATGAACCTGGACAAACTCAAAGAGATGGTGAGGGACCAGGAGGCCTGGCGTGCTGCAGTCCATGGGGTGGTAGAGAGTCATACATGACTTAAGTGACTGAACAGCAATAACAGCTTAAGAAGTGAGAAGTGATAGATGGGGATTTTGGTATCTTTGCTCAGAATTTGCCCCAGCTCGGCATGCATGCAGTTATTTTTCATCTCATATAGTTTCTTTGTGCTTTGTTGCTCGGGAGAGGTGTGTCCAGGGGCAAGCTTTGCAGCTCTGCAGCAAAGGGTCCAGGGTCCCAGGTCCCCAGCCTGCCTCAATAGGAATAACTGAACAGTAAACACAACCCCTTTGATTAATTATGTGCATCTCTTAAAACCCTGTACCTTCCCCTCTAGATAAATTATTCTTTTGTGAAACTTCTCCAGGGGGAATCTTTTACAACTGCCCTTCATTTCTGGGCCTCTGCTCTTTGGTCTTCCTGTCCCTGTCTTGTTCTGGATTATCTGTTGTAGAATAGAATTGATGGCCCTTTCCACTTCATTTGGACTCTTCATTCAGACTTTTGCATGCACATTACAAACTCTAATTCATTAACATCATCATAAAATGGTAATGTCTTGTGAAAAAAGAGAGGTGATGGCACCAATTAAAATAATCTTCCTGTAGTGGCACTTCAAATCAATGTCAATACAAACCCTTGAACCAAGAAGTGATGCAGCCCCATTCTTCCACCAGACTGAGATCAGCACAGTGGTTGAAACAGAGATCAATCCCCAGTCCGCAGTTATAGAGTGTACCATGCCGCGCCTGGCACATGGATCTGCTAAGAGCAAGGACAAGGAAAGAGAAGAAATGGACCTGGATTAGGCAGGGATCTGATAAGCAGGACTATGGCTATTCATCTTGAAATAGCCATAAGGATATCTACTAAAAATATTCTTGCATTCATTCATAGAGTTTCAGGGCTGGATTGCAACTCAATCATTTTATTGGTGACTTAATTGACACCCAGATTAGTGAAGCCCAAGGTCACACAGCTTGTTTGCTCCAGGATTTGCTGGCTGCCAGCCCTGAGCCAGGGCCACTGCAGTCTTCTTGTGTTCCAAACCACATGAGAGATTCCTCATGGGATGGAAATGAAATTATGAAATTACAAAGTTTGGGGAAAAAAAGAAAGAAAATGAAATTATGCCTTGGGCTCTCCTACATTTTGAGTTACAGCCTTGAAGAAGCATGTAAATGCATTATTTCCTTTGGGCACGGGGTATTAAATAAATAATGCAAACATCCTGTCACACTGCAAGGGGTCTGATAGTAACTGACAGCTGGGGAGTAAGCACTCTCCTTGTTCAGTGCTCTTTGGGATGTTTTACATGCATGAGTTCATTTAATTGTCACGATATCCTGCTGTGTTGCTATACTATTGGGGTTACTATTGTGACCCCTCATTTTACAGCTGCAGAAGCATCGGGAAGCTAAACACCTGCCCCCAATGCAGTTTGCAAGTGAGAGAGCCAGCCTGGGGGTGCCACACCTCTCTGACCTGCTTCCTGTCTGCAGGAGAGGAGGCAGAGAAGATTTATTTCCTCTGGAAAAAGAACAAAAATCTCAATGAAGTAAACCGGTGGGTGACCGATGTATGGACGTGATCTCCGCTGATATTAGATAGACCGTTGCCTCCGTGTGAAGCGGTTTATTTCATTTGACTTTTCACAACTTCATGAAAAAGTGTGATTTGTTTACATCCCTCCATTGCACATGAAGGAACCGGGGTGTGCGGTGTTAAAGGAACGTGCCGTGGCCGCACAGCTGGGAAGAGTGTGAACCCTGATAGACTGGCTCCGGAGGCTGTCTCCCCTGGAGGACTGCAGAGATGCTGAAATAAAAGGGCATTTGTTCAGTCCGGCTCTAATAGAAGAGGTACTGAACAACGAATGCACTAAATACAATTTTGCCGGAGGAACACTTACACTTAACTCTTTCTGAGCTGAAAAGTCTCCGGTTTCATAGAGACTGCCTTCAATTTTATGAATCTGGCACCAAACTGGTTTTAGAAAGAACTGGATTTTCGCCAGGGTACCCCTGGTCAGTGTGACCTGACACGTTTTGTGGTTTAAATCAAAGGGCAGCATTGGGAGGAGTGGCAGTGCCCTCCCAGAGGAGGTGTCGACATATGGAAGTCAGGGGCGGAGGGGGGTTGCTTGTTTCAAAAGCAAAGCTGAGCTGGAGGACTGATTTTGAACTTGACCTAGGACTTGTTCTTACACTTCCTCTAGCTTGGATGGAAACGTTTGCATCAGGCCAGCAGACTCAGCAATCACATTGGTACCTTACGATTAGAGTGAAAAAAAAAATGTTCTTTTTCTAAAATTCTTTGGTTTTGATTTGTGTTGAGTCGCAATTTTTAAGTTATTTAATTTTTAATGTTTTGTAAGAGAGTGTGGGGATTTTGTTTCTGAGAAACACACTTTTTTTCTTTGAAGAAAGTTAGTTTAAACAGCGATAGAAGTAGCTGCCATATTCCTGTCCCTGGGGTAGGCAGGTTAGAATAAGTCCTAGTGGTGGCTCTAAGGCATTTTGAAGAACTTGGATTCTCCTCATCCAGAGTGAATTCTCTACATTTTTTATGCATGCGTGCATGCTTAGTGTGTGTCTGACTCTTTGTGACCCCATGGACTTAAGCCCACCAGGGTCCTCTGTCCATGGGATTTCCCAGGCAAGAATACTGGAGTGGGTTGCCATGTCCTTCTACAGGGGATCTTCCCAACCCAGGGATTGAAATCGCATCTCCTGAGTCTCCTGCATTGCAGGCAGATTCTTTACCACTGAGCCACTGGGGAAACCTTCAAAATGATGGGAAGTGTGTCTAGGGAATCTAGTCCCTTGGGAGGAGGAGGAAGTGATTTCTAGGCTAAAACTCAGATAAGCCTTGGGCTAAAAACTCAGCATTCATGTTGTTAAAAAGAAGTGAGGCTGTTTTTCTTTTTTTTTGACTACCAGCTTCCCAGAACACCTGATATTTGGGAGTTCTCATTCACGAAGTTCTTACCCTCTTGTAGTTACCAGAATGATTTTTGATTTGCCGAGCGGGGCGGGGTGCACTCTGCACAGTTCTGTGTCCTAACAGGCTGAGACAGAAACTCAGCCTGGGCCTCTGGGTCCCCAGGGTTAGAGGCGAGTGCTTCTCTTTGTAGGGTGCTTTTTTCACTGCCTGATGGCACATGGCTTTCCTAGGTTTTAGACATAAAAGGGCTATTCTGCCATAGTTTTGTTTTAGTTTTGTCTCCTAGACTATTACCTTATGAGTGATTATCCCAAATGAATGTCCTTCATTCTCCAGTTAAGACACAAAAATTTGTTAGGTAAGATACAAATTACCTTGCCTTCCCGCTGGGATCAGAGGTTGCCTGTTAGGAGCCTACATCTGCAGTGTTTTCTGGGCTTCCTTCCTTGCATTTGCTCCTCT
This sequence comes from Antilocapra americana, assembly GCA_007570785.1. Taxonomy (NCBI): domain Eukaryota; kingdom Metazoa; phylum Chordata; class Mammalia; order Artiodactyla; family Antilocapridae; genus Antilocapra; species Antilocapra americana. Next base: position 11,923,330 of record ML664173.1, on the reverse strand, counting down.
GTCTTCATGTCATTTCTTGAGAATGCAACCAATGTGGTTGCCTAACAGGGATACCCAGAAGCAGTTGGACTTTGAAGACAAGGTAGTGAAAAAATAGAGAAGAGGATGTGATAAATAGTATTTTTTCCAGAAGAGGCTAAGATTCTTTTTCTCCTCATGTTTTACTCATCAAGTTTAATGAAATTTATCCACTCATTCAAAACTAGCCATGTAGTCACCATGTGCCTTTTCCTGTACTGGTTGCTGGAGGTCTCTGAATGAAGGGGGAAAAAGAAGGATGCTACTCCCATGTGGTGGACTGCACCTCATTTTGGATATAAAATTGAGAATAAGAGTCACTGAGAGTAAGAGTTAGCATCTACCAAGCATCTACCAAGTCCAGTCATGCCAGCTGGACTTTTAAGACTTTCTACACATTAACTTGTTTTGCTCTTCCAACCAGCCTATAAAACATATACTACCATGATCTCCTTTTTCAGAAGAGAAGACTGAGGGACCAGGGACTTTGGGTAATGAGACCAAGGTCACAAAGCTGGCAAGTCACAGAGATGGGATTTGAACTTGGGCAGTCGGGCTCCAGGGTTCATGGTTTTAGCCATGATGCATTGGATAATAAGGGTTCTCTACTTTGTACTGGATAGTCAGGTGGTGACTCTCAAAAGGAAGGCCATTAAAGCTGAAACTGAAAAGATGAGAGTCTTGTGGGTGAAGTGAGTGTGCGTGTGTGTATGGTTTTTATGTGATGTGTGTGTGTGTGTGTGTGTGTGTATGGTTTTTATGTGGTGTGTGTGTGTATGGTTTTTATGTGATGTGTGTGTGTGTGTGTGTGTGTATGGTTTTTATGTGGTGTGTGTATGGTTTTTATGTGGTGTGTGTGTGTGTATGTGTGCGCGTGTATCATGCTTGGCGTAAAGCAGGAACCTCACAGTGTCCCCAGTGGGAAAAGCAGCATGCCTGAGAGTCCTGAGGAGAAAGAGGTTGGGAGCAAGAAGAGAGAGATGGAGGCTTGCACAGTTCAAAGGGAAAGGCCAGTAGGCCGAAAGCTTATGGTAGAACTGGGGGTATGTGTGAGGCTGGGACGGTGTGGGGGCAGGGCCAGAACTGCAGGGTCTGACGTGCCAAGCGTGGAGTGTAGCATTGGAATATTTTAAAGAAGTTTCCTAATTCAGTTGGTTAAAAAATAAAATCACCCTTGCTCTCAGAATGTCAGGGTCCATGGCTGGTGCAGCGGTCCAGACAAGAAAGGAAGGAGGCATGGCCTTGGATGAGGAGCAAAGCCGTGGTGTGCTCTGTGGGCACAGAGCTCCCCTGATGGCCACGGCCGCCTTCACTGCACTGAGAGCTTCCCTTACCAGAGGATTTCTGACTTAAACAGAAACTTTTCGCACCGGTGTTGCCCATGTGCGGCTTCCTCCTCTGTGCAAGGAGCCCCGCTTCAGCAGGCTTGCTGGCCAGGAGAGCCACTGGAAATGCGGAGACTCAAGAGGTCCTGACTGAGTCTAGGAAGGATAAGCTGGAGGTTCTGGGTGTGAAGCAGGGAAATTTTTGTCTGAACACTTGGAAATAGGGCCAGTGCTACTTACACATTTTCTTTTGGACACCCTGAAACTTTGTATTAATGCTGCCTTCTGCTTAATTGCCTTATCCCGGAATATCTGATTGCAGCAGTCTGCGATGGAACAAAAGAGAGTAGGCCCTTTTGGAAGGAGTCTCCCATCTGCTGAAGGCTATTGAAGTAGAGGACAAAATATAGTTGTTGCTAGAAATGTAAACAGATGTTATTTTGATGATATCCCGTGAGCTGCAGGGTTGCATTGAAGTGGATGTTTTATGCAAATACAGCGGTGGCTCACGAGCTGCGGTGTCTAACAGTCCTCCAGATGTGCTGTGTTGCACTAGTGTGTGGGATTCCACTCCCCTTGCCCACCACTGAGACTGACTTCTCCAACCCCTTCTGTTTCTATTCCTTCAGGACACAGAGAGGCAGCTTAGATGTTAAGTTCCCCTGTGTTTTCATTTCACCAAAACAGAACTTTGCGATCCTTTCCCTTTCTTCCTTATTCATAAGAAGACTACTTTTTATAGGATTCCAAGACAGGTAGAATGTGGTAATGCTGTACTCCATTAAAATAATAGTTGTTATTCTTCGAGCACCTACTGTTTGCCAGGCTTGGGCCAATGGCTACATTCATTGCCTTATTTAGTCCTCAGTCCTCAGAGCTTTAAAGAAAGGTGATACTGTTCCTACTGTACAAATAAAGAAATTAAAGCTAAAAACCATCTTGCTAGTGGTTGAAGCAAGTGATGTAGTTTCCTCATTGTACCCTGCAGAAGTCTAACCATGTGAGGGGATTGGGCTAAGATCTGAGTAAAGCGTTTTTTTTTTTTTTTAATTTTTTTTATTTTTTTATTTTTTTATTATTGTTTTTGCCATACATTGTTATGATATCACCATGGGTTTACATATGCTTCCCCTCCAGGTCCCCCCTCCCTCCTCCCTCCCCCCCGGGAAATCTCGCTGCACCAGTCCCGAGCATCAATCCTGGGCTGGCAATTGATTAGACACATGACAATTAACATGCTTCAATGCCCTTCTCCCATATCATCCCACCCTTACCCTCATCCACAAAGTCCACAAGTCTATTTTATACATCTGCGTTCCTTTTGTTGTCTCCCATGTTGGGTTCTCATTACTGTCTTTCTAAATTCCATATATATGTGTTAATATACTGTATTGTTGTTTTTGCTTCTGGCTTACTTCACTCTGGATAATGGGCTCCAGTTTCGTCCATCTGAGTAGAATTGCTTCAAATGAATTTTTTTTTAATGCTGAGTAATATTCCATTGTGTATATATACCACAGCTTTCTTATCCATTCATCAGTTGATGGGCATCTAGGTTGCTTCCATGTCCTGGCTATTGTAAACAATGCAGCGATGAACATTGGGGTGCACGTGGCTCTTTCAATTCTGGTTTCCTCGGTGTATATGCCCAGCAGTGGGATTGCCGGGTCCATTTTAAGGGAAACATTGGCAAAAAAAGAGGTTGAGGGAAAACATCCAAGATGATATAATTAAACCTATATACATTTCTCACAGACAATATAACAGGCCTGAAAAATCACTTTGAGGGGAGCTTAAGCAGTATTTTGATGTTAACATTCTTTCTTCTGTAGGAGAACAAAAAAAAAAAAAAAAAAAGGATGCTATGGGAATAGATGGAAGAACCATCATACCTAACCCAGGAAATGAACAGGGTTCTGAGTAAACAGATTTTAGGGAGAGAGAAGTAGGTTGGCATTGGGTGCATTTGTATGAGAAGTCAGAGAGGGCAAACTTGGGGACCTCAGGCCATCTAGGGTGATTGGAGCACAGTGCCCCAGCGAGTACAGAGACACAGGCTACAGAGCTGAGCAGAGTGGATCCTACTAGGTCCTGTATCTTATCTAAGGGCTCTGCAGAAGTGAAGCATTTAGAACAGAGGTGTAGTATGAGTTCATTTGACCTCATTGTGGAGAGAAAGTGTAGATTTATGGAGAGAAGCTGGAGTTTTTTTTGCAGTGATCCAGGTGAGAAATAATGGTGGTCCTAACTTAATGTCATGACAGTGGGAATAGATAAAAGAGCAAAGATATAAAAGATTTTAGTGGGCAGACACCTGGCACAAGAGTCCATAGGGACCCTTGCTAACAGTTTAAAAAGTATTAGGAGGGCTGTCTTGTGGAAGATGGAGATTATTCTGTTTATTTACAGAGGGCATAGTAAGGATTAATGGGAGAAATATATTTTAACTTCAATAGAGTGGTCTAAAAATTGAAAGCCTTTGTTTACCATCCATCATTGAATGTGTCTAAGCATTTTAATTTGAGACATATTTTTAAATGCTTTATACATGCTGTAGATTAGCAATGCACAAGGCACAGAGCACCCCCCTTAGGGAGACTGAGATCCTGAGATAACTAACAACTAATTAAAGTCAGTGAAATACATATTATTGATGTGAACAAAGAACTATGGAAATTCTTTCTGTCCAGGGTCAAGGGGAGGTATTAGCCAAGATGATGGAAACTGGCAGAGGAGTTGATTAGAGGGAAAATTTGTATGGTACCTGGAGGACAGCTGCATGGAATTACCCAGGAAACATTTGGAAATATGAGTTTAGAGCTTAGAAAATAGGGCCAGGGAATGTATTGCAGAGTTTTCAGGACAAGCAAGGATCATCAAAGCAAAAGTTCTCAAAAGATAGGCAGATACTATAAATAAGGGACATAGCCAAGGCATAAGACAATAAGGAGTACTGGGGACTGTAGAAAATTGAAAAGTAAATGATGTTCCAAGAGACACTGCTGCTTCTCAGCTCTAATGGAACGTTAACATGTAGGAAGATTTGCCTGTATCGCCAGTATGGAGATACTTTCTAAATGAAGACAAGCATCTGGATATTTGTTACGTTTTCAGTTAAAAATTTTCCCATGTAGTATACATTTGATTTAATCATGTTCCAAAGACTATCAGATTTTGCCTTGTATGTTTTAAGGTGATTGTTGAAGCTATGAATACAAATCTTCGCAAGGGAGTTGAGTGCTGGTCTTTATACACTGATAATCCCTCTCAAATGAATAAATCAGATCTTCCTTGATATACAGCCTTTCCTTCTTCTATACCTGAGGATTCATGTTCCCATGATGATGTCTAAGGAAGTGAAGTAGTACATTATCAAACAAGGTGCAAAAGACAGAGATAAGAACGTAGTATTAACTAGAGCCCAAGGGAGATTTGGTCGTTCACAAAGAACAGTCAGGTGTATAAGGTGATGACGGTGGAATGTGTTTTCAGACCTCAGGAAACATTGCTTTTCCTGTCATAGTACTTGTGCTGTAATTGGTGTGAGTTTAACACCTCAGATGTGCCACTTGGTGGCCTCGCAACCAAGATGGTACTGAAAACAAAATGGTTTAAAAGTCATTGAAAGAGGACAAGGAATCAAAGATGGAATCCTAAATAGCAACATTAGGGATGAGTGAGGAGGATGACCCGAAAAAGGTAAACTTTAGGAGGAGCCGAGAGAAGTGTCACCAAAACCAAGAGAGGAGGGAGCTTTAAGAAGAAAGGTCCATTTTGCCACATTATGCAAATGAAAATCAGGGAGGCCATTGTTTCTAAAAGGCAGAGGCTTCTGATGACCTCGGAGGAGGCAGAAGAGCTGTCAAGATTCCAGCTTGCTGTGCCCTGGGCCATGCGCGAGCTCCCTGCACAGAGCAAATGCAGACTGCTCCTTCAGTAAGTTTGGCAAGACAGGGAAGGAGAGAAGCAGTTGTATTCCAAGGATGAAGCAAGGTTAGAGAGAGGTTGTACTTTTTTTTGTTTTTTAATGGAGTAGAATTGATAATATATTGAGATGAGGAGAGTGATCATTGATGAAGCAAGGTATGGAATGAGGCATAAAATGGAAAGATCAGATTTAGAGCAGTTGAGAATTGTCCTCCTTTCATACAGGTAAAAATATGAATCTTTGGAGGTAGCAGAGAGGAAAATTGAGTGAGCTGATGACTCCACATTTTCGGTGAAATAGAATATGAGGGAAAGGGTTTGTAGAGTGGTACAGGCTGCAAAAAAACAAAAACAAAAACACATTTAGAACAGCTGCTGTAGGGAATTCAACAGGGGTAAATAAAAGGATTGTTAAGGTTCAAACCAAGGCTGGAAGCCAGCCATTCAGTAGGAATGATCAGCACAGCTGTGAACACTTCTCCACCAGAACCCAGGGACTGAAAGCAAAGAAAGGATGCATTGGTTTGTCCCAGCACTGGAGGATGACCAGCGAGATTCAGCAGAAGATCAATGGGTCAAAGGGGTGATAAGTGGGTGGGCAGGCAAATAAATGGCCAATAAATGCACGACAGGCTGCGGGGGCGGTAAGAGGAATCAGGTGAAAATACATTTGATGAGAGAAAAGAGAGAGCTCCTGGGATGACTATTTTGTTTTGGATATTGGGATGAGCACTAGGTGAGACTTGGATCGGAATGACTGCCGAGGTTCCGAGATTCTTTTATTATTCAGTTCAGTTAAGTGGCTCAGTTGTGTCCAACTCTTTGCAACCTTATGGACTGCAGCATGCCAGACCTCCCTGTCCATCACCAACTCCAAAGCTTGCTCAAACTCATGTCCATCGAGTTGGTGATGACATCCAACCATCTCATCCTCTATCATCCCCTTCTCCTCCCACCTTCAATCTTTCCCAGCATCAGGGTGTTTTCCAATGAGTCAGTTCTTCACATCAGGAGGCCAAAGTATTGGAGTTTCAGCTTCAGCATCTGTATTTTATTCTTTTACTGTGGAAACCACAGCCAGTTCCTATGCTGTTGTTGTAATTATCTTAGTGTGTACAGAAACGTCCTGAATATACTAATGTCCTGGGTAACCTCTCTGGAATGGCCTCAAGAAAAATCATAAAGTAGATGATATTTCTCATTTGTACTCCTCTCCTTTGGTAATTTCATCTTCCATTCCTTCATCATAATCCCTACTGGATCAAGCCAATGAGGGCATTGTTCTACAATAGGAAGGCTGTCCTTAGGTCTTGCACAAGTCAAAACCTCTAGGTAGACACTTGTTTTCCTTCTGTGTGGATCCATACATCGTCTCTAGTTACTTATTTTCATTTCAGTGCAGCTACAAAGAACTTCAGTCTCAAGTCAGCTTTTCTGTCCTTCTGACTCAAGTCACAAGGCAGCCTTCCTTTTGTTTAACTCTTGTTAATTCTTGTAACTTCTACTGGATGGTAGGTAATGTGAAGAAAAGGGAGAATTAAAAGAATAGAGCCATTAGCCTAGTGGACTTGAAATGAACAGACAGTGAGATTCAATACCAGGCGCTTTCCTACTCCAAATCCTGTGTCTTGACTCGGACGGCTCTTCTGGGTACTTCCCAGTTTCTTGTTCAAGTGCCAGTACAGTGACTTTGCTTGCCTCTGGCACTGGCTTTCAGTTTTAGGAACCATAGAGGTCAAGCATGGGTTATTTCTTCAATGATCTTGCAGATTTTACTCTGGGGACCAGCTACCTTACTGTGGAGACAGATGAAAGCGCTAAGCAACAAATTTGAAATATGCCCAGACTCTGTGGAACCGGAGGGTTTGAGTGCCTGCCAGGGCTTCCGTGCCTCCTGGTATACTTCGGAGGTTGATCAAAGTCCCACACAAGTTCTGCTGGAGGAGAGAATCTTTAGGGGGATCTCAAGAGCAAAAATAGCCTTGAAACAGAAGCAAGACATTCAAACAGCATGAACTGTCTGTAGGAACTTTGATTGCATGGCATTTAAGCTTCTCTCTCTGAGCTATCTCTACCTGAACATTTCTTGAGGATAAATGTTGTGTCGTCTTTGTCTCCAGCTCCAGCTCAGCACAACAGTGCCCATGTTATATGCTCATTCAGTGTGTGTGGAAATCAGCCCCATGTCAGGATGACGATTGCCCATCCCCATCTCTGTCCCAGTGGTTTGTGAATGAATGGTAAAGGGACTTCTTTCACTTTGTACATGTAGCCAAAAACTTTAGATTCTCTCCAATGTCAAATGCTAGGCAAATCCTACCCCTGAAAGGATCCCTAGTGCTGTGAAAGGATTTGGTTTTGAAAATTTGAGAAACCCTATTTTGAATTCTCGCTCAACAGCATGTTCATTTTGTGAGGCTAATTTGCTTAACCGTCTCTGTACCTCGGTTTCCTATAGGATTATGACATCTCTCTCTTAGATTTGTACTAGGGTGAAATTTCCTCTTTTGCTTCCCCTCTGACTTCCCCCGTACCTTATGCATATTGCTATGGGTATGCTATGTTATAGCTTCACATAGAGGAGGCTATGAGTCTTCTGCTAGGTGCTGGGCAGAGACCACAGCTGCCCCCTCTCACAGAGGACCGGGAGGGAAGTCTGAGCTTGCTGTCCATCATTGGTTGCCTGCAATAACTGCGTGGTATGCTCTGGCCCTTTTGGTCTCTCTGTACCAGTATGCGCCAGAGAGTCATGACAATTTGCGATAGACAATCAAATATCTACTCGATGGCCTACATATACACCTGGCCCTCTTTTGTTCAGAAACCAGAAAATTAGAAGCGGTCTCCAACCAAGAGGTACTCTCTAATTTATTTACTCAATAAAAACCCGTTACGCATCTCCTACGTGCTAAGCTCTAGGGACACCACAGTGCATAGAGACACTGTCTTTGTTCATGTGGGGCGTGGATCATCGAGGGAGAGACACACATTAATCCAACACCCTCACAAGCAGAGGTACAGTTGCAACAGTGATGAGGACTCCCCAGTGATAGACCTTGGTGCTGCTTAATTCAAAGATGTGACGGAATCAAGACGGTCAAGAGGCAATTGTCTGAGGAAGTGGCCGTGGACAGTGATTTGAAGGATGGGTAGAGTTGACCAGGAAAAGAGGAAGGAGCCTCCCAGCCGTAGGGAACAGGGTGTGCAAAGCACCTGTAGCGTGTGGGAGTGTGATGAGGTTTTAAGATGAAGCCGGCATGGCTGTGAAGTCCAGGGAGAAAGGTTTGCACTAAGACTTGCCCCGGGGGGCCCTGCTCCCGAGTTTGGTTCTTGCTCAAGCAGCAGTGGACAGCTGCGCAGAGGTGAGGTCATCTGAAGGAGGACCAGGCTCCTACAAGTGGGCCCGGCCTCCTCTCTCGAGGACATAGTCTACCCTCCATGGCGAGATCTGTGTCCTTAAGAATTAGCCCTTTTCTTCTCTTGGCTACCACACTGGGTTGTACATGACTTGTGCGTGCCCTTGTCTCAACTCACCCTGTCCCCTTGAGAGACGGATGACCAGTGACCTCCCCATCCCCACGTCCCCTCCTCGCCCCCACGGACCAGCACAGCCAGGCTTGTGCCAGTGTGGGCCGAAGAGTAATAGCTGTTGTTTCAGTTTACTCTGGCTAATCTATCACACCTCACCCAGAGACCCCAGCTCTGCTTCGCCAGCGTTCTCTGTCCTGAGGTGAAACACACAAGCAAATAAACGAGTCGGGAGCTGTTTGGAAATCCTCTTTGTCACCACTGAAGCATGGTCGTTTATTTAGTAAAATGCCCATAATTTTTAAATTGCTTGATTTAGCCACTGGCTACTTGGTATCTTCAAGGGGTCCCATCAGCTACGGCGCTTCCCCATTACATGGAAAAACCAGGCAGGCTTTTGATCGCTGGAGTTAATTACTTGCGAGGATTTTCAATGCTTGGAGCAGCAAGCCGCCAGTTCCTGCAGGGGCCAGGCTGAAGTCTCCTGCCAATTCCCTTTCCATGCTTATCCCTCCCTCCGCACCTACACCCTTTCTTTCTTTCACTATGCTCAATGGGTTCAATTCAATGGGAAATTGCAATCAAAACGTTTACAAAGCTCCAGTTTTCTCTGTGACTGCCCTTAAGAAGGGTAAACGTCTACAATTCACTCTTTTTTTTTTTTTTTTCCAAATAGAGCACAATGACAAAGTTTCCAGGAATGTCTTTCTTACTGACACAGGCCCCCAGAAGGGTATTAATACATTTGAAAGCCACTCCACAATGAATTATAAAACCGGGGCGAAAGGGAGAGTAGAAGGTTTGGTCTTCAGGCCTAGGGGAGAAAATGCAATAAGGAGTAACTTTTTCAGGGCACACCGCCTTTGTCTGGTGGCCCTGCAGATCAGTTCACAGTGATTCGCAGCTTTTCTATCTTCCTTTCTTTCCATTAATTATTCATTCCTCTGGTACCAAGAGAGGGGTCTTGTTTTCCTTTTAGGTGTAATTAGAGTAATTAAAGGTTTTGTAATGCTCTTCTGTTTTATTTCTCTGTCTCTATTCAGTCTCTTTCCTGTGCAAGAGAAAAATAAAAAACACAGAACAAAACAAAACAACCAGAGTCCCTGGGTTTTGTGAATTCTTGCAGGGAAAATTGGTTTTACCATAATAGCAATTGGCAGCAATAATTCTGAGGTGAACAACCTGAAATTACTCCCTTAAAGGCAATAATTTGTATTGTGTGTATTATGAGAAAAGAGGGAAGGACTTGGTGACAGTTTAGGTGAATTTTAACACAGCTTTATCTTTTTATTTTGTGATAAGTGAGGAAGCAAACTGTTGGCATATTCAACTAAGGGTGTGCATTTGCATTTGATTTTGTTTCTGTTGAATAGATTCTGGTTTGAATGTCAAATTAAACTCCCAGCTTCCAAACACTGAATTCTTTTGTTGAGAAATTTACACATTCTTGAAAGGAGAGGAGTCCAGATGCAGTTATCCTTTAAAGGTAAGGAGGTTAGGCAAACAATGAATTGACAATTTTTCTACCTTTTATATTAACAAAGCCTACGTTCTGCAGTTCACGATAGGGAGTCTTGCTTGAAAGAGATTTTGCCACATCATCACAAGCATTTCCAAGGTGACAAAGCGATGTGTCACCAACAAGGCTGTGCCATCTTTGAATACAAGCTGATGGGAAGAGCAGGAAACCATTTTAGGGTTTTCCAACTTACTATATTTGTGTTTGCTCAAGATAGAGGGACTCCTAAAATATTACCGTGAAAGAGTCAAATAAAACAGTTCAACATTTCTTTAAAAAAATGAGAAAATGGATAAGGGATAATATTACTGAATTTTCTTTTTTCACTTAAATCCACTCTTCAAAATATGTATGTCCTTTTTATTTACCTTGACCAATGTATTTATATTTCCTTGTTTTTGTGAATCAGATATATTCATAAAAGCCTGTGTGTGTGACGATGTATACATGACTCTGTAAGTTTTCTGATTATTTATGTAAAACTAGAGGAAGACGATGAATTCCTAAAGAATTAAAAGGTAGCTTGTTAGTGCTTATATAAGCTTACGAGGCATCTAAGTGACTTCAATCTAGTGATCCTTGGTGTTTTTCATCTGGGAGAGCACCCCCAGGTAAAATGTGGAGATAGTGGTATAGCTGTGAGTTCAATCCAGGGTTCTCTTTTCCACATGACAGTTTCTTTCAAAGCAGCACCACAATGCCAGCCAGGAAGTAAAAGAATTTTATAAAGAATTTACAAAAACCAGGTTTAAAAGGGCACCAAGTCTCAAATTCCTCAAGGTGTTCCTGGGTCTTCAGCCTGCTTCCTAATGTTGAAAGGTAAATTGAGGCATATTAAAGTTTTTAAGACTGTTTTTGAGGACAAATCAACTCAAATTGGGTAGCATCCAATCTCGTGGATACAAAGGAGATCCGAGGATCAGTACAAAATGAAAGGCTAATTGGCACAAGGGAGCAGGAATAAGGAAGTTGGTCTAGACAAAAAAGCAGGTTGGTTATTACAGTTACTCTCCTTTAGGGGTTGCAGTGTCTGTCAGGGAGATGACCTAACTAGTGCTGATCTGGCGATTCCTGATTGACTCTTTCAAGACTCTATCTCTGGGAAAACCGAAACTATAATTAATGTGTCTCTGGTGATATGGGGCTTAGCATGAGTGACTCCATTTGGGATCTGTTTTCTTTTTGAAACACACCAAACATCTTTTCTTCCTTTATGTTCAAGGACTGGACTTACTATTACAGTTTAAAAAAAAAATTAAAAAGAATAGTCGCTAAAGTATAAAGATTGTAGTTCTTTTTATATACATTAATATATTCCCATTATCCAGAATCAACCACTATTAATAGTTTGTTGTCCTTCCCTCAGTCTTTCATAAGTTATAAAAGCAGCGTATAGATATATTTTTCTTTTCCTAAAAAAATATGAAGTTAAACTCTCCTCATTGTGCTTCCCTTATCCTCACAAATCTCTGAGAGAAATCACTCTTGAGTTTGGTGTATATGTTGGGCAAGGTTCTCTAGAGAAACAGAACAAATAGGAGATACGTTTTTATATCTACATATCTATATCTATAACTTGGAATTTATTATAAGAAATTATCTTATGTGATTATGGAGGCTGAGAAGTCTCAAGATCTGGAGTCTGAATTCCAGAGAACCAGCAAAGCCAAAGGTGTAGGTTCAAGTCTGGGTCTGAAGGCAGGAAGAGGTCAGTGGCCCTCCCTCAAGACTGTCAGATGCATGCATGCATGCTAAGTCTCTTCAGTCGTGTCCAACACTTTGTGACCCCATGGGCTGTAGCCCATCAGGCTCCTCAGTCCATGGCATTCTCCAGGCAAGAATACGGGAGTGGGTTGTCATGCCCTCCTCCAGGCGGGGATCTTCTTGACCCAGGGATCAAACCCAAGTCACTCACATCTCCTGCATGTGATGGCAGGCAGATTCTTTACCATTAGCACCACCTGAGAAGCCCCCAAGACTGTCAGGCAGAGACAGTAAATTCTTGCTCAGGCTCTTGTTCCATTTAGGCCCTTGCCTGATTGGAGGAGGCCCACTCTCACTGGGGAGGGAAACCTGCTTTATTCAGTCTACCAATTCAAATGTTCATCTCAGGTAGAATCATCCTCACAGACACGCCTGGAATAATGTTCAAACAAATGATGAGATACTCGTAACCCAATCAAGTTGAACGAACAATTAACTCTCAGTGTGGTTACTTGTAACTTTTAAAATATGCTCTTCTGTGCACATACACATATCAAGAGAAAACTCAGCATATGAGATTTTTCATAGTTTATTCAGTTTACTTACACAGTACAGTAATGTTTGCATTCTTCTGCATCATGCTTCTTTCTTTCAATTTTGTGTTTTTGATGGCTGAGTTCCTGATAGACTGGATATCCTGCTGATGGATGTCAACTGATGTGAATCCTGACAGATGGATAAAATTGTGCCAGGTCAGGAAAGGAACAGGACACGTAGAACAATATTATATGCATGGGTGCTGAGTTTTGTAAGGGCATGGGATAGACTGTGGAAAGTCAAAGTTGCCAGAACTTGAGGGGTAAGGTCTCATATAGAAATTAAGTAATGTAGATATGGAGACTCTGTAGCCTAGACCAGAGAATTTGAATTTTTATTAAGAGCCAAGGGATGTTATAAGTGGTTTGTTGTTTTCTCTTGCTCCTTGGAAGAAAAGTTATGACCAACCTAGACAACATGTTAAAAAGCAGAGACATTACTTTGCCAACAAAGGTTCATTTAGTCAAAGCTATGGTTTTTCCAGTAGTCACATATGGATATGAGAGTTGGACTATAAAGAAAGCTGAGCGCTGAAGAATGGATGCTTTTGAACTGTGGTGTTGGAGAAGACTGTTGAGTATCCCTTGGACAGTAAGGAGATCCAGCCAGTCCATCCTAAAGGAAACCAGTCCTGAACATTCACTGAAAGGACTGATGCTGAAGCTGAAACTCCAATACTTTGTCCACCTGATAAGAAGAACTAACTCACTGGAAAACACTCTATTGCTGGGAAAGAGTGAAAGCAGGAGAAGGGGATGGCAGAGGATGAGATGGTTGGATGGCATCACTGACTCAGTGAACATGAGTTTGAGTAAGCTCTGGAAGTTGGTGATGGCCAGGGAAGCCTGGTGTGCTGGAGTCCACGGGGTCACAAAGAGGCATCACATGACTGAGTGACTGAACTGAACTGTTGTTTTCAGTTGCTAAGTTGTGTCCAACTCTTTGCGACCCCATGAACTGCAGCATGCCAGGCTTCTCTGTCATTCACTGTCTCCTGGAATTTGCTCAGATTCATGTCCATTGAGTCACTGATGCTATTCTAACCACAAATAAGGTCATGTTCTTAGGTACTGGGGCTTAGGACTTCAACATATGAATTTTGGAGGAGCACAGTTCAATCAGTAGCATGGAGTGACAAAAATATTTCTTGCAGATGATAATTCTAGCTCTGTTCAAAGTAGACTGAAATATAGAGAAATGATGGTGGCTGAACAGACATGAGGCTGTGAACTTATCAAAGGATCGAAAGCCACTCAACATACAATCCAGCCCCTCTGAAAGTCCTTATCCTCTCTAGGCACCATACTTTTCTTTAGAAAACCCAAAGGGAAACAAAGACTTGGAAAAATATCTATAGATTTCTGAAAGTGATGTGAGTGTTAGCTCTCATCTTCCTCTAGTTCTTTTCTTTTACTTTCTAATGCAGGCTTTTCATTGTTCAAGGCACACATATTTTAGAATGTCTATTTACTTTAATCACATAGGAAATGATTTTGTCATAAAGATACTTTAACTGTATACATGTTGGACAAAACAGTTCATAACTGCTACAATTTCTGAGTTTAATGTCTTCCTGAAAAATTGAGGAGAAGAAAAAAAATGAAACTCTCAACATTGATAACAGTTGGTCGTAGTCGCATGCTGAGTCAGAGACAGTACTGCTTTCTAAGTTGCTTGTTTAAGTCTAGGTTATGTCTGCTACCTTGTATTTATGTCTTAATAAAATGTGCATGTGTACCCTAGCTGTTACGGGGACAGTGGGGAGCATAAATTTGATTTTTGTTGACTTCTTCACATTTAAAGTCTCTACTTCTTGGTTGAATTAACATAGTAATTTAGCATTTAATTTCCTGGGGGGACCAGATGTTTTATTCTGTGTGTTTGTTTTATTTGTGTTATAGTTGTTGGGTCATTTAAAATAAAATGACAAAGAAGAAAGAATGGTGCATGCCAATAAATATGTAGTTTAATAATATTCAGAACACAGATACACAGTGAGAGTGTATCCAAATACACGTACTCCAATGAAGAATTATTCAGCATTGCCTGTTTTTCAGCTGGATTCTCAGTTATGCTATTCAAGTTGATGGGAGATTCCAGAAAAAGGGCTGGAAAGAAGAGGAACAACCTTATGGGGTGTAGGTTCTCAAAGCCTTTAAATTGATTGATTAGCATGTTAATAATAGCAAGAGAGTTACTATGTTATATTCTGAGGACTCTAACATGGCATAATTTTATGTTTTGTGGTTCCCACCAATAAAGGGAGAATGAATAGACCAAATTGAAACTGTTTCTTAAAAAGAAAGTGTTAGTTGCTCAATGGTGTCCTACTCTTTGAGACTCCAAGGACTGTAGCCCACCAGGCTCCTCTGTTCATGGAATTCTTCAGGCAGGATACTGATGTAGGTAGCCATTCCCTTCTCCAGGGGATCTCCCCAACCCAGGGACTGAACCTGGGTCTACCACATTACAGGCCAATTCTTTACCATCTGAGCTCACCAGGGAAGCCAAGCATAGACCAGATTTTCCTCCAGGGCACAGAACTCCTTTTACTGGGGCTGTTGGCTAAAAAGCAAAGTGTTAAGACTGAGAAGAAATGGCATCAAGAAAACAGTGGAGGAAAATGTAGGACAAGGATGGGAAATCCATGTCTATGCCTGACCAACTCTTTTCTATCACTGCTTTAATTATATCTTCTTCATCTCTCTTCTATGTCTCTGTCTTCTCCCTTTGCCCAAATTAGTTTAGCTCAGTAAGCCCACAGTTACTTGTATGGTGAAGACAGTCATTAATTAATTCCATAACTATTGGCTGAGCTGAACAAAATGGACAGAATTCCCTATCTTTGTGGGATTTTCTTTTTGGGTGAAGATTGAGAGTGGTTAACAAAATAAATAAATCATATGACTTATTTGTTGTTGCTGTTCAGTCGCTAAGTCATGTGCAACTCTTTGTGACCCCATGGACTACAGCATATAGGCTCCTTTGTCCTCTGCCATCTCCCAGAGTTTACTCAAATCCATGTGCATTGAATCAGTGATGCTCTCTATTCATCTCATCCTCTGTCGCCCCCTTCTCCTCTTGTCTTCAATCTTCCCCAGCATCAGGATCTTTCCCAGTGGCTCAGTTCTGTGCATCAGGTGGCCAAAGTATTGGAGTTTCAGCTTCAACATCAGTCCTTCCAATGAATATTCAGGACCGACTTCCTTTAGGATGGACTGGTTGGGTCTCCTTGCAGTCCAAGGGACTCTCAAGAGTCTTCTCCAACACCACAGTTCAAAAGCATCAATTCTTTGGTGCTTAGCCTTCTTTATAGTCCAGCTCTCACATCCATACATGATTTTTGGAAGAAACATAGCTTTGACTCGACAGACCTTTGACTATTAGATGCCTGTGACCTATCACTTATTATATGGTGTTGTTATCTCTACAGAGAGAGATAAAACAGGGAAAAGGGATAGCGTTTGAGAAGTTAAAACTTTACAAAGAATGATCAGACAAGAGACCGCTCTTCTGATAAATTATAAAGCTGTGACTCTGTTAGTTTTTAGTGTTTATCCTGTGGGAATTGAATCTTCCAGAAGCTTTCTGTGAAAGTGACATTTGAATACTGGTATCTGGATCTTAGTGATTAAATTGCTGCACATTATGGTCATTTAAAAAAATACATCATAATATACAACTAGGGGGGCATTTTGCTTCCAGCCAGAAGAATGTGATAGAGTTATAATTCTAGACAATGACTGCAGGACCTCGTCTATGCCTGTGTTTGGAATTGTCATGGACGAAAGTGCTTTGACAAGAGAAAACAATATGACCATTTAAGAGAGCGGTATTCAGGATAAGCGGGATGTGATTGTCAACTTCTTTTTTCTGTGTGTTTCCTTGCAGTTTTACCTCTTTTCCTTTGCTCTAGACTGAGTGTGTTTACATGTGTTGGACTTCATTCACTTGGCAAATCACTGTCACAATAAGTTAGGAAGCATGTGATGACCCTCTAATTGGCCACTGCATTGTATACAAGTCTCCTGTGTTTGTTCTGAGTGACACCAGGCATCCTGTAAGTTGGTAATTTGTCTGTCAGTTTCCATAATGCCTGTGACAGTAAAACAAACACAACTCTCTGTGATTCTTATCTGAATCATTGATCTTCAGATTGTATGGTAAAAGGAAGGGGTAGTATTCCTCTGTACTCCTTGGAGAGGAAGGGAGAAAAAAGGAAATAGCAAATTTAGGACTACTCTCAACACAAGTCACCGTTCCATGTCAGCTTAACGTGTAAAAGGAAACGTCATGGCTGGAGGATGTTTGATAGCCCTGAGTAATGAAAGGTCATGCAATAGCTTTTGGAAAACTTTGGACAACACTCCCGCCACAGTTAGGGCTTCTTAATAACCTGTTTATGCACTTTTCTCCCCTTGTGTGTGTGTGTGTGTGTGTGTGTATGTGTGTTTAATTTTCCCCTTTAGAAATATTTGCATGTAGTCAGACAGCTGGAATTTAAAAATTTGCTTTTCCTTGCTGTTATTCCATACCTGAATAGTCTTATCCCTCTTTTTTTGTCTTTCTGTTTTCTGTTAGGGGAAATAAGTTTACCAAGCCTCAAATGAAATATAACAATAGCAAAACCAATCCAGTTTTAACCAAATCGTCCTAATAATAGCAATTATCATAGCTATTTCCGCATGTACATTTACTGTGGAATATTTAGGTTCTGTCCTGGAAAAAATAAATCACAACCATTTACAAAGGTCTTCAGTGTCTTTCTGGAAAGTGTATATATGTGTCAGGCAATCTCAGGGACACAGCAGAAACGTAGGGTGGAGCTCAATTTGATGGTTTAACAGCATTGTATTAGACCTGTGCATAGGAAACCCTCTTAACCTAGAACAATCAGTGTTAAATTCTTTGTACATTAACATTCTAAACTGATATGTTTTAAGTTCTATGGCTTCTTAATTCTTTTTTGAAAGGACTTGAAGACCTTTGAAAAGTTGAATCCTTGGAAACCCCACCAAATATCTCTGAGTATGTTTCTTTGGTGGCTTCTCAGCTGCTTTATTTTCCATATTGAATTTTGACACTGTTTCAGTTCAACACATTTTCAATTCAGTAGGAGAAATAAATTTTATAAATGTCAAAGAAATACAAATCATTTCTTTTTTCATGTATTGTCATTAGCAGTTGGTCCCCTGCCACTGAATTAAGAGTGAAATAAAATTGGGAAGGATGAGTGGATGAATGGATGGGTGAGTTTATGAATGGATTAGATAGATGCATAGATAATAAATAACTACCTTATGATTGCCTCTCTGATTTCAAAAGATCTTGGCAAGGCACTTGATTATCTCTCTTCCAATAGGCAGTCTTAAAAAATTGTATGGGAGAAGAGTTACTGCCGTTCTTGAGTGATTGGTGGTTCCTGATTTTCCTTTTAAGAGTCAGTTAGACCCAATGGAGGATAGTAGGAGAAAGATGCTTCTCTGACTTTTATGCATGTCTATGAAGCTGATAAATATTTGTAATATAGCTACCACTATATGCTTCTACAAGCCAGTCTAAACAGGCTACCAGTCCAAAGACCCCCTGAGGAAGAAGCCAGGCGGCCTGCACCGGCACTCTTGTTAAGGTGGTCGTCAGTGCCGTCCTGACCTTCGCTAAAGCTTTCCAGGATGTGAACGGGGAGTGGATGGCACTGGCTAGAGATACTGTTTTTTTTGTTTTGTTTTGTTTTCCTTAAAAATATCACTGGGCATGGCAAAAATCTCCAAGTTAACACCGAGTGGTTTGGGCTGGAATATAACAGTAATGCCATAATGTGGTATAATGGAAAGAATGCAGTTGTGCTTTGAAAATACAGAAACAAGCCTCTCTTCTAACACATAATTATTTGCAGCCTTTGACTGTGTCAACCAGTCTGACCTAACTGATAATTAGGCTAATTTTCTAACAAGGTTGTGAGAACCACATATGATAAAGCATGAGCAAGCAGTTACTCTCAAGGACTGCCAGATACGCATATTGTTGTTGCTGGGCCGAAGCGTTCATTCTGGTGATACGATTTATTAACTAAGATGATGGTTTCTTATCCTCTGTCTCTCCATCTCTCCTCCCTCCACTGTTGTTCCAAGGTGGTTCAGTCCATGGTGACATCCCACGACGAGCCATCTATACGTGGTTTTCTTTCTTTCTTTTCATTTTCATGTATGTATGCATGTGTTTCGGCTGTGCTGGGTCTTCGCTGTTGCACATGGGCTTTCTCCTGTGGCGAGCAGGGGCTTCTCACTGCGGTGACTTCTCTTCTTGCAGAGCATGGACTCCAGGGCACATGGGCTCCTTGGCTGTGGCACACAGGCTGTTACCCCATGGCGTGTGGAATCTTCTAGGACCAGGGATGGAACCCACGCCCCTGCACCAGCGGGCAGCTTCTTTACCACTGAGCCACCAGGGAAGTCCCGTGTGTTGTCTTAAGCGGGAAGTCATGCTGTCTACAATCAGCATATTTCCACACTCCTCTTTTAGAGATACCATGGACCACAGAAACAACTTTAGAGATCCTACATATTAATTCTGCAGGTAGATTTCAGAGTGCAAGGAGAATACTGACTTGCCTTTAACTATTTTCCGTAGGTACCTGCTGCAGATATTTATCTTAGAGACAAATTGGCCTCTTTTCTTACGGACATCTCACTGGACTATGTAAGAGAATTACAGATTAAATCAGCATTTTCCTGCTGCTGGGCGTGAATTAGATCAATGCTGAAATGGGAGTCCTAGTTAATCTCTGTGATAGAGGTTTCCAGACCTCTGTGTTGGGTGGCTTAGATCCTTAAAGAAACTGGAAAACTCTTTGCACTACAGACAGTATTAAGGGAAGCCTTGTCTTCTTAGTCCCTTTCTGTTGCAACTATTGCCAACCCTTCCTTAAAAGCTAAGCCAGCATGTATTGAAGGACTCTATTTTCATTCCATTCCTTCCTGTCCCCACAATTGCTATTTACACTCATTCCCTCTTGGGTCCTATCAAAGACCAGTCTTAGTAGGTTAGCATGGTACAGTGGTTAAAGAATATTTTCTCCAGCCTACCTGCCTGTCTTCACCCTCTAGTTCTGCCATGTACTCGCTGTGTGCTTGTGGGCAAGTTGTTTAACCTCTCTGTGCCTCAGGAGCCACTTCACAGGAGGCTTGTTAGGAAGATTAAATGAATTAATCTCGGTAAAGTGATTAGAAAAATACCTTGGCACAGTATATGAGTTTTGCTGTGTAAAATAAGGCTTAGTGGATTACTTGCATTGTTTGCGTTAGCTGGCTTATTACCTTCCATACCGTAAGTCTGTGATAAATACTGGTGACCAAATAAATCAATAAATCAGAGTGGGGCAGAGGACACATGTACATTCCATTTTTCTACTAAATAGCTATGTGATCTTGCACACTTAAACTTTTTCGGAGCTGCTTTCTCCTTAGTAAAATAGAAATATCATTTATGCAATGCATTTCAAAGGATAATCATAATTATCCAAGTGATAATGTACTGTTAATGAGTTTGGTATATACATGTGAGGTGTTATAATGTTTATATTTGATCAAGTTATTGAATTAATTTTAGAGGGAACTGTGCTGAGTTAACTAGTTTTGACAGACATCCCTGATCCAGAAGTTGGCTATCCTATGACTTGAGTATCACGGCCTAGACACCCACGGCCTATATCAATTCTTGGGAATATAAAAAGTGTTTCAGAAGCCCCCATATCAGTCAAGAAGGAGGCTTCTCATTTACCTACCAGCCCACTTGAATATGTTTGGACACTTCTTGTGAAAGTGTAAGGTGGTGAAAGACACCCTTAGCAAATATTGGGGGCTTTTGTCTTCCTTCCTCACATCCCTCCACACTCTTAGGCCATGTTCCAAGGACAGCAGTTTGGAGCTGTTTGTTTTTATGCTGATGGATGTTGCAGTCTGTAATCCATGAACCGAAGCAGGGCGCCTCTTCCATTGCTGCCAGAGTACCTTGTTGTGTTTATGAGTCTGACAGGCAGACGTATCTGAGACGTATCTCATATGCTGATCTGTGAAGGAGATAAGCCCCTCGTTTTGCTTGAGTGGAGACAAAAGAAGCAGGTGGCAGAAAAGCCTGCATTGATTTCTCCTTGGGCCGGAGGGGCCAGGATAAGATCAAGTCCTCCTTGGACACACTCCAGCCTCTGCCATTGGAGCATTTAACTCAAATTTGCAAAACCACTTAAGAGGGGATGGGGGATTTCTTCTTGCCTTACCATACCTATTTTTTTAAGTTTTTTTTTTTTTTTTATGTGGACTATTTTTAGTCTTTATTAAATTTTAACATCTTTATTAAATTTGTTACAGCATTGCTTCTGTTTGATTTTGTTTGGGATTTTTTGCCCCTGAGGCATGTGGAATCTTTGTTCCTTGACTAGAGATCCAACCCACACTCCCTGCCTTGGAAGGTGGAGTCTTAACCACTGGACCACAAGGGGAGTCCCTCAACATACCTACTTTTGGTTTTGGTTTTGTAAGCTGCCCCGCCACTATTTTTATGGTAGAGGAAATTGAAAGCCAAAATTTATTTTCAGAGTTTAGAATCTCTTAATTTGCTGTGTGATCTTTAAGCCTTTTATTTTTTACCCTTTGGTTCAGGTTCTATAGGAGATACAGGTCCTATAGAAGCTGGTTCCGTCCCTGGGTTGGGAAGATGCCCTAGAATAGGACATGGCAACCTACTCCATTGTTCTTGCCTGGAAGGATCCATGGACAGAGAAGCCTGGAGGGCTGCAGTCCGTGGGGTCACAAAGAGTCAGACACAAGTGAGCATGCATGCAAAGAAAAAACCCCACCTGTAAATTGCTCCATTTCAGTTGACCACCAGATTTTTACAGAGTAAAATTATTTTCTTGTTGAAGAGAGACTATATAAATGTCCACATGGGCTTCTAGATGGGGGCTGTTGTTCCTTGTTCAGTAACTCAGGTGTGTTCAACTCTTTGCAACCCCATGGACTGCAGGACACCAGGTTTCCGTGTCCTTCACAATCTCCTGGGGTTTGCTCAAATTCATGTCCATTGAGTCAATGATGCCATCCAACCATCTCATCTTCTGTTGTCTCCAACTCCTTCTGCCTTAATCTTTCCCACTGAGCCAGCTCTTCCTGTTGAAGGAAGGGGGACCACTTCCAGGGCCCGAAGCTGGGCTCTTGCCTAACACTTGGAAATGAATTGTCCGAGGAGACACATGTGCTGACAAAGCAAGAGATTTTATTGGGAAGGGCACCCTGCTGGAGAGCAGTAGGGTGAGGGAACCCAGGAGAACTGCTCTGCCGCGTGGCCCACAGTCTTGGGTTTTATGGTGATGGGATTAGTTTCCGGGTGGTCTTTGGCCAATCATTCTAATTCAGAGTCTTTCCTGGTGGCGCACGCATAGCTCAGCTAAGATGGTTGCTAGTGAGAGGAATTCTGGGAAGTGGACGGACACACTTCCTGTCTCCTGTAGACCTTTCCCAAACTCGTCTGGTTGGTGGTGGCTTATTAGTTCTGTATTTCTTACCAGGATCTCCTGTCATAAAACAACTCATGCAAATGGTTACCATGGTGCCTGGCCAGGGTGGGCAGTTTCAATCAGTGTGCTTCCCCTAACATTCCCATCAGGTGGCCACAGTATCGGAGCTTTAGCTTCAGCCTCATTCCTTCCAATAAATATTCAGGCTTGATTTCCAATTGAGGAACTTCAAAGTAATCAAACCCTGACTAGAGCCTGTGTTTTGATGCACACGATGTTATTTTTTTCATATTTATGATCATGGTTTGCATGTCATGATTTCCCAGTGAGGCCATAAGCTTCTTGAGGGTAGCAGGCCACTGATAATGAGTAATTAGTTAGAGGATATGAAATAAATGCCTCTTACCATTCGACTAGTTCAGAAAAGTGTGGATGGGCTTCCTCCTCTCCACTGAAAACTCTGACTTTGCAGACTATTTTAGTACTGTCCTCCCTTTTATGATTCCTTGATGATTATTAATTGGTTCCAATGGTATACATTTCAGATCTTTAATTAGGTCCTCCTTTCTGTCTAACTCTCAGCCAACACATATTTTTCACTTTTACTCCTGCAGTGCTCAAACATAAATTGATGCCAGATGCACACTGATTATATTCCATCCAGATTTGCTTGCTTGCAAAGAGTACTAAGGCAGTAGCATTTATTTCAGGTAGTGTTTTGTTTTGGTCTGTTTTTGTTTGTTTTTAAAGTGCTTCTTAGCCTTTTGGCTAAGATTAAGTGTATTAAGTAGTTTTACAAAGAGCCATTCCCGCCATTCAGTGCCTATGGCAGTGGGGGGCTGGGGCAGGGGCACATGAGGGAAAGGAGTTAGATGTCCTCCCCAGGCATTAACTAATTTATGGTGGAAATGGAAAGGAGAAGGTCAGATGCCACTGGCCCTTTGCCAAACTGAGCTGTAGAAGTGTTAGCTGAGACATAATTGATATGAGGGGCTTCCCTGGTGGCTCAGCTGCTAAAGAATCTGCCTGCAATGTGGGAGACCTGGATTCGATCCCTGGGTTGGGAAGATACCCTGGAGAAGGGAACGGCTACCCCAGTCCTGGAGAATTCCATGAACTATATAGTTCTTGGGGTCACAAAGAGTCATACACGACTGAGCGACTTTCACACATTTTCAATCCATGTTAAGGCTTGGTCTGCAGGGTCCCCCTACCTGTCCTGCTGCACTAGCCGAGGTCATCCTGCAGCTCTGTGGTGAGGGAAGCCCTCAGGGGTAGAATCTTGTCTTAGGGAAGAAGGACAGCCTCCAGAAGAGAGGTGTTGTCAGTGATGCAGTTGCCTGGACCATCACTTGATTCTTGATTCTGAATGCTTGATTACCCTTCTTTTATGGGGTTACTTCTTAAATAATGGTGAGTAGCAAGGAGGAAATAATGTTGTGTGGGTTATCTACTGCTGCAAAACAAATTACTCTAAAACTGAGATCCATGCATCACAGTTTCGGTGGCATAGAAATCCAGGTGTAGCATAGCTGGGTGACTTGCTCTTTGTCTTGCAAAGGTTGCTGTCAATGTGCCAGCCAGAGCTTCAGTCTCAAGGCTCAACTTAGGAGGGATCTTCCTCTAAGTTCCTTTCTATGGCAGTTGGTAGGCCCTAGATCCTTGCTGACAGTTGGCCAAAGACATCAGCTCCTTGGCACACGGACCTCTCTGTAGAAGAGCTTACACCATGGTGGCTATCTTCGCTCAGTGAAAATGGGAGAGAGAGATGGTGTAACCAAGCTAGAAGCTACTGTCTTTTTCAATCTGACTTTGGAAGTGATCCCATCCCTCCTGCTATATTCCATCCCTCCCTTTGATGTGATGCATCCAGTGCATATTTAAGGGGAGAGGCTTCCCAGGTTGCTCAGAGGTAAAGAATCTACCTGCCAATCCAGAGGTTCAATCCCTGGGTTGGAAAGATCTCCTGGAGAGGGGAATGGCTACCCACTCCATTCTTGTCTGGAGAATTCCATTGATAGAGGAGCCTGGCAGGCTACAGTCCATGTGGTTGCAAAGAGTTGGACATGAGTGAGTGACTGAGCAGGCGCCAATGGTGACATAAGGGCATGGATACTAGGAATGGGGATGATTGGTAGGCATGTTGCACACTGCCTTCAACAGGTATAAATAGCATGAAATGGACATTAGCAAGCCTACTCCATGCAGGGCCTACTGAGGTGTCATGTGTCATAAGACCTGCCACAGACTAGAACATCACTGTATCCTATATCCCATCACCCCCTGCACATTGCCTGGTGCATAGCAGGCCCTCAAGTACTAACATGCCTTTGAAATTCTGTAGAGTCTCCATTACATGGAGACTAATGTTTGATGTTATCCTTTATAGACAATTTTCTTCCTGTGTTTCACTTCTTCAGTTGCTGTCAAGGGAATGGATTTAAATATGAAATTCAAAAGTAAGGAATAACTGAAGGTGATCTAAAGTCACCTTGCTTGAATTATCCTTTTAATCATAATTAGGAGCCTCTCCTTTAGTGCAGGATTGCTGTTGCCAGTCTTCCACAGTAGGTGATAAGAATTAGATTTCCTCCCGACCTTCTCTCTACTAATCTGGTCTCACCTGGAAGCTCAGTAGCTAGAAGGCAAAGCACACTGTGTGTGTGTGATCTTAACCACATGGCCTGAAGCTCTGGGTAGATAGTCTCACAGTGCCTTTTGTGAGTCTGGAAGACAATGAATTTTGACTATACCTTCTGTATTCTGCTGTAGTTAAAACCTTGATTTCTCTTACAGAAGGTGAGAAATTATCATCCTTGTCAATCCCATTATCAAAGGTATTTATCAGATTTCTACTTCCACATGGGTGAGTATGAAAATCACATTTCACATAGCTCCTGACCTTTTGGGTGATTATAAGGAGAGATAACAATGGCCCAGGTATACAATTGAAAATTAAACTATAACTGAAATGAAATGCCCCGTAGAACTAGACCTGTCAGATCTAATGCAGATCAGCCCCTTATAATTGGTGATATGGTGCGAGACAAATTACATACAACTACTTCATAAGGCATAAAATGTGACAATCACGCGTTCAGTCTATGATGTAATGCTATACTATATGGCAGGGTTCTGCTTCCATTTACATTATAGTCAGGCAAGAGGATGAAAATATATATCAGGGAGCTTGTTGCCTGTTTGATCAAGGAAACCTGTATAGGGTGTATTTGACTTGTATTATAGACAAGGATGGTATTGTCTATAATACCATCCTTGTCAGAGAGGTACTTAGAAATGTATGTAGACTTATGTAGACACTCCAGTAAAGCTTTTAGATAATGAAGCTGGCTTTCATATTGGTTGAAATGACAAGATAATGAATCTAAAAGATTTTTCCCTTCTGATGTGCTTTGTTCAAAATGACACTTGAAATATGCCCAGGGTGTCTATTGCTGCAATTAGAATCTCAGGGTTGAATCAAACCTTAGAGGTCATTGAGTTCACTCAGCCATGAAGATCTTTTTGTTAGGCTTAGGACCACTAAAGCTACTCCAGTGCTCTAAGGAGCTTCCAGGGTAGGGCAAAGTACAAGTGTGCTGACCAGTGGGAAGTAGATATCCTGGTTTTTCACTGCTAGGTTGGAAATGAGTGGCAGGGGCCCATTTCCACTATAAACACTGCCCAGTGGCCTTATAAAAAAATCTGCCTAAGCTTACTCTGTATACCTTCCAGAACCTTATGAAACATGACGCCTACACCATTTTATTTTACCTGATCCATGCATGAGGAGACTTAAAAAAGATGAAGCTTATTTCAATATATACATTTTCTAAACAGGAGAGCAAGAGGTGGTAAAATAAGGTATTCTTCAATCCATTGAGTGTATTAACAACTTGGCTCGGCTTGCTCATGCTTGTTCCTGCTATGTAATATATAGTTATGTCAGATTAAAAACCCTTTTGGATATAATTTTATTTACACCTACACATGTATTTCTAAGAGATGAACGATCGTTTCTGGGAATACTTACAAGAATTTGAGTTGTTTTTGCGGCAGTACTACAGGTTAAGCAAATGACTTCCTCTCTTTGGGGCCCACTTCCAGTACATGTAAGGGTGGGAGGTCATGTTGGATGATGATCTATAAATTCCTTACAAGCTCTAACATCCTGTTAGTCTTTTATTCTTTGTAGGGTAACTGGGAGACCCCTACATATAGAAGAGACCTACATATAAAAGAGAGCACCTCGCTTCTTTTCTGTCACCAGTCTTTATAATTCACGTTGTGATTCATGTTGTCCTTGAGTCAACACTGCTTTTAGTGAAAAAAGCAAGCCTGTGTTTCTCTGCTTCTTCTGGATGCAACTGTGCCGCTAAAGATGAATTCGCATCCGAGCTCTGCTCTGACTCCTGGTATCTGCGCTCAGTTCCATGGTCCCTTGCTTGTGACAGATGTCTTCAGCTATAGAAAGACCCTTTAGCTAAATTTCCAGGTAAATGTTACCAATGCAAAGCTAAGTGATAAGGGAAATCTTGGAATCTGGGGAAACACATCAATCTGCTATGAAATTGCAGATTGATTTGAAATTCATTTCATAGTAATACAACCTTTAGTACCTTTAAAGCAATCCTTTTCTCCACTGCAAAATAACAACTGGAAAGATTATATGTTACTGAAATAATTGTTTCTCTGTGAAGAAAAAGGTATTTAGACAAACCAACAGAGTATATTATTTGATGTTGTAAATTGTTATATTAAGGTTAAAACTTGAACCAGTCTTTCAGTGAGATCAGAGGTATTATGGATAATTTAAACTTTCAAAAACTGTTGACCCCTGAACAACGCCAAGGTTGGGGGTTCTGACTTTTCCCACAGTTGAAAAAAAAAATCTGCATATAATTTATAGTTGGCTCTCTGTACCTGCTCTTCCTTCATATCTGTGGTTTGCACCTACAGATTCAACTACCTTCATGTCATATGATCAGGGTTCCCAGGTGGTGCTAGTGGTAATGAACCTGCCTGCCAGTGAAGGAGACGTAAGAGGTTCAGGTTCAATCCCTGGGTGGGGAAGATCCCCTGAACCCGCTCCACTCCAGTATTCTTGCCTGAAGAATCCCATGGACAGAAGAGCCTTGTGGGCTACAGTCCGTAGAGTTGCAGATTCGGAGAGTCGGACACGACTGAGGTGACTTAGCACACAAGTCATGTAGTACTAGAAAATTTACTATTGAAAAAGTGGGTCCATGCATTTAAACCTGCGTTGAGAAGGGCCAACTGTGTATATGTTTTTAAGTCCCGATGCAACTGCTTGTTTCAACACCTACACCTTAAACTTTTGCCCAGAGATATCTGAAAAGAAGAACACATACACTGTAATGTTTCTAGAATTCTCACTCTTTGGAATAAGTTCCAGTAGGCAGGTGGCGCGATTCAAAGCTATAGGTGAGGGAGAAAGAGACAGTCAAACTGGATCATCGTTGACTAAACAGAGAGCTGTTTGTATGTTATGATCACTGTGCCATTGATCTGAGGAAGCCACCGGAAGAAAAAGGGGCAGCTCTTCTGAATCAGCTCATACTTAACACTTCTAGACTGACAGCTGGAGGGTTCCAGAAGTCATGCGAGGTTGTGGTTTGGTTTGTTAGGAAATCTGAAACTGGATCTTTTAAAGCCCCTGGCTTTCTATTGAGGATAATTAAACCCCCGAATGTCCTTGACTCACTCACTCGGGAACAAAGTCTTGTGTGCTCTTTTGCCTAAACAGAAACATGAAGACAGAAGAGATATAGAAAGGATTTGAAAGGTGGCTTTAAGGAATGCAAGAGATGTAGATAAACTATTTTCTGTGAGTTATAGTAGCTAAATGGAATACATTATTTTAAGACGGATGGTTTCACAGGTGTATACTTATCTTCAAACTCAGTTGCGTATATTAATTATGTACAACTTTTTGTATGTCAAAAAGTAGATGGAACCTCTCTGAGGAGTTTTAGTTTGGCACTATCACCGAAGTATCAGCAGTGTGCTCAGTAAGGCTAATTGTCTAATCATTTTAGGATGGGTGGCTGAAGGGAACCTGTTTATATCCACATTCTACCAGCTTCTGATTCCTGCACTAATTTTCTCCCATTTATGGGGACGTTTTATGCCCCTTTGTCATCTCTTTTCCCAGCTCCCATCCTTTGGAAAAGTGAAAAGTGTTAGTCGCTTCAGTTGTATCTGATTCGTTGTGACCCCCATGGACTGTGGCCTGCTAGGCTCCTCTGTCCATGAAATTCTCCAGGCGAGAATGCTCAAGTGGGTAGCCATTCCCTTCTCCAGGGGCTCTTCCTGATCCAGGGATCAAACCTGCATCTCCTGCATTGCAGGTGGATCCTTTACCATCTGAGCCACCAGGGAAGCCCTCCAAATATTTCACGTAGATGTTTTCTCCTCTGTCGTTCCTTTCAGGATACATTAACAGCTTCCTCTGCTTTCTTCTCAAGTTCCATACCCATCAGGAGCTTTCTCAATGAATAGAAGAAAGCCTGTGACAATTTTTGGATTTCACATTCCCAAGACAGAGCCTTCCCAAATACCTGTCCTGCTCATGCTCTGTGCTTGTCACAGTCTTTTCTTACGCTCTTCCAGGAATCCCCCCAACTACAGCTGGGCCTTCCTGATTAGTTAGGATCTAGTGACCCAAGCATCGTTGTCTTTTGGCTGAAAGGAAATACTCATACTCATGCTGTAATTTGGTGGTTTCTCTTCTGCCCCTCTGCCAGCAACTCTTGTTTTTCTGTGCTTTGTAAATCTCTGCTTCCCTTCTCCATTTCCTAAACTAGAGATGGGTCAGCTGTTCTTTTAACATTTTATGGATGCAAAGTATTATGCTTCTTGCTTTGTGTTTGTTATTTCATTATCTCTTTAGAACAATTAGTAAAGTTGGTTTCTTTATCACTTCTGTTTTTTCTATGGTAAAACTGAGGCTCACAGGTCCTATAGTTAGCAAGTGGAAGTACAGGATTTAAAAACAAATCGACTGACTTGTGATCCTGGATAGTTAATGTTTAGAATACTTCCACATGCTGTGCTAGGCGTTATGCTAGTTAATAGAAGCCGAGCAAAAATGCATGATTCTATCCAAGCTGTCCATCTCATAAAGAAAATAGATGTGGCAGATAAAGTAAGGAAGAAGATGTGTTTTCCTTATTGCAAACTGAGAATGTCCTAAAATAGCCCAGGTTATCATAAAAGCAGGCTTTTCATGGTTACTGTCAGATATGATAGCTTGTCCCATAGGTTGTTGGTATGGATGGTATCATAGATAGGAAAAAATGTCTGAAAAGATATGAGAGTAAAACATATACCATCTCACTGCTGACGGATCAAAATAATACCCTGAATTTGGATTTGATGCTCAAGAGGAAATATAAATAATTTAGTATATATATATTCACATGTATTTATGCATATATATACATAAATATACATATACCCATAAACATGTCCATATGTCATAGAAAACATGCATAAATATCCACGCATACATATGCATACACACAGATATAATATACATGCATACATCACATTTCAAGAAGTTGTCTTCTGCTAGCTTAAGTCCCATTAAAATTTAGGTGTCTAATAAAGTTGATTTGACACAGCACCCCAAATCTTTTATTTATACATTATCACATCTAAGTACTATGTGAGGCATTGGCTTCATGCTTCTACCTTAGAAGAGGACTTAAAATGGTTGCAAGAATAAGACTCATGGTGAAGGCCTCATCAAAATTAGGACTAAATGAATTTAGTCCTAAAAGGATTAATGAACTAAATGAATCTCTCTGATCTGACTCTCTGTTTCTATGCATGAGAACTAAGGCCAGGAGAATTTAAATGGCCTGACATAGGAGCTTAGATGGAATTGTACTTAGGGTTCAAAGCTCCTGACTCCCAAATAAGTCCTCTTTCTATCCCAGCATGCCTTTTGCATCAGGAAGAAACTGGAATTCTGATGAATGCACACTAATTGGAAAGAAGTTCAAACTTAACAAGTAGAATATATAGGCCATATAAAGCCTAATGGAAATTTATACTTTTGGAAAATTGATTTAGGAATTCAAATTCAGCTGAATAATTTCCTAGTTTTTTACAAAATGGCCAAATAAGGGCCAGATATACTTTAGCATGGATTCTGTTGTATCTTCACAGACCCCAATACATGAGGTTTTGTTTGGGGGCTGGAGAGAGGGATGGAGACCAAAGGTTCTTATACTCTGCAGTTGCTATTTGCATTCATAACATGGTAGGGCAGGAGGACATTGATGGAACATTTTTTTCTGCCTCCTTCATTTTTAAATGGATGTTGACATGCTTCACAGCAGCATCTCCAAACAAAAGATGACAAATCCCCATTTATTTCCCATCAGTGGCACTGTGTGAGATGTTTTACTCAGTCTAAGCTTGGCGCTCCTGAGATACAGAAGTTTTATTCCTGCAGCAACATGGATCTCCCAGAAAAATAACAATTCCATTGCCAGTCACTCTGTCAGGAGTATTGGCAGACTGAAGAAGACTTAGCTGATTTCACTAAAGCTATTAGTCTGAAACTCTGGTCTATAAATCTGGATGGGAACCATGCAAGGGGAAACGATGGCTTTTGGGCTTTCTCAAAAGCAAAGGTCATGTAAAAACACTGGATTGAAAATAGAGCCTTGGAAATACAGCAGAGGATGAAGGGAAATAGTGCTGAGCTCACTCGGTGTTCCAGTCATTCTGCTAAGCTTCCACTATGTACTTAGTGAAATTATTTTGTCTCTTTTTTCCTTTTTCATCATCAACTGATGTGTGTGTATGAGTCTACGATGTGGGGGGAAAAAGTTTTGTTCTTCATGTTGTTGTTTTTCTCTATGTGAAAAAAAAAGCAATAAAACTAGAATACCATGACATCTGCTCTAAAGGGATGTTTCTTCAAAATCCTTGTAGAATATTTTGTGACTGAAAAATTTCTAGAATCTTGAAGGCAAAAATAGTAAAAGTATAGGAACATATAGGAAAAGTCATTAGAGATTTTATATAAAACTGTTTTAAAAAATCTTGGTATGGGGATTTACAACTGTCAGAGCCAAGTTTTATTTGATGAAAAGTATAATGACTCTTGATGAAAGTGAAAGAGGAAAGTGAAAAAGTTGGCTTAAAGCTCAACATTCAGAAAACTAAGATCATGGCATCCGATCCCATCACTTCAGGCAAATAGATGGGGAAACAGTGGAAACAGTGGCAGACTTTATTTTTTGGGGGGATCCAAAATCACTGCAGATGGTAACTGCAGCCATGAAATTAAAATACGCTTACTCCTTGGAAGGAAAGTTATGACCCACCTAGGTAGCATATTAAAAAGCAGAGACATTACTTTGACAGCAAAGGTCCGTCTAGTCAAGGCTATGGTTTTTCCAGTAGTCACGTATGGATGTGAGAGTTGGACTATAAAGAAAGCTGAGCACTGAAGAATTGATGCCTTTGAACTGTGGTGTTGGAGAAGACTCTTGAGAGTCCCTTGGACTGCAAGGAGATCTAGCCAGTCCATCCTAAAGGAAATCAGTCCTGAATATTCATTGGAAGGACTGATGTTGAAGCTGAAACTCCAATACTTTGGCCACCTGATATGAAGAGCTGACTCATTTGAAAAGACCCTGATGCTGGGAAAGATTGAAGGTGGGAGGAAAATGGGACAACAGAGGATGAGATGGTTGGATGGCATCACTGACTCAGTGGACATGAATCTGAGCAAGCTCCTGGAAATAGTGAAAGACAGGGAAGGCTGGTGGGCTGTAGTTCATGGGGTCGCATAGAGTCAGACACAACTGAGCAACTGAACTGAACTGATAATGACTCTGAAAGGATAGATTGGGGGAGTTTCAGGGAGTGATGGGAATATTCTTTATTCTGATTATGGTAGTGATTACATGACCCAATACGCATGTTAAAATTCCTGGAACTCTACACCAGTGGAAAAAAACTCATTTTCTCAGTGTGATGATTTTAAAAATAAAATGTAATAACATTTTAGTAAAAGGTTGTCAACTTTACGTTGGCAGATGTCAAACAAAAATGATATTGTTTGACAATATTGTCAACTGTTAAGCCTAATTAATGACCAAAAAAAGAAGTATCATCGTTTCACACACAAGATGAAATTATGATCTTTACATCTAGTTCTACAACTTCTTTCTTTCCTGACATCTGTAATAACCCATAGCTATTTCATTGCCTATGGCTTCATAATATTTGGAAAATCAGGAAAAGGAAAGCTTTTATGGATTCAGGGTGAAAGGTAAATGTCCCTGTTGCGTCTTCCTTCCCGTGGGTCAAATGTGGTGACTTTGGTTGGTTCTCATCTTCGTCTTTCTCCATGCATCAGTCATCAGTTCTAACAAAGGTCAAGCTCATATTTGTAGGTGACACCAATTGCTTTAGCGTTTGTCCCTGCTCCTTCCTGTTCTGATGTAAATCCCTTGTGGCACTTTCTACCGCATGGGTAGTGATAAATGCAGTTGCGAGTTCATGGAAATGAACTCAGAAGTAAGTTTATGGCACTGCTGGGGACCATCTGTTAATGCAAACGTTTAAGGTAAAATACATTAAGGCTTAAGAGCTGAAGAGACATTTTATTTGCATGCTGCCTTTGGGATTATGCCTGGGTTCCTGCCTAGTTTTACTCTTTTATCAGCTGCTATTCGTTTGCAGGGATGGAATCCTAAACACATTTGAAGTATATTGTTTTTAAATAACTAGCTTAAAGAAGAAAAATTAGGAGTTGTGTTAGGGGTCTGGGGGAGTTTCAAAGTGTTTAAACACATTTAAATGGTTACTTATCATGTATGATTACCTCCTGTTACATGATTGGTGGGTGAAATTTGTGGTCTCCCATCCTGAGTATTGTCTTTTGGGGCCATCAGTGTCAACCAAGATAAAAATAATTTATGAAATGAATGACCTCGTGTTAAAATCACCCTTAAAGCTATTTGTATTATATTGCAATGTTCTGGTGAACTCATAATAAAATAGAGAAGTTTGAATGTACCCATTTTACTTTTAACACTTTCAAGTGTTTTATCTGAGGAGACATTCAAGTAACCCATCTTTACGGTTCATAGGAAAATGGTCCTCTTCAAAAGGGAAAATAAAATTCAGCTACTAGATGTAAATCAAACATATTCATTTCCAGCTTGTACCAAGTAAAGTAATGGCTTGGGCTTATAGAATGGGTTTTATGTGCCATGACAGTCCTACCCAAGTACAAGGAGGCACAGCAAAAGAGGGAACAGTGAGGGCAACTAGAGCGAGTGGAGGGAGACAAAGAATTTGAACACAAGATGATTTAATTTTTTTTAATTTTTAAAATTTTTAAATTTTTTTTCTTATTTTTAAATTTTTTAAAAATAATTTTTAAAAATTTATTTTTAGTTTTGGTTCTAACTGGGTCTTCATTGCTGCCCTCAAGCTTTCTCCAGTTGCAGAGAGCAGGGTCTAGTCTCCAGTTGCAGTGTGTGGGTTCTTCTTATGGTGGCTTCTGTTGGTGCGGAGCGTGGGCTCCGGGGTCCACGTGCTTCAGCAGCTGCAGTCCATGGGCTCAGTAGTTGTGGCCTCCAGGCTCTAGAGTTTAGGCTCAGGAGTTGTAGTTGTGACCTACAGGCTTAGTTGCTCCGAGGCACGTGGAATGGTCCCGGATCAGGGATCGAACCTGTCTCTCCCGCATTGGCAGTCCAACTCTCTCCCACTGAGCCACCAGGGAAGCCCTGAATACAAGATGATTTAAATAAATAAGACAGCTTTCTGGAAATCTCTGAACATGATGAGTGAAGTGATTAGAAATTTTGAATGGTTTCCCTCTGGGTCAATAAAACTACCTGTTCAGCTATAATGATTCTGATCATCTTGCCTTTTAACCTTGTCCTTTGAGATCAGGAAAAAAAAAAAAAATCCCATTTTCTCATCTCCCAGTTGAGCTGGGGTTGATTGATGCATAATTAAGATCACTGAATGATGATGAGGGTGGTGGAGTCTCGAAATTTTTTCATGATGATTTTCTCTTTTTTAAAAAGTCATTTCTCATGGTTCTTACACTGCCCACTTTTGATAGCGTGATGTTGGGGGCAGAGAGTTTGTGTTAAGTTTATGGGAGATAGGATATGATATGGGGGCCTGCGGATTTGTAAGCTGCAATGAAAAGTCAAAAAGAACCCAGATGAAATCACAAGCCCTTAGACTGGATGAAATTTTGCAGGCCACTTAGCCCATGTTCTTTGTTACACAAAGCAGGTGACTTCTGAGTATTTCTGAAGCAAGGTTGCTTTCTTGAGGTTATACATCTGGTCAGGAGTAGAGGCGGGAAGGTGGCCTGAACCCTCCCATTCCTAGTTTACTTTCCTCTCCACTAGGACATTGTCCTTTTATATAAGTTGGGATCTTATGCCCTCTTTGTAAGGCTGGAGAAGTAGGTTTTAGTTTCCCTCTCTGCTAAGAACTCTGTGCCTGGAAAGATGAAGTGAGGAACATTAACATCTACCTTTCAATCACTTGTCCCGTTTTAAATTGAGGATGCACACTGAAGATGGAGGTCTGCATAGAAAGCCTGGAAATTCTGTTGCCCAGTGGCCCACTTGCTGATGGACATTGCCGAATCGTCACACATTCTTGAGCTGTAATGTCAGCCTGAATGAACGGTGTCTAACTTGAAAGTTTTTCCTCAACTTTCAAGGACCACAGAGGTAGTTAATATTCAATGTTTCTTTCATTTATTTTTCTAATCAAAATAGTTGAATTTTAACAGTAAAATGAAAATATTGAAAGAAGTTTGGATTCCTGTATGAAAAGTTTAGTAGTCCATCTACAGCTCTACAAAATGTTAGGTATTCTCCTTGGAAATGAACAGATATTTATTAAGATATAGTCGAAGGTATTTCTTATATTTCTAATGAAAAAAGTCTCATGACGATTTGAATGGAAACCAGGGAAAGAGATGGACCTTAATTACATAAATTGGTTATAAGACTTCTGGTGGGGAAGAGTTTATACAACTTCCCTAGAAAAACTAATCCTCTGGAGGGGGAATAACACATTTATAGTAACAGCTTGGCAAATCTGATGTCTATATGAACACAGAAACAGTTATGCCAACTATAGGCAGGGAAGGCTTCACTGTTCTTTCAAGGTCAAGATGAAGAATGCAGAATTCCTGGTGGAGAATGGGAAGAGCACGTTCTGGTGGAAGAGTTATGAGGCAAACAGAGACCCCTACGTGTTTTCACAGCCCAGTTCAGTCCCACTTAACCTCATCAAAACTGATGGCCGCATCTCAACTACATTCTTTTAAGGAAACCTATGCATTACTACTTGAACAAAAAATATTGGGCAACCATTGCCATTTTAACTAAAAAAAAAAAAAAAAGTTGTGTTTGAGCACTTTCCTGGACAGAAGATAAGAAGATGCTTTCAGCTGCATCTGGGAAGAACATGAGGTGCTGAGTCACCTGAGTGTCTGGGGAATCACAGTTAACCATTCTCCAGTTAAAGCAACAGCGGGATTCAAATCATCTCAGAATAATCTGTAATTACTCAAGGCCAAACACACTTGAGTGAGTTGGTGAATTTCCTCTGGAGAAACAGCAGAGTTCACCTTTGTTGTTGTTCAGTTGCTCTGTCATGTCTAACTTTGTGACCCCATGGACTGCAGCACACCAGACTTCCCCATCCTTCACTATCTCAGAGTTTGCTCAGATTCATGTCCATTGAGTCCATGATGCTATCTAACCATCTCATCCTCTGCCACACCCTTCTCCTTTTGCCTTCAGTCTTTCCCAGCATCAGGGTCTTTGCCAATTAGTCCTTCACAGCAGGTGAAAGTATTGGAATTTCAGCTTCAACATCAGTCCTTGCAATGAATATTTAGGGTTGATTTCCTTTGAGTAATAGCATCTTATAGGTCAGAGAGGATCAGCTAGATCCGTATAAACCTGTCAGTCTGTTGCAATATATCAGATAACTCTCTTTCACTATCTGAACTTTAAGGATCATCTGGTGGCTCAGTTGGTAAAGAATCTGCCCACAATGCAGGAGACCTGGGTTCAATCCCTGGGTTGGGAAGATCCCCCGGAGAAGGGAAAGGCTACCCGCTCCAGTATTCTGGTCTGGAGAATTCCATGGACTACAGTCCATGGGGTTGCAAAGAGTCAGACACGACTGAGTGACTTTCATTTTCATCTGAACTTTGAAGTATCTTGGCTTCCACTTCATAAGAAAAATTGCTTGACCCATTCTCACTCTGCTCATCATCTTACCCTTCTCCCCAAAGATCAGCATCAAGTAAGGTGACTTGAAAACCTGGGTGAAACAGGAGCCCTCTACTGCCTCCTGCTAAAGGTGGTGATATTGACTGTGCTCTACCTCAGCCTCCTGCAGCTAGCAACTTCACCCCAGATTCTTTTGGGATAAAGAATGATAGGAGAAAGCAGAGGCTTGAACACTTTTAAGATACTCCCCCTTTCCCTGAAGCTTTAATATATTCATATGTATGTATACACTATTGTTGTTGTTCATTTGCTAAGTCATTTCTGATTCTTTGTGACCCCATGGACGGTAGCATGCCAGGCTCCCCTGACTTTCACTGTCTCCTGGAGTTTGCTCAAATTCATGTCCGTTGAGACCATGATGTCCTCTAACCATCTCACCCTCTGCTGTCCTCTTCTCCTTTGCCTTCAGTCTTTCCCAGCATCAAAGTCTTTTCCAGTGAGTTGGCTTTACACATCAGGGGGCCAAAGTATTGAAGCTTTAGCATCAGTCCTTCCAATGAGTACTGAGGGTTGACTTCCTTTAAGATTGACAGATTCAATCTCCTTGCTGTCCAAGGGACTCTCAAGAGTCTTTCCAGCACCACAAATTGAAAGCATTAATTCTTAGGCACTCTGCCTTCTTTGGAGAAGGCAACAACAACTCACTCCAGTATGCTTGCCTGGAAAATCCCATGGATGGAGGAGCCTGGTGGGCTGCAGTCCATGGAGTTGTGAAGAGGTGGACACACCTGAACGACTTCACTTTCCCTTTTCACTTTCATGCATTGGAGGAGGCAATGGCAACCCACTCCAGTGTTCTTGCCTGGAGAATCCCAGGGACGGGGGAGCCTGGTGGGCTGCTGTCTGTGGGTCACACAGAGTCAGCCACGACTGAAGCAACTTAGCAGCTACATTCTTTATGGTCCAATTCTCACATCTATACATTACTACTGGAAAAACCATAGTTTTGACTATACAGACCTTTGTCAGCAAAATATTATCTATGCTTTTTAATGCATTGTCTAGGTTTGTTGTAGCTTTCCTTCCAAGGAGCAAACATCTTTTAATTTCATGGCTGCAGTTACCATCCAGAGAATGATATTTTGGAGCCAAGAAAATAAAATCTGTACAGTATATTCTTGAATATTCCATTATACTGTAAATAGTTATACCCTTTGAAGAAAACTTCTTGAATTTTCCTTATAATGGGCTTAAGTCAAAAAGTCTCTTAATGTTTTTTTCAGATGTAGTATCTGTGGAAGGGAAAGGTTAACCGAGAATTACACAGTCTGAACAAGAAAGAAGATAAATTCATCATTTAACTGCAAACAATTTTTTTTTTACTATGTTGGCTTTATTCTTCGATTTCTCTTTGTCTAGGTCTTTTTTGTATGTCATGTTAAAAATATGCCTTGTCAATAAAGGCTGGGTATTTAGAAATAAGGCAGCTTAAATCGTGGTGCAGCTGTTCAGTTGTAAGATGGATCTCTTCTAATCTGTGTGATTATTATCCCAGGCATAGGATGTTTCAGTGAAACTTAGAAAGTGAGGATATCCTGCACAGCTAAACCTTTCTATTGATGATCATATGATAACAACAAAAACAATGTAAAACAAAACCACATGGTTTTGTGGTTTGAGTATCTCTATCAGGATTTGGCAAGGGAAGTGGGGTGTGGTACTGGTGGCAGACCAGGGCATAAGGCTTCAGGCATCTTTTATAATCCCTCTTACCTGCTCTGCCTCTGAGGGGATCAGTCAGTGGGAGCTCAACTGAGCAAGTACTGCATGCATAGCCATGTGGGGAACACGTTGAGGTAGGCACACCTGACCTCAAGGTGTTGTTAATAAACTCATAGGAAAACCATGAGCTGAACCCTTAGCAATATGTAAATGACTTAAATACTTAATGTGTGTAAAATTAACTGCTTTTAATTTCCCACAAAGTCTGTTGGCAACAGACAAGGAAGTTGCTTTGGTAAGAAGGTTATTTGCTTTGAGCCTCCATCAATGAGAAGTAATCAAATAATTGGAGAGGAGGACTAAAAGCCTTTAGATGAGAACAGCATGGTAAACACAAGCATGAGGGTGCAATTCCCTGTAGATAAGGAATTCTATGTCTCTTCTTTAATTGACAGTGACTTCATATGTGAATGAAAAAGGCCAAACATGGTTATAGGGCTTGCCTTTTGCTTTCTGTCTTTTCATTTTTTTTTTCAAGAAACACTAAACTTGCACCTAGGAATATTTTGACAAGCTTAGAAACCTTTTCAAAAAATAACTCATGTGCATGCCAAGATGTTACTAAACTCAGATTTTTTTTTTTCTCTCGCATGGATATGACAACTGCAGACATTCTCATTCACACCCTCAGACTCATGCAGAGAGCAGTCAAGATCTCTCCTGTGCATTTTGGCACCATTTGGGGGGCTTGAAAGGAACACAGAAGAATCCCTGGAGGGAATCTCTCGACCTTCTCGTACCTCTCGGCCTGTTTCAAGAACACTTAATTGACCTGAGTTAAGATCACGACTTTTCATTTCTCAATTTGAGGCATAAGTCAAGTGGGACTTTTGCAGTGCATTTTGTGTTTTTGAAATAATCACAAAATCGCATCTGAGTACAGCCTTGAGTCAAGCTTCTGAAATAATGCATTTTGGATTGCTATGATGATGAAGCCACCTTCCCTTGGATATCTCAAAGAATACGTAGCTGAGTTAACAGTTTTGTGGAGGACTGGTTACACTGTAGCTTCAGAAACACTTTCTCTTTTATACGTCAAGAAATTTTGGCTCAGGGGTTAATTCTCTTATAGATTGGGTGGAATAATACTCATCCTCTTATGCAGAAAGGCTATTTTTAGACTTATAATTGCTTCCCAGTTACAGTAAAACAGTGATTGTTAAGATCTCAGCATCTGCGCCTCTTGGATGCCTAGCATGAAATGAGAGTACTCAGGTACTGCAAATCCTTGCCTGCTCTTTTAGAGAAGACGATAGTCCTGGCCACAGCAGGCAGCAACCCTTAGGTCAGACGTGCTCCTTTCCCTCCAAGGAATCCCAGTCTTCCAATTGCATCCAGATTCTGGGTGTTGTCTTTGTCTTGTCTCTCATCTTCCTCTTTGGTCTTTCACTCCCCTTAGTTGACTTACCAAGTACCTAGGACCTCATGTACCCTGGGCCATCTTCCCCTGTGTGTCTTTCCTTGGGGTTCCGTTCTCCCTGCCAGCTTCTCGTATTGCCATGGTCTCACATCTGATGCCCCCCTTTTAATGCCCCCTCACTTCCATCACCTCTTCTTTTTATTCAATCTGCTGTTCAAAAATCCTCATTCCTGGTCCTCCACTTCTTGTCAACAGAGGAAAATCCAAACTCTTCAGCCTCTTTAGGAAGCAGACTTTGTCCACGATATTGCATGACATCTAGTAGGAATGCCAAAATACGAAGCTTTAAGAATCAAGCCTGTAGCACTGCCCAGACATGCATGCTATTACAAAGGAACAAAGCCTTTCCTAGAAATGGAATGATAATTTCCCAGCACTCAAAGCCTGGAATTTTTTAGCAAGGACATAAATCCCAAGATTTAAAAATAAAGGACATGAAGGAAAAAAAAAAACAGAAATCCCAGAGAACACAAGCCATGTCACAAAGAATGACCTGAGACCCACGCAAGGTGTTTCCTGGCTTACTAAGGTTTGTTCCAGATAACTTTTTGGTAGAAACAGCCTCCCATCCTAGTGAGGAAGGTGAGCCAAAACAAATAGAAGGAAGTAAGAGCTCTCCCTCCTTCACCCCTAACAAAATTCTGTCTTGATTAGTGTCATTTTTGTGTTTGGATATACATTTATGAAAGCATCTTTAATTGCCCAGTGTATAGTTAATTGTTATTTCAAAAACTTTGTGGAAAGTACCATAGAACGCTAAGGCTACGATTAAAAAGTCATTGGATGTCAGGATAAGAAGTTTGCACTGATATAACAGGTGATCGGAAGCTTCATCCACATTCCTTCACATTCCATGTTCTTTTTCCCCTGTATGTGAAAAGCACAAAGGAGTAATAATGGTAGCGTTTTGTAACAGAAATGTAAGTTGCATCTGGCATACATTCAACCTCTGATTCCTCAGGTTTTTCACGCCCCCTCACCGATTCCTGCTTTCCAGCTGAGCTGACAGAAGGACAGAAGGATTAAGAAATCAAGTAGCTTATCTTGGAGGTTCCCCACAGGGCATTTTGTCCCAGGTGTTCCTGCTTGTAGCTTATATAATCCGGAGCACTCTGCGTGCCCAGGGTATTACTCTAAGGGTGATTGTTTGAGCCAGTGGGTGATGGTGTCAAAGCAGTTATATTCAGGTGACGTGTGATCTTAAAGACCTAGTTAGTGCCCCAGGAGACCTGGAGAGCGGGCCGCTTCCCATACCTTTGCGGTGGCACTTTCTGAAGTGAGGTGGCACCACTTACCAATGGGGAACAAAGGTGAATGATTAAGGAGGGGACAGTGCGTTCCTCTAGGGCTTTGGGGGAAAAAACACTCCAAGTTAATCTTTTCTAATGTGCCCCTTTTTGTTATGTTTGTATTTTTGGTTGGACTTCTTGGTTCACTTAAAATGGAACTAAGTCAACACTAGAAGAATTGACCATGGCTTCCTCTGATAACCTGAAAAACAACTTATTTTTTAAAAAGACAAAAGAATAATAAATCAGCTTTATTTTTATTACATTTTTTTTTCTTTCTTAAGGTTATCTGGAGTAGGAAATGGCAACCAACTCCAGCGTGCTTGCCTTGGGAATTTCAGGGACAGGGAGCCTGGTGGCTACAGTCCATAGCATTGCAAAGAGTCGGACGTGACTAAAGTGACTGAGCATGCAGGCAGTGATATTTGTATCAGGTAATTCTCCATCAGACTTGGAAGTTGCAGAAGGCTTATGGTTGTGCCCCCTTCGCTGCCACCAAGCCTAATTTAGAGGGAATTCATTTCAAACTGGATCTTAGTTTAATTAGGATCATCCATACAGAGCAGATCAGAGACTCCATGTTATTTTCTCTCCTTTGCTTGTGTTTTTAACTGCATGATTAATGCACACTATTGCAAAGATTTCAAAATATCCTGGAGAATATCAGGAAAAATGACAGTCCGCTCTGACCATCCCCAACCCTCCTCTTGTCTCGAGTGGAAATCACTGTTGACATTTCAAGGTGCAGCCATCCAAACCTGTTGCCCTGCCTTTCCCGACAGAAACAGGAGTATGTGTCCACATACATACCTGTCCCAAAGGATCGCTTGGTCTTCATACAGAAGTGAAGTTGCTCAGTCGTGTGCGACTCTTTGCGATCTCATGGGTGGGAGCCTACCAGGCTCCTCCGTCTGTGGAATCTTCCAGGCCAGAGTATTTGGAGAGGGTTGCTGTTTCCTTCTCCAGGGGATCTTCCCGATCCGCGGATCGAACCCAGGGTCTCCTGCATTGCAGGCAGCTGCTTTACTCCCTGGGAAGCCCATACAGAGTCATATGGTAAATACATCTCTCCTGGATATCGTGCCCTGTTGGTACGTGTAGAAGTATGTAAGTTCTACCAAAAGTCAACCTGCGATAAGAGGTGAAGCTTCCGGAG
Organism: Antilocapra americana; assembly: GCA_007570785.1. Lineage (NCBI taxonomy): Eukaryota > Metazoa > Chordata > Mammalia > Artiodactyla > Antilocapridae > Antilocapra > Antilocapra americana. The sequence goes on along the minus strand of ML664173.1, from coordinate 11,881,278 downwards.
CTGCCACCTGCGTGTGTGGTCTCAGGCCGGAGTGAACAGGCTGTGGCTGAGGTCAGCCAGCCCATTTCTGCCGCTGCTGCATGCTGGCTCTGCCCAGTGGGCGAATGAGCCCTCTGAAGGAGTGAGTGCGGTAGCGCCCAGCCTACTGCACTGTTCGTGAAGACCCCTGGCAGTGACAGACCCTTGGGGCTCCCTTCTTCTCGGTTTTAAAAGCAGAAAAGAAACGCTTTCCCCCAAGGACCTTGTCCCACTGATCCCCACTCTGTTGTCTTCTGAGACGTCTCGCTGTGCTTGCACTGGGCTCACAGGGTCTGGGGTGGAAGGGGATGGTGTGCTTTTATTTTTTCTTTTAAATTATTTTATTTTTTTAAATGCTAATTCTGAAACATTTATTTGTGTATTTCTGGCCGCACTGGGTCTTCATCGCGGCACATGGGCTTTGCTGGTGGTGAACGGGGTCTGCTCTGTCATGGAGCCCGGCCCTAGGACGCGGTGGGCTCAGTCACTGTGGCTCACGTGCTTTCGTTGCCCTATGGCATCTGTTTGACCCCATCATTTGGGATCTTCCTGGACCAGGGATAGATGGAACCAGTGTCCTCTGCATTGCACGGCAGATTTTTTTAAATTAATTTATTTTTTATTGAAGGATAATTGCTTTACAGAATTTTGCTGTTTTCTGTCAAACCCCAACATGAATCTGCCATAGGTATGCATATATCCCCTCCCTTTTGAACCTCCCTCCTATCTCCCTCCCATCTCCCACCCCATCCCGCCCCTCTGGGTTGATACGGAGCCCCTGTTTGAGTTTCCTGAGCCACACAGCTAATTCCTGTTGGCTATCTATTTTACATATGGTAATGTCAGTTTCCATGTGACTCTTTCCATACATTTCACCCTCTCCTCCCCTCTCCCCATGTCCATAAGTTTATTCTCTATGTCTGTTTCTCTGCTGTTGGCCTATAAATAAATTCTTCAGTACCATTTTTCTAGATTCCATATATATGTATTAGAATATGGTATTTCTCTTTCTGACTCACTTGACTCTGTATAATAGGTTCTAGGTTCATCCACCTCACTAGAACTGAATCAAATATGTTCCTTTTTATGGCTGAGTAATATTCCATTGTGTATATGGACCACAACCTCTTTATCCTTTCATCTGTCAATGGGCAAGGCGGAGTCTTAATCCCTGGACCACCGGGGAAGTCTGATGGTGATGTGCTTTCAGACGATTAGAGGTCATCCCCTGGCTTCACCCATTCATGTGTTTATTCGTTCATACTCACGTTACCGCATGGCAGAGACACTGAGCACACAGCTAGAGAAAGAGGCCCGGAACAGACACAGCCCACTGATGGCCGAAAGACGTTACAGACAGGGAAGGGAACAAACAAGGACCCAGGCAGTTACAAGAAAGGGTGAGCTGCGCATTGACCAGTGCAGGGTATAGAGGTTTCTAGGCATACCTGAGGGTGTGAGGAGAGGCTTCCTGGACAGGAAATTAATCCGAGTACCAGAAGTGATGACAGCTTAGCTGGGAGAAGAGAGATGAGAAGAAAAGAGGTGTTGGAAAGAGAGGAGGCTCAAGTCGAAGGTCCAAGAGTGCCTGACGGGCTGGCAGATTGGAGCAGGTGATGCCCCGGGCAGGGAAGCGGGGTGTGTCTCTTTGATCTTTGACTTTAAAGGCCTCCTACCTTTGGAAGGACTGATGCTGAAGGTGAAGCTCCAATATTTTGGCCCTCTGATGCAAAGAGCCAACTCATTGGAAAAGACCCTGATGCTGGGAAAGATTGAAGGCAAAAGGAGAAGTGGGTAACAGAGGATGAGATGGTTGGATGGCATCATTGACTCAGTGGACATGAATTTGAGAAAACTCAGGGAGATAGTGAAGGACAGAGAAGTCTGGTGTGCTGCAGTCCATGAGGTTGCAAAGAGTTGGATACGACCGAGGGACTGAAAAGCCACAGCAATGAAAGGAGTTTGACCCTTATTCTGAGAGTCATGGGGAACACCTGGAGAATTTTAAGAGGCATCAAGGTGTGATTTATAAGCTTTGTAAGGCGGGAAGCAGATGGAATGGGGCAAAGATACCAAGAGGATGCTAGCGTGGATGTCAGAGTAGGAGGTGATGGTGGCTTTAACTGGAGCAGTGGCGGTGGCACTGGATAAGTGTGCTGAGTTTGGGAGACATTTCTTGCATCCTGCGAGCAAGTCTGTGCAGCTGCAGAAGCACCAGGTTGAGAAACTGCATAAACCATGCCGTTAGCTCTGACATTGCGGAGTCGAATGTGTATGACACGGAGGTTAGATAAATATCTGTCTCTGAGGGTGTATATATATGTGAGCGCCATTTTTTATTTCACTTTGTTTTCAAGAGATAATTGCACCCGAGGCTGGAGCTTGCTCACCCTATCTTTTGGACTCAGACTACAGAGCCTGGTCTATTTTCTACATGACTGGGCTTTACTTCAGAACTGACGAGTCATATATCATTCTGATTGATTTTTTTTTCTACTTTTTTTCCTCCCCCCTACTCGAAGAAAGGGGAAGGGAGTAAAATAGAGATTGTGATGAGACAACATCAGGGTGACTCCATCCAAACATGCAACTATCAGGAGCCCCCAAGTCTGGCTAAGTTGTCCTCATCTTGTTTTGTTCCTCAGAGCTGAGCTAGAGGAGTGGACAGCGGAATAAGGTCAGGCAGCGGGTAAGGAAGGATAGATCCACGGCCGAGGCTTGGCGTGTCTTGGTCTCTGCCAGAGGGGAGTGGTAAGAAGGAGGCCTGGCAGAGGTTTGAAGACCGACAGTGTTCTGAGCAGTGGGGTATACCTAAGCTCTAAATTGCCCACTGATTTGTCCTGGCTCCCAAGACTGAAATTTGCTGCCACCCATCTCTTCTGTTTTAGCTTCTTTTATTCTTGGTGCCTGTCACCCCAAAGGCAAGGACTCTAAAGCTTAAGCATCCATCTTTATTAAAGGAGAAAGATGCGGACGGAAGGGCTGTGTGTGTAGAGTTTTTAAAAAAATTATTTGTAAGGGTAAGTGGATTGCAGAAAGTGGGTAGGATTGTGTCACAATGAAATACACACCACTTCTTCAGCAGACAGTCCCTTTATTCTGCAAAATTTTTATTATTGGCTTTTCAGATTTGGCACCACTCTGACCCCATCCAATTTGCAGTTACAGTTCTAAGGAATTAGAAGCTTTGGGCAAAACAATCTTTCCAATATATATGTATCTTCCACCCTTGAAAGAACGCACATCTGTTAATGTAAGAGATTTCCAAGTTTTTTTTTTTTTTTATGACAGTTAATACCCATTAGAAAACTGTAGAAACACATGCCATGATCATCAGCTTTCTCTTGGACTCCACATACCTCTGGCCATTGAATATTGAGGGGAAAAGTACTGGGTTGAAGTTGAAGGCATAAGTGAGGATCATGGACAGTTAAAAATGAGTTTTTTTGATCTCTGACCCAAACATTTTGGCTTCAAAAAGATGGTGGAGTGTGTGTGTGTGTGCGTGCGTGTGTGTGTAAAATGGGACAACATACCAATGCATCAAAACGGACAGGTCATTTTGTTGAATGTAACCGAACTCCTGAGCGTTCAGAGATTAGAACAGTCATAATTCCTGGCTGCCGTGCTTTATGGTAATGAGGCCGTCTTCTTGTGTTCTTCTGCCGTGACAGCACTTTACTCCTGTTTAATTTTCCTTCTAATGGTGGTGGTAGAGGCCTGGGTATCTATAGTCAGCTTTTACCAATGTAACTGGTTGCCACCACAAGCCGTTATAAATTATTATTCTTACTTAGCACTTGATTCTACAGTGTATTTCTTTCCTTCACATTTTGTAAAATACAGTTATAGACTTAGCTCTAAGTTAGCTATGATTCTTTGTCCTTATAAATTCAAATCTGTCATCAGCAATAAGCTAAACTTTTTTGGATGCTAAACATTTGTAACCCTTGCAAGACAGACTGGTGATTTATCAAGAAGTTTCATTCATTTATGCATGCATGTCATATTTACTTTATACTAGGCAATGCTTCAGGCTTTGAAGATAAAACAGTCAATAGTATGCATTATAGGGGAGAGATATTACCAAGAATTTCCAAGAGATACTAGTCAGATTTGAGGAAACATACATCTCTTTGTTGATAGTCTCAGTATGGTTTTTTATCCTCGATTATTTATATAACTCCATGGGAAACTTCTGCAAAGTTTTATTTTCATTATTTTTTTCACCTGCCCTCTGGTTTTCAAGGAGTAATTTTTGCCTTTAGTGGGGTAATATTTTATTACTTTCTCTCTAATGCCCTAGGAAAATTATTTCCTTATCTCCTACTGATGGTTACTTTGGAATGTGTAAACAATTCTTGGAAACCTGTATATGAAAATTTTGTTGTAAGAATTCATATACATCTGGACAAGCAAAGGCTATTACCTTCTGCATTCTAGATTCTAGAAATTTTTTCACATTTCCTTGACGGCTTTCCCAGTTGTAGTATTCCCAGTTGGTTGATTGATTTTCTATATCTTTGTCTATTTTTTCTTAAGCTCTCCTCCTCTCTCTGGAAAAATCCGTGCTTCAATGTGCTGGCAGGAAAGAGCAATCGCAGACTGTGTCAATTAGCTTGCAGGAAATTATTTTCCTTTTATCTCTTACTTGCGTTCCACCACTAATAACTGTGTGACTTCAGATACTTGTTAGCTTCGCTGAGTCACGCTCCCTTACCTGTAGAATCACGCAGTGCTTCCTGTAAAAGCTGAGATGTGTTTGCTCCGTTGCTCAGTCATATCTGACTCTGTAACCCTTTGGACTGTAGCCCGCCAGGCTCTTCTGTCCATGGGATTTTTCAGGCAAGAATACTGGAGTGGGTTGCATTTCCTCCTCCAGGGGATCTTCCTGACCCAGGGATGAAACCCGTGTCTCCTATATCTTCCACATTGCAAGCGGATTCTTCACTGCTCAGTCACTGGGGTAGCTCCAAAACTGAGATACTATGTGAGAAATGTAAGCACCGTATCACACACCTTGTCTATGCCTAATTCTCCCCAGTTTTCTCTGTGAATCTGCCCCTTTTGTTCTTGAGCCTATTCCGCACTGTTCCGTTTGGCTTTCCACACCCAGCATATTTCAGTCCTCTCCAGGTAAGTCTTGATCTCTTATGTTGACCCTGTTCTGCCATGGAGAAATCAAGTTTCATAGGAAGTCAGCTTGCTTCTGAGAAATTGAGCTTTTGAGATGATTTTGATATACAGTGATGCTAGGCTCAACCTTAAAGCAGCCTGTAAGTGTTCAGTCAAGTTGCCTCCCTGGTCAAAATGATCTTTTCTATGCTTTGCTATGGTGCTTGGAATTTCTTCAGCATAGACTCCTTCAGAGGTTTTTAGCTTTCTAGACTTTTCTTCCCAGCTTCAAATCTTCCTGGTGAGCCCCTGAAGTCATTATTGGTGGGCACTTGAGATGGGTTAATCCGAGATGAAGGTCTTGCTGAAACAAGGGGTAGCCTAAGGTTGGGGAGCAGAGGAGGCAGAACAAGAGAAGCATCAGAAGCGGATTTATTCTCGTGCCACAATGTTGCCATGTTTTCTATAACCCTAGGAGTTGTGCTGCCAATATCTAAAGAAGCCCTGGCTCTGTGTAGCTGGGTAAGAAGAGAAAGGGCCATTTCCCCTCTGCTTTCCAAATGTAGGCGTGCCCACTGAGTACATTGGTGTGCATCCTGAAGCATCATCGGGTGAAAATCAGGGAGTGGCTTTGCTTAGAGCTTTGCTATGGGTTTCTGATTCTGTTGGCTGATTTGATGAGTCCAGAAGGAAGAGGGAAACACATCATTGAATGAGTAATTTGTGGGTGAACTGAGAGAATTCCTACTCACTTCCTGACTAGAATTTCTGGCTTGAGTACCTCTGTCCTTCCTTTTATTTTTCACATTTGCATTCAATGAATAATGCGAGGAATAAATAACCCCCTTATCCTTTATTTCGGTAAACCCCTTCTCACTGTAGAAAGGGAACCGTGGGTATATTTTTCATGTTAATGCAGTGTCCCCCTGCTCCTCAGTGTGGTAAATACCACAGTGCTAACACACAGGAGTCTTGCAGTCTGGGCCCCGCATCAGGAAAGCTAGACAGCATCCTGGTAGTTGGCTGAAAAGCCTGCCCTGAAGATCAAATGAAGGAGACACATACATGTTCTCAACAAGGGCCCTGCAGGTTGTCTGGGGACATGTTACTCTCCTCTCAGAAGGGCTCTCTCCACCAAGTGCTCGTTAGTGCCTTGTAGCTTTGGAGAACTCCGGGCCACCATCTAAACCACGTGGCGATCTAAACCAAGCTTGAGTAGTGAGCCCTTGACAGAGTCACCTGGGAAGAGGACAGCCCAAGACTTACTTAATCTGGGACGTGAAATGCTCTGCTATTACTGGATTAAAACATCTCAGCCATCCTGCTCCGGGTGCACCCTGTCTGAGTTGATCTCAGACTTACTATATAAGAACAAACAAACTGATTAGTTTAATGAAACCATGTCCCCCTCTGTTTTCAATGTTTACCCCACCGCCCCCCGAGAGAGTACATGCATTATTGCACATGCCTTAAAAGCTGATCATTTTGCAGTTCCTTTCTGTTTGTGGCTTCATTGCATTTCCTTCTCTAATTAGTAGATATATGCATCATCTCTTGGCGATAGGGCGAGTATTTTTGTTCTCACTGGGTAGTTTCCCAGGGGAGAAGCTCATGGCATCGCTCTGACCCTGGTTGTGCAGCCTGACTTCTCACACTCTCTCACCCCACCACACTCCTCCTGTGATGTTGCCGAGTCTGGCTAATTTAGACCCTTTCTCTAATTTAAGCTGCTCTCATTTAACTCGCCTTGAGTATATCTGTCTGATGCACTTGATCACCAATCCGTGGAGCAGCAGAGCTCAGAGAGGTGCTCCCTGTTGAGATTTCTGGAGGCCACAGTGGTACCCAGAATAGAAAGGCTGTCGGAGTCCTTTTGTCAGCAAGTCACTGGGAGCCCTGACGGGTTGTCGGATAGGACGACTGTCGTGACTCCAGATATCGTCATAATTTGGCATTCATGGCTAAAAGGGAAAATAGATTTTTCTCATGTGTCCCACTGTCTTTCAGGAAGGAAAACATTTTCTACACAACCTCCCCACCCAACCCCCAGCAGAGGTTCCTTTATGTCTGATTGGTCAAAACTAGGCTTATGGTCATCCCTAAATCAACCACTAGCACAACAGACCAGGATTTCCCAATTTCGGAGCCAAAATCAAAATCCATTAAGATAAAAACGGAGGTGAAGTAGGTGGCCACACAATAGCGTATGCCATGGGAGGAGTCATGGATGGGTTTCTTGGTATTTTGCATGTCACGTCCAAGGGTCTAAGCAGACTTTCCTATTTTGTCTGAGACATTTTCAAGTGTTCTTTTTTTTAAAAAAATTATTTATTTATCTTTGGCTGGTCTGGGTCTTTGTTGCTACGTGTGGACCTTCTCTAGTTGCGACTAGTAGGGGCTACTGGTGACAGTGTGTGGACTTCTCACTCGGTGCACAGGCTCTAGAGCGTGACCTCAATAGCTGCGGTACCCAGGCTTCACTGCCCCACTCTTTCCCAAGGAGGAAAATACTTTCCAAAAGCCTCCCTACTCAACCCCCAGCTGCATTTCCCTTTCTCCCAGAGTTTCCCCCAGCATGTGGAATCTTTCTGGACCAGGGATCGAACCTGTGTCCCCTACATTGGGAGGCAGCTTCTTAACCACTGGACCATCAGGGAAGTCCAAGTAACTGTTATTTCTTTTTAGATTTCATCCTGGATCTGGATTCTTTTTTTTTTTTTTAATGTATTTTTTTTTTTTTTTATTGTTTTTGCCATACAATGTCATGATATCCCATGGGTTACATATGCTTCCCCTCCAGAACTCCCCTCCCTCCTCCCTCCCCACCGGGAAATCTCGCTGCACCAGCCCCGAGCATCAATCCTGGGCTGGCGATTGATTAGACATATGATAATTAACTTGTTTCAAAGTCCTTCTCCCATATCATCCCACCCTTACCCTCATCCCCAAAGTCCACGAGTCTATTCTATACATCTGCGTTCCTTTTGCTGTCTCGCATGTTGGGTTCTCGTTACCGTCTTTCTAAATTCTATATATATGTGTTAATATACTGTATTGTTGTTTTTGCTTCTGGCTTACTTCACTCTGGATAATGGGCTCCAGTTTCGTCCATCTGAGTAGAATTGCTTCAAATGAATTTTTTTTTAATGCTGAGTAATATTCCATTGTGTATATATACCACAGCTTTCTTATCCATTCGTCAGTTGATGGGCATCTAGGTTGCTTCCATGTCCTGGCTATTGTAAACAATGCAGCGATGAGCAATGGGATACACGTGGCTCTTTCAATTCTGGTTTCCTCGGTGTATATGCCCAGCAGTGGGATTGCTGGGTCATATGGCAGGACTATTTGCAGCTTTTTAAGGAACCTCCACACTGTTTTCCATATTGGCTGTACTAGTTTGCATTCCCACCAACAGTGTAAGAGGGTTCCCTTTTCTCCACATCCTCTCCAGCATTTATTGCTTGTAGACTTTTGGATGGCAGCCATTCTGACTGGTGTAAAGTGGTACCTCATTGTGGTTTTGATTTGCATTTCTCTGATAATGAGTGATGTTGAGCATCTTTTCATGTGTTTGTTAGCTATTTTTATATCTTCTTTGGAGAAATGTCTGTTAAGTTCTTTGGCCCACTTTCTAACACCATACACAAAGATAAACTCAAAATGGATCAAAGATTTAAGCATAAGACCAGAAACTATAAAACTCCTAGAGGATAACATAGGCAAAACACTCTCTGCCATAACCCAAAGCGGGATACTCCATGACCCACCTCCCAGTATATTGGAAATAAAAACACGAATAAACAAATGGGACCTAATTAAAATTAAAAGCTTTTGCACAACAAAGGAAACTATAAGCAAGGTGAAAAGACAGCCTTCAGAATGGGAGAAAATAATAGCCAATGAAGCAACAGACAAACAATTAATCTCAAAAATATACAAGCAACTCCTGCAGCTCCATTCTAGAAAAATAAACAACCCAATTAAAAAGTGGATCTGGATTCTTACACTGCATGCAGAGGGAAAGGCATGAGATAACATATGGGGTCTTGGGGGAAAACATAAGCAAATGGGTACCTAAAAACGGTCCCCTATAAGTAGACTGAAAGTATAATTTATAATTTAAATCAAGATGATTTTGAGCATCAACAGGGATGCTAGAAATAATCCTACCTTGTCAACAGGCAAAATTATCCTAGGCAAAGTAAAATGTATGCCCAAGCCAGGTCTATATGAGGGAGTTTTTTTTTTTTTTTTTTTTTAATGTGAGGGAAAAAGCAAAAGTTTTTTTTTTTTTTTTTTAAGTTTTCTTAGGTGGAGAAAATGCCACGTTTATTTAAGATCATGGTTAATCCCAAATTTATGTGCAAAGTTCATGTTTAGTTTTATCTAAATCCTAAATCTTATGAGACATTAGAAAGACTATTATAAAAGATACAGTTACTGTTTTTACCCCTCAGAACTTGTAGATATTCTGGGATGAATTTGAAAAAAAAAATATTAGCATGTACAAAATCAAAATATTTCATATTGGAAAACTATACATGTTTATCTTTTATTTTATCTCGTGTCGGTACTAAGTGTTACTTGCTTTTCCTAACCTGCTAAGGCTTAGCTATCACTGAAGATCTTTTTGGTCTTGGCTGTGATGGAAGCTTGGAAAACAGCTTTGTGTGAGGGAATAACCAAAACAGAAGGCTAATCTCCTACAGACAAAGTGTGTTCAAGCTTGAATGAAACATATGAATGGTCTTGCTGAGGGAAGGGGGAAGCCAGTCATTTTGCCCTCCAAGAAAATATTCCAGGTTCTTTCTTTCCCATATGTCGTTTAGCTTTGCATTTTGCAGCTGTGCTCACGGAATGTTCTCTGCCTGTCAATATCCATAAAGGAGAGCCTTTTCATGGAAACAGGCCCCTGAATCTGTTTCAGGAAGTACCGCTGAGAGTCTGTGTGTATCTGAAAGGAGAGGGGCAAGAAGCAGCCTAAACATACCTCTTAGGAAATTATTTTCAAAACTGAGTGTTGCTATTGAAAAAGTGAGAGGAATTATTTTGAAAGCCCCAAATCACTCCCTCTTCCACTCAGTTGCAGCTGAATGCTCATGTAAAATTTTATGAATAGTAAAAAGACGTGTATTCCCCTACATTTGTAAACTTCAGTCTTTCACGTTTCTTAAGAATAAGATCTAGTTTCTTACTTTCCCTTATTGGTCCAGTGTGCCCTTTATTCAGTAATCTAAGAAAGTATGATCGATACGAAGATGCTGCTTTGATTTCTGGTTTATGTGATTAGATCTTGGATCTTAGAAATAAATGGGTTAAAAATATCAGCTTTCTATCAAGGGTTTAATAGAAACCTCACATTTCTGAACAAAATTCTCCTGCTTTGGAAAGGGGCTGCTAACCCATGAGTTGCATTCAGTCTGGGCTACCAGAAAGAATAAGTCACCCCTGGGCCTTGATGACAGTGTTGTCATTTAGATGGCAAACAAGGCATGAAATACACTGTCACAGAACTCAGCACCCTTAAGTGGGGACAAGAAACCCCTCACCTTTGGGTACAATCAAAGGTCACTATGAAATCAGCTCATGTTCCAGTATCCAGGCGCGTAACCTCCCAGTGGTTTGTTGCTTCCAGGGAACGTTCTGTTTCATCCAAGATTGGACGAAATAGTTGGATCTGGTGGATGCATGCAAATGAATATTGAAACATCAGCTCTGCTGCTAAAATTTCCCGGTATAATTAATTACCTCTTTGATCTTTTTTGAAATTAAAAAAATGTATATATATACACACACATATATCATTTCAGCTCAGTTCAGTTGCTCAGCCCTGTCGGATTATTTGTGACCCCATGGACTGCAGCATGCCAGGCTTCTCTGTACAGCACCAACTCCCAGAGCTTGCTCAAACTCATGTCCATTGCATCAGTGATAAAATCCAGCCATCTCATCCTCTGTCTTCCCCTTCTTCTCCCACCTTCAGTCTTTCCCAGCATCAGGGTTTTTTCCAGTGAGCCGGTTCTTCACATCAGGTATATATATATATATATATATATATATATATGTTATATATATATTTACTTATGGCTGTGCTGGGCCTTCATTGTTGACCTCAGGTTTTCTCCGGTTGGGGCAAGCAGGAGCTCCGCTCCAGGTCTAGTATGACAGCTCCTCATTGTGGTGACATCTCTTGATGTGGAACATGGGCTCTAGAGAGCTGAGACCTCAAATCGTTGTGGCACATGGGCTTAGTTGCCCCGAGGCGTGTGGGCTCTTCCCAAACTAGGGATCGAAGTGGTACCCTCTGCCTTACAAGGAGGATTCTTAATCAGGGACCAGAGAAGTGCATGTCTCCTGAATTTTAAATTTGTTTCCTAAGGGGTCGATAAGAACATGGGCTTCCCTGGTAGCTCTGGTAAAGAATCTGCCTGCCATGCAGGAGACCCCAATTTGATTCCTGGGTTGGGAAGATCCCTTGGAGAAGGGAGAGGCTACCCACGCCAGTGTTCTTGGGCTTCCCTAGTGGCTCGGATGGAAAGAATCCACCTGCAATGTAGAAGACCTGAATTTGATCCCTGGGTTGGAAGGATCCCCTGGAGGAGGGCATGGCAACCCACTCCAGTATTCTTGCCTGGAGAATCCCCATGGACTAAGGAGCCTGGTGAGCTATGGTCCATGGGGTCGCAAAGAATTGGACATGATGGAATGACTAAGCACAGCACAGATAAGAACATATATAGAAAACACACTATTCAGAAGATTACAGTGTCAACTCTCTAGAGCCTTGTGCTGGAAGAACTGGCTGTTTCCAACACCTTACTCTTGACAGACAGCCAACAGCCCACCAGCAGCTGTCTAGCAAAGTAGGGAAGGGATTCAGAGGTAGATGTCTTCTGTAGCCTCACTCCTTGTAGTGATGGTATCATGCTGTCGTACTTGGGGAACGAGACTGACATTTAGCCACACCATTTATATAAGAATTACTCTGCTCTTTATTTTTCTGATCCAACCTTCAATCATCCCCACCTTCTGGGCTGGAAGGAAATTCGAAGATTTGCTTTTTGGATAATGGAGTTGTATGTGATTCTCTACCAAGTGGTGATGGAAGAACTTGGAGACTGGTTTTTAGTTTGCTGTGGGGTCATCTTCATTTTCATTCCTTTTGGCTCTGGATGCTTCAGGGCGTGCTTTGCCTCAAACACTGCCATTCCCCTTGTGTTTAGTGGTATGTGGTCAGTAGTGCCCCCACCAGCCACCTGCCAGCTTCTGGTAAACAGCTATCCTGGTCTTTTGCAGGAGCTGAGTGCTGGTTTTTCCTCCCTTGATATCCTGGTCATGGGTTGACTTGAATCCCCAAAAGATATGTTGAAGTCCTGATACACCTGGCACTAGTGGTAAAGAAGCCATTTGCCAATGCAGAGATGTGGGTTCAATCCCTGGGTCAGGAAGATCCCCTGGAGGAGGGAATGGCAACCCCCTCCAGCATTTTTTTTTGAGTTAATGTGTTTGTTTATCGCAGATAAATACCCAGAGTAGAATTGCTGGATCAAATGATAATTATATAATTTGGTTCTATGCAGTTTACATGTATAAAACTGCATAGAACTGAATAGAGAAACCCACCAACCCCCAAATATTTGGATGCCCAGATGAGTTAAGTCAGAACCCCTGATGACTGCATTTTTAATGCTTTTTGTTGAATTAAACTGATTTAATTTTGGCTTTGCTGGGTCTTTGTTGCTCTCCTCTGGCTTCTCATTTCAGTGTCTTCTCTTGTTGGGAAGCAGGGGTTCTAGAACCCGTAGATGCAGCACTTGGGCTTTGCTGCCCCAGAGCATGTGGAACCCTCCGGGAGCAGGGATTGAACCCACGTCCCCTACATTGTCTGTATCCCCTGCATCATCTGTGTCCCCTGCATCATCAGGCAGATTCCTAACCCCTGAACCACCAGTAAAGTTCGCTTGTGTATTTTTAAACTCCTCAGATGATTCTGTCAGGGTTGAGAGTCCCTGCCCCAGGCATTTTCACAGAAATACCTCAACAGGAATTTTATAGCATATTTGCACCACTGCTAGAAACGGAATTGAAAAAGACATTAAAATCTCCAAATCATTAATTCTTGTCTACAACTAAATAGCATGCACATTTATCATATCCCTCTGAGTATTCTAGATCCTCGATATTCAAGCATCTTCCATGACATCATCTGGGAGCTTTTTACAAACGCAACATTTCAGGCCTAGAGAAGCCCATGGACAGAGGAGCCTGGTGGGCTACAGTCCATAGGGTCGCAAAGAGGTGGACACGACTGAAGCGACTTAGCACTCACCCATACGTGAATGTGACCTTATTTAGAAATAGGGTTTTGCAGCTGTGATTGAGATGCAAGTTAAGATGGGAGCATGCTAGAAAAGAGTGGGTCCCCAATCCAACAGGGCTGATGCTCTTATAAAAGAGGAGAAGAAACACAGACAGACATACAGAGAAAAGTGACTGCCACGAGAAGACACAGTACATGGAGGAACAGCACGCTGTTACAGCCGAGTCAAAGACTCCCGTGACGTGTCTGCAAGCCAAAGAGCGGCGAGGACTGCCAGCATCACCAGGGTCAGGAGAGAAGCTTGGGGCAGAGTCCGCCCTAGAGCTTTCTGGGAGAGCTTGGCCCTGCTTATGCTGGGGTTTTAGACTTCTGCTCTCCAGAATCATCAAAAAGTAAACTTTTGTTATTTTAAGCTACCCGGTTTGTCATGGCAACCTGGGGGAAATAATACAGTTCCCTTCTTTCCCTTCCCTGATGCGGATCCCCTGTTGCTCACCAAGTCCTTTGCTCTGTGTCTCCCCCTTCCTGGGGTCACTGAGTATAATCCCTCTCCACCGAGCATTTGGAACCACAGTGTGCGCACTGTTCCTGGGGTTGCAGAGGATAAAGAAAATGGTAGGGCAATTTAGTCACTTTCTTACTGTTTTACTCTGTTACACTTATATTTTCAGGAGGTAGGTTTTGTGGGGGAAGGATACAAGAAGCGAGTTAATAGTTGCCAAAGTCAGACCTGCTGCTCTCCTGACCGTTCCCTCTGGCATCCTCTTCCCAAAGACTGTCTCTTACAACTTTGACTGGTCGGTTTTTTTCCACGGATGTTTTCCACACCCATGTGCCAGGCAGTGAGGAGAGAGTCCTAGTCTTCAGTGAGCCAGCAATCCAGAGGGACACACAGAGATGCATAGACATTTGTAAAGTGAGTATGAGAGAAGCTATTCAAGAAGCTGAGAAAAGGTGCGGCTTGTGTAAGGACTGCTCGGTCATCATAAAAGTCCTTACTTAGAGATTGTTTCTGAGCTGTTTCTTCAAGAATGAGCAGGATTTTGTCAGGCAGATTAAGAAAGGACCTTCTAGGACATGGAAGTATTATGGGAAATTATATGATAATTTTGAAAAGAGGGAGTTAGTAGGCATGATTAGGTTATATGGTGGGTGAAAGAATGGTAGCAGATGAGGAAAAGGTGGGTGAAGGCCAGACTGTAAAATACTAGGGAGTGCTTACTGTGGGCTAGGTCCTGTACTAGTTGTTCTCAATAGGTTATCAACTCTGAGAGGTGACTACTGGTATTACTTAATGGATGGACCTGAAACTTAAGAGATATAGGTGACTTGTTCAACACAGTCAGATGGTAGGTGATTAAGGCTAGCATTCAAGCCAGGCCTAAATCCCCAGACCCTGTTCTTCTTACTACACTGTGCTGCAGAGAGAGGTGGAGAGTGTCTGCAAGCCCTTGAGAAAGAGAGGCAAATATATAGCAAGGGTGGAAGATTCACTGGACTTTAGAGACCAGATGCAGTGTGGCCATGGCGATCCAGAAAGGAGATGATGGGAGCCTGAAAAGAGGAAAAAAGGGGACTGATTTGCTCAGTGATCAGTTTATCAGCTGATGGTTAGAAGGAATGAAAAAGGAGAATGTTGATTCTGATGTTCTTGCTTTGAATCGTGGTTTGAGGATGATGCCATTCTTCAAGGCGAATTAGAGAGAGGAAAAAGATATTCTTAAAAGAAATACTGATTTTGTTTTTAGCTGCTTTGACTTTCAAATGCCTGGTGGAAGATGTCCAACAGCCAGTTATAAATTTTGGTCCGAAGTTTGGATGGGAAGTCAGGGCCAGAGATCCACTTGTGATTCGTCAACAGGGTGGTCGAGCCAGAGTGACCTTTCTTCGCACGTAAATCTCGTTTCTGTCCCTCCACTGCCTGAGTCACTTCAGCAACCATGTGGAGCTCTTAGAGCAAAGACCTGCAACTTAGCACGGCTGGCAAGGCACCGTGAAAGGGCTCAGCCTGTCTCCAGGCTCATCCTCAGGGTCGTTCGCAATCAGACGCAGGTTCTGGATTGCAGTTTTCAGAGACGTAGGTGAGGCCCCTTTCCACCTCAGGAAGCATCCACTCAACATGTGTTCTCCTGTGCATAGCACGCGCAGACATGCGAACACATGCCTACGTACCCTCACAGTACACACATGCATAAGTGTGTGCACTATGGACACGCACAGAGGCCCCCTCCACGCACACACACACATGTGCACATCTGCACATGCGTGCTCAGAAACAAATGCAGACCTTCCACCTGGTCACTTCCAACTCATTCCATGCATGCTCAGCTCAAACATCTTTTTATCCATGTTGTTGCTGTTGTTCAGTCGCTCAGTCACGTCGCACTCTTTGCGACCCCAGGGACTGCAGCACACTAGGCTTACCTGTCCTTCACCATCTCCCGGAGCCTGCTCAAACTCATGTCCACTGAGTCGGCGATGCTATCCAACCATCTCATCCTCTGTCGTCCCCTTCTCCTCCTGCCTTCAGTCTTTCCCAGCATCAGGGTCTTTTCTAGTGAGTTGGTGCTTCACATCAAGTGATCAAAGCATTGGAGCTTCAGCTTCAGCATCCATTTTCTCAATGAGTATTCAGGATTGATTTCCATTAGGATTGACTGATTTGATCTCTTGGCTGTCCAAGCATCTCTCAAGAGTCTTCTCCAGTACTGCAGTTTATCCATGACCTCATACTAAAACAGAATTTCCTTTCTTTTTTTTTTTTTTATGCCACAGCACTTATTGAGTTGTGCTGAGTAATTCATACTTTAAAGTTTTCTTTCCTATTAGAATGGGAGTTCCATGTTAGTAGCAATGATCTACATATTTCTGTAGCCTCTAAGTATAGCTTTTAGCATGAACGGGTAATTCAATTTATAGACTATGGGTGCACATTGAGGATGGATGGATGGATGGGTGGATGGATGGATGGATGGATGGATGGACAAATGAAGCTGTGAGTGTCAGTGAGATGTAGAGAGTGAATGTGCACTCTGGGGGAAAGAGACAGGACTCAGAGGATCCTCCCCACTCCACAATGAACTTCCAACCCACTTAATCTCTTCTCTAATGAGAATTACTGCTCTGGTAAGCTTTGAAGATTTTCTTTCAAACTTCTTGTCATCTAAGAAGCTGCAGTTTACCACTTGTGCGCTGGGTCACAATGTATGGAATATGCAAGAGGAAAACTAGGCCATCCTTTTCTGTTCGTGTCTGAGCTATCTCATTAGTTTACACCCATGTTGCAGTAATCAACTTCTCATTAAGGCTTCTCATTAGATGATATTTTTTCCCTTTTACTGTTGGCATGAACAGGGCATTCAATTTGTCATCACTTGCCTATTTATCACTTAAAGGGACTTTACCTTCCTCCTAGTCATCACATCCTAATTTTTTTCTGGGTTTTGTAAAATCCTTAATCTTATGATAGGATTTTATATTTTTCTTGGCTAAGCCTTTAGCTGTTGCTTCATCTAGCATTTCAAAGCCATATTTTAGTGAGATATCCTTTTATTAAGATTTTATTTTGCCAGCACTCATTTACTACATGGAACACTTTCTCAGTTTTCATGGTATTTCATGGCTAGATCCATTTGCTCATTTTGTCATAACACATTAAAGCCAAAATAGTGGTTTAATTTACTTAAAAAGTATGATTTTCCTCATGATCATAGGACCCTTGTTTAATCCCAGGCATCCACTTCTCAAGTATATGCTTTTTAAAAAATTTACATTAGTTGCTTGATTTTTTTAATTAATTAATTTATTAAAAATTATTTACATTATTGTGTTGGTTTTGCCATACATTGACATGAATCTGCCATGGGTATACATATGTTCCCCTTCCAGAACCCCTCTCCCACCTCCCTCCCAATTCCCTCTGGGTCATCCCGGTGCACCAGCCCTGAGCATCAAACCTGGGCTGGCGATTGATTTCACATGTGATAATTAACATGTTTCAATGCCGTTCTCCCATATCATCTCACCCTTGCCCTGTCCCATAGAGTCCAAAAGACTGTTCTATACATGCGTTTCTTTTGCTGTCTCACATACAGGGTTCTCGTTACCATCTTTTTAAATTCCATATATATGCGTTAGTATACTGTATTTTTGTTTTTCCTTCTGGCTTACTTCACTCTGGATGATAGGCTCCAGTTCTGTCCACCTGAGTAGAACTGATTCAGATGAATTCTTTTTAATGGCTGAGTAATATTCTATTGTGTATATGTACCACAGCTTTCTTATCCATTTGTCTGCTGATGGACATCTAGGTTGCTTCCATGTCCTGGCTATTGTAAACAATGCGGTGATGAACATTGGGGTACACATGTCTCTTTCAATTCTGGTTTCCTCAGTGTGTATGCCCAGCAGTGGGATTGCTGGGTCATATGGCAGTTCTATTTCCAGTTTTAATTAAAAGGAAAACTGGGTGAAAAAAGTGACTTGATCATGGCACAGACATGCCATCACCACAAAAAATAATCTGCAGTCAGATCCACAGCATCACTTTCATTGATAAATATCATTCTAATGTCTTATGTACAAATATTCTCTTTACAAATCAGCTCCAGTCAAAGAAAGAACTTGTTTAGTCACAGATGGGTTGTCTATCTGTCCATAAAGATACCCATAGAGAGAGTTCTAAATAAGAGAATAGGATTTTTCAAATGACTTTTTGTAACGTTTTTATTTTCTATCTGGTATCTTTGTTTAAAAAAATAGTACATGAAAGCAATATGTATCACTGAAATGAGAATGGCCATCTATTTATACTTTAGAAAGCTCAGATGTAAATAATCTGCCTGTAATGCAGGAGACCCAGTTCAATCCCTGGGTTGGGAAGATCCCCTGGGGAAAGGAGTGGCAACTGGCTGCAGTATTCTTGCCTGGGGAATCGCATGGACAGAGGAGCCTGGCAGCTACAGTCCATGGAGTCATGAAAGAGTCAAACACGACTGAGCAACTGACATTTTCACTTTCACACGTGGATATAGTTCTCTTGCTGAAGTCTCAGAGCGATCATTCATTCCATTCTCCTGGCTTCTCTGAAGGTCACACTGTTGATAAAAGTGTTTGGGAGTGGGCTTCCTTAGCTTCTGTCTTCTTTCTCTGGGCCTCCCTCCACTACCAAATTCTTATACAATCTCAGGCAGAGCTGGCAAACAGAGCTTTCACTCAATGGAGAAAAATTAACTAAGAAAGGAAAGATTGCCAAAAGGCTTAAACTATTTAAGGTGTTAACAGAAAAAGCTGAATCAGAGAAACAATTGGAAGAACATAAGTTCCCAATTATAACAGGCACCAAAAAAAAAAAAAAATCAAAGATCAGGAGGCACATCCACAATGGAGAGGATAAGGGATTTAAAATAAACCCTTTCCTCTTGATGATAACATGTGCGTGCATTTCTTTGCTCCAGTGTTTCTTTTATCTCCTTCTATTATATATGATTATTTTTCCTGCTTTTTCTCTTTCTAGCCTACTGAATTCTAAGCTTCCTAAAACAGTTATAAGCTCTGTCTTGATCACCACTCTATACCAATATTAACACATAGTTCAGTTCATTGCTCAGTTGCCTCCAACTCTTTACAACCCAATGGACTGCGGCACACCAGGCTTCCCTGTCCATCACCAACTCCTGGAGCTTGCTCAAACTCATGTCCATCGAGTCAGTGATGCCATCCAACCATCTCATCCTCTGTCGTCCCCTTCTCCTCTTTCCTTTAATCTTTCCCTGCATCAGAGTCTTTCCTAATGAGTCAGTTCTTCCCATCAGGTGAATAAAGTATTGGAGTTTCAGCTTCAGCATCAGTCCTTCCAATGAATGATTCAGGACTGACTTCCTTTAGGATGAACTGGTTGGATCTCCTCTCAGTCCAAGGGATGCTCAAGGATCTTCTCTGACACCACCATTCAAAAGCATCGATTCTTTGGTGCTCAGCTTTCTTTATAGTCCAACTCTCACATCCATACAGGACTATGGGAAAAACCATAGCTTTAACTAGATAGATCTTTGTTGGCAAAATAATGTCTCTGCTTTTTAACACATAGTAGGTACTTTTCAAACACATAGTAGATACTTTTAAATAAATATCCAGAGACAGACAGCTCTTTCTATAGCTTTAATCATTTTGAATTAGGCTCTCGATTTTCTGACCTCCAGCTTCCTTTCTTTTCCCTCAATATGGTACCGTGGCCCTTCTTTACCTGTGTCCTCAGGGTTAGTAAACTTAAGGTCTGTCATCTCCATATGGGCATCAGAGAATGATATGATGTCATAGCTCATAATCTTCTAATACATTTTCCCTGGACGGCTGTATGTAGTAGAGTGAGGAGAGATGAACTGGGTTGAAACTTAACTCAGGAGTTGAAACCTGTTTGGTGAGCATAGATTTTATCTTGAGAATATTCTTTTTAATGAAATGAAAGAGAATAAGCCAGAAGAACTGCTTATGCCAAAGCCCAGATTCTTCAATTATGTTTTCTCTTCTTTAATTCCTGTAGGAAGATACTAGTTAGGAGATTTGCCTTTTAAGACTAGAAAAAATCAAGAACATGAGAAAAAAGCAAAACATACCCCAAAAACATGAGCTAGAAGGGGAAAATCAAGCTAGTAAAAAAGGACATTTTCATTTAATCTTGCCACAGGATTTCTTTACCCTCTATACCTTTGAGCACATCCATTAATTTAAACAAAGAAACTTTAAAGTATTTAATATGTTGGAAAATTCCCATTAAATGTGAGAATATCTTATTAAACTTAACATAATTGATCATGTGTAACAATTTAACTTAAAGAGCAGTTTTTAAAATAAGGACTATTGAAAGGCTGATAAAATTCAATAAATTTAGAATCACTTTATGCACAATATACAGGGGGCTCGAGAGAAGGTATATAGGAGTGAGTTTTTATTAGTGAATATAATTAGTTAATACAGTATATTCTTATGTCTCTTTCCAAATAAAAATGGATGTTGAAGTCTGACTTCATTTATTTATCTTGATATAAAAAACTATAAATGCATAGGTAGAAAGATAAGGATAAAAATAGCTAGTTTTAATAAGTAGAGAGAGAGAGTGATACCTATGTACATATATACAGAGATTGTTTCCCTGTGCAGAAAAAGGAAATGAAATATAAGCATAATAGCTAATGAATAAAAAAGAGACTGATGAGCTTTGCATTCCATGAGTGACTCTGCTGCTAATAGCTTATATTAATATTATTCTCCTGATGTGAATTAACAACTCTCCTCAGCTAATAGACACTGTAAAGATCATTTAATACAACTATCTTATTTTACTGATGAGTGCCTTAAGTACTAAGTGCCTTAAGGAGCAGAGAAGAGTACCTCCACTTTCTAAAACCAACATGAAAGTGATTCCCAAGGCCAGCAAGACAAGAGGTGGGGGATTCATTCATCCTTTGAACTCATGTTTTTCCATTTACCAGTGTTTTATTGAGGACCTTATCTGGGGACAGGCACTGTGCTAGGCATTAGGGATACAGGTGAAGAACCAACAAGCTTCCTGGTATCACAGAACCTAAATTCTGGTGGTGGAGTCTAAAAATATATTAAGTATTCAGATATGCAAAGAAAATAATGGGGTAGATGAAAACTGGCTTGGAGGAAGAATATGTAGCTTAGTCTTCTCTGGGGGCATCAAAATTGAGACGTGATGGCTGAGAATGGTCAGAAACGTGCTCAGTATGTGGGCATTGACGGAGGTTCATGCTGGGGAAAGAGGAAGGGAGCGGTGGGCCGAAGAGGGGGATCAAAATTGACTCGGAGGCCAGCCAGATCCTGAAGGGCACTGAAGGCCGTGGGAAGCGATGAAGATGCAGTTCTAAAAGCAACAGAGGACATTGGTGGGCTTTGCTTGGGAGAATGACGTCATCTGGTGTATAGTTTGAAAGGTCACTCTTGCTCCTTTGTGGGGGTGGATTGTAGGAGAAGGGGGCAGAGGGGAGGAGGAGCATTACTCAGGAGGCTTTTAGTGGGAAGTGTGGAGAAAGAGTGGATGTGTTGGATGTGTATTTCGGGAACAGTGATAACAAAATTTGCTGATGGCTCATGGGTATGGAAGTAGGAGGCGGGTTCATGCCAAGGGAGAAATTGGGATTGCTTACTGTTTTGGACTTGAGAGGTTGAATAGACTATGGTGGTATTTACAGAGATGGGGAAGACTGGGGCAGAAACAGAAATATATTTTATTAGACTAGCACTTATATTTTATTTCACTTGGGTTGTCTAATCCAAATTAAAAAATATTGTCTCACCTAAAGCCAAATATATTTTATTTTGATTAGGACCAATATGAATGTCCCAGGGGAAATCGTGAAATATGGATAATATCTTCTCCCTATATCATAAGCAGTACAGTCATTAATTTTCATAGTGGCTGAAGGCCATCTGTGGACCAAGATGTGAGTTGGAAGAATCTGTGAATGTGGAAATGGTAGTGAATGTGTGCCTGTGTATTGTCAGTGGTGTGTGTGTGTGCCTGTGTGGTAATGTGTGAGGACAGTATGCCACGTGAGCTTATCAGAGTGGATGTCCTTGGGTTCAGTTCAGTTCAGTCACTCAATTGTGTCTGACTCTTCGTGACCCCATGGACCGCAGCACGCCAGGCTTCCCTGTCCATCACCAATTCCCGGAGTCCACTCAAACTCATATCCATTGAGTCAGTGATGCCATCCAACCATCTCACCCTCTGTCGTCCCCTTCTCTTCCTGCCCTCAATCTTTCCAAGCATCACAGTCTTTTCCAGTGAATTCAGGTATGACCTAAATCAAATCCCTTACAATTATACAGTGGAAGTAAGAAATAGATTTTAGGGACTAGATCTGATAGACAGAGATCTAGAATGTCAGATCTGACATTGTTAAGAAAGTCAGCCTGAAACTTGAGATCAAAGCTAATCAATGGCAGTCTTATTCACACCCATCAAAATCACACTGTAACACACGTATTTTTTAAATGGCACCGAGAGGGATAACTTTGTTTCTAAAGTGATTCAGTTCTCTGCTTCTGGCTTAATGCTGCATGATAATGCCCATGGACTCCAAACTCATTTAGAGGAGGAAAAAAAGCCTTTTATTTTCTGCTTTGAGGGAGAGGTAATTTGTGGTGGAGGACAGAAGGAGGAGAAGTGGGAGAATTAAATTCTTCAGTTTTCTCTCTCCAGCTGAGAGAAAATTGGGGGGAAATCTGGGGAGAACTCAGGTGGGGGCATCATATTTGAGGTAAATAAAAACTTGAAATCTCTAAGTTTTTGAGATTAGTGTGATTGAAGCAGCTTTATTTCCACTGTAATCATTTAGCAAAATAAACTACTGGCTTAGATGGATGAGATGACAATTTATCTTCAGACTTAGCTTGGTGTTTCAGTGCCCCCAAACATACTCCTTTATATAAGAGATGCTCAGTGAGTGTTACACTTATTTTAATTGACTTTTCCCTCTTGGTGGCTTATTTCTCAGTCTCTTTCTGTTGTATATTCTATTGTACAGTTCTCCCAATCCTTGTAGAGTGTCTGTCCTTTGACCCTTTTAAATGGCATTTGGGATTGCTGTGAATTTTATAGCTTCAGAAAATCAACTTCATCATTTTATCCAGAGATGATGATTCATTAATGAAACTTACAATAACTAGACAATTATGTCTCTTTCTGATATATTTCTTTATGTATATTCTATAAACAAATGTCCAAGAGTAATTTTCTTCAAAATCTTGGGAAAATAAAGGGGATGTCTTTAGCCGAAGCAGAAAGGTTTAGAAACTGGGCAAGGAGAAAGCCAGGATCAAAAATATTAAATACAGCCCTCTTTTGAAGGTCATGCATGAAATAGATGATCATTTAAATAGATTTTCCCTAAGTTTGTGGAAATTGGCAACTCCTTTCTCTATGTGTGCTAAGATCTCACTGACTTTAGAACCCCCTAGATTTGTTAAGAATTTCTTTCTCTAGACAGAAGTAAATCTTTCTCTCTTGAGAGATCTGTGTTGCTTTCTCTCTCTTTCCCATGTTATGTATTTTTCAGGTGACCATTTTAGCAATTGTATCCAATATTTTTAAGTCACCTATCCTCAGTTTCTTGTGAAGAGGGTTTAAGGGGGTTATTAGATGTGTTTACAAAATCAGTTGGTCATATAAGAATTGACTTGACCTTGAAAATAAGCACTGGCCTGTATTACTAGTACTTCCATAAAGCAAAAACAAAAAAAAATTCTGAACTGTTTTTACAACTCTTCCATAGTTGTAAAATGGCAGATGTGAGGCAAGCAGGTGCCTCTGAAGGACTAAGTGGAATTTGGCTACCTCCTGACTGTCCTTCAAATCATCAGACCCTCTTGGTTGAAATCTCAAGTGTGCACTGTGAAGTTTCATCACTGGCTCTCATCCGCTTGTGCCTCTTTGCTTGCCCCCCGGATGGTGGCGGGTACCAACTTCTCACTGCTCTGAATTCTAGACTTACCCTCACTGCTTAGAATTGCATTGACAAATATTAAGATAATAGGACTTAACTGTGTAATTTCTTATGTAATCGGAGGTCTTAAGAAAACATTAGAAAAAAAGAGTTTGGGTGAGAAGATACATGGGCAGCCATTAGAATGATTCAGAGATGTGGATGTAGAGAGCAGACATGGAGGGGGGTAAGTGGAGAATGAGACAGATTAGGAGGTTGAGACCGACTTGTCTACACTGCCTTGTGTAAAATAG
This sequence comes from Antilocapra americana, assembly GCA_007570785.1. Classification (NCBI taxonomy): domain Eukaryota; kingdom Metazoa; phylum Chordata; class Mammalia; order Artiodactyla; family Antilocapridae; genus Antilocapra; species Antilocapra americana. Next base: position 11,857,060 of record ML664173.1, on the reverse strand, counting down.
CTAGCTGGTAGGGACCTGCTGTAAAGCACAGGGAGGTCAGCTCGTGCTCTCTGATGACCTAGAGGGCTGGGATGGAGCGGGGAGGAGGGAGGGAGGTCCGGGCCGGGAGGATATGTGTATACATGCAACTGATTCACTTTACCTGCAGCAGAAACTAACACAGCCTTGTAAAGCAACTATACTGCAATTTGAAATAAAACCAAAAACGATTTTGTGAAGGGAACGGATACAAGTTCATCTACCTACAGTGTTCTCAGCGACCTTTTCCCCACAATGGAAAGGCAGTCCCGTTGTGCATGACTAAGTTCTGTGCTCAGAAAACTTTCAAAACCAGAATCCCCGAGAAGTTACAGTCCATTTTCAGCAATACCCACAAAACCTAATATAGTCCACTTCTGAGTAATCATTTAATTCTGGTGTTTTATCATTTTATTTTTAAAAAAATACGCTGAGTACATAAAATGACTAAAATATCAACAGATTCTGTCTTCCCACGCGCAACCATTAATCTTAAATGTTCTAAGAGGAGATGTTTAAAAAGTAACTTTTTGCAGAACTAGTGCTTCTTTCTGCCTCAGTGGGCCCTGCTTCCTCCCAGTCCCTGCTTTCCCTCTCTTATCTTCCTCATCACCTTGCAGTTAGAGGAATTCCAGCATGTAGGTGTGGGCTGCTGGGAGAAGGGCACCATTCTGCATTCATTTGTACATCAGCCTGGAAGCCTGGCTGGCAGCAGGATTGTGGACCATGGATCTTTCAAACAAACAGAACATTGTCTGTTCCTTCCTTCTGTAATTTTTGGCAGAGTTCTCTGTTCTGTGTCTGGCTTCTTGAAACTTTGGATGAATAGTCTGGGATGTGGTATTCATATAAAGAGGTGGCATCTTTGTTGACTTATTCAACAGACTATGTGTACATAAAAAAAGTGAAATAAGCACTTTCAGAAGTGTTGTCTGCACATGTCTGAGATTTTAGAGTTTAAACAATGTAAAATGCAGTACCGTAGAGAAAGCTGGGCTAGTCTCTGGATGCTTTAAAGTTTGCTTTCTGAATAAAGATATCCTGTTGGCCTCAAGTAAATAAAATATCAGCAACTGTGTGTAGCCTTGCACATCTGTTAGCACAGGGACAAAGATAGACCATGATACACAGTGGTAAAAGTAAATTTAAAGTTAAAAGTAAATTTCTTGAACTGAAATGTCATAGGATTTACAGCCAAAGTGAGTGAGCTCCTCTATGTAGTAGAATAGCAATGATGAAAAAAGATAAGGCAAGAGTTAGAACTGAGATGCAAATTTCCTACCTAGAGAAGCAGGGTTTCGTTACATAAAATGCATGCAGTATAACCATAAAACAAATTTTTCCCAGTAGACTAGGGTTTCTCAGCTTCAGCACCCTCAACATTTTGGGTCAAATAATTATTTGCTTTGAGGGGCTGTCCTGTGCATTATAAGGGGTTTAGCAGAATCCTTGGCTTGGGCCCACGAGATGCTTAGTAGCATCTCCCTCCACTTATGAAAATCGCTACTTTGCCAAATGTCACCTGTGAGGTAGGGGAAGGAAGAAAATATGCCTGGTTCAGAATGATCACCATGGCCCATATTGACCAGAAGGGAGTTCTGTGCTCTTACAAAAAGATTTACTCTTTGTCCCAAATCCATAAGTGATATGGTGTGTATGTGTGGTCAGTTGTGTCTGACTCTTTGTGACCCCATTAACTATAACCTTCCAAGCGCCTCTGTCCATGGAATTTTCCAGGCAAGAATACTGGAATGGGTTGCTATTTCCTACTCCATCTTCCCGACCCAGGGAATCAAATCTGTATCTCTTATGTCTCCTGCATTAGCAGATGAATTCTTTACCACTAGTGCCGCCTGGACTTCCCCCAAATAGTATGGTGGGTTAGTGTAACTTGGGGGGACTCATTGTACAGAGTAAGGAAATGGTGGCCAGTTGCCCAGCAGAACAGAATTCTTCAATCAGTTCATTATCCTCTGTATCTTGTCTCTAAATCTTCACTGACCATGGAATTGATCGTCTGCTTTATTCTAAAGGAGAACAGAATGTCTCTTGACAATGCAAAGGTTTAAATGACTTTATTTTCTGTCTTCACATCACGACTAACTTAGAAAAGTAGTCTTCAGTGTCTTTCTCCACCTCCTCACAGCCCACTTTCTGGAACACATCCCAATTTGCCTTTTTTTTTCTCTTATAACACTACTAAAAGTGGTCCCCCAAATGCTGCAATCCAATAATATTTCCAATGATCACATTAGTTGAACTTTTCTTAAATTCATCTTTTTTGACTTCTGTGTAACTTTTGCTACTCTTGATCAGTGGTTCTTAAATGTTATCATGTATCAGAATCACTGGAGGGCTTGTGAAAACAGATTCCTGGGCTCCACACTCTGGGAGAAGTAGGCTCTGGGCCTGAGAATTTGCATTTCCTACAAGTTCCCCAGTGATGCCCAAGCTGCTTGTCTGGGGATTAAAGTTTCAAAGCCGTGCCTTGATGGTTCTCTTCTTGAGCACTTTGGTTTGGCTTTCATGGGCATGGTTTCCTAAGACTGACTCCCTTTGACACTTTGGGTCTCATTTTCTAGTCCCCTCTACTTCTCAGTGACTCTCAGCAAGGGTAAACTCACCCCCTGCCCCAGAGGACATTTAGCAGTGGTAGTAATAATAACCACTATCTTTAAGCACTTTCTAAGCACCAGAATAAGTACCTTGCATTCCATCTTATGTAGGATAAGCCTATTACGTAGATTCTGTTATTGTACCCTTTATGGTCCCATGGAAACTAAAGGTTTAAGAGGATAAGGAATAAACTCAAAGTCACCTATATCATAACTAGTAGAATTAGGATTTGAAGATGGGTGGCTGCCTAGCAACCAAACTGATCCTTCTCTAATAGCACAAATTTCAGCTGCTGTGGAGCATGACCCTCAGAACCTGGTCTTTGTGAAAAGCCAGACCCATCCTCCCGAGGATCTAAGACCTGGGTCCAAAAGAACTAGCCGTGCAATTCAACCTTTGTACCTCCAGGGGTTGGTGGAGAAGGTTCCCCATTAGTGAGAAAAGCAGTGCAGCTGTCTAACAGAAGGAGACACAGAAGAAAGCATTTCTTTGTGGGAGTTTATTACAGAGACACCTGCAGACCTCTCACTCTCTCCTAATTACCCTTTCCCTTTCATACATAGCTTCCATTTCTAGGCTGTAATGGATGCAAGATTACTGCAGCATTTTGTTCTGCCAGGGTGACCCCATTACATGTACCACAGTTGTAAAGTTCTGGCTTAGTTACTGTTTGCATGTTCAGGATTCCTCTGAGTGGAGACATAGGAGGCTTGGCCCCAGTTCCAGGGGGTCTGCCTCATTTTAAAAACAAGGAAACCTGCCTCATTTTGGATGGATACTATTTTGATCACTGATACTGATGGAGTAACCTCTACTTCTGTCTCCCTTATTGATGCTTCTCTGGTATGTGAAGAGTCTTTAAGTGAATGTCAGGTCAGAGATATCAGGAACTCATAACTTCAAATGCAATAATTACAGAACTTTGGGGAGACTTCACTTGCACAGTAACATCCCTTTGTATGCATACTGTTTTGTTAAAGAACAGCAAAAGATCTCCGAGGATGGAAACATGATGGTGTTTATTACCCTCAGCTTGCCTTTCTCTTTCTTATCCAGGTCTTCCCAAAGATTTCTACAATCCCCATCCCACCACTCTTAGTGGTAGTCTTTACTGGAAAAAATGAACAGATTGGTTTCAGTAATAATTCATATGCATTTATCTACTGGAGATTCTCATATTCATTCAGTCTAAAAATATTGTTTGCTGTATTTAGATAAGGGGCTTCCCACGTGGCTCAGTGGGTAAAGAATCCACTTGCAATGTGGGAGACGTGGGTTCTGTTCCTGGGTTGAGGAGATCTCCTGTAGGAGGGCGTGGCAACCCACCCCGGTATTCTTGCCTAGAGAATCCCATGGACAGAGGAGGCTGCCAGGAGACAGTCCATGGGGTCACACAGTCAGACATGACTGAAGGGACTGAGCATGCACGCTTGCACCAAGCACTGTAGATATATTAAGCAATAAGGCAAACAAGATTCCTGTATTAGAACATTACTTATATTATAGTAATACTAATCAGAAAATAGCCACGTGCAAAATCGCCTCAGTTGTGCCCAACTCTTTGTGACCCCATGAACTATAGTCCACCAGGCTCCTCTGTCCACGGGATTTTCCAGGCAAGAATACTGGAGTGGGTTGCCCTTTCCTTCTTCATAGGATCTTCCTGACCCAGGGATGGAACCCACATCTCTTATGTCTCCTGCGTTGACAGGTGGGTTCTTTACCACTAGTGCCACCTGGGATGCCTGCAAGTAGCCATATGTGTTTCTAAAAGTTTGCTTTAAAACAAAAATTACTGAGTGAATTTGATGTGTAACATTGTGTAAGCTTCAGGTGTATACTGTGTTACTTTGATGCATTTACATGTCGTAATACAGTTGTCATTGTAATTATATTTATCATATTATATAATTATAGCGCAGTATTATTACCTATAGTCATTGTAATGCACATTAGGTCCCTAGGATTATGTATTACTCGTTACAAGTTTGTATCCTTAAATAGCATCACTCTTATCCCTCCCTCTGCCATCTCTTGGTAACTACCACTTTATTCCATTTTTCATAGGTTTGATCTTTCTAGATTCCATGTATAAGTGATATCATATAGTACTTGTCTGATTTATCTCACTTAGCATGATGTGCTCAGAGTCTATCCATGTTGTTACACGTGATAGGATATCCTTCTTTCTGGTAGTGGAATGATATTGATTCCATTGTGTATACGTACCACATCTTTTTATTCATCCATTGATGTTGCCCTTTCATTCATATACTGTGTATATATGTATTTCTTATATGAAATACTGCATATACTGTATATTATATATCACATCTCATATATTCATGTCTCATTTATAAAATTTCTCATAAATCCTCTACTCTGCCCTACATGTCTCTCGACTATTCCACATGTTTCATAAAATGTATGCATTTTTCATAATATGTATATATTATGTATTTTGTTGTTGTTGCTGCCTTTGATAGTCTGCATGAAGGAAAGGACATAGATGGAAGTAAGGTCACTACAGAAGGATATGGGGTATCTTTTCTTTTAATGTATTAATAATTGCAAAAAATAGTAGTGATATTAGTCATCAGAACATAGTTATATTTCACCACTAAGATATTAGAAAGACCCATGGGCATGTGAACAGGGTCCGGGTTCTAGATTCTTTAAAAAAAATCACCATTACCTGTCCCTAAAGGATATTATGACATTTCCTGAAATCATGGAATTTCTTTTTTTTTGAGATACACCCTTCAAAAGTATATGCAGCAACAAATTTGTAAAATCATTTTTAAAGTGACACCAACAAATGTAAGGAGCAGAAGTAGCTGGTAGATGGGAGAGGAAGGGCTAGTGGCAAAACAACAAAAAACAACAACAAAAAGTGTGTTTCAGGTCTTGGACAGCACTTCTGTCTTTTTAGGCATTTGTCATACTCTAGCTATTAACCTGTCAGCATCAGACAGATTGAAAGAGACGGTTCCTCTCAAGGTGAACCCTTAAGAAAAGGAAAATAAGGGGGAAAAAAAGTCATTGCTGGAGTTGACAGAGAAATGATCCCACCAGGGCCTGGGCTGTGGCTAGCGAGGAAATGATACGACCGCCTGGGTGTAGTGCTCAGAGAGGGAGAGGTATTATGTGGTGGGGTCAAGATGCAGCAGGCGTGACAACAGTGAATAAGGAGAGCTCTTTCTTTGAATCTGCTTGAGCAAAGATGCAAAACCAATTCAAAGATGCAGAGCACATGTATTAGTGAAAGAAGATGGGGCTGACTGGTGATGAGACCCTGGCAATTCAGCAGAGAAATGGTGAATGCCCTTCCAGTAGGGACCACAAATCATCCTCAGACATCGGTGGGGTGACATCGTCATTCCAAGTCCCTATCTCTGAATTTGGTGGATCATTTGTTTCCCAGAGAACGCAGGTAGTTTCATAGCCTTCTTTTGCTCATGAAAATTCTAGCACAACACAAAGTTCATCATAACTTCTGGCTTTCCATGTTTTGGTCACGTAGTAAGGTTACACACCCTGAGACTTCCTGTATTGAATAGTGCCATGTGATCATTTTGAGCCAATGGGCTGTGAAGGAGAGCCACATGTGTCCCTTCCAGGCCAAGCAGTGTTAGATAGCATCACTGACGCGATGGACATGGGTCTGAGTAAGCTCTGGGAGTTGGTGATGGACAGGGAGGCCTGGTGTGCTGCAGTCCATGGGGTCCATAAAAGTCAGATAGGACTGAGCGACTGAACTGAACTGAACTGAGGGCTTCCCAGCTGGCTCAATGGTAAAGAATTCACCTGCCAATGCAGGAGATGTGGGCTCAGTCCCTGGGAAGAGCCCCTGGAGGAGGAAATGGCAACCCACTCCAATATTCTTGCCTGGATAATCCCATGGAGAGAGGAGCCTGGCGGTCTGCGGTCCATGGGGTCACTAAAGAGATGGACGCAACTTAGTGACTAAACACTAAAAGTGTGAGAGCCTCTACAGCTCTTTTTTTCTGCTTCTCCAAGCCTGTGAAAAGTGAGAGTGTTAGTTGCTCTGTTAGCCTGTTAGTGATCTTCAGTTAGTACCCCTTCCATTGGCCTGGCTCCTGCAGTGAGTACTCTGACAAGTTAACTGCAAAGCCTCCAGCCCACCCGCAGTAGACAAAAACAGACCATTTTATCTTTATGTTAAGCCACTAAGGTTCGGGGCTTTTTCGTTACAGCAGGCATAACCTGGCCCGTTACAATGGGCACCTGTGATTAAAGTATAGGTGTTTCACTTTCCTTAACGAATAGAGGCAAAAAGTTTGCATAATGTCATACACTCTTCTCACAACCCAAATCACCACCTCATTATACCCGCAGCCCTATCCATAGGGAAAGTTTCCTTAAAGGGGTTTTGTTTATTTTAGTCCTGGAAGATTTAAAGCCGTCTTAAAAAGTGCAGTGCTTAGGAATATGACAAAGTGGAAACAGTGTGTTGGCGGATGATTGGGACCTAAAGGGCCTTTGTGGGTGGAGAGCACTTACGAGTCTCTGTGCTTTGCTTGATGCTCCATTCATTTAAATTATGCATCTACAATTCAAACGTTTAAAAACTAACATTTCTTTATAAGATGATTGTGTGTGTGTGCACACTCCGTTCCTCACTTGTGTCCGACTCTTTGTGACCCTATGGACTGTAGCCTGCCAGGCTCCTGAGGCTGTGGGATACTTCCAGGCAAGAATACTAGAGTGGGTTGCCATGCCCTCCTCTAGGGGGTCTTCCCGCTTCCCAACCCAGGGATTGAACCGGTTCTCCTGCATCAGCAAGTGGATTGTTTTACCACCGAGTCACCTGGGATGCCCTATAAGATGACTGTGGTGGTGGCTTAGTCACTAAGTTGTGTCTAACACTTGACACCCCATGAACCGTAGCCTGCCGGGCTCCTCTGTCTGTGGAATGTCCTAGATAAGAATACTGGAGTAGGTTGCCATTTCCTTCTCCAGGGGAATTTCTCAACCCAAGAATGGAACCCAGGTCTCCTGCGTTGCAGGTAGATTGCTTACCAACTGAATCACCAAGTACTCTTAAATTTTAATTCCATATTTTGTATCGATGATTTTTAAGAGCATTTTAAATACGTTAAAATACATACATCTTGCACTTAAACTTTTAAACTTAAGTCTGTACCATAGCAGTAGTTTGACTCATTTTGTCATTATTTCTGGACTCATTTTTGTGTTTTCCAGGATTAGAAATTAATAAAAGCTATATATTACATAGTAGTTGCTTCTCAAAGTGAATCAAATCTCAGCTGCTGGTCAGTTGACTGAAGTTATTTTTTTAACCGTTAATTTGATTTATTGTTTCAAGATATAACTGCCTTTACAGAAATCTAATTTTTTTCATGCAACTTGCTATCCCTCCCCCCAAACAATATGTATTTAAAGTTCAGTTTAGTTCAGTCGCTCAGTTGTGTCTGACTCTTTGTGACCCAATGAACTGCAGCACGCCAGGCCTCCCTGTCCATCACCAACTCCCAGAGTCTACCCAAACCCATGTCCATCAAGTCAGTGATGCCATCCAGCCATCTCATCCTCTGTTGTCCCCTTCTCCTCCTGCCCCCAATCCTTCCCAGCGTCAAGGTCTTTTCCAGTGAGTCAACTCTTTGCATGAGGTGGCCAAAATATTGGAGTTTCAGCTTCAACATCAGTCCTTCCAATGAACACCCAGGACTGATATCCTTTCGGATGGACTTGTTGGATCTCCTTGCAGTCCAAGGGACTCTCAAGAGTCTTCTCCAACACCACAATTCCAAAGCATCAATTCTTCAGTGCTCAGCCATGTTCATTATTAGACATTGTCCTTTATTTAACATTTTTAAAAACATATTCTTATGTGTGCTCAGTCACTCAGTCATGTCTGACTTCGCAACCCCATGGACGTAGCCTGCCAGGCTCCTCTGTCCCTGGAATTTCCCAGGCAAGAATACTAGAGTGAGTTGCCATGCCCTTCTCCAGGGGATCTTTCTGACCCAGGGCTGGAATCTGCATCTCTTAAGTCTCCTGCACTGGCAGGCAGATTCTTTACTACTGAACCACCTCTTGTGAGCAACTTTTAAAAAAGCCAAGGACCATCTGGCAGTTGGATTTCCCAAGAGATGAGGGTGAATGTGAATAGTTGTTTCTCCTCAGTTTATAAGATTAGCATGTCCTCTTAGAAAGCTCTGGTGAATCCTTTTCTCTGGGTTTGTTAGATATGAAGCCCAGAGCTGGCCAGGCTCATCAGCTTGTGGAAAGCCTCCTTCTTTGTTCTTCAAGACTGATTTATTTCCTGTTACTTCTGTTCACCATTCTCTACTCATCCAGTAGTAACATGCCCACACCAATACTTTAAAGATGGACACCTAAGTAAAAGGTAAAAGTAAACATATCTGCATATATATTTTAGTACTCTTTCACTTATAGAAACCAATAACAATGAAATATATTGTATTATGTTCATGCTTCTTGTATATTAAAACCATCTGTTATATGATTTATAGTAAACTTTTAAAACATCACTGCAAGCTTTCATAGACTTAGCTTGTTTCAATTCAACAACAAAAATTATGAGTAGTTTTGTGGTTATTATTTAGCATCCAAATTATCATCGACTGGCTGATAGGATCTCCTTTAAGGGGACTCTTTGTCCTTTCAGTATTTCTTTTGATATTTTTGTGTACATACTTATGTTGTGGCAACAGGAGTAGTTCTAGACTCATGGAGATCAATTCTTGTCCCAAGACATGAAATCAGCAAGACTGCAAAGAATCTTGCATATACGAGTATGGATAGTGGGCATGAGCCCTGGTTCTTAGTACTTGAAGTGATAACAAAGCTGAAAAGAAAATGTATTTCTTGATGAAGTCATAAGTTCATACTGATTTTTTCCTTGAGAAAGGCATAATTTTCTGTAATTTCTCTCCAACTGGTTACTGATTTCTGCTCACAGTTTTCATCTAGATGATCAGTATGCTATAAATACCAGGGAATGTTCGTAACAGGCTGGTAGAACAATCAAACTATAGAAAAACAAGCAGAGTGTGAGGCTGTATTCACTATGTATCCGTGCATGCCCCTGAAGAAAAGCCTAGGGGCTTCCCCAGTGGCCCGGTTGCTAAGACTCATGCAGAGGGCCTGGGTTTGATCCCAGGTAAGGGAACTAGATCCCACATGCCACAGCTAAGATCTGGTACAGCCTATAAGTAAGTAATATATATATATATACACACATATTTTTAGATTTAATTTATTTATTTATTTATTTATTTTTTATTGTTTTTGCCATACATTGTCATGATATCACCATGGGTTTACATATGCTTCCCCTCCGGAACCCCCCTCCCTCCTCCCTCCCCCCCGGGAAATCTCGCTGCACCAGGCCCAAGCATCAATCCTGGGCTGGCAATTGATTAGACACATGACAATTAACATGCTTCAATGCCCTTCTCCCATATCATCCCACCCTTACCCTCATCCACAAAGTCCACGAGTCTATTCTATACATCTGCGTTCCTTTTGCTGTCTCGCATGTTGGGTTCTCGTTACCGTCTTTCTAAATTCCATATATATGCGTTAATATACTGTATTGTTGTTTTTGCTTCTGGCTTACTTCACTCTGGATAATGGGCTTCAGTTTCATCCATATTTTTTAATTAAAAATTATTTATTTATTTTAATTGGAGGCTAATTACTTTACAATATTGTAGTGGTTTTTATCATACATTGACATGAATCAGCCATGGGTGTACATGTGTTCTCCATCCTGAACCCACCTCCCACCTTTCTCCCCATCCCATCCCTCAGGGTCAAACCAGTTCACTGGCCCTGAGCACCCTGTCTCATGCATCGAGCCTGGACTGGCAATCTGTTTCACATATGGTAATATACATATTTCAATGCTGTTCTCTCCAATCATCCCACCCTTGACTTCTCCCACAGAGTCCAAAAGTCTGTTCTTTACATCTGTGTCTCTTTTGCTATCTTGCTTATAGGGTCATCGTTACTATCTTTCTAAATTCCATATATATGCATTAATATACCATATTGGTGTTTTTCTTTCTGATTTACTTCACTCTGTATAATAGGCTCCATCTGCCTCATTAGAACTGATTCAAATGCATTCTTTTTAATGGCTGAGTAATATTCCATTGTGTATATGTACCACAGCTTTCTTATCCATTCATCTGCTGATGGACATCTAGGTTGCTTCCATGTCCTGGCTATTGTAAACAATGTGGTGATGAACATTGGGGTGCACATGTCTCTTTCAATTCTGGTTTCCTCAGTGTGTATGCCCAGCAGTGGGATTGCTGGGTCGTATGACAGCTCTGTTTCAGGTTTTTTAAGGAATCTCCACACTGTTCTCCATAGTGGCTGTACTAGTTTGCATTCCCACCAACAGTGTAAGTGGGTTCCCTTTTCTCCACACCCTCTCCAGCATTTATTGTTTGTAGACTTTTTGATAGCAGCCATTCTGACTGGCATGAGATGGTACCTCATTGTGGTTTTGATTTGCATTTCTCTGACAATGAGTGATGTTAAGCATCTCTTCATGTGTTTGTTAGCCATCTGTATGTCTTCTTTAGAGAAGTAAATTCTTTTTTAAGAGAGAAAAGCCTGAAAGGGTCATCTCTAAAGTTGATTTAGCCTATTCATCATGCTTTTAGTTTAGTTCAGTTCAAAAGTTGCTCAGTCGTGTCTGACTCTTTGTGACCTCCATGGATTGCTGAACACCTCCCTGTCCATCACCAGCTCCTGGAGTTCACTCAAACTCATGTCCATTGAGTTGGTGATGCCATCCAACTATCTTATCCTCTATCATCCCCTTCTCATGCTTTTACATTTTTTCTATCATCCAACATTTGTTTTTTAAGCGTATTTTATTTTGTAATGAGAATGCAAAAATACTATTTTTTTCTAAATAGCAAAAGAAAAATTTCCAGCCAGAAATAGCTCTATGTATTTTTCATCAAGCACACTAAATCTTGTATACACAGCATATTCACGAAATCCCAGGAATTGCTTACTCTTCATAACTAGGTGATATTTTGCTTTTTGTGTCCATGCATTCCCTTTAGAAGGAGAAAGATTCTAGATAATCTTATTGTATCATACTTCTGCTTCCCTGCATTGCTCTCTGGGAGGATGGAAATTAATAGCAAAAGCCTTGTCACTTGCGTTCTATTCATGGCCTCCCTTCTGCAAGCCTTATAGGTCGGATGCAATGAAGAGGAGATGCAATTCCAGGGGAATACTGGCTCGTAGATCTTTCAGAACAATGTTCAAAAGAAAAGATTTCTTACGATTGCTGTACCAAGTGATGCTTTTAACTGCTTTAGAGTGGTCATTGTGAGAGCGCCGAATCCAAAAGTGAGGAACAGGACTGTGTTGGGAGTGTCTTTTCAAGACAACAGGGAGTCTGCTCTCAGGCCTCCTTCGGCCACATTAATACCTCTGTCATAAAAGCGTGGGATCACGAGCCCATTGGGGTGACATAAATCAACAATAAACCATGTACCTCTTTGCTGGTGTAAGGGATAGAGCTATGAGTACTCACTTGGAAGGGAAGGATCAGCTCTGCATTTTAGGGAGACCTTCCTGGCTGCACACAGATCTTGAAACCTCTCTTGAGTGGTGGCGGATGCAACATTGTCACGTGGCTGGCTCTTTCTTCCATAATTTCATTTACATTCAACTTAAATTTCACTTTCTGCCCCTTCATTTTTCTCTTTGTTGGCCAGTTCTCTAATGATAAAATGTCACATGGGTGCATCACTGGGAGACAGGGGGTGACAGCTGACCTGTTTTGCTGTCTGTGCATGAACTGAGTAACAGACATCTCGTGAACACCCGCTGTCAGACTTTGAAAGAACTTACGTGATTGGCCATGGATCCTAATCTGCATCTGTGGTCCGTGGGGTGACTGTGGACTGAAAGGCCAGCAGCAGAGTTTACGCTCCTGTGAGTACCCGCAGTTCGTATACTGTAGTTCAGATACACCTTGCTTTATTGCACTTCTCTCTATAATGCTTTGCAGATAACTGCGCTTCTTATAAATTGAGTTTGTGGCAATCCTGTGTTGTCAGATGATGTTTAGCATTTTTTAGCAATACATTATTTTTTTAATTTAGGGAAGTACAGTTCCTTTAGATGCGATGCTATTGCTCTAGTATAGTGTCAACATAACTTTTATGTACACTGGGAAACCAAAAATTCATGTGACCCACTTTAATGCAATATTCCTTGATTATGCCAGTCCGGTATCAGACCTGCAGTATCTCCCAACTATTCCTGTAAGTGAAAATTAAACTCTGTTATCAATGGTGACATTATTAGCTACATCATAGTAAATGAAATGTACACATATCAGAAGCATGCAAAATAAGGCTGTGTACACGTGTATGTTTAGTATTTTTCACTTTGTAGCTTCAGCACACCATACCACAAAGTTGGTGCCTTGTAACCCCTAGATTAGTGTGTTTTAAGACAGATACTACTCATTTTCTCTCTCTTGGCCCGTTTATTCCAATGCGCCTTTTTGTATTGTAGTGTATTCTGTGTTCTGGTGAAAAGTTTTGACCCATCATAGCTGACAGATACGTGCAGGTGGTCATGCACAGAAGCAAAAATGAAATTTCACTCTGGTTGTTACCAAAATAGGTTTTCCAAGGGTTCGGGGGTACTGGCAGGGAACCAGAATAATGAGAAGCAGACGGGGTCGACTGGAGCTCTCCGACATTTTGAGGAAAAGCCTACGCATCACAGCAGCCTGAGGGCAGCTTGGCTGAAAGGAACTGGCCAGAGGCATGTTCTGACATTGGAGGGCTTGGAGAGAAAGGAAGCCTGTTAGTGATATACAGACACTGGGAGACATGGCCCCACGGAATTGTACCATGCTGGTCCTATGGAATGCTCCTTTGGTTAGCTCTCGCATTTCCAGATAGTAAATGGGGTTAGAGAAGGAAAAGAATTGAGAATAGCTTTTTGAAGGGAGATTTTAATGTTCTTTGTAAATTCAACAAAGATCAGTATCTTTGTCAAGATCGTAGACTCAGGGAATTCCCTGGAGGTCCAGTGGTTTGGACTCTCTTCACCGCCTTGGCCCTGGGTTCAGTCCCTGGTTGGGAAACTAAGATCCTTGCAAGTTGCAAGGCACAGCCAAGAGGGAAACAAAACAAAAAAACAAAACAGACCCAGCGTTAGTATGTGTGTATAGAGCAGAAATGGCTTTATTTGGAATGTGCAGTACTTAGGTTTCACTCATGGTCCTGACATTTCTAGCTATGGTTTAGCCATTCATTTATTCATTGCTGCTGCTGCTGCTAAGCCACTTCAGTCATGTCCAGCTCTGTGCGACCCCACAGACGGCAGCCCACCAGGCTCCCCTGTCTGTCCCTGGGATTCTCCAGGCAAGAACACTGGAGTGGGTTTCCATTTCCTTCTCCAGTGCATGAAAGTGAAAAGTGAAAGGGAAGTCGCTTAGTCCTGTCTGACTCTTAGCGACCCCATGGACTGCAGCCCACCAGGCTCCTCCGTCCATGGGATTTTCCAGGCAAGAGTACTGGAGTGGGGTGCCATTGCCTTCTCCAATTTATTCATTAGGTATTCATTAATTTTTGACAAGTTTTTTACCATGGTCTATTGTGTGCCAGGCACCACACCACACTTTATGCCATCGGGGTGAGATCACTTCTTCAAGTTTCTCGCATGTGAAATTCTTAGACTTCTGAAATCTATTTAACACCCCCCACACACATACCTCATTCAAAAGGCAGCTCTGTAGTATGAAAACACTTATTTTTCTCCTGTTTCTCTTTGAAAGCCAGGAATAAGTATAACATAATTTCATGGAAGGAATGAAAATATAATTTCAGTGACAAAGTTCACAGCAGAGGAAGGAGTAAAGTATTTTTCAGTTTATCTTCAGCTTCTTTCATCACCCCACCAAGTACAGAAATAATGAATGCAATAATTCACCTTTATTTAGGATGCCAATTAGAAGGTAGACTTGTCGTGGGAAAAGCCCCCTGGTCCACTCCTCTCCCTTCACATGGGGCTGTATCTAAATGATTTCATATGCCTATTTGTGTACATGTGTGTGCACACCTAGAAAAGAAGAGCCCACTTCTTTGTTCATTATTCAGTGTTTACTGTCAAGATGGATTTTCCAATTTTTCATTGTTTCTCCTAAATTGCTTCTCTCACGTAGAGGTTTAGAGCAGGTCTGTCTGCTAGGAAATAGCTGTATAATAAAACAACCGTATAATATTGCTACAGTTCACCCAGTTATTCATTCCTTCCTCCCCCAGCAGAAGGACCTAAAATGCATCATTATTTGTGGGTTTCAGAGGACAGTTATTGAGTGGCTGCTGAATACCAGTTCTAGGCTAAGACGACTGAGATGGGTAAGAAACCATCTCCTCTCAAGGACCTTGCAATCTAGAGAGAGAGACAGATGGGCAAATACAACATTGAGAATGTTTGGTGTCATCTCTAACAGAATGTCCTTGGGCCTGTAGAAGTGGACAGGGCTACCCAGTTCTGTCTTGGAGGCTGGGATATAAGTCAGGGAAGGTGTTTCCGTGGTGATTCTGTTTAAAGAAGGTGTATAAAGAATGAGTAAGCAGAACAGGCCAAGGAAGCAAAATTGTGGATGGAGAAAAGTGCATTCCAGCCAGCAAATACTTTTTATTCTTCTTTTTTTCATTTTTGAAAGATGTGTTTTTCTCATCCTTAGTTCCCTTTGCTAATTCCTCTCTCAGTTTTTAACTGTTTCTAAATTGTGTCTTAAGGATCCAATCCAAATAATGGGACAGCTCTCTACCCCACCTGCCCCCTCTACCCCCCATGTCACACCGCTGTGTGAGCAGTACATCTTTTCTCCTGAACACGTTAGCATCTGGCTCTAATCCGAAGTCCTGCTTGTAGCGCTAATGTAGGTCTGGGGCTTTCCCATGCTACTTGAAACCAGTATTGATAGCTTCAGCTCTAAGCACAAGGCTCAAAGGGTCATGCTGGTTGTCTTAGGTGAGGAACAAAAAATAAAACAAAGCTAAATGAAATGAAGAGGTAGAATTAGAATCAACAAACCCAGGCATCTTCAGTCCTACTATCAGGCATCATCAAATCAAGAAGCTTTCTTTGCTGGGAAGGTCAGGGGACAGGCAAACAGCGATGAGCTTGCACGGAGACAATACGTTATCCTGTGTTAGAGCAAGTTGTGGTGCTTAGTCTAAATCACACTGTTTGCTTATCGTTGGCATTATTTATCTTTAATCTCTGGCAAATGGAAACTAGCTGGAAGCATGTGAGGGTACAAGATACTCCTGTGCGTGCTTATGTGCCAGAGGATGTACGGAGAGAATTAACCTCTGGCCTCCCAGTGTAATCAGTGGGGTAGCATTCAGAGTGCCCATATACAGTTTATCTCCAAACTAGGACACTGTATGGGGTAAAAGAGGATGCTGTTAATAATCATACTGGCCTAACAGTGGGACACCCCTAAAACAGAAACTCTAAGGCATATATGATCCCCTTGCCATTTGTTCTGCCAGAAGGGAAATTTCCAAGGAGAAATAGAAATAATACCTGGATAATGGCCCTGTAAGTAGGTTAAGACTTCAGAGAATCAGTCACTGGGTCAGTCTATAAGTCTGTACGTTTGGGAAAACTTGAAGTGATCATTCCCTGAAGTTTTTATTGAGGTACATGAGATGGCTGTCCTTTTCATGCTTAGTACACCCCCATAGGAATAGGAGTTATGTGCAGTGCCTAAAAAGCGATGGCAATGATTTTATTCAAGAAAACATTGCAATTCAGGCTAAAGCATATATGTACAAGGACAATTTAAAATTGTATATTAAGGTTAAGTACTTAATCTATTACAGTCAAAGCATAACTTGGCACACTCTTCCCCATATCTTCCTCCAGCTGCCTTTTTCCTCTTGTAGATCTCATCTCATCTCAATAGAGCCTTCTTAGAAAGGCCTTTCCTGGTCACCATAGCTAAAGTGGTTCATAGACTCTGGTCAAGCTTTATCACATTGTTTTTACATCATTTTCTCAGCACTTATTTATTTGTCTTGCTTCTTTACCAGGAAATTAATTGTATACTTTTCCAACTAGGATGTAAGCAAATTGAGGACAGTGAAAGTGTTAGTCACTCAGACATGTCCGACTCTTTGCAATCCTAAGGACTCAAAGAGCCCAGATCCATAGCCCACCAGGCTCCTCTCTCTGTGAAATTCTCTAGGCAAGAATATTGGTGTGGATTGCCCTTTCCTTCTCCAGGGAACCTTCCTGACCCAGGGATCGAACCTGGGTCTCCTCTGTCCATGGAATTCTCTAGGCAAGAATACTGGTGTGGGTTGCCCTTTCCTTCTCCAGGGAATCGTCCTGACCCAGGGATTGAAGCTGGTCTTCCTGCACTGCAGGTTGATTCTTTACTGTCTGAGTCACCAGGGAAGACCCAGCACTTTCATTGACATTGTAGATATCCAAATATGTGCTTTTCAGATGGACTGATAGAAAATAGACCATATTTTTATCTTTATCGAACATCTTTTGTAGCAGTCATTCCCCTCTTCATGATTTTTGTGAATAGATAGGCATCTTCTTAGCATCTCCAGTTCCTGCCCTCACCACTTCACTAGCAGATTGATGCCGCATAATTCCCATAGGGTTAAACTTGGACTCATTGCATAAACTCCTTGACAATGGACTCTGCCACATCTTGCAACCAGATCTCATCAGCGTCCCCTTTTCCTATGCTTGACTTTTATGTTCCTTATTGTTAGCCATCTCCTGAATTAACCTCAGTATAGTAGCATGCTATATGATGTTACTCTAGTTATGTGAATCAATAATTTTTCAATTTCCTCTTGTTCATCTCTTATTGAAGATTGTCAACTGCAAGACATCATTTTTACACATCGTCCAATTTGTACTTTGTCATTCAGATTTTTTCTTATTGTTAAATTAATGGTTTCCTATACTTGTGTAACCACTTTCATTAAAAGCATGTGTTGTACTTTTGTTTTTATTGTTAACATAAAACAATAAAAACATGAAATAACCCTTCTTTCAATTATTTTATTCACTACTTTTGCATGATTGGATGTCATAACATTCAAAATATCCATTAAAGTACTTAAAAAAAAAAAAAGGAACACAGCCTATACTTGAACTGCATAAAAGCCACTAGCCACATGTGGCTGCTAAGTACTTGAAATGTGGTTCCTGCCACTGAAGAACTGGATTTTTCATGCAGTCTAATTTTAATTAATTAAATTTGACTGTAAAAACTAGTGTTCAGTCATTAGAAAGCATTTAAGTATGTATAGAACAACTTGGGCATGTGAATCTGCTTTTACAGTGGTAAATTTTATGGAATTCCTATGCAGATCATTTATTTCCACTAAAAATTGTTTCTGAAATGAGATGTGCTGTAAGCATAAAATATACATTGGAATTTGAAGACCTAATATTACAAGTAGAATGCAAAATATCTCATTAATATTTTACATTTTTTATTATATCTTAAAATGATAGCATTTTGACATTGGGGTTAAATAAGATAGACTGTTAAATTTCTTTTTCTAATTTTTCTTATTACTTTTTAATGTGGCTACTAGAAAATTTAAAAGTATGTATTTGCTTTGCATTGTATTTCCATCAGATACTCTAGCCTAGGCTCTTTATTGTATTAGGCCAGGTAATTTAAGTTGGTTTTGTTTGATATCTACCATGTTAAGAATACTCAAAACAGAACAAGAAAGCAGCAGCTGACAAGAGTCAGAGGTTGGGTCCCCCAGGGCAGATTCTGAGCTGGAGTTTAGTGTGCACAAGGTTTATAGGAGATCCCTGGGGGCTGCCAGCTGTAGAAGGGAGGGGACAGAAGTAGAACTGTGTACTCAGAGTTGCTGAGCTGTGATACACACCCAGTAATAGCCTCATCCAACCCCACAAGGAGCTCTGGAGTGGAATTGGCTTTCAAATTATCCTTTTATTGGTGGCCAGGCCTTTATACTTGTGCATCAGTAAGTCACTGATTCATCCTGGGAAGAGCATGATTTTGGATAAGGTGCTCTCTGTACTGAGGCTAACCCTGAAGGGGCTGACAACTCAAGGCCCTCTGTAGATAGCACTCACAATGAGTTGGACATTGTGTCCTTAGTTGCATGGAGATCTGGGCAGTACATCACTATATCCATCATATTGACAGTTTTATTAAAAATTGCATGTTAAAAATCTTGATGATTATCTTTTTAAAATTATATCCAATATGTGTATGTGTTAGGTGCTAAGTCATGTCCAACTCTTTGTGACCCCATGGACTGTAGCCCACCAGGCTCCTCTGTCCATGGAATTCTTCAGGCAAGAATACTGGAATGAGTTGCCATGTGTATTGACTAACACCAGTTCATTGCTGTTGTTCAGTCGCCATGTTATGTCCAACTCTTTGTGACCCCATGGAGTGCAGCACACCAGGCTTCCCTGTCCTTCACTCTCTCCCAGAGTTTGCTCAAACTCATGTCTATTGAGTTAGTGACGTCATCCAACCATCTCATCTTCTGCTGCCCCCTTGTCTTCCTGCCCTCAATCTTTCCCAGCATCAGGATCTTTTCACAATGAGTCAACTCTTCACATCAGGTGACCAAAGTATTGGAGCTTTAACATCAGTTCTTTCAATGAGTATTCAGGCTTGATTTCCTTTAAGATAGACTAGATTGATCTCCTTGCTGTCCAAAAGACTCTCAAGAGTCTTCTCTAGCATCACATTCTGAAAGCATCGATTCTTCAGCATTCAACCTTCTTTAGGGTCCAACTTTCACAACCATAACAATTACTGGAAAAAACCATAGCTTTGGCTATGTAGACCTTTGTCAGCAAAGTTATGTCTCTGCTTTTTCATATGCTGTCTAGGTTTGCCATAGCTTTCCTTCCAAGGAGAAAGTGTCTTTTAATTTCATGGCTGCAGTCACTATCTGCAGTGATTTTGGAGCCCAAGAAAATAAAATCTGTGATCGTTTCCAATTTGATGGGACCATATGCCATGATCTTAGTTTTTTGAATGTTGAGTTTTAAGCCAGCTTTTTCTCTGTCCTATTTCATCTTCATCAAGAGGCTCTTTAATTCCTCTTTGCTTTCTACCATTAGAGTGGTATCTGCATATCTGAGGTTGTTGATATTTTTCCCAGCAATCTTGATTCCAGCTTGGGATTCATCCAGACCAGCATTTCACATGATGTGCTCTGCATAGAACTTAAATAAGCAGGGTGACAATAAACAGCCTCGACATACTCCTTTCCCAATTTTGAACCAGTCCATTGTTCCATGTCTAGTTCTAACTGTTGTTTCTTGACCTGCAGACAAGTTTCCCAGGAGACAGGTAAGGTAATCTGTATTCCCATCTGGTTAAGAACTTTCCAGTTTGTTGTGATCCACACAGTCAAAGACTTTAGCACAGTTAATGAAGCAGAAGTTTTTCTGGAATTCCCTTGCTTTCTCTGTGATCCAACAAATGTTGGCAATTTTATCTTGGGTTCTTTTGCCTTTTCTACATCCAAATTGTACACCTGGGAGTTCTCAGTTCACAATCTGCTGAAGTCTAACTTGAAGGATTTTTGAGCATGACCTTGCTAGCATGTGAAATGAGCACAGTTGTATGGTAGTTTGAACATTTCTTAGCATTGCCTTTCTTGGGGATTGGAATGAAAACTGACATTTTCCAGTCCTGTGGCCACTGCTGAGTTTTCCAAATGTGTTGACATACTGAGTGCAGCAGTTTAACAGCATCATCATTTCGGATTTTAAATAGCTCTGCTAGAATTCCGTCACTTTCACTAGCTTTGTTTGTAGTAATCCTTCCTAAGGCCCAGTTGATGTCACACTCCAAGATGTCTGGCTCTAGGTGATGGATCACACTATCACTGTTTCCAGGTAATTAAAACCTTTTTGTACAGTCTTCTGTGTATTCTTGCACCTCTTCTTAATCTCTTCTGCTTCTGTTAGATCCTTACCATTTCTATCCTTTATCATGCCCATCTTTGCATGAAATGTTCCTTTACTGTCTCCAATTTTCTTCAAGAGATATCTAGTCTTTTCCATTGTATTTTTCCCCTCAGTTTCTTCACATTGTTTAATTAAGAAAGCTTTCTTAACTCTCCTTGTTATTCTCTGGAACTCTGCATTCAGATGGGTATATCTTTCCTTTTCTCCTTTGCCTTTTGCTTCTCTTCTCTCCTCAGACAACCACTTTGCCTTTTTGCATTTCTTTTTCTTCAGGATTGTTTTGATCACCACCTTCTATACCATATTATGAACCTCTATCCATAGTTCTTCAGACACTCTATCAGATCTAATCCCACCCATGCCACTTCCACTGTATAATCATAAAGTATTTGATTTAGATCAGGGGGGAATAGCCTATTAATTTTCCCTACTTTCTTCAATGCAAGCCTGGATTTTGCATAAAAGAGCTCATGATTCGAGCCACAGTCAGCTCCATGTCTTGTTTTTGCCACCTTTGGCGGCAAAGAATATAATCATTCTGATTTTAGTATTGACCATCTGGTGATGTCCATGTGTAGAGTCATCTCTTATGTTGTTGGAAGACAGTGTTTGCTATGACTAGTGGGTTCTCCTGGCAAAACTCTGTTAGCCTTTGCCCTGCTTCATCCTGTACTCCAAGGCCAAACTTGCCTGTTACTCCAGGTTTCTCTTGACTTCCTACTTTTGCATTCCAATCCTCTATGATGAAAAGGACTTTTTTTTTTTTTGGTATTAGTTCTAGAAGGTCTTGTGGGTCTTCATAGAATCATTCAACTTCAGCTTCTTTGGCATTAGTGGTTGGGGCACAGACTTGGATTTCTGTGGTGTTAAATGGTTTGCCTTGGAAACGAACCAAGATCATGCTGTTGTTTTTGAGACTGCACCCAAGTATTGCATTTTGGACTCTTGTTGACTGTGAGGGCTACTCTATTTCTTCTAAGGGATTCTTGCCCACATTAGCAGATACAATTGTCATCCGAATTAAATTTGCCCGTTCCAGTCCAGTTTTAGTTCACTGATTCCTAAGATGTCTTTCCATATCCTACCATTTACCTTGATTTGTGGACTTAACATTCCAGATTCTAATGCAATATTGCTCTTTACAGCATAACACCAATTCATCACTGAAAATAAGTCTGTCTTCTTAGGCTGTGGTATGAATTGTGTGTTTCTCATTGATACTGCCTCTTCCTCTTGACTTATCTCTGTCTTAGCTCTTGCTTCATTACTGCCTGGCCCTTCTAGATGTTTGCGTTGGTTTACAAGCTCATACCAGACTGACTTGAGCCCTGCCAAGATTGGGGGCTACATTTAATACCCTGTGATGGTTGCAGACAACATCGACCACACTTTATTCTTTTCCATGAAAGTTTACGAGAAAAGAAACTTTTGTATTTGTCTAACTCTCATCACTACTTTGTTAACTCCTTGAAGACTTGAAGATAGGGACTATAGATATATTTATATATATATATATGTATATCTATATATAATATATATATATTTATATATATAATTTCCCCAAAGCCTTGTTCTAAGATTGGTTTAAGACTTCACAATTACATCAGAGGTTTTCCAAATAAGGTATTTACTGAAAGAATAAAAATATGTATGACAGCAGTGGTATCCATATCCTCACTGAAAGCGTGTGTACCATCATATCCCTGTCACCTTTCAGCAGTAAAGAAATAGCAAATGGAAGTCTTTACTGGAAATTTGGGTATAAATTCAGTTGTGTTTCATATTTTTGACATTAGAAAGGATTTAATGAGTTGACTGTGAGTGTTAGCCATGAAGGATTTGAAAGAGAATGTCTGAATGGAATGGGGTTTACTGTCAACAAACCTAAAAGGTTGGCTATGTATTTGTTATGACGAGAAAATGGGGAAAAGGTCAGAAAGACTTAAAAAAAATTATTCCTGCCTCTTTCCCCAATTCTTTATACTGCTATGTAATTTTATGGAATATGAGTCTCAATTAGAAAATTTTAAAGAAGATTTAAAAAAAATGGGAAGAATCTGTCTTCTAAATATATCCTCTGTTCTTCAGGCAGCAATTTAATTTCAGTTAAAAGGAAGAACAAAGCCCCGCCAGTGTTTGGAAGGAGGCTAGCTAGGTCCTTCAGTGGCGCTCTTTTTAGAAATGGACCATCAGGGCAGATGCGGTGTTACATAATGCCTTCCTCCTCATTCCCGCAGAGAAATTGCAGCTGCTTTGAGGCTTTAGAGAGGGAATAGTAGCTTGAATTCTGTGCTGCTTGTGTGTAGAAGATTCCAAGCAATTTATCATTTTCCTCCATTTTCAAATTATCTTTTCGAAGGAGATACAAAGGAATCATCTCATCATCATCATTTTAGAGATAATTAAACTGACTTTTGGGGAGGCTTGTTGTCTTCACTTCAAGTTACCCATTAGCAGAAATGAGAACAAACTCTGGCTTTCTCTCTTCCTCAGACTCGTCCTCTGTTCTGGCTTCTCTTGGACTGTTGATACAATTGCAAATATTTTGTGTATATGATAGATTTGGTATTTTACCTATTTCACTGTCGTTTGTGGAAACTCTACCTTGCCCTGCTGCCCAGGGTTAGAGTTGGTTTTAACATGTTTTGTTCAGAATGCCTAGTGAATAGTTTCTGCTGCTCAGGCTGAAACACCGCTGATAACTTACTTCATCTTGCATGTGTGTCAGCAATTGAGACAAGATAGAAATGGACATGAGTAGTGCATGATATGGAATGAGACATATTTTGGGGAAAATGTTTCAGCTCTGGGAGAGTTTAGAACAGATTTGTTCATGATCATGGTTATCCAAAGATTTACTTTTTTCAATGTGTGGTATAGTGTATATAGGTAGCCCTATGAAGACATAAGGCTTCCCTGGTGGCTCAGATGGTAAAGCGTCTGCCTAATGCGGGAGACTCAGGTTCGATCCCTGGGTCAGGAAGATCATCTGGAGAAGGCAATGGCAACCTACTCCGGTACTCTTGCCTGGAAAATCCCATGGATGGAGGAGCCTGGTAGACTATAGTCCATGGGGTCGCAAAGAGTCTGACACGACTGAGCAACTTCACTTTCTTTATGAAAACATAAACAAATTAGGAAAAAGAAATGTGACTTTTGATCTTACCTCTAGTACATTTTTGACTTTGAAAATGTCACAGAATCCCTCCTTCCCCTGGTTTCTCTCTTTGTCTCTGTCTGTCTGTCTGTCTGTCTGTCTGTCTCTCTCTCTCTATATATATATATATATTGAGAATAGAATAGTAATTACTTTGATAAATCCTGTTGATTTCCTCCAGGGAGATTTGAAAGATAAAGTCCCACAAATTAAGAAAGACAGCAGAATATAAATGACAACTGGTATTATTATCCGTGTTCACTTAGGGGCTTGCTAAAATAAGTTCCTAAGGTAACTTAACTTTAAGGCTTACTTTGATGTGAATGTTCAGATCTTTCAAATACAGAAGTAACGCAGAGGACTAAAATGTGTTTTCTGGCAATCTGCATATTTTACTTATTTATTTGGCTTTTCCTGGTCTTAGCTGAGGCACACAGGATCTTCTAGCTTCATTGTGTCATGTGGGATGTTTTAGTGGCAGTGTGTGGGGTCTAGTTCCCTGACCAGAGGTCAAACCTGGGTCCCATACATTGGGAGGTCAGAGTTTCAGCGACTGGACCACCAGGGAAGTCCCAAAGAAACCTTTTTCTTTTAATGTTAAGAAGACCGTTGGTGACTCTGCATTTGATTTATAAGCCAAAAAAGTGGTTGTTAAATTCAAGGAGCTAAGATCTAAATGAACATTTGGTCTCCAAGCTGAAACTCCAGTACTTTGGCCACCTGATGTGAAAACCAACTCATTGAAAAAGACCCTGATGCTGGGAAAGATTGAAGGCGGGAGGAGAAGGGGAGGACAGAGGATGAGATGGTTGGATGGCATCACTAACTCAATGGACATGAGTTTGAGTAAATTCTGGGAGTTGGTGTTGTACAGGGAAGCCTGGCGTACTGCAGTCCATGTGATCACAAAGAGTCAGACATGACTGAGCGACTGAACTGAACTGATTCTTTGAGAGATACTTTAATTGTACAGGTAGCCTAGATAAATTATTTACTTTCTGTGAAATATTTTCGAGATGAGAAAACAGAGATTCAGTGAAGTCAAGCCAGTTCTCCAAGATCATACAGCTCATTGTTGACGGAGTCTTGATATGACACCGGAGCTGTATTCAGAGTCAGAACTGTTTCCCCCTGGCGGTGCGGGCCTGCCTCCTGTAATTATACAACAGCACCACAGTGCCTACTGCTGCTAATTCTCCTCACCCTCTTCTTTTACTCCCTTTACTCCCTTTATCATGTACTATCTGTTTGTCTTTGTCTTTTTTTCCTCCAAGGATACATTCACCAACTCCTGTCTGGAGTTGAATTTATAGCCACAGGGAAGGATAAAAGTCTTTGTTTCCAAGCCAATGAGCTGAGTTTCCAGAGGCATAAATTCTAAGAATTAGTAATCTCCCATATAAAATCACTGAAGGATGGTGTCCGAGGTTATTTCATTGGCCTCTGTGATACTCCCTAAAGGTGTAATTCATTCCACAGTGTCTGGACACATGTTTTCATACTCTTTGGAACACACTGTTCTTGCCTTTCCCAG
The DNA here is from genome assembly GCA_007570785.1 of Antilocapra americana. Taxonomy (NCBI): domain Eukaryota; kingdom Metazoa; phylum Chordata; class Mammalia; order Artiodactyla; family Antilocapridae; genus Antilocapra; species Antilocapra americana. The sequence continues at coordinate 11,831,702 of ML664173.1, read as the reverse complement.
AAACCTTCAAGCAAATAGGTCCAGACATGGATCAAGGTCGTCAGTCCACACCTAAACTGTCCTCTGCAGACATGTTGCTGCTAAACTAGAAATGGACTGTGGTATCTTATATTTTTCTCTCTCTCTCTTTAATGACCACCTCTGTAAGGTCTCAAAATGAATAAGTGATAGAGTTTGTTCTTCTTCCAGACTCCTTAGATTCGCGTGGTAGTTTGCATGTTGGAAGGGGAACCCCATTAGGAGAAACTGAATGGATTAAGAGATAATAGGATTTGGAAAATGGGACTCAGTGACTCACAGATAAATCTATTACCTTCACAGTTGTTATAGTTGCTGAGTCCAAGCTTGCTCCTTTCACCATGGGGCCAAGATACTTAAAACTTCATAGAGTGCTGGGTAAGAGCAGATGAAAAGAGAAAATAAGCTTCATAAATGCAACTTTAGATTTAATACAGTCGTCCCTCCTTATCTGTGGAGGTGTGGTTCCAGGACCTCAGTTCAGTTCAGTCACTCAGTCATGTCCAACTCTTTGTGACCCCATGGATTGCAGCACGCTAGGCTACCCTGTCCAGCACCAACTCCCAGAATTTACTCAAACTCACATCCATTAAGTTGGTGATGCCATCCAACCATCTCATCCTCTGTCAGCCCCTTCTCCTGCCTTCAATCTTTCTCAGCAGCAGGGTCTTTTCCAATGAGCCAGTTCTTTGAATCAAGTGGCCAGGACCTCAAGGGATACCAAAATCCACAGATGCTCAAGCTCTTATATACAGTGATGTAGTATTTGTGTATAACCTATGCACATCCTCCTGTATACTTTAAATCATCTCTAGTTCTAATACCTAATTCAACATAAATGCTATGTAGATACTGGCCGGTGTGTGTCAACTGAAGTTTTACTTTTTGGAACTTCCTGGAATTAAACAAAAATACTTTTGATCCATGGTTGTTTGTTTTGTAAATTAATTTTTATTGGAGTACGGTTGCTTTACAGTGATGTGTTCCCTACTACTCTGCAGCAAAGTGAATCGATTATGCGCATGTGTATACCCCCCTCTTTAGCATTTCTTTCCCATTTAAGTTCCCGCAGAGAACTGGGTGGAGTTCCCTGTTCTATAGTTTAGGTTCTCATTGCATATCTATCTTATACATAGCATAGATAGTGATCCATGGTTGTTTGAATCCCTGCGTGTGGAACCCTCATCAGGGGTCTGACTGTACTGCCTTCTCCAGGGACTGTCCATGCGTACTTAGCCCAATTACAAACAAGAAGTTTATTTCTTTATTGAAGTTGATTAAGAAAATCCTAGGATGTTAAAGTATACAGGGAAAGTATAAAGAAGTTCTTAGGATAGAAAGGCAAAAATGAAGACTGTAAAACACAAACCAAAGTGTTCAAAACATCTATAGTTTCCTGCTCCCCCAGTCTGAGCACTAATACTGCTGTGAAATAGCAGGAATTAGGATACAGGAGAAAACCACAGAGATCCAAGGAGCCATCCATGAACCACAGAAGGATTACATGCCGGGACACTTTGGCAAGGCCGTGTTCTCATCATATTCCTGAACCTGCATTTGCCCCTTGGGGCCATGTAGGGACCATGCAGGTGGAAAATACTCTCCCAACCCAGTGAGAAGTAAGTCTCTTTTGCTCTGTATGTCCTGGGTTCTGCACGCTGCCTGGTTGGAGAGGAAAGTCTGACCTTGGAGCTGTTAGGCGTTTGCTACTCTCAACAGGGAGATCTTCAGTTCGGTCCCAGCTTGTCTCCATCTGTTATTTCTGTAATATTCTGGCCTTCATCTGGAGGAAGGTGACAGGAGAATGTTCTGGTCGTGCAGAAAGCTTGCGTGTCATCCAAGTAACTGTGTGCTGTCGAAACAACAGCTGCCTACATGCATTGCTCTGCCTCTTGAAAGCTAGCATTTTGGTGTGACTCAATTCTGGAAAGTGATGCACGCCACCCCTGCACGTACACTCCACTGAAAACCTGAGACCTAACACGGATGTCTAGAGTTGTGAACACTCATACAGAGCACTTCAACTCATATCAAATCTCCGCCACTTGTGAAGAGTGAATAATAACAGGGATTTGGGGTTACACAAACTGGTTCTGATAAAATAATTCATATTTCTACGGTACTTTGCAGTTTTATAATAATGCTTTCACATTTATTTTCTCCTGTCCCTCTGCAAAGACCTTGTAAGATACTTACTGCCCATTTTTTAGACAAAGAAAGCCAGGCTCAGTGGTTTTGCCCAGGGTGTCATAGCCTGCTTTCCCTTTTTTGATGTAAATATTTTCCCTCTGGTACCACGGTATAGACCAGGAGAAGGTAATACCTGGAGTCCCTAAAAGAATTAGTTCAAAAAGGGACCAGGGAAATTCTTCCCTTAGAAATCCACTTTGGCATTTTGCTATCATTGGAGGCCAGTCTCCCTCCCTGGCATGTTTTTTTGCCAGGAAAACTTCCTTTGGATCACAGCACAGAAAACAGTGAGGTAGCATTTCTTAGAAGCTAAGTTCTTTGGTAAACACTTAAAAATCTAGAAAATATTAATAATTCCTGTAGAGGTTTTCTTTTAAAATAAAAATGTTTCTGGATAAAACATAGGAAAAGAATAAAGCTGGGACATATTGCATTGCTTTCTAAGACTCATATATTCCCAAAGTTACTAGGGTTATTGAAAACATAAGATGCTCTGAAGTAGAATGGTTCTTGGCAAAAGTGTGAGACTTCATAGGCGAAATCAAAAGGTCATTGCCTGGTTGAGATTTATAGGACCAAGACCCTATCAAAGTTGTAAATTATCAGTGTTGGACAGAAAGTGAATGACTGCGTATCATGTTAAAATCACTAGGGAACTTAAGAAGGCAGGAGGTAGTGATTAACATTAGAATTTGTCTGAAACATTGGAACAAGAATAGTCCTAGATATATGACCGTGGTCTGAAATAAGAAAAATGATATTCCAAAACTGCAACTCAAGCTCAAAACTCTACCTTTTTTTTTTCTTAGTAAAATAGTGTACAAAGTTGATGAGAATGAACAAAGCCATTGAACTGGCCCCAAAGTGGAAAAAAATAAGATCAGCTATATAGGGAGTGAATTTCCATAGGAGAGGGCAAGGGATAGTGAGGGACGACTTAATGGAAGCTTTGCAAGTAAAAGGACCGTCCTTCTCAAAGTCGTTTATAAGCCTGCCGTCTCTTATTTCTTTCCAACTTTCAGGGCTGATGGCTCTGCTCTTGTTTCCTAAATTGCACCTTCAAATGAGACATGACATAATTAAAGTGAGAACATTCAAGAATTCTAAGATAACTGTCCAGTAACCTTTCCATATGGATGTAGTTTGAGTGGTAAATGTGTAACCACAGATCTCCATGGGTGGAGTCACCTCATGACTTTCATAAATAAACAACTTAGTTTTATTTGGCTTTTTGAAGAAGTACTGTCTTAGCTCAGTTGGTAAAGAACCCGCTTGCAATGCAGGAGACCCCGGTTCAATCCCTGGGTTGCGAAGATCCCGTGGAGAAGGGAAAGGCTACCCACTTCAGTGTTCTGGCCTGGAGAACTCCATGGACTATATAGTCCATGGGGTCGCAAAGAGTCAGACGTGACTGAGTGACTTCACTTTCACTTTCTCTGTCTTATCTCAGAATGCTTTAGGAGTTCCTTTGGTTAGTAAGTCAACGGAGACCTGGATATATAGGCCTGTCTGTATGCGTGTGTCCTGCCATGTGACCTAATGAATCTATTCAGTTGTAAGGAAAGTAAGAAAGATGCAGGTAAATAATACATCCATATTCCAGGCATGGGTTTTATAGATTCACTTTATAAATCAATTAAATTTATAAATGAAATTTTATTCTCACGGCATGTCAAATGTAAAAAAATATGAGGTTCCAGTGTTATATCTGTTTTATAAGTTCACACATATCAGATGAATATATAGAATATCTCTGGTGCTACCAATTGGTCATTTAAGCCCCCTTTTAGTTATATGAATTCTGCTTTTGCTTCAAAATGTACTGTCTTCACAGTATTTTTAAAAGTTTTTAATTGATGATTAAATTTCAAAGAGTTTCCAGTGGTGGTCGTGGTAGTGGTTTAGTCGCTAAGTTGTATCAGACTTTTGCCACCCCAAGAACTGTAGCCTGGCAGGCTCCTCTGTCCAGGGGATTTCCCAGGAACAAATACTGGAGTGGGTTGTCATTCCCTTCTCCCAAGATCTTCCCAATCCAGGAATCAAACCCAGATCTCTGGCATTGCAGGGCAGACTCTTTATCAACTAAGCCACCAGGGAAGCCCCTTAAATATCCTATTTTTTTTTTATATCTATCTGATTAGCCTTCAAAATAAATTTTTTTAAAAAAATCAATATTACCATGATTTCAGGTCATAAATCTGCATCTAAGTCTAGCTTACAATTAAATATTGTCACGTTGCACAAAGGGTTTCCTAGAAAAATGGCTTGTGCAAATCCCATATGCATATACTTAAATTGGCGATAGAAGCACAGGAAGTGATGTGGGAAAAAAGCAAACTCTTTTGTTCGTATTTGGAAGCTCTATTTGTTGTCATCTTTAGAAAGACAGTAAAATTGTTTGTCATTCAAACCAAATCCATTTGTTTCATTATCTGTTAGTTTCTATCTCTTCACACTTGGGTTGGAGACAGGGAAACCAGGCCATGAAAATGCCATGGGAAAATAATTTTTGTGCAGACTGTGTCTAATAGAGCTAAGAAATTAATGACAGATGCTTGGTTTGGACGTATGGTGCTTACATGAACCGGAAAACCTTGATTTGAGCTAGTCTGAGTTTTTATACATCCCCCTTACATACATATGTTTGGACAGGTATGGCGGGTTTGAGAGATTTAGAAAGCTTGACCTTTTCCTTGCCTTTTGTGAGCGAGTGGTGTCACATCCTATTTGCCCCTCTTCCCATCTAGGATGTCCTCTAATGAGGTGAGAGTACTTGCAGCCCCTAGGGACATTCTTAACGTTGGATCATTCCCATTATAACTTCTGAGGATAAGTGGATAATAATTCTTTTTAGCCACAAGGATGCCATGTTGCAATTGTTATTATCACATCTGAGTGTGTGCCTGTGAAGTTAAATGATCTTTAGTACTGGTTTGTTGTCAAGAAAGCAGAGTGAGCACAAGTCACCTATATAAAGAAAATTGTACCATGGGAAAGAGTCAGATCTATACAACAGGAGTACAAGAAAAGTCAATGTTGACCCTTCCTCTCCTTTCACTCTACCTTGGACAGCTAGTTTCAGTAAATATGAATAGCCATTTTCAAAGGGCCTTAACTTGTCCTCCCTGTTTAACATTTCTCAGGTGTGTCCTCATATGTCCTGAATGAAAATACATACCGACAGACCCAGAGAGAGAAATACACACAGATATATATATATAGTATATAATATGTGTATATGTGTATATATATATATAGTGTATAATATGTGTATATATATATAGTATATAATATGTGTATACTATTATAATAGTATATAATATGTGTATATGTGTATATATATAGTATATAATATGTGTATATATATATATATAGTATATAATATGTGTATATGTGTATATATATATAGTATATAATATGTGTATATTGTTTATGTTTTTATGCTCAAAATATAAACACTTCAAGAGAAGCATTAGTAGGGAAAAACTAACAAATTGTGTAAGATGCAGCAAATTTCCCTTTTATCAAATGTGACAGGCGTATCTTTCAACTTTACCGATGCCTTCTGTAGCAGTCATTTTTCTGAGTGTGGAGTGCTGCATAATACGTGATATGGCAACAGAGCTCACTCACCCCAGTGGTGGAGTCCTGCAGCCATTGGAGGGTCTAATAGTCAAGCTGTCCATGCCGATTTGAAAATAGATTATACCTTCTTTTCCCAGGAGCCTTTGCTTTTCTATCCTCCTCTTCTGTCAATAAACATCTCCTTGTTCTCATCTTACTGTTGCCTGCCTTCCTCTTGGCACTAATAAATGAGATTATTTGTGGAATGCAGTTAGCACTGTGTCTGACTCCTTGTGAGTATTCAATAAACATAAGCTACTGTCATTATTACACTTTGATCCTTTCCACATCCTCTTGATGTTTTTAGGGCAGATAATTTAATCCCCATTTTATTAAAAGAAAACAAACTAATAGAGGTTAAGAGGTTATCTGACTTGTCTCTGGTCTTAGGACTAGTGAGCAGTATTAGAGATACTTGAACTAAGAACTCCAATATTTTAGGCCAGTGCTTATTCTTCTATACCGAACTTTTAAGTGAGTCTTTTTTTTTGTTCGAAATATTCTTAAGAAAATAAAAGGAACATCAGATCTCTCTGGTATCTTCTCCCTGATTTTGAGTTCATGCCTTGTCTTAGAAAGAAGGCATTATTTAATATTTTAAAATTTATTTTATCTGAAGTGACAACCAAAATGTTATTCTAAATAGCCTCTATCGGAGGTCTCAGACTGCTGTTAGGATTGTCCATTAAGCACAGTTTTATCAATTTTTCATAAATCAATCTCCCTTTCTTTAATTTTCAGCCAACATCAATATCTGTTAAGAATATTGTAACATAGGATAAGGTACATATAAAGTACTATGTGAGTACACATGGAGAAGCAAAGGAATTCTTCCTGGGGTTTCAAGGAACCCTTGTGTGGAGGAGGCGGAGGTGCCATTTGAATTCAGTGCTAAATGAGGGGTAGGCAATTAATACAGATAAGAGGGTACCATTTCAGCAAAAGCATAAAGGAACAAGAAACAATGAGTGACCCGATATGGTCAGACTGTGTTGGTGGCAGAAGTGGCTGTTGTCTGGCTGTGACACTCCCTGTGCCCTCGACTAAGGAGTCTGAAGACGACTTGGTAGTATCTGAGCGGCAGTAGCTGTTTTTAGGAAGAAGGGTGCCAGGGCCAGATTTGTGATTTAGAAAGATAACTCTGATGTCAGTGCGATGGAAGACTAGCCAGGATTCAAACTGCAGTCAAGCCATCGCCTAATTTCCGGAGTGATATGATGAGCATTGAGGTGAAGGAAGTGGCCGTGGAGGCAAGGGAAGGGGAACGGATGTCAGAAAGAATGAAGTGGATATATTCAACAGAGCTTAGCACCTGATGAAACATATAGAACCAGAGAAATGGAGAAGACAGAAAACTGGCTTAGACAGATGCTTGGATAATTGTTGCCGTAGCTAGGATAGCACTTAATCACCTCCTTTTGAAAAAAATACAGGATAGATTTAACTAGAAGAATGCCGTCTATTCATTTGCCATATTCGATACAGGAACACTTCTTGTATTTTCACTTAAAAGTAGTTATAATAGCCTTTAACACTACATTTTAGTAGTTTACCTAGACTGTAAACCCTCTGAGGGCAAAGACAGCCAAATCCATGTCATCCATATATCAAATACCCAGCCCACTGGTGCCTGACACCAAGTAGAACTCGACACGTGGTTGATGAATTGGACTGAGCTTGAATGTACTTAGGACAATAGGGAAAATGCCTGGAGGATTTTCTTGTCTCTATTCCAATTCTTGGGTTTATCTCAGCCTTTTTCATTTTGGCTCGTCTGAGCTTTTTCCAGTGCTGCAAACACTTCTAGTTGACAAGAAGGAGAGTGAGTGAGTGAGAAGGAGGAGGGGGCTGCTTTGCAGCATCTAGATTGAACTCCACAGGTTTGCCTCTCATAATTTTCACCTTTGATGGGAAACTGTCCCAGATTTCATCCACCAGGCTGAGGTTCTGACATGGTACCTTCTTAAATCAAGCTTGAAGGGAAATTGATTGAAAAGAAAACACCATTATGGGAAAACAATTCATTCTCTTTCCCTGACAGGAGGGAGACTTTTGTCTATATTGTGGAATAAATATTAGCTGGCTGATTGCTTTAAGATCTAGAAGCCTAGAGGAGTTATGGTGACTTTGCTCCCTTTTTACAGGGAGATTTCCTTTAACTTTAGAGGCATTTGATACAGTGATTTTTCATTACCTTTCACAGAGTTGTATTTTTTCTCCCTATGTGATTATTTGTATTAACTAAATATAGGTGTCAGAAAAATCGTGCAGACACCTCTGTATGTAGCTGTGTTTCTCTTGAAGTATATATTCCTCCAGACGAGCAGATATTTTCAAATTTTTCTAGGAAGGCTTTGAATATCACAAGTTTTTTATGTTTTCTGTGTTGAAAGAAAATTAATTTATGAAAGCAAATATTGTGTATTAATGCATTCATATGGAATCTAGAAAAAATGTTGCTGATGTACCTATGTGCAGGGCAGGAATACAGATGCAGACATAGAGAACAGACTTGGGGACACACTGGGGAAGGAGAGGGCGGGACAAATTGAGAGAGTAGCACGGAAAGATACACATTGCCAGGTGTAAAGTAGAGAGCTAATGGGAAGTTGCTGTATGACACAGAGAGTTCAACTCAGTACTCTGTGATGACCTAGAGAGGTGGGGTGGGGGATGGGGTGGAGGGGGCTTCAGTAGGAAGAGGGCGTGTGTATACCTGTGACTGATGCACATTGTTGGATGGCAAAATCCAACACAACATAGTAAAGCAATTACCCTCCAATTAAAAATAAAATTTAGAAAAGAAAATGAATTTGAATTCATAAGGGTGGAGTGAAGGGAGAAGGTGGAATAATAGCTATCTGATGCTGTTGCTGGTGATGGAAAACATTCCCTCATTCTTTAGGAGCCTGAAAGATGCCTATGGCTCATCCTTTCAGTTGATACAAGTTTAGTTCATTTTCTCTTACAGAAATCGCAAACTAGCATCTCTAGGGGAAAAATCTAGCCCTGAAACTGTATGTTTGATGCACATGAAATGACCCTAGGTTGAGCATGACCTTTCCATTTTAACACAGATTCCCATCACCTCTGGTTTACACATTTGTCAACCTCCAACTCCCAGAAGAGGCGAAGCTCTCTTGTTAAAGGTTTTTAGTGCAACTGCACTCTGATGGAAGGTAGGTTCATCTCTACAATGAAATCGGCATGGGCCTCCTGGGAGAAGAGTGAGCCAGTGACAAACATCCCTAAGTGAAGGCGCTCCTGGGCTGTTTCCTCCAGTCACGCTGAAAATACCACAGGTCTTCTCAAAACTAAGAAGTTTGCCATATATTTTCCATCTCCCATGCCACTCTGAACCGCCAGCCCTGCTAATTGGGTAGTTTTTGCTCTGCAAGATGACTTGGCCTGAACATACTGTCTGAGCCTTGGCCAGGAAAGATGTTAAGGTACAAAGCTAGTAATGCTTTTTCTGAAAAAGTCTCCTTTTGAGCCGTCTTGGAAGCATGGCATTCTCTTGACCCTTTTTGATCTGATGGCTCCATTTTTTCTCCTGATCGAGGCATATGTTGCTCCTTGGTTCTCTGTTTTCTTTCTTCTCCCCACTCCCCATCTCATTCTACTTCCTTCATGTCCCCCTCCCCAACTCCCTTTCTCTGCTGCCTTCCTTCCTTCCTCAATCCTCTCTTCTCCTTCCTTCCTTCTTTCCTTCCCTCTCTCTTTCTCCTCTGTCTCTCTCTTTTGCTTTCTTAATTTCTTTCAAAAATCTTAGCAAGAGTTAATGGACTTAGGATCTCAAAATTAGGTTATTAGATGTTTCTGCTGTAAAGCCTAGAGAATTGATGTTTGAATTCTCCTTGGCTTGAGTCAATCCTTTGTCCTTTTTAGGTAAATGAATTAAGTCTCATGCAATTTCCTGTGTGGGAGACTCGTTTCAGATGAATCATTTAAAATTGAAAGCCCTGTCTGCTCATCAAGGGGGCATGATTCTAGAGTTCTCTTAAGTATTTCGAGACTACTTAGCCATTGAGATACATAACCCTTATGTCTTGATTCATATGTGGTTATTGGGTAAAGCCTATAATTGCAGTTTTGAATCTTCAGATCTCTTCAAAATTTCCCTTGGGTCATTTAAAAATAACCTCTTTTTGTCTCCTTTTACTGTGAAACTTTTTATTGGAAGACTGCAGGCCTAACTTAAGCATCAAAGACCAAAATTCATATCCCCTTTAGTTGTACAGTCCCTTATCCACTGTTGATGCTGAGAATAGATGAAATAATAATGATGCTCTTTTTCGCCACCCAAATGACAGCATGTTATGAATGTAATGTTATATGTAAAGTTTTTACATATAATATGTAATATGTAAAGTTTTTAATGGGCCATTTCAGACCCTACAGGGACACATTTACATGCTAAATTGTTTTTATAAGCAGCATCAAATGATTCTGGGACTTTGCTGGTGGCTCAGTTCGTAAAGACTCTACCTACAGTGCAAGAGACCACCTGCATTACAGGAGATGCAGGTTCGATTCCTGGATGGGGAAGATCCCCTGGACAAGGAAATGGCAACCCACTCCAGTATTCTTGCCTAGGAAATCTCCAGGGACAGAGGAGCCTGGTGGGCTACAGTTCGTGGGGTTGCAAAGAGCTGGATATGACTAGGCAACTAAAGTACCATTAAATGATTCTAGAAAAAGCCAAACAGATCTTCCTCACAAGGGAAATCTAGTATCTTTACCTCGCAGTTGTTCCAGGATACTTGTTAAAGCTGTTCATCATTTTCTCCTACTGTGGAAGGTAACTCTCAGTTAAGAATTCAAGAGTGCCATTCTGTTTTGCAGTCCCAAACTTTCTCTTGAAATCATTTGCCAGGAGGGCAAGGAAGAGCCAGCCAAGATTTATTTATACATACACAGTGCTAGTTATCTCAATAAACAAGTGAGGTTGTTCCCAAGTGTTAGCGATTAGGAAATTGAGACGCAGTTTAGTTACTTAACTGGTGCGAATTCACATAACTAGTCAACAGTGGAGGCACATTTCCAACTCAGCTCTTCATGAAAAATGTGCTTTCTTTCCACAGCAAGCTGCCTCTTTCATTTCACATACATCTTGCAGCTCCCACGTGGGGCAGGACTACCAGGTACAACTAATGGGTTGTTCTCGCAAGTAGGGGTCTCACATTTCTAGAACGCTTTACTATTTTCACAAGACTTTTATTTAGGTTACTTGTTGAGATCTCAGCAGCATTCTTTGCAGTACTTTTTACAGAGGAGTTATTTTGGATTGAAGAGGGTTGGGAAATCATCAGGTCTTTTCTGAGAATGAGTCATTGCTTGTATATGTGTGTGTGGGGAGAGAGAAGGAGGGAAAGAAAGGTTGAATCAAACAACAAATATTTAATTTCCATTGTGTGTCCTTCATTAAACTAGGCATATGAGTGATACAAAGTAACAGCTACAGCATTTAACATTTATTGAGTTTTATTATGGTACTTATCTTACTTTTTTTTTTTAATCCTCATAACCCACTTTTTGCTGGTGTAGAAACTGTGACTCAGAAAACTCAAGTAACTCAATTGCCGTCTCACAGTTTATAAGTGGTAGATTCAAGATTTGAACCCAGGCTGTTGAACTCCAGAGCCTATAGTCTTAACCACTACAGAAAATTATGAAATTACAGAGCCTGGGCCTCCTTTGTGGTGTCAAGAGTATAGATGGCAAGCCAACACCAATACAGGAGGGAAGACTGATGTGGTTCTTGAAGAATGATCTGGACTTTGGTCTAGGGAGGGGTGAAGGAGAGGGTGTTCCAGTCCTGGGGAAAAAAGTGACAAATCCAGAGACACGGGGATGGCATGGACATTCACTTTTTATTTTATTTTCATGCTGCATAGAGTTATGGTATCTGACCTGATCATACGAGAAGGAAAGGATTTGACTCTCCTAGAGTGTAGACTTGGTAGGAGTAGACTTTGGGGAATAGTGACAAACGTGAGGTCTGAAAGTCTTTGGAGGGCAGGCTTCAAAGAGTCTGGAGAAGTGAGTGTGCTGCCCTGAAGCCCTGAGCGGGACCCTCAGCCCAGGCGGACTGAGGCTGCAGTCTCCTCCTGGAAGGACAGAGAAGTTCAGGGCAGGAAAGCAGGGACCACGCTTCAGGAAAGAACAGCCCGTCTGAGCCCAGATCGCTTGTCTGGATGGAAGAAAGAGAGCCGAGAAGGGCATTTATAGAGAAAGGACGAGAGGCAGCCCCAGCCCTTCGGAACTCTGGGCAGTGTTTGCTCCTAACACACTTCACTGAGTCGAACACCAGTGGGCAGCAGTTTTGGAGACAGTGTGGAGCAGAGACAACTGAGCAATTGACCTTTGGGAATGGGCGTGAAACTCTAATTAAGGGCAGACTCCCTTCCATTCCACAGGAGAGGGAGCTGCAGAAAGCCGTGTGAGGGGGTCTGAGGGAGTGAAAGCTCTGAAAGGACCAATGTGTTAGCAAGCCAGATGGAAATTAAGTCCAAATGGGTGTGAGAGGTAGGAGTAGCCAAGGGGAGCCCTGGCTGGTTTTCCTGATCCGGACACTGACAATTATGCCCCAAAGTCAGCCGCTCCACGGGGACCAGAAGTTAGACGCTCATGCGGCTCACTGTGGTGATTCCCTCCGTGTGTGTTGAGTTTCCTTGGTGATTTCCATGTAAATTTTCTCAGAGTTCCAATTTAGCAGCTTTTCTGTTAACAGATGAGGGATATCTTAATAGTCAATTGACTGCATGCCATCATTGCAGGGGTTCAGAAGCGGAATTGGGAAGGTTGTAGGGATTGACTCTGGGAAGAGAACTTGGCAAAGCCTGTTTCTGCAGCACCCTACTGTAATTTTGCTCAGTTCTAGATAGGAGGAAAGAAGCTTCTATACCTTGTAAACCTGTTTTCTTGTGAAGACTTAATGCTCTGAATCTTCCCTCTTTTATCACTTGGTTAATAAATGCCTTTTCAAACAGAATTAAGAGGGATGGTCCCTCCAAAGTGACCCAGAAGACTTCAGATTTTGTGTTAGATGCTTTTCCCTGTCCATCTTCAGGAGACAGGAGGCAGAGATGACCTTTTTGATGTGACCGGGGAGGGGCGCAGGGAGGAAGTCATCTTTGCTGTCCAGATGTCATCTTTGCTTCACTATGTGAAGTGCAGAAGTTGGTACCTTAGAGGTAAAACACGAGAATCCCTGAATGCTTTGTGCTCAATCTCCACATCCTGTTCAGTATTTTCCCTGACCTTGCCACATTAGCAGATGAAAGCCTCACATGTATGTTTTATAACAACGCACTGTAATTTCACAAGTGTCTCTGTAAGTATTACTTCCTGTGATCCTTACAAAACCTTGGGAGATCATCAAGAATTGGCAGAACACTGCATAAAGAGACAAGTTGGGGCTCAGAGAGGTCAGGATATTTCCAAAGTCCCAAACCTCAAGTCCAGTGTGCACCCACGTGCAGTCTGGTAGCACGTTTCCATAGCCATTTGTTGGCCTCACTGTCTTGGATAAGGGTAAAAAGGGAATCTTAGAAAAAGTCTTAGCATGATGACTAACAGAAAGGAAAGGTAGATGTGAGTAAGTACCAGCTTTCTGAGGATTCTGATTTATTTTGGGAAAGAGAAGGGATTAGGTCATAGGTGGCTATTTATTTCTAGAATTTCTCTTCCAGGGGAAAAAAAAAAAAGTGCCCTAAAATAACACATTGCTTTCATTAAGCACAATTGTTCTCACATGAGATGCAGACAGGCAGGCCTGCTGTGAACCATTTTAAATCGTGTCCTTCTGTATGTTGAAGACATGCTGAAGACATGAACAATAACATACATGTTGTTCTGTGTGTTGAAGAGTATCCACATCACAAACTATGGGTTCTGGCTTGCTCGTGGAGACTCCTGATGGTAATTGCTTAATTTTATTCCTGGATTCTATTGTTCAGGAGTGATAATCAGTTCAGTATTAGTCAAGGTCAGGTCTAATTCTTGAAATGGAATGAAGAATGAAATCGGGAGGCACGTTCTTTACCACTAGTGTTACCTATGCTTTCAGTGAATTTATGGCACATTATGTTTCTAATTGGTATCTTTTGGAAGCCAATGTGCTTTATTTTTCTTTCAAAAATATTACTTTGTGTTTTCATACTAGAAAAGTAGCATGCCCATTATATTTTTTTAAAATGAGCAATAGAGAAAACTAAAAGAAAAAAAAATTACTCCTATCCTCTCAAAACAATGTTGCTGATAATTAGACTTATTTCATCCCTATTGTTTCTTTCTAATCACTTTTATTTTTCTGGAGTATGTTTTTGGGGCTGTTTTCAGCTGCTGTTTTGAACAGGTATTTTCTACAGGCACTGTGCCCTTTTTACCTTCTTCGACTAGACAGTCATTACTGTACTAAAGTACTGAAAGGATGGAGATAGGATGTTTTTGAAGTTTATTTGTAGTCAGCTGGCTGGAGACCAGTAGCAACTGTCTTGGATCACATTCTTTTCTTATTTGTAGTTCAGAATTCCTTCTCTGAATCTCACACTCTGCATTTGGTAACCAAATGGAAATGCTGTGAACTTTTATCAGTGTGTTTGTTTGGAATCAGCTTGGAATTTCTAACCCCCATCCCTAACAATACACACACACACACACACACACACACACACACACACAACTACTGATGCACATATCATTTTGTGTTCATGAGGGAAGAGGCTAATTGGTCTAGGTGCTGCATTCAGGTCGTAGTCTCTCCTGTAGGCAAGGGTTTGAATCCCACTCCTGACAAGCCAGCCTTTTGGGCTTCCCTGGTGGCTTAGCTGGTAAAGAATCTGCCTGAAGTGCAGGAGACCTGGGTTTGATCTCTGGGTTGGAAAGATCCCCTGGAGAAGGGAATGGCAACCCCCTTCAGTATTCTTGCCTGGGGAATCTACAGGGGCAGAGGAACCTGGTGGGCTACAGTCCATGGGGTCGCAAGGGTCAGACATGACAAAGCACACCACAGGAAAGAGGAAATGGTAGGGAGTTTTGCCTAAGAAGTGCAATATCAGAGTCATGCATTGAGGAGACCCTGAAAAAGACCTCCTAGGTCTTTTCCTGAGCATCCCATACCTAAAAATCTAGAGTCCACAAAGCCATGAGATTGAGGAAGCCAGCTGATTACTACTGTAATACACAACTTGTCTGATCTGGCAAGGATAATGCAGAGGTAGAAAATGAGTTTCTGGGGAAAGTTTTCCTGTCAATATCAATAACCTCAGATATGCAGATAACAGCACCCTTAAGGCAAAAACTGAAGAGGAGCTAAAGAACCTCTTGATGAAAGTGAAAAAGGAGAGTGAAAAAATTGGCTTAAAACTCAACATTCAAAAAACTAAGATCATGGTATCCAATCCCATCACTTCATGGCAAATAGATGGGAAACAGTGACAGGATTTATTTTCTTGGGCTCCAAAATCACTGCAGATGGTGACTGCAGCCATGAAATTAAAAGACACTTGCTCCTTGGGAGGAAAGCTATGACCAACCTAGACAGCATATTAAAAAGCGGAGATATTACTTTGCCACCAAAAGTCCATCTAGTCAAAGCTATGGTTTTTCCAGTAGTCATGTATAGATGTGAGAGTTGGACCATAAAGGAAGCTGAGTGCCAAAGAATTGATGCTTTTGAACTGTGTTGTTGGATAAGACTCTTGAGAGTCCCTTGGACTACAAGGAGATCCAACCAGTCCATCCTAAAGGAAATCAGTCCTGAATACTCATTGGAAGGACTGATGCTGAAGCTCCAATACTTGGCCACCTGATGCAAAGTACTGACTCATCGGAAAAGACCCCGATGGTAGGAAGGATTGAAGGTGGGAGAAGGGGATGGCAGAGGATGAGATGGTTGGATGGCATCACCAACTCAATGGGCATGAGTCTGAGTAAGCTCCAGGAGCTGGTGATGGATGGGGAAGCCTGGTGTGCTGCAGCCCATGGGGCCGCACAGAGTCAAACGTGACTGGGGGACTGAACTAACTGGGGCATATTTTGACTTGCTAGAGAACTTTATCTTCTTAACGGATTATCTTGGCGACACCCAACCTAATGGCTGCTTGTTGGCTTGTCTAATCCCGACCTCAGCTTTTTTTCTCCAAAGCTATTTACCTGCAGCCATTTTCAAAACATTTCTTCATCTTCATGAAATGATGCGAAAAAGTTAGAAATATGATTATGAATGCATCTAAAGAAGAGAGAGCCCTGTCTTGGGAACTTTCAACTGAAGTACATCCGTAACTTTTACTGAAATATTATGAGGAAAAGCTAAACATCTGGTTAGCTCACCATTGATCCTTGGGTTCTGCTGCTACTTTAGAGGAACTTGCAACTAACAAAAGCCTCTGACATGTTGTCTTTGTTGGACCTCTTCTTCACTTGTCCTTCTTAGGTCTATCATAATAAACTACTCAAGTGATTTGTCAAGAGATGTCTCCCCTCACTCCATTCTTCTCAAGGCAGGTTTTATTTTATCTTGTCTGTGAAATTCAGGGGCCCAAGCCTGGTGGAAACCCTGAAGAGAAGAAGATGGAAGGCTAAGTCAGTGTGAGGCCAAGGATCCAGGTTTGGAAGGAGTAGCAGATTTGCAGGGCTTCCCTGGTGGCTCAGATGGTAAAGAGTCCACCTGCAGTGTGGGAGACCTGGGTTCGATCCCTGGAGAAGGAAATGGCAACCCACTCCAGTATCCTTGCCTGGAAAACTCCATGGACGGAGGAGCCTGGCAGGTTGCAGTCCATGGGGTGGCAAGGAGTCAGACATGACTGAGCGACTTCACTTTCACTTTCAGCAGACCCAAAAATGACATCTGGATGACTACTTGCATTGCCTGGGACACTGTGAAGTGGACTGCGGTCAGGCAGGGTTGCCCACTGTGCCCAGGGCATGGCATTCACCACTGAACCGTAAGGTCTTTTCCCTTCCATGGCTATAGCACTTAGTACTCTCTTGCGCCTCTTACATCACATGGTTATCCTGTTTTCTTATGCACCAGGCTGGTTTCCAGACACTGGATTTGGGAATGGCTCTTCTAATGGGTGCCAGCAGGACCTGCGTAACCACGTGATAGTCTTATTGCCAGTGCCCGACTAGGATGTAAATGCTTAGAGGGCTGATGTCACGGAATAGGAAATTTTCAATAAATATTCAAGTGAACTGACCAAGTCAGGAGACTAGCCCTAACACAAAATTCTGTGCTGTTTGGTAACTTTTTTTTTTTTTAATTTGAAAGTATGTCAAGTTTCTGGTGGGTCATGGCACTCAGGTTTTGTCTGAGGCCACATCGCTCTGTGTTTTGTTATGGTTAGCTTATTCCCATGTTTATAACACCTGCCAGGCCACTGTAGGAATTTTGATATGTGGCTTGTTCTTTCTAAACCTCATTTAACCTCTCTGGACTGCAGTTTTCTCATCTGTAAAATTGTCCTGCTACCTGCTCTGCATACGTCATGAGACCTTCCGATGACCCAGAGGTAATCCAGGCAAAAGGAGTATAAAGTTGATCAAAACACAACATAATATAGAATGTGTCATCATTAAATTCATTAACAGTGTTATGATTATTATTTTGATGGTATTGAAATGTGATTCAAACCCAACATCTAGTATCTGCAAGTAAAGCTTCTTGACTTTCATCTAATAAAACTGAGCTTTTACCCACTGGTTGGCAGACCAGCCTAAAATCTGTAGAATGTTAAACTTCTGGGCACGTTTTTCATTCTCTTTTTATATTCCCCTGTGGTTTCTTGTGACTTTACAAAGATCGAGAGGCCACTTCACAGGTTACTTTTCATTCAAGAGGTTGTGGCATCCTATTCATTGTCAAGTTCTGGACATTTTCCTTCTCATCAAAGAAAACTGGTGTCACGTGAAGTATCCTTTCTTCACTCTTGCCCCCTGCTTCCTCATGGGTGAATGTCCACCTAAAACTAGAGAACAGAAATTGGAAACCATGTGTGTTAGAATGGAACACCCATCACACAACATTTCCGAACTTTCAGATATATTTAGCTCTTGAATATTATAGATCTTTCTTGTATCCTTTGGTAAAATATTAAACAAAATGATAGACAAAGTGTAGACTCTCTGAAACCCCGTGGAGCTGTTCTGATTTGAGTCCTCATTCCGAGATGAGCCGTGAGGAAGTTTCATGCAGTGTTTGCTCTACCTGTGTCATTTGAGTGCTTTCCTTGTGGCCCAGCTGGTAAAGAATCTGCCTGCAATGTGGGGGACCTGGGTTCGATCCCCAGGTCTTTGAGAAGGTCCCCTGGAGAAGGGAAAGGCTACCAACTCCAGTATCCTAATACCCCTGTCACCATTTTTGTTATGTTCACTTACTACTTGTGCTGTTATTTGTCTTCTTTAAGTTGATTTCTTTTACTTGGAAAGAAATACATTTATTTTAAAAGGAAAATATATAACCAAAAAATACATGGAAAGTCAGTATCACATCTCATAAATAAAAGATAATGGTGAATATAAAAGCAATAAGAAAAATAATTATTACATATTAGCAATATATTGTAGCCAGCCAAAATCAAGGTCTACTCTTTTCTTGTCCAAAAGGAAAAAAGAAAGAAAGAAAATAAAGGAAGTCTGTAAGTATCAATTTTCTCTGTGAGGAAATAAAGATCAAAGGAAAATGTAAAAGTTAATAATTTTGTATTATGTTTCAGTATTTTCTTTATTATGACTTCAATCATTTAACATATTAAACACAATCACAAACATGGTATATTCTGATGGTGTATGGAGATTTTGCCTTTATGGATATTTTCAGTACTGTGACATAAATTGCTGGGAAGTTACATCTTTTGAACTTGATTAAAAAATCTATTCTTTACCTCATTTCTTAATTAAAGGAAAGAAGGACTTTATTTCTTTGAGCCAAAGCCTTCACTATATATCATATATAACTACCATATCAAAAAACTACTAAATGATTATTTATTCAAATACCAGTGGAAGTACTTTGCATGATATTCTAATTCAGTCCTCACAACAACTCTTCAAGTGCTAGGGTTAGTTGCTCAGCTTTGTTCATTCGACTTTTTGCGACTCCCTGGACTGTAGCCTGCCAGGTTCTCTCTCCATGGAATTTTCCAGGCAAGAATACTGGAGTGGATTGCCATTCCCTTCTCCAGGGGATCTTCCCAACCCAGGGATTGAACCTGGGTCTCCTGCATCACAGGCAGATTCTTTACTGGCCAAGCCATGAAACACTATTAAAGAACCCATATTATAGATATGGAAAATAGGCTTTATTTTTATTAGTTTGACATGATCACAGAGCTAGCAGATCAGATAACTCAGTCTGATTCTGGAGCATGCAATCTTAACTCCTCCTGAAATAATCTTACTGCTAAGGAAAAAAAAAAGATGACTAAGAATAGTAAGAGGCCATACTTAATTGTTTGGATTTCGATTCAGGAGGCAAAGTAAATAAGCAAATATCCAAGAATAACAGAATATATTTTGCTGATCATTCTTGTTTTAGTTTGTTTTCAAATTAATGTGCAACCTCCCTGTCTCTCCTCACTTTTTTCCCCTCCCTCCCTCCCTTTCTCCCTTCATACTGCTTTACTTCAGTTCAGTTCAGTCGCTCAGTCCTGTCCGACTCATTGCGACCCCATGGACCACAGCATGCAAGGCCTCCCTGTCCATCACCAACTCCCAGAGTTTACTCAAACTCATGTCCATTGAGTCGGCGATGCCATCCAACCATCTCATCCTCTGTCGTCCCCTTCTTCTCCCACCTTCAATCTTTCCCAGCATTGGGGTCTTATTGCTTTACTTAAATTCCTTAATACGGTGTTATTTTATTAACAAAACTTGGAAGATTAATTTAAGAGGACGTTTCCGCAGGCATTCATAGAGCCAGGGAAAAGTAAAAATTCCAGAAGTCTGCAGAACCCAAGTGGAGAGGATTTTATTTAAAATTGCATCAGTGGCTCCCACCACTATTTCACTCCCTGCCCTTTCATCATTGCTTCATTCCTATTTCCACCTCCTTTATGGCAGGGTTTCTCAACGTTGGTACTGTCGATATGGTAGGCCAGATAATTCTTTGCTGGAAATGACTGCCTTGTACATTGTAAGGTATCTAGCAGTATTCCTAGGCTTTGCCTATTAGATGTCATCTCTTCCCCTCAACTGTGACAATCAAAATGGTTATCAGAACCTCCCTGGTGGTCCAGTGGCTAAGACTCTGCCTTCCAATGCAGGGGGCATAGTTTCAATTCCTGGTCAGGGAACTTAGACCCGGCATGTCACGGGGCAACTGAGCTAGAGAGCCACAGCTAGAGAGCCTGGGCACTCTGGAGCCCTGAGCACCTCAACAAAGACCCAGAACAGCCAAATAAAAGCAAGCAGACTTTTCAAAATTGTTCCTGATGAAGAATCATGGCTCGGGATTACCTAAGCTTGTGAGACTAGTCCGTTCATTTTGCTGTTAATTGATATCTATTATTGTTGCTGTGGTGGTATTGTTGTCACATCTACCTTTATTAAAATTCCTTTCTCTGCTTAGAAAGAGGACAGACTTAGAACTCTTTAGGTCATAATAAAATCTAGCTTGATTTTCAAGGCATAGCAGTGAGATTTAAAAAAAATGATGGCACTATAACATATGTATCTAAATGTTTTTACTTTGATCTCAGTTAGTGAAAGTAAATTTCTAGCAGATTGTCTTCCCAAAGGACGATATTTCTGAAGGTACTGATCAAGCACTGTGACTTTTGGAAATGAATGAAAGCCTTATCAACCTGAGTGGGCCTGGGATCACTGTGAAAAACAGAAAAGTAATGGGCACCACTGATTCCTTTTTGGCTAATCTGAGGTTTCCAAGATTCCAGGGACTTCTTTTTTTTTTCACCAGCATAAGCTGATATTATGCTTCACTCTTTTTGTTTGATTAGAGAAAGGAACAGATCCTCATCTTGCCATATGATGTAGTGACATGAATGAGAAGATATGATGCTCAGAGATTCCCCATTTAAATTGTAAGAGTTGCCCTGTCACTACTGGGCAAACTTTCCTGAAGCCTTTTGGAGCCCCAAGACATAAGAGTCATCATATGATGGATCATTGACTCAAAATTCACATCAACAGCACCATTTCTAATTCTTACCTGTCAGATCAGTAAAACAGCTTGGTGTGCTTTGTTGGAAAGGATGATGGAGCAGAGGAAAGTGAAAATACAGTGAAGGACTAGAACAGAAAACTTGAGAAAGATTTTATAGGAGAAGGGTGTTTGCGATGGAACCTAGCAAGCACAGCTTTTCTCTCATTGCCACTTGGAAACTGACTATATTCATAATATTTTCCTGAACTGTTGCTATGCTAAGGCTAAGTTTGAGAAGAGTGTAGCAATTATGTAAAGACTCACTCTTGGAAGCAGGTCTTCTTTTGTAAGTTGGCTTTTGGGTTGCATTGAAAAGATAACAATTTTTGCTTCTGTTTCCATCATGACTACTTTTGTCAGCTTCTTACTCTACTCTTATTCAGATCATGTTAGTTTATTACTCTTTTATGCCTGGGAACTCTCCTCTAGATTTATTCTCTATCAGAAATATTCCTTTCTGCTTCCCTATGATCAAAACCAGTATTCAAAGAAAAATGTTCAAGTCATTTAGGAGAACCACTGATAAGGTACCCTGTACCTTTCTAAAACACACAAGTTATTATTAATTGAGCCTTTGATATATTTGCTTTAAGGCACTACTTCTGCATATTTAATAGTGAGATTAATGTATTAGTTACGGTGGGATAAATTTAAGGTACGAATTATTTTGAGAATCTCACAAACACCTGTCTGTTTTCATGATAAATGAGACTGATTAAGGCTTTTAATGCTACAACTCAAACAAACAAAATTCACTGGAACATAAAGTTTAATGTTATTAGTAATGAAATTTCCTTGTTTCACCTACCTACTTTGTAAGTACCTTTCTTGTCTATTGTCACTTGTTTCTTTGTCTTAGATGTGTTGATTTAACATTCCTTGGTGCCCAGCTTTGAGGATAGATAGCAGCATAATTAAATAGGTGTATTCATCTGCATGTATGTCTTATGCAGATGTTCTAAAATGTATCATGGGGAATGTGGACATAGTATGGAATCATCCATGGGTTATTTCAAGTGAATTGTAGAGTTCAAGATTGCAGAAACCTTCAGATGTCATCTATTGAAGGCTTCAAAATGAAATCCCTTAAAAAGAGATAAATTATAGGCTATAATGCTACCAGGAATCCTAAGTGTTATCAACATGGACTTCTTTAGAACCTGTTGAGACTCAGTGGAGTGAAATGACTTGGAATAAATTCCCATAGCTGGTTAAAAGAAGTTGAGGCAACATCTTCCTTTCTTGGGCTTCAGCGTTACCCAAAGCTTTTTCTTTGTCAACTTTAGCTTCTACTGCAATAATATTCCTTTGAGGGTGCTTATGAAATTGGCTTCATTTCAAACAGTGGAATATAGTTAGGTCTTCTTAAAATTCAGCAGTTAAGTCAAAGCTGGACTTTATAAGCCCAGAACTTTGAAATAAACATATATAAGGGTGAAAAAAAAAACCTTCTTATATAAATTCTTAATCTTAGACTGTGAGTAGAAGTATTTTGCTGTATTGACCCCGAGTCTTTCCTCTGACTTGGATCTCCCCCTCCCCAGCTTTTTTAATGAGTTGGTTCTATGTAGGGCCTATTGTAAGTCAGCACACTGGAGGTGCTCCACCAATTCTGTTGTTTTTTTTCACTCACATTTTCACACATAGTTTCCGATTGTGCTTATAGGGCACACTGAGTTACACACACGCTCTCACTCCAAAATCTGTCACCTTAAAGCAAAGCAAAATCCTTCCCTCCTAGCTCAATGGATGACTGGGTAGAGAGCTGTTCTTTGCACATATTCTTGTTGAGTAGGTGCTGGATAACATCACTTGTTCTTTTTTTAATGTGACTCATGACAAAATTACCCCAGCTTTCAGTAATATCAAGGGAAAAAAAAAACTTGCCATCTGCAATTTACTGCTTTTAACCTGAAAAACAGGATCTAAAATGATACTCAGATACTTAGGAGGCTTCACATGTTATGGGCAGAAACTGACAGATGGCACATGGTGGTGGGCTGTGCAACACGAGAAGGGAAGGCAGAGCCGAGTAGGCAGTGGCGTGGAAGAGCTTTGGAAAAGGTCATGACCATTTTTTAAATCAGAGAGAAACTAATTACTTCCTTTAGTCTCCAAATAGCCAGCATAGGGATGTTCTCAGTAACACCTTGTGGTTGGTCTCTAGGGAGGGAAACTAAGTAGTGATACAAGGGGTATCAGCTATGTCTATGAATAAGGAGACTATCGCAACCTTTAATTTTAAGCCATACCACTTCAAATGCTTACTCAATATAAGATTGTTGTTTCTCCTCTTTGTATAATGCATTTACTTTAACTGGGGATTAACCGCATCATAATTTACTTTGGAGATGGGAGTATAAAAGGGCTACATGGAGCAGTTCTTAAAACTTTATTTTCTTTGAACATATTCTTATTCAGCTGTGGTACATAACATAATAGATTTTCAGGAAATATTTATAAAATACTGACACAGGGAAGAATTTACCTATGCCCAGGGTCCAGAAACATATACAGTCTAGAATTTCAAAGAATTTGTGCTGAACATATGAGACTTTTGACATCTGATTGCTTCCATCAGCATTTTCCAATGTAGCTCACACAGCAGAAATATCCTAATGGGCATATCTTTGACACATCGTGATTATCTGGATTGATTTTATTAGTATCCCATTTAGAAAGACAAATGCAGCTGTATGTGTGGTAAAGAATGTGCAGTTTGTATTTTGAAATATCTTTAAAATCACAAGAGTGTGGCTGATACCATTCACTCACTGCTGAACTCCTCTTAGTTGAACAAAGACAAGTATTTGCTTTGTTCTGGTATACATTCCATGTGTGATTCAAGATGGCAGAGTTAAACCTCAGTTTGGTAGCCCTCCTCTACTTTGTGAGGCAAAGAGCTGTCCATGGTACTGAACGACTTGAGCCTTGATGGGAATGCACACTGGATGCCAAGGAAAGTGACAGGAATCCCTTGACCTGTCCTGGAATAATGGCACTGAACTAACAAAGTAATAAAGGCACTGGGATAATGGGATTCCATGGGATTTAGCAAGATAAGAGTAGAGACAGTTGATAAAGAGTAGCCTATAGTTCAAAGTCCCAGAACATCTAAGTTTCAGGTTCAGCTGTACAATTCGAGCCCTGTGGTTTATCTCAAGGCAGGAATTGTCAAAGATAGTTTTGAATAGTCATACCCAATACAACTGCATTATCTGAGGTGATGAGTTTGCCTCTCCTTTTAAGGTAAGCACTGTTGGGCTCAATTATTACTCCAATGACCAAATCAAAAGACAAAGCCATGTGCTGAGGTACTGAGACTGTGGCTCCTTGCCTATTCTTTTCTCTCCCCTTCTCTCCCTACCTCGCCTCCCTTCACTTCCCCCCTTCTTTTCTCTCTCCCTTCTACCCTTCCCATCCTTCCCCACTGTCTTCCTGTCTCTCTTCCTTTCTTCCCTTTTTCATCTGTCTGCTGGTCTCTCTCTGTCCCTCTTTGACTATTGACTCGAAGTCAGTATTCAAACTTGATAAATCAGGGGTATGGATCTTTATGAGTCTCATATTTGAGAGGACATTTCAAAGGGAGGTCCTGATCAATGGTGAAACTAGTTATTTTTGACACTTTTTTTTTCAAACAAACTTATTAGGACTTTTGAACAATCCTCATCTTCCTCCACTGAGACTTGATAGACTTTCAGCTGTCTTCTCAACTACATCCTTACTTCTCCCTAATCATTTCCCTGTTTCATGAAGTAATTTCTGTGCCTCTCTCTGAATGTAGATGAAGGGTGATTTCCAGGGAATTCTTTGGGATTGTAAGGAAAATAAGTCCTTTTATGAGAATGGAAAACTTTGGCATCTTTTGGTCTCAGGTAGATTACTTACCTTCTTTCTCAAGGGAGATGAGTCAGCATTCATGCGAGTCACAGTCTAATGAAGCCACGGGCCACAGTGTTCTCTCTCTCAAAGGAGATGCAAATAGCTAACTTCCTGACCTGTCGCCAACATAAGAAATACAGTAATGACCTGTCACATCTGAATTCCTTCTTGCCCTTGATACACTCTCTTTATCCCCATTTTATATGACCTCTTTCTCATCTCTCCATAATTTACAGCAGACATCCCCTGGCATGAGCTATGTAAATATTGTTACTTAATTACTGCCTGTTTACTTAACTCACTGTAGAAAACCACGATAAGCTTTTTAATTACAAAATTAGCTCTGCCAAATCAATTTATTTCATTTAATGAACTGAAGAAAATGGCAGAATGAGGATAAACTATGCCCCTTTCCTCTTCTTTTTAAGAGTAGACTTTGTCTAGAAGTAGTTATTATGTAAAAATAACAATAACAACAACAGAAGCAACCTCACTGTTATCCCTGTACGGTACCGTGTGACTTTTTTTAAACTTGTAAACCATGCTAGATCCATTCAGTCAGTACTACATGAAATACTCACCTTGAACCTACGCATTTCAGCCTTGTCCTGACCCTCCCAGCTCTTTACTTGCCAATTTATTTTAATCTTACGAGTACGTTTCCTGTATAGTGTCTTGCGTCTCTCTTTAGATCTGTCACTATCACTTCTAGTATACATCTCTCAACTATAATTTATATGTCTGCTAATGTCACACAACTTTCAGTCCTTTAGTGTAGGCACACACCTCTGATAAAGCAAGACCAAGTTCAAGGACTTTATCTAGTCTGTAGCCAACAACCTAAGATCCCCCTGGACTCTCAAGCAAGGACTGAACCAGTACTAACAGTAAAATCAGTGACTTATGTATGTCCTTCTCTGTTTTCTCACTTTCATTGGAAAGGTGAATGTTTGATCAGTTTTGTTTATTGGTGTCGCTAAATCATTTTAATTTTACTTCATTTAACAGAATCACTTTGAGAGATGTTTGGGAATAAGGCTACTTGTGAAATCATCATAATTTCCATGGAGAAATTTCAGGGATATTTTGCCAAACTGCTTCTGAAATGCTACACCTATGGTTACGCCTAAAGAGGAATATCGGGGGAAAGAAGTTATTGTTTATGGAAATGAGAAAGAATACCTATGTGTGGAGTTGTTCCCATCTCCTTCCCTTATCCAAGCATATTTCTCAAAATTAGATCATTTATGCTGTATCTCTAATTAGACTCATTTCAACATGTCAAGCTATAGAGTTGTTGTTCAGAAAAACACATAGTGTTTAATCATAAGATTTCTAAGACTACCGCAGCATTTGACCAACAGTGTCTTTACTGAAATTTTTATGCTTTCTTTGTCTGGATAAGACCAGATGCATATGGAAGCAGACTTAAAAGATTTTTGCCTGTGACTAGAAAATCAAGAAAAAAAAATGGAAAGCTCTACATTATTTATGTTGCAGCATATAACTGGGGAACTATAAATCCAGGGGACTAGACTTTTTTTTTTCCAGTAATGTTGCATTAAAATAGAATTCTCTTAATATGCATTTACAAATGTATTGCCACTAAATACATAAGTTCTTTCTTTTATGATTCCTCATTTTGGGCCAAACTTTTGGTGGCTGAGTTGGAAGTAGTTATTATCTAGTAAGAGATAGTTGGTGAAGAATCACTTATTTCATTGGCTCCCTCAGCTAAGAACTCAGCATGTGTTTGCTCCACTCCTCACCTGTTGACCACAACTGTTGGCTCTTGCTAGTGCCTTAAGTGACATAATAATTAATTCGGGAGTTTGTGTCTTTACCTTGGGATGCTTTAGGGCAGTGTAGGACAATTAAGTCTTTGGAAGAATGAGAACCGATCTTTTATCTATTTTAAGTCTAAAGATGTCATAACTGTGAATCACAAAGTTGTGACATGACACATTCATCTCGGAAAATTGTCTGCATGGAATCTTGTCTTGAAGATTTCACTCTCATGCAATTTCATGTTCTCATAAAAGCAAGAGCCAACTTCCTGGTGGAGTTTCTGGGAATCTCCACCAAAAAAATTCCAACTTTGGGGGCCTATTTTGCAAATAACCTTTATGTCATGAGTCCGGACACAGCATGAGGAATTTCTCCTTGAAAAGAGATCACTGCTTTTGACAGTTAGCTTCTGCCGGTGCAGTCATGAGACTACACGTGGCTGATGTGTGTGCATGCGTGGAGAGGGGTCTCCATTCCCTGGAACCATCATGCCAGGTTTCATATTGTCTGAGATTAACATCTCTTCAAAATCAACCATGTACTGCTTCTCTCCAAATCGCCTTCCCTGCTGACCATAACTGGTTATATAATCCTGCGTCTTCCATTATCCTGACCACTGATCCGTGCCTGATGGCTGTGCCAGGTCTCACAACGCCACAAGCTTTTGATTGCTGTACTCTAAGCTGCTTAATAAGACAATTAAAAATGATTTACAAATGGCCGTCACGATACTATTGGGGATGAGGCAGAGAGTGTTCTATGTGCTGCAGTATTAAAAATGCATGCCCTTCTACAGCTTCTTTTGCAGCTCCTTTTAATTTCAGTACTGGTTTAGTTCTGTCTTCTCCCCCCCCCAATTATTATATTACAGTAGTCCTTTCTAAGTCACGTACATCTGGAAAGAATTCAAGGGATATGGCACTGATCCTGGGTTGTTCTGAAAGCTTTCCCTTGTAGTGGTGGGTGTGGGGGGTTGAGAGGAACTGCCTAGAACTCTAGAGTGTTAAGAGGTATTACAAATAGTCTTTCACCAAGCTGGTTCCTTCTCAGCTTGAGGGTCACACCTCCATCCTGATTTGCTTCCTCTTCACTCTTATCGCTGCATGGTTTACAATGGGCAGGTTTCCCAAAGATTTTATTGGGAGGCACACAGAAGTTTGTCTGTAGAAAATGGAAATTAATCATAAATAATGGTGTTGGTGTTGTGAATACAATAACTGAGAAATTAAGACAGAATGTCATCTTATCTTGTAAGATGCTTTTTTTTTGTTTTATTGAGTTTTTTTAGTCCAGAGAAGTTAAAATTGATATTGACCCAAATCTTAAGAAAATTCTCTACTTTTAATGCTGAGACCCAAGGATTAATAAAATTGACATTGACTGGCTTTTTGTAACTTTTTTTAGGAAGAGTGTTTGGAATGGACTTAAAAAAAAAAAAAAAAGAATCGTTGAAGCCAGATATCCCTGTATTTTGGGCTTCCCTTGTCACTCAGCTGGTAAAGAATCCACTTGCAATGCAGGAGACCCCAGTTTGATTCCTGGGTTGGGAAGATCCCCTGGAGAAGGGATAACTACCCACTCTAGTATTCTTGGGCTTTGCTGATGGCTCAGATGGTAAAGAACCTGCCTGCAATATGGGAGACCTGGGTTCGATCCCCGGGTTGAGAAGATCTCCTGGAGGAGGGCATGGCAACCCACTCCAGTATTCTTGCCTGGAGAATCCCCATGGAGAGAGGAGCCTGGCGGACTGCCATCCTTTGGGTCATAAAGAACTGGACATAACTGAGCGACTAAGCACAGCGCAGCACAGCAGCATGTCCCTGTATTTCATTCTTGCCTCTGCTGTTTAGTAAAGTTTAGGACCTTGAGAAAGATGCTAGAGTCATCTGAGATTCCATTTTTTCATCAATAAAATAAATATATGCATCCTGACATCTCAGGTTTACTGTGACTGTTGCATAAAGTAATCTGTGTAAAGTGCCTGGCTCACTGATTGAGTACACTTTGAAGTGTCCTTTGTAAGCATACTTTGAAGAGGTGGAGATTGAAAATAATTTTTTTAGGGTTTCATCTAATAATTGTGGATGTCATGGAAGGCTATAGTCTTAGAAGGAAAGTAAACAGAGATAGGGAAAATCCACCAGTGAGAGGTGGCCAGTGTGTTCCAAAGTATAGTAACTGCAGGCCCAATAAATGTTCCAAATACAGTCATTGAAAACCCATCAACAAGTGAGATTGTGACTTAAGGATACACCCTTCCATGGTTAGAATTGGCTTACCATCCAGTAGAGACCAGTCCTAAATGTATATAAGACATCTATGACTCTAGTCAGGGTAGACATAGCTGGAACATCATATCTTTTATGCAAGATTTCAAGCTCTCTGAGAACAGTAGACTTCTTGACTTAACAATGTTTTTTATACTACATATTCAAAAGATGTTTTTTGATTCAGTTCAGTTCAGTTCAGTTGCTCAGTCATGTGTGACTCTTTGTGACCCCATGGACTGCAGCATGCCAGGCCTCCCTGTCCATTACCAACTCCTGGAGCTTACTCAAACTCATGTCCATTGAGTCAGTGATGCCATCCAACCATCTCGTCCTCTGTCATCCCGTTCTCCTCTTGTCTTCAATCTTTCCCAGCATCAGAGTCTTTTCTAAGGAGTCAGTTCTTCTCATCAGGCGGCCGAAGTATTGGAGTTTCAGCCTCAGCATCAGTCCTTCCATTTTTTGGTTGCACTAGGTTAAATTAAATTTGCTTCAAGATTAATGTTGAACCTTCAATCAACACATATTTATTGAACATCTATTATGAGAAAGTGATTGGAACAGGACAAGCAGGGGTCCATGGAATATATGGAGTATAAGACTTTCATTCTGGGACATAGTAGCATGGAAACATATACACTAACATAAGTAAAATAGCTAGCCAGTGGAAATTTGCTGTATGATTCAGGGAACTCAAACCGGACTCTGACAACCTAGAGGGGTGGGGTTGGGAGGGATGTCAGAGAGACACTCAAGAAGGAGGGAACATTTGTATACCTGTGGCTGATCCATGTTGTTGAATGGCAGAAACCAGCACAATATTGTCATTATCCTTCGATTAAAAATAAATACTTTTTTAAAAAAACAACTAAAGAAAAAATACTTTTATTCTGCATTCTAAGAGTCTGCAATATAGTTGGGAGGAAGAGATACCCAGTTAAAGTTGTCGATGTGTCTTAGACAAATTATTTAACATATCTAAGAAGTTTTTAATATGCAAAATGAGGGACTGGAGTTGGTCTTTTAGTTTTCTTATTATTTTGGAACTATAAGTAAAGTAGCCATTTTCATGGCTGCATATTTATGTCAGATGGATGTTATTCACAATAGGTCCTATAAAAGTTTGAAAGTGAAAGGCACTCAGTCATGTCTGATCCCTTGCGGCCCCATGGACTGTAGCCTGCCAGGCTCCTCTGTCCATGGAATTCTCCAGGCCAGAATATTGGAGTTGATAGCCATTCCCAACCTAGGAATCGAACCCAGGTCTCCAGGATTTCAGGAGTATTCTTTACCATCTGAGCCACCAGGGAAGCCCAACAGGCCCTGTAGGTAAGAGGAAAACAAAGATCTCTGGAAGCTGGGTAGACAGATATTTGTGGAGGTGTTGAAATTTGAATTGATTCTGAAAGGATAGACTGAGGCGAAAAATCACTCTTCATCACCAAATAGCATGGGAAAGTTATGCAGAGGATACGCTACCTGATAATGTGTGTGTGTGTGTGTGTGTGTGTGTGTGTGTGTGTGTGTGTGTGTGTGTGTGTGTGTGTGTGTGTGTGTGTGTGTGTGTGTGTGTGTGTGTGGTGTTGCAAGGTTCAGCAAGAAGTACATTTAGAATTTTCCCATTGTAGATTTTTCCCTGTCTCTCCACACTTATTTCTACATTTGCAGAATCAACTAATAGCTGTTTTAGTCATACCAAATATCTGAAAAGAACCTGTGTTCTTTATAATACAGAAATTTGAGGTAGTTAGAATTTCAAGAGAAGATGATGCTTTCTTAATGTCTGAATCAACCCAGTGGCTTGAGTTTGGGATATCAGTTGGTGACTCCTTGTATCTGCTGTCACAAATCAAGTAATGGAACATCTCAAAACTATAATATTGCAAGGGGAGATTTATTTTTCCTTTAATGTATATTTCTGAGGAGCAGGGGGGAAACCCTTTCAGGAGATGTTTAAACATATGGACTCCTCACTTAGGGCCCAGTTGGTAGGAAAAACTGTACAAGGTTCTACTCTGCCCTTGAAATTAAACTTCAAAAAACATGCACTAACTTCCCCCAGGCACAGAAGCAGGATCTGTATTTTAATCCTGATCTTAATTAAGTCTTGACACATGCTCTTTATTTTGCTCTCCATTGAAGAAGGGGCAGGTAGAGGGAAGAACTCGAGTACATTTGTTCTTCTCCTTTCCTTGAGACTGGTATACCCAAAATGTTCTTTCTTTTGGAACAGAGGAAAATTGGATTTTGAGGTGAAGTCACAAGGAGTTATGATAGTATCACTTATAGAAAGTAGTTGAAATGAGCGCCCAGCAATCACTCTAGTTTCTCCCTTACCTGTCACTGGAGTCCTGTGAAACCGTTAGGTGTCATTTCAGGGGGCTCCAAAGAGCAACGATCCTTTATGTCTCAATGCTGAAAGAATTCAGTGAGTGAAAAAGTGATGGGTAAAAAGTGGCTTGTTCGAATTGGCGGCCTGTGAAGCTTACAAGCAGACAGACAAGAGGGTGCCACACCTCAAGAACTCAGTGGGCTGCAGTTTTTAATCAAAGTAAAGGGGAGCAGAGAGAAGATTTTCTTTGTCATTCTTGAGTGGATGTCATGCTTCCATCATCAGTTCCTCCTCCAGGCTGGGCAGGGAAGAAGTTTGGCTCTACTTGGTCAAGCCAGGTCGAGAAATGTGTGTGTGTGTGTGTGTATGTGTGTGTGTGTGTGTGTGTGTGTGTGTGTGTGTGTTTTATATGTGTTTTTGAACTGTGGTGTTGGAGAAGACTCTTGAGAGTCCCTTGGACTACAAGGAGCTCACCAGTTCATCCTGAAGGAAATCAGTCCTGAATATTCATTGGAAGGACTGATGTTGAAGCTGAAACTCCAATACTTTGGCCACCTGACGCACAGAAATGACTTATTGGAAAAGACCCTGATGCTGGGAAAGATTGAGGGCAGGAGGAGAAGGGGGCGACAGAGGACGAGAGGGTTGGATGGCATCAACAGCTCAATGGATGTGAGTTTGAGTAAACTCCAGGAGTTGGTGATGTACAGGGAGGCCTGGCATGCTGCTGTCCATGGGGTCGCAGAGAGTCGGACATGACTGAATGAACTGAACTGATGTGTGCAGAGAGCATATCTTAACACACTGAACTCACTGGCAGACTGAGCCCCACTGCTTTATGCCACACTGTTTCGAGGCACCTCTCATTCTCCTGTTGCATAATCTTGTTGCTATGCAAGACTGCTTGGTTTTGTGGTTAAGCAAAGCTGCTTTCTTGAATAATCATTAACTTGCAGGGGCCTCACGTATTTTTTTGACTTACTGTCTCTCTGGTGACATTAACTATTTAGCCATCTACTTTGTCCCTTTATTCTGTCCTTTTCTGTTACATTCCCTTGCACTTAACAAAAGCAAAGTCACTGAAAGATACTGCCTGTACTTTGGTGACACTCAGTTCTGTAACTAGTTCACTATCGTGCATAATGGTATCATCCTATAAAACCCGAGGCAAAGCTCAGAGTGATCATTCGTCTTACATTTAAACATAGACAAGCTTTTCGGATGCGTGCCTGATCAGAAGAGTGAGGATGATGTTTATGTGCGTGCAGATGTATCAGATAGTTTAGCTTTTGTGTCTCTTGTATTTTGGGGCTGTTGTTGAAAATGTATGGAAACAAAATTATAATCAAGAGAGAGGGCCCTGCATCTGAGTTTTAAGTTCCTGTTCTTTGGAGAAAGTAGTTTTTTGCTCATTTAGGTTTTTTTTTTTTTTTTTTGTCCCCACTGGAAAAATAACCCTAATTGTGACAAAATCTAATGGGTCCTGCAATGTGTGCCTGTAACTTACAGGAGTTAAAGAAAGGTCAGTGTAATATCCTGGTACATCTAAAGCCTGGAAAAAAGACTTTGTCTCGCAACAATCCTACAAATGAAAGGGCGTAATCTAGATATGACACAGTGAAAGTAGGAAAGAACTCTTTTCCTGATGGGGGCATACTTTAAATTATCTTCTCACCTTTAATATCTGGGTTAATTATTCTTTGTACATCTATGCGAAAAGCAAGTATAAATGAAACAATATCTGTGGGGAACTGCTAGAGAGAAGCAATATTGTGCTAGGAAAAAGGCAACAACTCTGGAACCATACAGCCCTGGGTTTGAATCCTTACTGTGATGCTTACCAGACCCCTCACTTGGAGCATCAGTCTCCTTTATTTGTAGAATGGAGAGGAAAACAGCAACACTCAAAATATTAGTAAAAATAGGTAAAGTTACCTTTTTTGCTTTGTATTTGTTCTAATCCATCTTTTTGCTGTTGTTTTTGTATTGCATTTGCTTTCAACAGTATTGAGTATCTCCAAAAGAAAGAAAGGAAGGGCCAGGAGAAAGAAAAAAGGAAGGATTTTTTCCCCTCTTTCCCTTCTACTTTCTATTCTGATACAGTGAGAGTCGGAAAGAACTCTTATACTGATAGGGACATATTTTAAATTATCTTCTCACCTTTAACATCTGGGTTAATTATTCTTCTAGAAGAATAATTATCCTTGTAGAAGAAGAAAAAGCCTGTGGAAAAGAAAGATGTGTATTTGTTATTTTGCCTGGGACAACTAGATATAGACAACTCACAAAAGATAACCAAAGTCAAGAATATCTAGAGATATATTTAACAGGATGTGAAAAACACCACATGTATTTTTTAGACTATAGAAACGAGCAAACAGTATTTTGCCAAAGAAAAGGCTATGGCCTTGGTGAGATGATTTAGTATCAATGATCCCCCACTGCACTTCCAAATCAAATCTGCTGGTGGCTTTTTGATGGCCCAGAGTGATCTTAAAGTTCATATGAAAGCATTTATATCTGAGAATAGCCAAAAAGAAATCAGGAAGGGCTATACTTTATAAGTCCAGTATAAAACCATTGTAGTAAAAAAATATATATAATTCTGGCATAGAAATCGGCAAGTAGATTATAGAAAGTGAAGGGTGGCCAGAAATAGTCCCCAGCATACATGGCAATTTAATTGCCTACAAAGCTGTTATCACAGTTCAGTGGATAGATCCAAAGTGTTTATTTGACAAATCGTAGAAGGACAGCCCACCATCCATATGGAAGAAATCCATATGGGTATCTGTCTCACTTCATAAACTAAATAAATTCCTAATGAATTAAGGCCTTATTTTTTTTTTTTTAACTACCAAACATATTGGAAGAACGTGTATACTATCTGTACAAGTGAGTGATTGGTTGGAACATTTCTTACCAAAACAGGATTCCCAAATGCTATAATATAAAAAGAAAATAGTCAATATATAAGAATTTTAAGTAACAGCTTATAGTAAAAGAGTCCATTAATACTTTTAATATATAAATGATATATTTGGAAAAAAGTTGTAATGAAATAAGTCCATAAGGATTACAGACAATTGTAACTGAGAGCATAAATAACCGTGCTTTAACAAGTTAGGTGCCTGAGTTTTTCATTTTCACATAAGAAGTCAAAAGGTGAGCCGTTCAGAGCTCACACAACAGCTCTATGCAATAGTCCCTAAGCAGCGGTCCTAACCATGGACTGTCATCCTCATGTCTGTCACTTCATGTTCTCTAAAAGGTTATTGCACTTTAGTATTTGACCCAAATTCTAGGAAGGAAAAACTTGTAAGGGTGAAAGCAAAACGTGTATACCAGCTAAATTTGCACTTTTCAAAAGAAATTGTCAGGAAGTCTCACCTTGTGAGGTCAGCTTATTTTTCTTTCACCATAACTGTGTCTGTCCCAGATGCTAAGGGAGATTGTTTAAAGCTATTTGTTTTTGTTTGTTTGTTTTGTTTCTTTAATCTGGGCATACTTCAATGTTAATAGTAGAGTTCTTTTATGAGGAGAAGGGCAATAATAATTCTAATAGGTGGCTAGCAGTGCCGCCCACAAACAAAAACAGATTATACATAGAAGTTTTGCAAATTGATAACTGAAGAAAAGAACCTAGGAAACAAATGGATGATGAATATGAGTAAGCACTTTACAAAAGGAAGCATTCTGATAGCCTTTAAACCTTTGAAAAAATGTGTGATCTCCTTTGTGATCAAAGACTTGCAAATTTAGGTAACAATGAGATATCACTTTATATTCATCAGATTAGTACAAATTTTAAAGTGTGCCAACTCCTACTGCTGTTTAAAATGCAGAAAAAATTTAAATTATTATAGCTTTTTATTTCTTTAAACAAGTATTAACTTCTGCATGGCACTTTCTGTTAAAATTAAGATACATATACCCTTTGCCTCAGGAATCCTAACTATGAGAGTCTATCTCATAGAAATAAAACTGTCAGTATCCTAGTACATACATGTAAGGGTTTTTTGTGACTTTTTAGAGTGGTTAAAAAAGGAGAAATGTTTATAAATAGGGAAATGGAGTTGTCTAGTAAATTATAATAGATTTCTTTTAGAGATTGTTACACAGTCCTTAGAAAAATGAACCTGATCTATCTTGATGTAAACCACATAGCTTAGAGGAATTTTCACAATATGTTGTTAAGTGAGGAAATAAGATAATAGGGAGAGATAAGAATAAAACAAGTTGTTAATCTGTGTTGTCAGGATTTGGAGAGAAGAGAAGCTATAGGGATATTTGGAATGTGAAAGAGGGGAATAAATAAAACTGTAGATATATGTATAAATAAAATAGAATTTAGCTTTAAAAAAAAAAGAAAGAGCTGAAACAAGATAGAGAAATCACAGCAAATAAACTGGGTACAACAGGGGCAGTGTAGGATAAAGAACAGAAGATTAAGGTTTCACTTGGAACTGTTTCTGATGAGATGTTATCACCCGTTCTTTTAAGAGGAAAATTTATAAACTTGTAAAGAATTTACTGTATGTGCTTTATATTCTATTTAATATAAATATGAATAGAAGTTTTCTAGAGTTCTCCTTGTTAATAATGAGTCCGATTCTTTGCCACCCCATGGACTGTAGCCCACCAGACTCTTCTGTCCATGGAACTTTTCAGGCGTGAATACTGGAGCGGTTTTCCATCTTCTCCTCCAGGGAATCTTCCTGACCCAGGGAATCGAATCAACGTGTCTTGAGTCTCTTGCATTGGCATGTGATTCTTTACCACTGCGCCACCTGGGAGGTATCCAATAAATTTTTAAAAACTCTTTTAAAAACCTGTATTGTTTTTAAAAGTGGTACGTTTGTATATTTTTTCACTTAAGAAAACAAGTCCAACCCCTTACGGGGGCACCTGAGAGGACTACATGATGCCGCGTTACTCGGATGCGTGACTTGCACACTTGAAGGGTGTAGGCTGCTTCAGAGTGGGACAGAGTTAGCGGTGCTGGCCACGGAGCCCCGGAATTTCCCAGCCAGCTCACTCCCAAGCCCAGAGCTTCGGCTTCTGGGCTGTGCTGCTGGCAGTGAGGAAGTGGGGTGGCGTGTTGTTTGAATCACAGCACTTCTGTTTCCTGGCTAAGTTACAAAACAATGCTGCAGTCGTGAAGCTGAATGTCATCAGCACACATTTGTGGCCCGCACAGAGCGTGCGCAGGGCCCTGTAGTAGCGCTCTCGGCGCGCGCCCCATCACATTTAAAAGGGGTGTTGCTGCTGCCTCTGAGAAGTTTACCAACTGAAGGAAGAGGAAAACAAAAACAAGCACAGAAAGCAACCCAGTGGACTGTCCGTTAAAGATAATTCCATGATCTGATTCTGAGCTTAGCTTGGTGGGGTTTTGCATATCTTAAGAACCCAGTTGGCCAACTTAATATCAGTTGGCCGGATGAATGAATGAAAGCATTGACAGGAACCAGATTATTACAGCTGTTCTACTTTGGCTTGTTTTGCTTTGATTTGGTTGCACTGGTTTTGGCACTTGGGATCGTTAGCTGCAGAATGTGGGATCTAGTTCCCCGACCGGGGATCAAACCCTGACCCCCTGCATTGGTGGCACGGAGTCTTAGCCACTGGACCACCAAGGAAGTCCCACCGCCGCTCTCAATCAGTACTTTTGCTCTCGGCCTTTCTCCTCTAGTATCTGTCGGTCACACAGCTAAATGCAAATCCGATCCTATGATCCTTTTAATTTTTTTCTCATACTTTCCAGTGAGCTTCAGGAATCAGTGAAAGGCACTGAAATCTGAGAGTGTGCTTTCCTGAATCTGCTTGATGTTTATATAAATTGAATTAGAATGCCTTGAAATAAAGCACACTCCCATAGGAATCCCCTGGCCCATGGTGTTAAGCTGGTGATCCCTCAGCTGCGAGAGACTATGCCTCTCCGTGCCTTGGAAACTTACTCATGTTACTTCTTTGGACTGAATTGCTTACTGTGCCCCATAACCTAGTGAATTCCATTTTATCCTCTTCAGTTCAGTTCAGTTGCTCAGTCATGTCCAACTCTTTGCGGCCCATGAACCGCAGCACGCCAGGCCTCCCTGCTATCACCAACTCCTGGAGTCCACCCAAACCCATGTCCATTAAGTCAGTGATGCCATCCAACCATCTCATCCTCTGTCATCCCCTTCTCCTCCTGCCCTCAATCTTTCCCAGCATCAGGGTCTTTTCCAATGAGTCAGTTCTGTGCATCAGGTGGCCAAAGTATTGGAGTTTCAGCTTCAACATCAGTTCTTCCAATGAACACCCAGGACTGATCTCCTTTAGGGTGGACTGGTTGGATCTCCTTGCAGTCCAATGGACTCTCAAGAGTCTTCTCCAACACCACAGTTCAAAAGCATCAATTCTTCTGCACTCAGCTTTCTTTATAGTCCAACTCTCACATACATACATGATCACTGGAAAAACCATAGCCTTGACTAAATGGACCTTTGTTGGCAAAATAATGTCTCTGCTTTTCAATATGCTGTCTAGGTTGGTTATAACTTTCCTTCCAAGCAGCAAGCATCTTTTAATTTCATGGCTGCAGTCACCATCTGCAGTGATTTTGGAGCCCAGAAAAATAAAGCCACAATCAGTTAAAACACCACTGTCTTCATGATGCCATTTAAAACCATATCTGAAATAAGTTAAGTATTTGGTTCTTTATTACTCCATCTATTTATCACTTGTGGCAGTTTTCATATTGATATAATAACTTATGTACCTATCATATAATCTCAAATAACTTATGTACTCTCAATTGAGAAAGATGGCACACTGCTTATATCTGTCTAGCCTATCCTTGGCTGTATCACAGCATCCTTGTAATGGTATTTGTTGACTGACTGGTGGATTACTTGTTGGGTGGGGAGGTGGATAACTGACAAATGAATGAATGATTATTAAGTGAAGTAGTGAATGAATGATTAGTAAGTTGGAGATTATTAAGTGAAGTAGTGAATATTATAAACCTGGGAAAAGGAAAGTGGAAAGTTACTGTTGAAAGTGCTGCAGAGTAAAAAATATATTATTTTTAATGAAGCCTTTTGTAGAATAAGATGAAGGTGAGGATGACTTCTCTATTATTTATCTTTTTAAATTGTGAGTTCAAATTTGTAAAAAGAGTAGGTATTTTGAACATAAAGTGCTACATAACTACAGCACACGTATTTATTATTCTCTAAAATAGCCCCTTTCTTTGGCATGTTTAAAACCTGAAGTCTGGTTGGTGTTATAAATATGCATGAGCTGTTGGGGGAAGAGAGCATAAAGTGTGAATCACACTTCAAACAGACCCACCAGCTCACTCCTGACTTCAAGATTTTCAGAAGTGTGAAATGAAAATGGTTTTAAAATTAGAAAATGTGCCATCAGAACTTTTATCAGCCCTCAGAGAAAATAAATAATCTCTTTAAGTGTGGGGAATGCTGGGGATATTTATTTAGTTAGTTTCACAGTTAAGATGCTTTGATAAGTTTTCATGTCATAAAATGCACAAATTAATTTTAATGAACGTGGGGGAAAAAATACCTTCCAAAGCAGCAAAGTACCTAATGCTGCAATCCAGGGTTTCTGAGGGATTATTTAAACTTAATCTATGAGTAAATTGTTTCACTGGAGAAAAGAAACTCTCACAGGTGTCTTTTCCTCCTGATGTGTTTACATTTAAAAAGTGATCTTGAAACATTTGAGGGGTGGGTAAACTCTGGGAGGAGACAATGGATCTTAATACCTAAATTGTAATGACAAAAATGAGGGAAAAATAGTATAGTCAATTGTTTGCTTTCAAGTTTGTGGCGAATGGGTTTATTTAACATTGTTATTGTTGATTTTTTATGCATATCAGGATTGAATTGAACAGAGGGGAAATCATAATAAAAGATGACATAAAGGATGGTGGAGATCCTTATTTTTATGACTGATTTTTTTTAAAAAATAGCCCATCATTTCCAGAAACTGAGCAACAAAAAACGACTGTTTGGTTGTGTTCTGTAGAATGTGTCATACAAGGCCCATAATTGAGATCAGAGACAAAGAAAGGGGCACTCTGTGAATGTGATTCTGGAGCTTTGGTACATCAGTATCATCTCTTGGGCTTTGTGCAACCCACGTGGCTGGGTCCCACTCCCAGGGTTCCTGATGGAGTGGGTCTGTGAGCAGGGCAGGAGAACGTGTGCATCTATGGAGTTCCTGGGAAACTTGATTCTGTTGCCATACTTAGATAAGATTAAAGAAAAGAAAATCTACTATAATGATAGTCTCTGGTTAATGCTGGGTTCATTTTTTGAACCTTGTGTCTCAGTGAGTTCCTCTTTTCCTTTTCAAACATTGGATGATATTTTAAAATGCCATTTTATTAACCTACTATCATGAAGATTGAAATTCCACTAAATTCATGTTAATGTTAACTTGCCTTACATTTTCCATGGCAACATGGGACAGACATTATTTTAAAGGAACGGAAAAACAGCATTTATTTTCATAAAATTATTTGGCCTCTTGATTGAGCTGTAGATTTTGTCACTAATTTACAGCTATTACTTGAAACACACCCATGATTTTTCTCCATGTATCAGACTGAGAGTAAATCTGAATAAATGAAACCTGATTTAAATTGATGCTGTCCGATCCTGTCCTTTGGACAACAGTAAGCATCAGGAAAAATAGTAAAATACCATCATTCCTTAAGAGTATGTATACATTTCAGGGCAGGTATTTTATCAGTATTTGTCCAAAACATACATGTTTTGACCATACTGCACACTGGAAAACAAGAGATAAAATGACTTTATTCTGTGCAGCAAAGGTCATTAAACCAGCGGCTTTCTGCCAAATCCTGAATCTCTGCCTAGGTCCAAACCACTTCAAAAATTTCTTACCACTCACCTTTCTCCTCTTTGAAGGACCCTCCCAACACCTTTCTTCTGGCTTTGTTTCACTTACTCTTTACTAAAAGGAAGGCTTCGTCTGAGCAGCTACTCCCAAAATGAGGCCAGCGGTAAGGGTCAATGGGTCAAGAGACCCATCTGGGTAGTGGGGGGCAGTTCTTGTCTTCTTTCACCCAGAAGTTGTACTCCTCACGTCTCAGGCTAGTCTTTATATCTAAAAGATGTATTTCTCTATGATTTCACAGATTTCCTATATTCTGGCATACCTGATGTTCTTCTTTCTTAATTATCTTCAGAGATGGGCAGTCTATCTCAAGTTCCTAAGCAAGAAGTGTACAAAAGACAAGAAAACAAACAAATAAATAAATAAAAGTCCTATCTATTTTTTGTTTCTTGAACCAAGTTTATTCAGTGTTAATGCAACCTTCTTACTGCCTCTTCCTTCCAAAACATGCGTATTTTAGTTGTATTGTTACTCTAGAAAAGAGATTATTATTATTATTTACACACAGTGAAACCACCGCTGAGATGTTTCAGGCAGTGGTTCTCAAAGTGTGGCCTGAGAACTAACAGTGGTAGCAACTTCTCAGAACCCATCTCAGACCTGCTGAGTGAGAACTCTGAGGGAGACGCCTAGCAATTTGAATTTTCTCAAGCCCTGCTGGTAGTTCGCACACACACTGATGTTGGGCAACAACCAACCAGTCTAAGGATTTGAAAAGAAGGGCGGGGCTGGGTGGAAATCTTGGAGGAGTCTGGTCCTCTCGCTGATTGGTCTTCACGTATCCTTGACTGAAACTGGAGTCTGCAGGAGATGCTTTTATTTGGTCGCTGCAGGTAACTGGCAGCTTGGCCGTGGTGAAGAGGACACCCAGGAACACCATGCACGCATACGCTGTTCCCACAAACTCCACACTCTAGACTTTATTCTGAGCTCCGCAGATGGATTCCCTTCAGAAGCGGAGCTGGTGGTTTTCACAAGCCCCAGCCACAGCTGTCACTGCATCCCATCAGGGCCCCTGACCATTTAAGGCTCATCCTCCCTGACTGTGG
Source organism: Antilocapra americana (assembly GCA_007570785.1). Lineage (NCBI taxonomy): Eukaryota > Metazoa > Chordata > Mammalia > Artiodactyla > Antilocapridae > Antilocapra > Antilocapra americana. Next base: position 11,790,458 of record ML664173.1, on the reverse strand, counting down.
GTGGTATTTAGTCCAGAGAGTGCCATTCAGGTTTGTTTGCCTTCCCCATCTAGCCAAACTTATAGATCGCCACAATACATGGATCAGTCCCAGACCACGTTTATAAAAATAATAATAAATCACCTCGCTTGCTCTAGGTTTTCTTTCCGACTCAAAATGTGTTTTCAGCTTATGGGGTATTGATTGTGTATTATCAATTTAGCTCACACACTGACAATTACATGTAGCGCCAAGGTAGCCGTGTCAATGCAGCCCCGTTGCCATAGCAATGAAAGAAGGCCCATTGCTGCTACCTACAGCCTGCTCTATAGTGATAATCGTGCTGTTCATTTCATTTTAATTGAAATTTGAAATCATAGTCTCTAGGAAGAAATAAATGGACTCTCTCCCCATTTCTTCCCCCTGACCATACAAATAAGCGCAAATGGGAAATACTTGAGCATTTTCGTAAACATAAATATCAAGGTTTTTAAGAGTATGTTTTCCAGCATTTTCATGAGTACCAGAAACAAATTAAGGGTGGTATTTTGCCGAATAAAAATTGAATTAGCTCTCATGCTTTTGCATTTTTTATTAATGGCCATCTATCATTTCTTGAAGTCTCTCATCTTAATAGTCTGCCCTGCTTGGTATATCTTACATTGTCCAATCTTTAACGGATATACTTGCTGAATTTCATTGGTACTCCCAAACGTACAGCAGATAGCATAAGATAGTTTAAAATTAGCATCATAAGGCACAGTGGAAGCTTTTAAATAATTGAAAAATATACACTGTTAATAAACTCTAAGTTGCATAGACCCCAGTTCTATGCCAGCATCTCTTCCACAGTTCCTTCAACCCAATGATGTTTATGTGGTAGCATAATTGTAAGCTACACTAAAACACAGTCCACAGTGCTTGTGTGGCAGAGAGAGAAACATTGTAAGATGTAGTCAGGAACAAAGAGCTTCTATGTCAGCAAACTTTCCAAAGAGGGGTAACAATCTAATTTGGAAAACAAAGCAAACAGCAATCAAAATGAAAGATAGTAACTGAAAAACTAGGCATGATAATCCAAACTATAAAAGAGTATGAACTTGGTCTAAAATGAATGCATATGTCAGTGGAAGAATGGGGCAAATCCTAGATTCCACTTTGACCTTTTGGCCTTTCTCTAATGTAAGTGAAAGTGAAAGTTGCTCAGTCGTTTCAAGTTGCTCTATGAAAATGGAGACATTTGGGGATCGGTTTGGTTGTGGTCCAAGAGACAGTGCTTCTATTGATGTTTTCAGTCTTTGCTGTTTCCCCTAATTATAATCAGGGTCTTCCAAATATTTATGACATTGGTAAAGTGATCAATGCAGTATTTATTTATTCCCTTATTAATAATTATTTGAGTATATTTGATACACGAAGGCAAAAATACCCTAAGTGCTAAAACAAAATGTGGAATAAGATGGATACCATCAAATTGATATAGCCACTGTGGAGAAAAATATGGAGATTCCTTAAAAAAACTAGGAATAGAACTATCATATGAGCCAACCATCCCACTACTAGGCATATACCCTGAGAAAACCATAATTGAAAGAGACTCATGTACCCCAGTGTTCATTGCAGCACTCTTTACAATAGCCAGGACATAAAAGTCACCTACATGTTCATTGACACAGGAATGGATACAGAAATTATGGTGCATATACACAATGGAATATTACTCAGCTATAAAAAAGACATATTCGAGTCAGTCCTTGAGGTAGATCAACCTAGAGCCTGTTATATAGAGTGAAGTAAGTCAGAAAGAGAAAGACAAATATTGTATATTAATGCATGCATATGGAATCTAGAAAGATGGTAATAATGACCTTATTTGCAGGGCAGCAATGGAGATAGAGACTTAAGAGAACAGATTTGTGGACTCAGTGAGGGAAGGAGAGGGTGGAATAAGTTGAGAGAATAGTATGGAAACATACATTACTGAATGTAAAATTGATAGCCAGTGGGAATTTGCTGTGTGACAACCAACCCCAGTGCTCTGAGACAACCTAGAGGGTGAGATGAGGTGGGAGATGGGGGGCAATTCAGGAGGGAAGGGACATGTGTATCCCTGAAGTTGGTTCATGTTGATGTATGAAAGAGGCCAACACAGTATTGTAAAGCAAGTGTCCTCCAATAAAAAATAAATAGATAAATAAACAGATGAATACTGTCCCTACCTCACAGAGCTTACGTCCTAGTAGACTCACACATTAGACAATTATTTACCTAATACATTATTTAAGTTCAATTATGATGAGAATAACAGTAGATTCTACAAGAAATCTCTGAAAATTTATTACAAAATTATTGTTGTCAAATAAATTTACTCATCATTGAAATCTATTATTGATTAAATCAACTGTTAACAAGTGACTGAAGAACATTCACTATAAATAGAAGCATAAAGAGAAATCTGACACATATTAAAACAAGAGAAGTATTGCTATATAATCAGACTAAATATTAAGAAATCTGCATTTCAATTCTGCTGTATGTTAGCTTTGTTAAACATGCATTTTTAAGATAAGATTAGTTTACTCTGAGCACACTTTCATTTTTCATATCCTTAATTCTAATCTTCTTGGATTTGAATAAACTGCAAGATCCATATATGTGATTCATTTCGGCTTAAAGAATTGAAATTGTTAGCAAAAACTCATCAATATGCTTAAAATAGTGGGTGCACTCTACTATAATGTTTTACCATGATTTTTAGTAAGATTTGCTCTAGAAATTGCCCAACCATATCTTCCTCTGTCCCATCCTTGCATTGATCCTCATGTCCTACTAGGAGTTCTTTGTATTCTGTATGGGCTTGCTTTCTAATGTTTTCATTTAATTGTCAGGTGGTTGAAAAGAGGTCCAAACCCTATGTGAATTCCATAGCAGCATGTAAAATGCTATGCATCCCTAGTCCAAGATGATGGTAACCAAGAAAAAAAAAATTCATTGAGGCTTGGGAACTAGAGAGAGTCTCAAAGTTCAAAGTTATATCTAAGAGGCCAGGGAAACACAAGTGATGAGAGAGATGGGCTTCTGTCTGCAAGGAACTCCGACAATCTACCTTGAATGCAGAAGCCCCTCCCTGTTTGAGGCTCCAAATCCTCAAAGACAGACAGTCCTTAATTAAGTGTCAAAGAATTGATTAGGATAGTTCTTGCAATGCAGGCACATTGATGAAACCATTTTGGCAGACTGGATGATCTAATTAGCCCAAACAAGATGTGAAATTTGTAATGTTTTGGGATACAGGCCAAGAAGTTTTAATTTTGTAATAAAAAGGAGACAAAAAAGGAAAGGAAAAAGCAAGAAACAATGATTTATGCTTATCTGTGGGGAAAAAGAAAGAGAAAGATTTCAAGATAGCATTTGGCAGATATGGATTCTAGATTTAGGTGCCTATTAGGTTATCAAAGAATATTACCGAGGATACCCATGTTGTTTCTACCTTTATGAAATTTAGTGCTGCAGCAGTGTTGTCTTTATTGGAAACAGACATTTTCCTCAAACCAGAGCCTTCACATATTTCTGTTCCATCATAGACATAAAAACCTTCTCCTGTGTGTGCTGAGTTCTCTGGTGGACAGTGAACGAGATGATCTGAATCATGTAGGGCTTAAATCTTGTTAACGGCTGGAACAAGAAGAAAGGGTATAAGGATGAGTGACTGAGGGGAACTGTCAAAGAAAATGTCATGTTTGGGACATCACTGTTCATACTATAACATTTGGGGTGGGGGGCGTTTAGATTTTTAACTGAAGTGCAGTTACTTTGCAGTGTTTTGTTAGTTTCTGCTGAACGGCAGCGTGAATCAGCTGTAAGTATACATACATCGCCTACCCCTCGAGTTCCCTTCCCGTCCCTCCCATATCACTCCTCTAGGTCCTCAAAAACACTGAGCTGAGCTCCCTGTGCAGCACTATTTACGATAACCAGGACATGGAAGCAACTTAAATATTCATTGACAGATGAATGGATGGGAAGATGTGGCACATACATACAATGGAATATTACTCAGCCATGAAAAGGAACAGAGTTGGGGCATTTGTAATGATACAGATGAATCTAGAGTCTGTCATTCAGAGTGAAGTAAGTCAGAAAAAAAAAAAACACCCCAAAATCACATATTAAAGCATATATATGAAATCTAGAAAAATAGCACTAGTGTACCATAACGTTTTTTTTTCCCTGTTAGGGACAGTGCTTCATTGTCAGTTCTTTCATTGTGTATAGCAAGATGATATAGATAAGGACGCTGAACACATGTTTTGGCTTCTCTATATATACTCTCAACTTTCTGTGGTATTTGTATCAATAAAATGGTGCTGTAAATGTGTCTATTACTTGGTCATCTCACCTGAATAGGGTTGTGCTGTGCTCAGTCGTTTCCGACTCTTTGAGACCCCATGGACTGCAGCCCGCCAGGCTCCTCTGTCCATGGGATTCTCACTAGAATGGGTTTCCGTGACCTTCTCCAGGGGACCTTCCTGACCCAGGGATCGGACCCGAGTCTCCTGCATGGCAGGCAGATTCTTTACCACTAACGCCACCTGGGAAGCCATCATCTCAGGATATCTTGCAGAGGTGCAGCAACTTGTTTGCAGAGTTTCATCATCTTAAGAGGTGATTATTATTATTTGTGCTCCTGAAGCATGATAGTTTTCATCATAGTTTTAATAGCCTCATTTCTCAGGTGGAAATATTAATACCTAGGAAATTTGCTGTGGACTGGCTCACTTATAGCAAAGCAAAGTCGCCCCAGGCTTTAAGTGCTTTCTACCAACTTCATATGAAGTCTGGGCCACTTGCGAGTTCATGATGGTCTAGGGATTATTAATCCAATTGCTTTTAGTAAAGACTGTCCTAAGAGGTAAACATGATGAAAGATTCTTATTGTAAATAATTCAGAGAAGAAAATTATTTCTGCAACCTCTACTTTCTCTACTACTTCAGCAATTTTATTCTTGGGGATTTTTCCTATTAATTAATTTTTTTATTTGAACCCTGTTTTACATATGAGAATATTATTTCTTCTTTTTACCAGTCTGCTTTCTAGATGAAAAAAAGCACTTTCATTGTCTGTCAATTTTCTAAAATCACCTAGAGTGTTCGGCCTGTATGCCCATACTGCCCAGGTTGAAGCCTGGCCTCACAGCTTACTATCAGTCTGACCCTGAGAAGTTTAACCTCTTGGTTCCTCTGTAATAACAGTAAATACATCACAGAGTTCCTAGGAGGATAAAATTATATACGCAAAGTATTTAGAATAATATCTGACTGGTATATACCAAGTACTTAGTAAATATTAACTATTTTATTTTACTCCATTTTGTTTCTGTAGATTACCATGAAATGATAAACTTGCCGATAAATAATTATACCAGGATGCCAAAGGTGTTATAGGAAAAAAAAATCCTTACATAAACATAGGGTGATGTACACATTTAAAAATTATGCTTTAGTCTGAGACTTAGACATTTCATATATAGATATGAATTGTGCATATCCATTATAGCTCATGGATATGTTTCTAAAATTTAAATTGTTTTATCAGACTAGCTTTCTTTTTCATGCACCTACTAACATCTCCAGTGAATTCAGTTTGAAAAGCAGTGGTCCAGTCATGATAACACATATTTCTGAAGATCCCAAAGTTGTTGCTAGATCTTTTTGATGTTTCAACAGTTACTTATTGAAATTGTCCTAAAAGCAGAGAACAGGAAAGGGAATCAACTCCCTGAGACTTTTCTACTCTTTAAAAAGAACCTTGATTTTCATTATTGGTGAGCAGTGAAAGCTTTCCCTTTGATGGTAGTTATATTTTATGATACAAGAGCATCAGGTTTCTCTGTAATGATTACTTCTCAGGAAAGGAAGTGTCACTCAAACCTGGTATAGTTTCTAGCCATCTCTGTTGGTATTGCAGATTCCTTTCCTCCTGACTCTACAGGGAATCCATGATGTGGAGTTTTCTGTATCTGAGCTGACAAAAGATATAGATCAAACGTTTAAGACCATTAACAAGAAGTTAAATCAGGAACAACACTGTTCTAGAAGCATTAATTCAGGGTAAGCACAAAATGCGTTGCAGCATCGATTCTGGCATTTTCCTCTGCTCCTAATAGCTCTGAGCATTTGATCTATATGTTTTATGGATCTAAATGAAGGGGAATAAACATTTGGACAGATTTCTTCCTATTGAGTTTCCTTCTCGTCATTTTTCTGCCTTGGTAGTAGGCTAAGGTCATGAGTTGCATTCACCAGGAATGCTGGCCAGAACACCAAAGTGTGATGCTTGCAGTTTTCAAGTATGTAAACAATTTCTTTTCACACATTTCTAAATGTATGTACCATAAGCAGATTTGGGACACATCTTTAAAGCAGGCAGGCAGGGACTTCGGGTGGTCCAGCCATTAAGACTTCTTGCTTCTACGGCAGGGGATGGGGGTGGGGAGCGTGGTGGCATCCTGGTTCAATCCCTGATCAGAGACCTAAGATCCTGCATGCTCAGTAGTTTAGCCAAAAAAGAAAAAAAAAAATGATTTCATTAAGCTGGTAGGTAAGTTTTCAGAATAACTTTGCAGTTTTCACAGGTGGCAAGACACTATATTATTATTTTTATTATTGTTAAGAACCAAAGTTTATTTTCAGAAATTGGGCTAAATGGTTTAAATTTCATTATTTCACTTTCACTGAGGTAGAGAGTATTACTGTATACTGTTTACAGACGAGGCATCTGGAGCTAAATCAGATTAAATGACCCTTTCTCTTGGGTTTTGAGTAAATGTAATCATACCTCCTAGAATAATTCAATACTCACTGGAAAGATTTACCCTATTTCTAAAGAGTGTGTAGGCATGGGGGGAAAAGGCATATACTATTTTCCAGGGTCATATTAGATTCTTATAGGTGATATGTTATTACAACAAGATCCTCCTGCTATTTTCAACAATGAACCCTTCCTGAGTGGGGCTGAGAATCATATCAGTGGGTGCTGCTAAAACGTTTGTTTCTTGAAGGATCATACCCTGGGTATGCACCACTCTCCATATCTCTTACTATGGTGTGGTACTTCACTTTAAAGCAGGAACTCAGGAAGTACCAACCTAGACAGCATATGAAAAAGCAGAGACCTCACTTTGCTGACAAAGGTCCATCTAGTCAAGCCTATGGTTTTTCCAGTAGTCATGTATGATGTGAGAGTTGGACTATAAAGAAATCTGAGCTTTGAAGAATTGATGCTTTTGAACTATAGTGTTGGAGAAAATTTGAGAGTCCCTTGGACTGCAAGGAGATCCTACCAGTCCATCCTAAAGGAAATCAATCCTGAATATTCATTGGAAGAATTGATGCTGAAGCTGAAGCTCCAATACTTTGGTCACCTGATATGAAGAACTGACTCACTGGAAAAGACCTGGATGCTGGGAAAGATTAAAGGCAGGAGGAGAAGGGGATGACAGAGGATGAGATGGCTGAGTGGCATCACTGATTTGATAGACATGAGTTTGAGCAAGCTCTGGGAGTTGGTGAAGGACAGTGAAGCCTGGCATACTGCAGTCCATGGGGTTGCAAAGTCAGACATGACTGAGTGACTGAACTGAACTGAACAGGAAATATTTGTTGAGCATACGCGGTTTCCCAAGTGACGCTAGTGGTAAAGGACCTGCCTACCAAGGCAGGAGACATAAGAACCCAGGTTCAATACCTGGGTCAGGAAGTTCTTCTGGAGGAGGGCATGGCAACCCACTCCAATATTCTTGCCCAGAGAATCCCATGAACAGAAGAGTCTGGCAGGCTACAATCCATAGCAAAGAGTCAGACGTGACTGTAACGACTTGTGCACACATGAATGGATGAATGAATGCTTAGCTTTGTAATCCAGGATTTTGTGTCTTGGTAGGTTTTGTTTGCCTTTGTTGGACATAAGGTTTTGACCATAAGAGGTCAGTTAGAGTTTCTGTCTTGTTGTGTGCTCAGTCACTCGGTCGTGTCTGACTCTTCAAACCTATGGACTGTAGCCCACCAGGCTCCTCTGTCCATGGAATTTTTCAGGCAAGAATACTAGAGTGGGTTGCCAGTTCCTTCAGAGTGACTGAGCGACTCTGCTGGGGATCTTCCCAGCCCAGTGATTGAACCTGTGTTTCCTGTGGCTCCTTGCATTGGCAAGCAGATTATTTACCACTGAGCCACCCACAGAAGTAATTATATATTTCTCTTGCTCCTTCATTCAACATTACAATGTAAATGCTTTGAGTCATTAATAAGGGATGTTAAATAAAGCGAGAAAGTTGCATGAATTTATTAATTCCAGTACTTTGGGTGATGCATTCAAAGTAAATATTGTAAAATTGGTGGTGGTGATGGTTATGGTGATGTTTCTTTCCAAACTACATAGCCAACCACTAAGAAGTATTTTCAAGTCCCCTATTTCAGTCATCCTGGTATTATTTAAGTATATAAATTAGAGATATGTTAAAAAGTAGGGTTTTTGAAAGCAGCTTCCTATTACTGCTAACTCTTTATTTAGCCTATATAACATATGATTCCTTTCCTTAGACTGTACAAAAATGATATTTCCAGTGAACATCTTTTGGGGACATAGCCTTCAGAGGAAGGTGTCATTTTCACAGGATACCCATGCACACATGGTTATTGAATCTCCATGAAAAGACAACTGCTTCTCCAAAGCAAACCTACCAAGGCTATTGAGTCAAATGATTTTAAACTCCCCATGGGGAGCCCCAGCCACTCTTAAATCCATCGCTCGTTCAATAGCTAATTGATCATTCTCTTTCAACTGGCTTTGGTAAATATTTAGGTGTTTTCCCTTGGGTCCTTCTTGGGAGGTCATGTGATTTTTCTTGGGCTGCGCAATGAAAAGAGTGAGGAGAAGGAGAGATACAAAGAGACAAAAGAGGAATAATCAAACAACACTCCCAGAAATCTGAGACTGAGAGATGGAAAATTTCCAAAGCAAAGTGCAAGTCATCTAGCGAGAAGTATGGCTTTTACATATGTAGCCAAGAATACCCCCCAACCCTGCCCTGTCCCCACCCCTAGTTCCTTTCTAGAAAGATGTATGCAGTGGAGACCTGTGAATGTAACTTTTGACAGTGACACAGAACGGTGGAAACTAAGTCACTCCATGCTGAATGCAATCCCACATTATTTCATGCATTAAAAAAAGTCATACAACTGTATACATATATAACCTATTTCTCGGTAACAATAAAAACATATTTCTCGATTCGTCAAAGGGTGACAGGTTTGTTGCGTCTTGCCAAATGTATTATACTGTGATTTTTGTCTTCCTTGAGAAAGATTTCCCTGAAGACAATATTTATAGCAGAGGTAGGAATTTACATTACACTTGGGTATGAGTTCTGAATAGAAAACACACTGCATCTTGGAGTTGGGTGATATTGGACATTCCTTGAAAAATCCCCTAAAGGGAAATAATGTTTTACCTACTCATTTTCTCAGATTTCCCTATAATTTTCAATGATGACTATTGCCAGCAGTCTTTATGGACCAGGGATTGCGTCAAAAAGAAGAAAAGCATGCAGGCATACCTCAGAGATATTGCAGATTCTGTTCCAGCTGCTGTGATGAAACATATTTCAATAAAGCAATTCACACTTTTTTTCATTTTCCAGTGCACATAAAAGTTATGTTCATACACAGTCTTTTAAGTATAATTAACTATTAAGTATAGTCTATTAAGAATGCAGTGGCATTATGTCTCATAAAACAATGTCTATACCTTAATTAAAAATAAATTTTTGCTGACATATGCTAACTAACATCTGAGATTTTGGTGAGTTGTAAACTCATTGCCTGTGGAGAGTCTTTGTTGTTGTCGTTTAGTCACTCAGTCATATCTAACTCTTTACGACCCCATGGGGTGTAGCCCACCAGGCTCCTCTCCCCATGGGATTTCCCAGGCAAGAAAACGGGAGTGGGTTGCCATTTCCTTCCCCAGGGAATCTTCCCAACCTAGGCATTGAAACTGTGTACCCTGTGTTGGCATGTGGATCCTTTACTGCTGAGCCACCTGGGAAGCCTGTAGAGAGTCTTGCCTCAGTGTCGTGACTGACTGACCAGGTGGTGGTTGCTGGAGGCTGGGGTGGCGGTGGCCATGTCTTAAAGTAAGACAACACTGAAGTTGGCTGCATTGATCGACTCTTCTTCCAAGAATGACTTCCCTGTAGTATGTGATGCTCACTGATAGCATTTTACCCACAGAACCTCCTTCAAAGCTGGAGTCAGCACTCTCAAACCCTGCCACCACTTTATCAACTAAGTTGATGTCACATTCTAAATCCTTTGTTGTCTAAATTACAGCTGTCTTCATAGCGTCATCACCAGGAGTAGATTCCATCTCAAGAAACCACTTTCTTTGTTCATCCAGGAGAAATAACTCCATGGAAGGTTTATCATGAGATTGCAGCAATTCAGTCACATCTTCAGGCACCACTTCTGATTCTAGTTCTCTTGCCAGTTTCACCACATCTGCAGTTACTTCCTCCATGAAGTCCCGTACCTCTCAAAGTCATCCGTGAGGGTTGGAATCAAGTTCTCCCAACTCCTGTTAATGTTGATATGTTGACCTCTTCCCATGAATCACAAATGTTCTTAATGGAGGACATCTAGAATGGTGAATGGTTTCCATAAGTTTTTCAATTTTCTTTGCCCTGATCCATCAAAGGAATCACTGTCTACGGCAGCTCTAGTCTTGTGGAATGTATTTTTTAAATAGTAAAGCTTGGAAGTCAAAAATTACTGCTTGATCTATGGGCTACAGAATGGATGTTCTGTTGGCAGGCATGAAAACAACATTAATCTTGTTGTACATCTCCATCTGAGCTTATGGGTAAGCAGGTGCATTGTCAGTGAGCAGTAATATATTGAAAGAGAGTTTTCTTTTTTCTGAGCAGTAAGTCTCAACAGTGGTTTAAAATAGTCAATAAACTGTGTTGTAAACAGATGTGCTGTCATCCAGGCTTTGCTTTTCCATTAATAAAGTATAGGCAGAGTAGATTTAGCATAGTTCTTAAGGGTCCCAAAGTTTTCAGAATGCTAAATGAGCATTGGCTTCTGTTTAAAGCCACCAGTTGCATGATTGCTAACAAGAGAGTCAGTCTGTCCTTTGAAGCCAGTCATTGACTTTTCCTCTCTAGCTATGAAAGTCCTAGAGGGCATGTTCTTCCCCTGTGAGGCTATTTGTCTGTTGAAAATCTGTGGCTTAGTGCAACCACCTTCATTAATTATATTAGGTCGATCTGGATAATTTACTGTAACTTCTACATCAGTACTTGCTGCTTCACTTTGCATTGTCTTCATGTAGTGAAGACAGCGTCTTTCCTTAATCCTCATGAACCAACAACCTCTGCTAACGTCAGACTTTTCTTCTGTAGCTTCCTTATCCCTCTTTGCCTTCATAGAATTGAGGGGAGTTAGTGCCTTGCTCTGAATTAGATTTTTGGCATAAGGGAATGCTGTGCTGACTTGATCTTCTAACCAGACCACTAAACTTCCTCCAAGTCAGCAATAAGTCTGTTTAGCTTTCTTATCATTCTTGTGTCCACTGGAGTAGCACTGTTAATTTCCTTCAAGAAGTTTTCCTTTGCCTTCACAATTTGGATAACTGTTTGGTGCAAGAGGCCCAGCTTTCATCCTATTTTTGCTTTTGGCATGCCTTCCTTATTCAACTTAATCATTTCTAACCTTTGATTTTAAGTGAGAGACATATGACTTTTCCTTTCACTTGGACACTTAGAGGCCCTTCCAAGGTTATTAACTGTCCTGGGTTCAATATTGTTGTTTCAGGGAATAGGGAGGCCTGTGTGGGTTGAGAGAGATGGAAGAATGGTCATTTGGTGGAGCGATCAGAACACACAAAATGTGTATCGATTAAGTTCATCATCTTATGTGGCTTTTCCAAAACAGTACAATAGTAACATAAAAAATCACTTATCACAGATCACCACAACAAATATTGAAAAAAACAGAAACAAAAACAAAAACGGAATACTGCAAGAGTTACCAAAATGTGACACAGATACACGAGGTGAGAAAATGCTATTGGAAGCATGGTGCCAACAGGCGTGCTCGAGACAGGGTTGCCACAAACCTTCAATCTGTAAAAAGCACAATATCTGCCAAGTGTGATAAAATGAAGAATGATAAAATGAAGAATGATAAAATGAGGCATGCTTGTATGCCCGTCATGGATTTTTTTCAGATTTCATTGAACAGGTCTATAATCCTTATTGAAAATTTCCTTTATTGTCATCACGCTGTGCTTGACAGTCAGTAAAACATCAGCTTTTCCCTACTGAACTGACATAATTCCTTTCTTTCTCTTTCTCTCCCTTCTATACCCTTGATCTCCCCAGTGCTCATGATGCATTATAAATACTCAATAATTCTTACTGAAAAAGTGAATTGGATCCAAGTCTAATTTATACATACTTGTAAAAAATATTCTTTATTTTAAAGGGCAACTCTTTGCAAAATGTAGTATTAACCAGTGGTCATTTTCTAATGGGCCTTAGTTGTTCTGTTTTCTGGAATTCAAGATTCTGCTGGCATTGATATATCTTTCTGGTCCTGAGGCACTCTGAAGGTGAAAGTTCAGACTCAAATACCCTTCGATTCCTTTCACTTCTCCAAAGTTTATATCCAAAGAGGTCACAGGCAGTCTTGTCCTAATACAGAGAATCCCTGAAAAAGGAAATTATTTTAGAGGTCCTCTGGTGTTCTGAATATGCTGGTGGAGATATAGGGATGACAAAAGGAAACCTTGATCTGGTTTATTTAGAACCTATTCTGATTCCTATTTACTTTTTAATTTTTATTGACGTGTAGTTGGTTTACAGTGTTGTGTTAGTTTCTGCTAGCTAGCAAAGTAAATCAGTTATACATATGTTCTGGAGAAGCTCATGGCCCCTCACTCCAGTACTCTTGCCTGGAAAATCCCATGGATGGAGGAGCCTAGTAGGCTGCAATCCATGGGAATGCAAAGAATTGGATACGACTGAGCGACTTCACCTTCACTTTTCACTTTCATGCTTTGGAGAAGGAAATGGCAACCCACTCCAGTGTTCGTGCCTGGAGAATCCCAGGGACAAGGGAGCCTGGTGGGCTGCCGTCTCTGGGGTCACACAGAGTTGGACACAACTGAAGCGACTTAGCAGATACATATATTCACTCTTTTTTAGATTCTTTTCCCATATGGTTGATTACAGAGTATTGAGTAGAGTTCCCTGTGCTATGCAGTAGGTCCTTATTAGTTATCTGTTTCATATATAGTAGCATGTATATGTCAACCCTAGTCTCTCAGTTTATACCTTCTGCACTTTACCCCTTTGTAACCATAGGTTTGTTTTTTATACCTGCAGCTCTTATTTCCTAGCTTAACCTTCCATTGTACTAAGACTCTTAGAAACTGTTGGAAATGAATTCACACTGACATTATGAAGTTATTAAGCCCTAGCAAGAGTCTTGATGGTTTCAGGGTTTACCCTTGTAAAAACTGTACGTAATCTAAAGCATGGTAGGAACAAAGATTCGGCATGGATCGGACGTATACGTGCTTGACTGTCCCCTAGAGAGTCCCGTCTCCAGTGAATCAGGGTCACCGTGTGCTCTGGGTGTAGTGACCGGAAGCCAGCAGAGGCCAGCAGAGTGCTCCCAAGCAGGACATACTCTCCTGTGGTCTTTGAGTGAAGGCCTGTCAGGGTCAGCCAGGGTAGAATTCTAAGGATACTGCTACACGCACCTAAGACGTGTAAACTACGGAGAAGTCGTCACTCCAGTATTTCAGAAAGGAAACTGACTTTAGAACACAGGCCAGACACCAAATCAAATAAATCAGGAAAGTGGGGAGAGCAAACTGAAATGCAGAGGCATAGCCGGTAGCCAGATCAGGGCAGATCAGCGATCCATGACAGGTAAAGACTCCTAGTACAACCACTGGGTCTGATGACTACTCTACAGGGAGGCAGCCTTTTGGTGGTGGTGGGTCAAAGTGCCTGAACACTTCTGCCCATGGCCATGGAAGTCATAAAACCAGGATGCCAGGGGATTTATCCAGGTTCGGACTTACTGTATCACCCGGTATCCACTTACACTGGCATCTTGGCATAATGTGTCCACTGACAGAAAGAATAGAAAGTGCCCAAAGTTTGTAGCATCATGGCAGAGGTGGACAAATATAATAACTTTCCATTTAGCAACAATGATAATAGATGCTGTTAACTGACAGCATCCTATTGGCCAGGCATTTGACATAAGATTTTGAAGCCTTGTAGCAAACTACTCTTGGAACTGCCTCCTGAGATTCAAAAAAAAAGTCAAATTTGCCTGAAACTACTTAGCAGACAATTGACAGAATATGGATGTGCCTGCTAATTTCTCTCAATTTAAAGTTCTGAGCTTTCCACTTTATTAACTGCTTTCAATGCATATGAATATTCCAACGGCAGTGTGTAAGTCTGTCTTAACATCGTTTAACAGATAAGTTAATTCTTGGAAGGATCTCAAGTAGGAAGGCTTAGGCAGTTATAGAAACAAAGGAGATCCTGGAAGAGGCAATGATCACTAGCTCCTGGTCACTTTCTACTTTATAGCAAAAGATATAGTTAGTAGGAACTTGAGTGCTGCAGTTGGACACAATGGAACTGGGATCTTGGTTCTTCCATTCACTAGTTGTGCCCCTGAACCATGTTACTAAGCCTCTCTAGGTCTGTGATTCTTAGTATATAAAATATGATAATCTGAGGATAATAATAGTATGTATTTTAGATACAGTTGTCAAGGTTAAAGCACTTAATATATTTAAAGTGAACCAGCAACAGAGACCTATTGCATGGCACATGGATATCTATTCAGTGTTATATGCCAGTCCGGGTGGGAGAAGGGTTCGGAGGAGAATGGATACATGTGTATGTATGGCTGAGTCCCTTCACTGAAATTACCACGACATTGCTAATAGGCTATACCCCAATTTACAATAGTTACCAAACCAATGCAGTTTAATACAGCATAGTAAAAGAATACTGGAAGATAGACGAGTGGCTTCATTTCTTTGGCTCTCAGAATCACTACTTAGATGTTCCCAAAGATCCTTTCCAACTCTGAGAGTCTGACAAATGTGGTTGAGCACCGACTATGTGCTGAGTTTGTCACTGGGAAGAATGGGGTTGATATGCTCAGAGAAGCAGGATGTAAAAAGATCTGGTGATCATTCTACTAGAGAGTCAGCCAAACAATAAACCTACTCTTTGGCTTTGTCATAGAAGGATTTTGAAAAGAATAAAAAGATATATGTGAAAAGAGTTGAACTTCTGGGAAGAGTGGTGATAATATAAATATGCTGTAGCCTCTAAATAAGAATGGTGATGTTTAAAGGAACGTAAATTAAAGAGAACACTAAAGGGGAAAGAGAGATGGACTTCACCCTCTGGATCTGTCTCTGGTTTTAAATCGCACAGGTGAGAGATTGGTTAGAGAGATTTATTTCGGCCTTTAGTAGTGTATTAGCAGTGTCACAGAACAAGGGGGCATGGCTAAAAGAGAGAGAGGGAAAAACAGGAACAAGCACGAGTGTCTTGAAATCCAATTTGTTTAGATTATTTTGCTTTTGCATTCATCTGTGTGTAAATCATTGTTCTGAGTACTGTAAGCATAAGTTACAATTTAATTTTGCAAATTTTTAGTAATGTTTATTCTGAACATGTTTTTTTTGAACCATGGAGAAGACTCTTCTCAAATAAAATTGAAATTCCAAGTGGCCAAAGTAGTTAGTGGGTGGGGGTGGGGGTGGGGGGATCTGTTTAAATACTTGGTTCAATCCCAGTTATATGGAACCTTCTTGAAGAAATTAGTATAAAAAATAAAAAATAATATGGATGGGAATATACATTGGAGGAGAGTCTTAAATGAACAAAAAGTTTTCTATTACGTTTTTAATTGGATGAGTGTACCTTAGAATTCCTACAATAAATGGAACGTATTGTTTACTTCTGAGCAACACTGCTCCATAGAACATTATCTGATGATGTCAATTAGTTCTAAGGCAAGATTTTTCAGAATGCAGATGTAATTAATGCAATCCAAACAAGACAACCCTATAATGTATTATCAAGAATAACTACATAAAAATTTAAAATCAAAAGTGTTTTAAATTTCTTCACTTAGACAATGACATAATTTATTGTTCTAAGACATTAACACAATTTTAAGAGGATGTGTTTTATTGCAACAATATTTCTATGGAGAAACAAATTTTAAGGAGCGGTTTCCAGGATCCTTGAATGACCACAATTTCCACTTGACTTGGACCCTGAGTATTTTCCCTGAGTTCCGCTAACCTTCACTTTATTTCCGGTGATGGCTTAGATTATTTCAACTGATTTCCTTTGACATGCAAAAGAAAAGAAAAAAACAAAATAACAAATAAAAGAAAAGCCGAAACAAAACAACAAATAAATGAAAAACCCAGAACCTTTTCCTTCCCTCTGTTCCCAGAAACGACTAGGAACTTCCTAGCCCTGGGTTACATTGTCAAGCTGACACTTTGTTTTGGGGACTTCTAATGAACATATTTGGCATTTCACTGAGACCTCCCAGAAATGGAATTCTCTAACCTAAGGGAACAAGTCTACTTCTGGGAATTTCTAGCACACCGGAAGGTAGTTGGAAGGCATTTCTTCCCCGCCGGGTGGTTTGGAGGCCAGATGACACCGTGGAAGAAAAGTAAGAAATAAAAATCCTTTAGAGCAGTGGGCCCCAACCTTTTTGGCACCAGAGAGTGGTTTCATGGAAGGCAGTTTTTCCACACATGGAGACCGTTTGGGGGTGATTCGAGCACAGCGCATTTATTATGCACTTTATGATTATTTTATCAACTCCACCTCAGATCATCAGACATTAGATCTGGGAGGTTGGGGACCCCTGCTTTGGAAGACTACCAGCAAAGAAACCAGGGGTTCTGAAGGCTCGCTTCCAAGAGGGGTTAGGCAGTAAGACCTGAGAGCCTCAGTGTCTCTGCTTAGCAACGGCAGTTGCTTTTTTGGTCAACAGTACAAAAGCAAGGCACGCAGGATGCAAAAGAAATAAACGCATGTACAGAAACCTGGAGTTGGTTTTCAGAGATCATTTCCCCTACTTTCAGGTCTTCTGGATGTGCAGGGCCCTCCAGAAACGGCAAGCCTTGAGATATATTTGTTTATTTATAGTTTCCAGATTCTCAGATTCTGACTATAATACATTTGACATGATTAACTGATTTTCCTAATTTAAGATACAGTTATTTTCGGTGCAGGAGGCTGTAAAGTTGTTTTTTTTTTTTTTTTAACCTTTCTGCTCTGTTTTTCACATTCCTGTCACTATCAGGACTGGTAATTAATCAACACTCAGTCGTGGATGGCAACTTCTCCCTCCTCTTTTACCCTTCTCTTTCCTGCCTGGGTGATGAAGAATGATGTCGCTTCTGCTATGAGCCTGGCTCCCTGTCCTCAGCTCCCTGACACCAGGCCCCATGAAAACAGGTTACCCTTACGAGGAAAGCACTGGGAATGACAAATATGACTCCCAGAGCCCAGAAATCAAGGGGTAGGTTTCCTGATCCTTGTCACTGGCTACCATCCATCTCTCCAGGTCAGCAGGCCTTTGGGAAGAGCAGAAACAAAGACTAAAGTTCTCATCCTTTCCTTGTACATCCTCTGATGCCCTAGGTTTTACTACGGTGAGAAGCCCAGGGAGGGGCAGTGTTGCAGTTGTGCTAGAAAGGGTTGAGTCTTGAGTCTTCCCCAGGGTTTGGACACCAGGCCTCCTTTCACTTACCAACCCACAGGAACATTGTGGACATACTCATACTGTCTACTGTTTCTCCAGTTTTGTTTTTCCTGTGTCCACAGGAAACAAAAGCAAACATGCTCTGTAAAAAAAAAAAAAAAAAAAATTGACATTTCCCATTCATTGTATTGGGCTTCCCTTGGGGCTCAGTTGGTGAACAAACCACCTGACCTCATGGTCAACAAGAGAGTCCAAAATGCGGTACCTGGTGCAGTCTGAACAATGACAGAATGATCTGCCGTTTCCAAGGCAAACCAGTCAATATCACAGTAACCCAAGTCTATGCCCCAACCAGTAATGCTGAAGAAGCATAAGTTGAATGGTTCTATGAAGACCTACAGAAGCTTCTAGAACTAACACCCAAAGAAGATGTCTTTTTCATTACAGGGAACTGGAGATTACAGGCAGGAGATACTTGGAGTAATAGGGAAATTTGGCCTCAGAATAAAAAATGAAGCAGGGCAAAAGCTAACAAAGAGTTTTGCCAAGAGAACACACTGATCTTCCAACAACACTAGAGACAACTCTACACATGGATATCACCAGTTGGTCAATACCGAAATCAGACTGATTATATTTTTTACAGTCAAGATGGAGAAGCTCTATATAGTAGCAAAAACAAGACTGGGAGCTGACTGTAGCTCAGATCATGAACTCCTTATTGCCAAATTCAGGCTTAATTTGAAGAAAGTAGGGAAAACCACTAGACCTTTAAGGTATGACCTAAATAAAATCTCTTACAATTATACACTGTAAGTGACAAATAGATTCAAGAGATTAGATCCAATAGACAGAGTACCTGAAGAACTGTGGACGGAGGTTTGTGACATTGTACAGGAGGCAGAGATCAAGACCATCCCCAAGAAAAAGAGATGCAAAAAGAGAAAATGGTTGTCTAACGAGGCCTTACAAATAGCTGAGAAAAGAACAGAAGCTAAAGGCAAAGGAGAAAAAGAAAGATATACCCATCTGAATGCAAGTTCCAAAAAAATAGCCAGGAGAGTTAAGAAAGCCTTCCTCAGTGATCAGTGCAAAGAAGTAGAGGAAAACAATAGAATGGGAAGGACTAGAGATCTCTTCAAGAAAATTAGAGACACCAAGGGAACAGTTCATGCAAAGATGGGCACAATAAAGGACAGAAATGGTATGGACCTAACAGAGGCAGAAGATATTAAGAAGAGGTGGCAAGAATACACAGAAGACCTATACAAAAATGATCTTCATCACCCAGATAACCCTGATGGTGTGATCACTCACCTAGAGCCAGACATCCTGAAATGTGAAGTCAAGTGGGCCTTAAGAAGCATCACTGTGGAACAAAGCTAGTGGAGGTGATGGTATTCCAATTGAGCTATTTCAAATTCTGAAAGATGATGCTGTGAAAGTGCTGCACTCAGTATGCCAGCAAATTTGGAAAACAGCAGTGGACTGAAAACAGCAGTCACAGGACTAGAAAAGATGAGTTTTCATTCCAATCCCAAAGAAAGGCATTACCAGAGAATGTTCAAACTGCTGGACATTTGCACTCATCTCACATGCTAGCAAAGTAATGCTCAGGCTTCAACAGTACATGAACCATGAACTTCCATATGTTAAAGCTGGATTTAAAAAGTCAGAGGAACCAGAGATCAAATGGCCAACATCCATTGGATCACTGAAAAATCAAGAGTAGTGACATCTACTTCTGCTTTATTGACTATGCCAAAGTCTTTGTGGATCACAGTGGGCTGTAGAAAATCCTTAAAGAGATGGGAATACCAGAAAACCTGACCTGTCTCGAGAAACCTGTATGCATGTCAGGAAGCAATAGTTAGAATTGGACAAGGAATAACAGATTGGTTCCAAATTGGAAAAGGAATAGTCAAGGCTGTATATTGTCACCCTGGTTATTTAATTTATATGCAGAGCACATCATGTGAAATGCTGGGTTGGGTGAAGCACAAGCTGGAATCAAGATTGCTGGGAGAAATACCAATAACCTCAGATATGCAGATGACACCATCCTTATGGTAGAAAGTGAAGAACTAAAGAGCCTCTTGATGAAAGTGAAAGAGGAGAGTGAAAATGTTGGCTTAAACTCAACATTCAGAAAATCAAGTTCATGGCATCTGGTCCCATCACTTCATGGCAAATAGATGGGGAAACAATGGATACAGTGAGAGACTTTATTTTGTGGGGCTCTAAAATCACTGCAGATGGTGACTGCAACCATGAAATTAAAAGACACTTGCTCCTTGGAAGAAAAGCTATGATCAACCTAGATAGCTTTTAAGCCGAGACATTACTTTGCTGACAAAGGTGTGTATAGTCGAAGCTATGGTTTTTCCCAGCAGTCATGTATGGATGTGAAAGTTGGACTTAAAGAAAGCTGAGCACCTAAGAACTGATGCATTTGAACTCTGGTGTTGAAGACTCTTGAGAGTCCCTTGGACTGAAAGGAGATCAAACCAGTCAATCCTAAAGGAAATCAATCCTGAGTATTCATTGGAAAGAGATGCTGAAGCTGAAGCTCCAATACTTTGGCCACCTGATGTGAAGAGCTGACTCATTTGAAAAGACTCTGATGCTGGGTAAGATTGAAGGCAGGAGAAGGGGATGACAGAGGATGAGATGGTTGGATGGTGTCACTGACTTGATGGACGTGAGTTTGGGCAAGCTCCGGAGTTTGTGATAGACAAGGCAGCCTGGCGTGCTGCATTCCAGGGGTCATGAAGAGTAGGACATGACTGAGCCATTGAACTGATGTATTGTTGACTAAAAAAGATGCACAATTTGAGAGTTGTGAATTAAGGTTTTGGGGGAGTCAAAGGAGGACTGCAGCCTGAGAAACAGCACCTGAGTTAGTTCTGTTAGGTAGTTAGAATAGGAAAAAGGTCTCTAAATTAGCAGTGGCTAAAAGACAGACAAAGAAAGGGAAAAACCAAGGAAAAGGGAACACAAAGAAAAATATTCAGACCTGAGTGAGAACCTCAGGGGAAACAAACATGTGTCCCCTTTGGCTAGCCCTAATCTGCATAAGACAGGCTTGGAGGGAGGAGAGAAAACTTATACAAAGAGGAATCTCAGATGGGTTGAGGCCTCTCCTTTGGGGTTGGCTTGCCCTCCTGCCTCAAGGGTGTGCTATCCTTTGTTTACCAAATAAAACTCTGAGCTGTAACTAAGTGTAACACTGGTCAGCTGTTTCAAATCTTTATTGTGGTGAGACAGAATCGAGGAAATTACACACACTCCCAACAATTCTAAGAGACTGCTCCAAAGAGGCAGTGGGGGAAGGTCAATATATGAGTTCAGTGAGGAGTTCAGTGAAGAGTTCAATGAGGGTGAAGGAGGAGTTCAGTGCCATTAAGTACTCGTTTTAGAAAAGTCACGAGGAGCTGATGCCATCACGAAGGGATTCAGTGCTTTTCTAGATACGAAGAGATGCAAGGGTTGTGGTCATGAAATTGTTCCTGGAAATATCCATCTAAAGGCCTGTCCCAACAGATTCCCTGAAGCACAGAGTGCCTCACTCCACCGTGACCTCCCTCCGTGGGTGCTGAAGGTCAGCAGTCTCAGTGGCACAGGGTACGGTCTCTGCCAAGGCAGATGGCAAATGCCCTTGTTGTTCAGTCACTGGCAGTGCTCTTGGCAAGTGCCAGTTTGTAGTTGACAGTATGATTGGTTTATGTCTCTGGAAAGCATCAGACTCAGTCTATACTCTTATGTAATTCAGGAGACTGGGGAGGAAACTTCTCCCCCCATTGTAGGGCTGGAAATTCTGCTTTTAGAACTTCATGGCTTTGGATAAAGATGTTACCCCTCCAAGATGTTACCTGTCTAATGAAACAGAAGTGATTCTGGATATAAAAGATGGTAGAGCATGACCTAATCAATCATACCCTCTTACAAATTTCATTAACAGATCCGTGTACTATGGAGATCACTAACTAATAGCAGTAGCCCTGAAAGCATGGGAAATGGAATAGATTAGTTGAGAAAATAAGTTCTGAGAAGGGAACACTGCACAGTCTGAGAGTAGGGTAGATGTAGAATGGTTTAGGAATGATGAAGTGAAGGGACAGTTAGCAGATTTAGGCAGGCTGAGTGAAATGAATGACTTGGATCATCTGTCTGTCTGTCTTGTACAGGAACCTCCACCTTAATAGGTATATAGAATATTGACCTCAGTATGTTGTGGCTTTTTGTTTTTCTCCTCTTTAGTGTGTTTTAGTATATTAGATCTTGCTTCCTTGCTTTAACTGATTTATTCACAAAAGAAAATGCATTATAAAAATACAGAGGTATGTTGTGAAGCTCAAATTAGGTCAGGAATATTATCAGTTCAGTCAGCTAGCTTCATAACAACCATGAAATCTCAGCAGCACAGGAAAGTAAGCATTTGTTTGTCACCAAACATTTATTTGGTTGAGGGTCAACAGTGAAGCCTGAGATTGGCTGAGTAACTCTGCTAATCTCAGCTGGACTTGTTCATGGTCCTGAAGGTCGGATGAGATTCAGTGCTGTGGGCTTCACTTGGCTGGAATGAGTCAGCTCTAACTATACATCTCTCGTCCTCTTTTCTGAGTCTAGCCACCTGGCTGGGGCATATTCTTGCCGATTAGTCTTTGCTGTTTCCTGGGCCAAATGACTAAGATGATAATTCTCATTCTCATGTGTGTCTCACCCTCATTTAATTGGTTTGTTCAGTCACTCAGTCATGTCCCACTCTTTGTGACCCCATGGACTGCAGCACCCTGGGCTTCCCTGTTCTTAAACTCCCATAGCTTACTCAGACTCATGTCCATTGAGTCAGTTTTTAACTCAAACTCAACCAACCATCTTGTCCTCTGTCGTTCCCTTCTCCTCCTGCTTTCAACCTTTCCCAGCATCAGGGTCCTTTCCAATGAGACGGCTCTTTGCATCAGGTGGCCAAAGTATTGGGGTTTCAGCTTCAGCATCCAATGAATATTCAGGATTGATTTGCTTTAAGATTGACTTGTTTGATCTCATTGCAGTCCATGGGACTCTCAAGAGCCTTCTCCAACACCACAGTTCAAAAGTATCAATTCTTCAGCACTTAGCTTTCTTTATAGACCAACTCTCACATCCATATATGTCTACTGGGAAAACCATAGTTTTGACTATACGGACCTTTGTCAGCAAAGTTATGTCTCTGCTTTTTAATATGCTGTCTAGGTTAAGGGAACAGCCAAATGAACATCTTCAAATCCCAATCTAAATTCCTGAGAAAGGAACTTTCTAGTCAGTAGGTGTGATTATGTTCGGCAAGGTGCTTGCCTAGGCTTGTAGGAACCATCTAGAAAGTAAAAGAGTAGACAAAGGACAAAATAATCATGCCCCATTAATGACATTATTTGAATTCCTTAATTTTTCTGTGAGTAGGTGAACAAGGGCTTGTTCTCAGTCATTGCTTACGCATAACAAGGGTCTTAGTAAATCAATCAGATTAGTCATTTGAACCTGATTCTTGATGGGGTTTAAATCTCTGAAAAATTTGTTCAGAGCTTCTCTTTCTTTTTTTCTATTTCCTTGCTATATTTACAGCTTCTCTTTTTCCCTTGTTCTATGATTTATTGGAAACTACAAAGAATGATGAAATGAACTTTGATTATGCATTCCTTTGTTGTCCTTGGCTGCACAGTCACATCGAAGCCACATGTCCCATCGGCGGCCTAACCACATGCAATGCTGTCTTTCCAGTTTCTACTCACAAGACCATCCAGAATCGGCTTATCAACACTGAGTTTTCTCTGCTGCACAGACACAGCCTCTTCCCCAGTTGGAGTGGCCTCCTGAACTGCTCCCCATTGACCAATAGTGTCGCTCTCATGAAGATGCCTATTGAGAACATCTCACCACTCCCAACAACTGAATCAAAATGTGTTAATTCCTGAAGCTCCCATCTCATTCCCATGTTCTCCTTGACTCCTTTAAGAAGCCACATGGACTATTCCATTATTCAAATCTCTTTCCCTTCTCTGAATTTGGTATTTCTCTTCTAGTCAATGCAGATGGCTTGCACTTAATACTGTGCTGCCGTGTATTCTCTCAGTTTCACTTTTTACTTTGCTCTTATACCTCACACTAGATTACTTATTCCTTTGACAGAGGCACCAAATCTTGTGCATCTTCTGTGTTTCCCAAGAACCAGAGACAGCGCCAGTCGCATTGTAGGGGCTTAATAAACACTTATCTGATTCTAGAGTTCCTTTATCAAAATGATGGTTATACTATCAGAAGGCCATATGTCATCATACTGTGAATTATCTTCTGTTCAGCTGTTTGTATTTAATCTTTAATCTTTCTTTCTGGAGATTATTATTTTCCATTATAAGGGCAACATACGGGAGGAGGATGCTCTTACACTGTCATCCATTTCTCCCCGAGTCTGGTAGAAAATGGATGATTCAAGCAACTTCTTTCTAATATAATTTATATGAAGTTGAAGCATTTTCTATTTCTCCCTTTTGTGTTCTTATTTTGAATTGCAAATATTCACTTTCACATATATTTAAAAGTTATTTTGACAGTATGTAATGTAGATTTAAAACATTCTGAACTTGGCTGTTTTCCCTTGATCAATTCTTTTTTTAGCAGAAGCACTGTAAATACACCGACAAGTGTCAGAACATACAGTATAGTGAACAGTCAAGGACAATCTGTTATGGTATTCTGCATATTAAAGACTGGTTTGTTTATTTCACCAGGGGGAATTCATTTTTAGTGTTTGGATTTGATGGATTAGTGAGAATGATATAATTTGCTCCACTAAACAACAGTGCCACAGCAGAAGGATAGGCATTGACTTTTATTTCATGCTAAAGGAAAAAAATTCTTAATGATAGAAAACATTAAGATAGCCAAAGAGGCAATATTCCTAGAATTAACAGAAGGAAATTCAGCTGTGATACCCAGAAACTGACTGGCAGTAATTCCATTCAAATAGGTAAGACTCAGCATTCCAAAAATGAAGATTATGGCATCCAGTACCATCATTTCATGATAAATAGATGGGGAAAAATTGGAAATAGTGATAGATTTCATTTGGGGGGGGGGCTCAAAAATCACTGCAGATGAGAACTGCAGCCATGAATTTAAAAGATGCTTGTTCCTTGGAAGAAAAACTATGACCAACCTAGATAGCATATTAAAAAGCAGATATGTCACTTTGCCAACAAAGGTCCATAGAGTCAAAGCTATGGTTTTTCAGTAGTCATGTATGGATGTGAGAGTTGGATCATAAAGAAAGCTGAGTGTGGAAGAATTGATGCTTTAGAACTCTGGTGTTGGAGAAGACTCTTGAGAGTCCCTTGGACAGCAAGGGGATCAAACCACTCAATCCTAAAAGAAATCAGTCCTGAATATTCACTGGAAGGACTGATGCTGAAACTGAAGCTCCAGTACTTTGGCCACCTGATGTGAAGAGCTGACTCATTGGAAAAGACCCTGATGCTGGGAGAGATTGAAGGCAGGAGGAGAAGGGGATAAAAGAGGATGAGATGGTTGGATGGCATCACCACCTTGATGAACATGAGTTTGAGCAAGCTCTGGGAGTTAGTGATGGACAGAGCAGCCTGAAGTGCTGCAGTCCATGGGGTCATAGAGTCAGACATGACTGAGTGACGGAACTGAACTAATGTACTGCTCTTAGAGTTGGAGCATAAAGAAGATGGAGAACCAAAGAATGGATGCTTTCAAACTGTGGTACTGGAGAAGACCCTTAAGAGTCCTTTGGATTTCAAGGAGATCAAACCCATCAATCCTAAAAGAAATCAACTCTGAATGTTCACTGGAAGGACTGTTGCTGAAGCTGAAGCTCCAATACTTTGGCCACCTGATGCAAAGAGATGACTCACTGGAAAAGACCCTGATGCTGGGAAAGATTGAGAGCAGGAGGAGAAGGGGACAACAGAGGATGAGATGGTTAGATGGTATCTCCCATTCTGTAGACTTGAGTTTGAGGAAACTTGGAGAGATAGTGAAAGGCAGGGAAGCTTGGAGTGTTGCAGTTCATGGGGTCGCAAAGAATCAGAGATAACTTAGTGCTTGAACAACAACAACAACAAGGTGAGTTGGATGACCAAGAACTTGCTTCATATTAGGAGAAGTGAAACTGTTAGTCGTTTTACTTACAAACCTTGAAACTGAGGAATAGTCTCCTGAGAATAACTCATGTGACTTATAATCTTCCTGACTGATTCACCAAAATGGGGATTGAACTATAAGAAGGTAGTCCAAGGAAGACAGGCTTTAAGCTGGGTTTTGGACAATACCCCATGGGCTACCTCAGTAGCACTGCTGGTAAAGAACCTGTCTGCCAATTTAGGAGACACAATAGATGCAGGTTCAATCCTTGGGTCAGGAAGACCCCCTGAAGGAGGCAATGGCAGCCCACTCCAGTATCCTTGTCTGGAGAATCCCATGGACAGAGGAGCCTGGCAGGCTACAGTCCATGGGGTTGCAAAGAATCAAACACAACTGAAGAGACCAAGCAGGCATGTGTGAGCTTCAGACAGCCATACCATGGCTGAGTCTGATGAGCAAAGGGTCAGTGGCAGCTTTAGATAAGTTTGGCTCTTGTAGAAGGATTTTAAATTGTTGATAAGTGTGAGAAAGTGACTAGAAGTCAGCTTGTGAAGGGCCCTGAATGTTAAAGTAGAGAACCTATAGTCTAATCAGTATGTGCTTGAGAGTCCCTATGGAAAAGAAAGTTGAGAGCAATGTAAGAAAATAGGAATTGAGAGGCCAGGACACTGATTGGAGGTGGGAAAAGATGGGTGGGAGGTGCTTGCATCAGAGAAGGATAAAAAGAGATATATTTTGAAGGTTAGCACATAGAGTGACTGAAGGAGGCATTGGTGAGAAATGTTTAGAAAGTCAAGAAAAGCAGGTGGCTTTGTGAAAATTTTGAGGTTTTGATGACCGTGGGACTATGCAATAGCCAAATGAGGGTGCTCACTAATCATCCTGAACTACAGTTTGAGAGGCAGTATAAAGATAACCTGGCCACCTGATTTATCCACCTAAAGATGATGGTTGAATCCATGAAAATGGATGGCATTGTCACAAAGAGGTGGTCAGAGGGTTGGGCATACCCATGACAAGTGTTTATTAGAAGGGTGAGGAACCACTGAAGAATGGAGGAACAGTCAGAAGAGCAAGAGCACCCAGACAGTGGATGGAACAGTGAGAGTTTCAGAACCACGGGGGATTGCTTAAGTCCAGCTACATATTATATGAGACTAAAGGGAAGGAAGGAAAAGGTGGATCACCTGGATGAAGAATAGAAAGCGACTAAAAGGTCTTTAGTAGTGATCCTATGTTTGTCTGTATAGTAACATCCCTGGGAAGGAATGGGTTAGCTTTTACTTGTCCTTCTTGATTAATACAAATAGCAAAGCAAGTGGTGAAACAAATTGGAAAACAATGTACACACAACTAATGCTTCTGGAGAAAAAGATTTTGCACTGTCTCTTGCTAACCTCTTCTGGTACTCAGTGGCACTTTTTACCCAGGAGTTCTTTTTGAAACCATTGTCCAAAAACCCTGTTGTTCTTATTTAAGCTGTATTTTTTTCTGACTTTCTTGTTTATGCTCAGGGGACATGGAGAACATACGGTAACTATCTCTCAAATAATAATCTTCATATTTTTGAAATAGGTATTGCACAAGATTTTTTTTCCTCTTTAGACTTCCGTTTTTCAGGCTAAATGACACAGTAGTTTATCCTTTCCTTAAGGACATTTCTTCCTGGGACAAGGGCTCAGACTGAGAGTCATAACAAAGTCATGTTTACCTATTGGTAGAAATTCAAGAACTAAATGGTGATGATTCCTTTTGAGAATAACTCTATGCATCTTTTGTAGCCTGAGAGCACTTAACAAAACTAATAGGTGCATAGGAAATCTTTCAAAAAATAAAAATTGTGGTCAGATAAGAAGAAATGTAGCTTTAACCCCTATTCCCACTGGCAGCAGTATATCAACTCACTTCCTGTTTGAATGAAAGTAAAGGTAAAAATGTTACTGATATACAAAGTCAGGAACATGATTTTTAGAAGGTTGTTAAAAGTCAAGGCTAATTTGTTGGTCTGTTTCTTAGGGACATGTTGTCTGTGTTAGTTGCTAAGTCATGTCCGACTCTTTGCAACCCCATAGGCTGGGCTGCTCTGCCCAAGGGATTTCCCAGGTAAGAATAGTGGATTGGGTTGCCATTTCATTCTCCAGGGGATCTTCCCAACCCAGGGATTAAACCTGGATCTCTTGTACCACAGGCGGATTCTTTACCATCTGAGCCACGAGGGTATAAAATATATACTTTAAAATATTCAGAAACACTTAGAAGTTATTAAAAGCTCTTTTAATAAATATTTCCTCCACTTCCTCTAGAATTTGTGCTGTAATTTTCCATGGCAGTCTTAATAAAGATTATTAAGGACTATGAGTCTCAATTTGTCAGCAAATTTATTTTTTTTTGTGGTACTATGTTCCAGGGGAAGTTAAGTAAGGCAAATCTCAGTAATTTCCTCATCTGCAAAGTGAAGATAATAGTACCTAATTCAATGGGTTGTTATCAGCATTAAAAGAAATAATGTCAATAACTTTTCAGGAGTAGTCATATCTTGCTCTTTCACATGATACATATAACGTTTACTTTATTTGTTTCTCTTTGTTAAATTTGCCTGATTCCAGAAAGGATACTGGGTGGTTCATACAAATATACATAAAACACAAGTGAGATAATATGTCCTTCCAGGTTTGGCGGCATGTGTGGATTTGATGAGCATGCCCTTTGCATCTTCCTTTGAGGTACAGGTGAACAGATGAGGGTTATAGAGAGCACAGAGCCCTGCAGCTGGCCCCTAGACAGCCCCCCAGAACTTCTCAAGCATCTAGCCTGCAACTTTCCACCTTAATATCAGTGTTTTCCATTGGCATGTATATCGAGCTTTCCTTTGACAGTATTCTTCTCCAGGATCTAATAACCCATTAATCTTGGAAGGCAGCACTGTATAGGATATGAAGGTGTATTTTGGATTCAAAGTATGTCTTAATTAAAGCTTTGTGATATTGGTGGATTTACTTAATCTCTGAGTTTTCATTCTCCTTGTCTAGCCGAAATAAAAACAGATATCTTGTCCCTTCTTAAGGATACTTATAGGAGTAGATATTATACACAGGTTACATTTGTAGCACATAGACTGTGTTTACTTATGATTACAGATACATGTGAAGAAGACTTTGTGTGGCTGGTAGGCTGTGGTAGATATTTATTTAGCAATTGACTTTCTGGGGCAGGGGTGTGGGAAGAGAAACAAAGCTCTGGTTTGTAACATTTCAGGGTTCTGTGGTAAAGATACTGTCACCAAAGCTGCTTCCAAGCTGACAACGTGGTGCATCACTGAACACAGAGCTGGCAAATAGGTGAGGAAACGGTGAGAGACTATTTTTGGGGGTTACAAAATCATTGCAGATTGTGACTGTAGCCATGAAATTAAAACATACTTGCTCCTTGGAAGAAAAGCTGTGACCAACCTAGAGAGCATACTAAAAAGCAGAGACTTGACTTTGCCAACAAAGGTCCATCTAGTCAAAGCCATGGTTTTTCCAGTAGTCATGTAGGGATGTGAGAGCTGGACTATAAAGAAACCTGATCACCGAAGAATTGATGCTTTTGAACTGTGGTGTTGGAAAAGTCCCTTGGACTGCAAGGAGATCCAACCAGTCCATCCTAAAGGAAGTCAGTCCTGAATATTCATTGGAAGGACTGATGCTGAAGCCGAAACTCCAATTCTTTGGCCACCTGATGCAAAGAACTGACTCATTGCAAAAGATCTTGATGCTGGGAAAGATTGAAGCCAGGAGAAGGGGATGAAAGAGGATGAGATGGTGGGATGGCATCACTGACTCCCTGGATATGTGTTTAAACAAGGTCTGGGAGTTGGTGATGGCAAGGGAAGCCTGGCATGCTGCAGTCCATGGGGTCGGACATGACTGAGTGAATGAACTAAAAACGGCTCTTGGGAGCCAAGGCAAGCCTTTTGTATGCCACTGTGTGTGCCCCATACTCGTTCCCATTTTCAGGCACAAATAAGATTTGTGGCATTAATAATAAAGTATAAGATACGCAGGAAAAAAAAATCTCTTCCAAGGAACTCTCATTAGGTACTGAATATTGCCTGAAAAAGAGAGGCAATGATTTTTGTTACATGTCTAATTGTGAAACTTCTTTTTCCTGCTCTGGTTATTTTTTCTATATTTGTTTTGTTTTCTTTCTTTACTCTGTCTCACCCTCTCTTTGTACCTTCCCTTTCAATAAATGCTTTATGTGGCAACAGCTACCAACAAAAGTGAAGGATTTTGTAAGTAATTCCAAGGTTCATTTAGGAAAATGAACACAAAGTATTCATGCTTTGTCAATATGTAGCATTCAGCTAAGAGTTGGATATAAAAAGAAACATTTGCCTACCCAGAGAAACCGCCATCAAAACCTTGGCATAAGAGAAATAGACTTTGCTAGTATTGACTATTCATTCTTTCCTTGTGAAATGTCTGAATATGCTCATTTTCATACTTCAAGTCATCATCAATTACAGAGTTGCAGGCACATTTCTGTGGCCTACCTGCAGTGGCTGTGAGTGAAAACCGAGCAGCTGCTCGGTAGATAGTAAAGAGGTTCCCTCCTCGCTCGTCCTCCTGGTTTCCTCTCCTGGCACAGGTGCAGGTATTTATGCACAGGGAAGGAAGTGAAGGACATGCATCCGGTTTCCTTTCTATCTGACATCTTAGAAAGCGCTGCTTTTTGGACAGTCCTCAAAGCATGACACAGAGGAGACTAGGAACAGAGACATGCGCAGTGTCATGTTTATCTACCGGGTGCTTCCTTCTGGCAATTCTTTGGCAGGAGAAATCAAATTCTTCTCTCTAAACATCATTACCAATTATGTTCTCTTGTTGTGTAGTCTCTAAGTCGTGTCCAGCTCTTTGCACCCCATAGACTACAGCATGCCAGGCTCCTCTGTCCTCCACTGTCTCCCGGAGTTTGCTCTAATTCCTGTCCATTACAATATTCTTTTCTGTTTGCTAGATGTTTGGGCATTATGGATTGTGAGAGTGATGATTGCTTTTATAGTTCAAAGACTGGAAGTATTTTCTTCTTTGACATTTGATGGTTGACATGGGGAAGTGGTAATAACTAGGTGGAACTGGACAAGAAATTAGGATATTATAGTTCTCATTAGTAATAACTTTTCCTTAAACATTTCATGATACTTTTTAAATGGAATACCCTATAGATTTGAAACCTAATTTTATAGTGGCTCTGCTTTTGGAGCATCTTGTTTAATCTATTTATCAGAGAGTTTTTAGTTTTCAATGCTTATTGATGTTGAGATATTTTAACATAGACCTTAAACTTATAATTCTAGAGTTAAAAACCCCTACCACAGAGATACAAGTAGAGGTGGGTAGAGCTATACAAGAGGGCACCATAAAGACGACAAATCATTTTAAATTACTCCCGAATTGCTATTTTAAAAGTTTGCAGCTCACTCTTGTCACCGTAGTTTAGCATAAAGTTAATGAAAATAGGACCGTATAATTTTGATGTAAAACATCAAGCACTTCATAATTATTATCATCACCCATCTTTATCCACCATCATCCATCATCATTATTATTGTATTTTTATTGCTTGGATTAATCCAATACTAATAGAGCATAATGGTATGGAAATTATTTAATTACATTGTAAGTGCAAACTTTATCAAGTCAGAAATCATTTAGCTTTATGACAGAAATCAGAAATACCACTTCCTGGAAGGACTAGCTATATATGCCTTTGAGCTATTTAACCGTTACATGCAGAGAAATATGTAGGCTGTCTGACAGCTGACTTTTTTTTCTTCTCCCATGTGTTAAGATCATCTCTCTATCAAGAAATCACAAACATTAGTGTTTAGAAGTGCTTAGGACCTTTGCTAAATATACAGATTTGGGGATCTCATCATAGGGGGTCTTGGTTGGGGTTCTTGGGGTCCCTCTATTTTTTTTTTTT
This sequence comes from Antilocapra americana, assembly GCA_007570785.1. Classification (NCBI taxonomy): domain Eukaryota; kingdom Metazoa; phylum Chordata; class Mammalia; order Artiodactyla; family Antilocapridae; genus Antilocapra; species Antilocapra americana. Next base: position 11,758,520 of record ML664173.1, on the reverse strand, counting down.
TGACAAGCATCCCAGATGCTTCTGATAGAGGGTGTTGGAAGAACACATTTTAAAGATGTCCCAGTCAGTTCTCATAAAAGATATTGGTCATTCTGTCTATGTTTTTGTTATATTACTGTCCAGTAGAATGTGACTATCAATAAATAATCATTGTAATTATATTATATGTTATTGTAGTTACATCAGGGCTTCCCAGGTGATGCTAGTGATAAAGAACTCACCTGTCAATGCAGGAGACATAAGAGATGCAGGTTCAATCCCTGGATCAGGAAGATCCCCTGGAGGAGGGTGTGGCAACCCACTCCAATATTCTTGCTTGGAGGATCCTGTGTACAGAGGAGCCTGGCGTGCTACAGGCCATCGGGTCCCAAAGAATCAGACATGACCTAATTGACTTAGCATGCACGCAGGCGTGAGCACGTAGTCACGTCAGCCCTAATTATATTGACCATTGGTAATGACTGATATTAGATACAGACATGGCACTGGTATCACAGATACTCTGTGAAAGGATTTCCATGCATTCATCCTCATAGCAGCCTTTTGAGGCAGGTAATATCACATCCCATGTTCTGGGTGAGAAGCTTTCTTTGGAGGAGCTGGTCACTGAGTCATAGCACTAAGAGAGGGGACCCTGGAACCAGACCTCGTGGGTTCAGGGTCTGCCTTGGCCAGTTACTGGCTGTGTGGCAGTACCAAGGGCCCTTCTTTCTCTGATCGTAAGTGATGACTAAGGACGTAACCAAGACTAACTCATGGGATGGAGCTGAAATAGGCAAATATTCAAAGGCTAGCCTGGAAAATTGTCTCTGCTCTGGAATATAGCTTTACCACCCTCTGCTCTGATGACTCTGCCTCCCCAGCCCCATTTCTTCTAAGTCATTATCACGATCACGGTACTAAAGCTTTCTGGGCTGTAGGTGTGGATTTCTTTCTTTGATCAATGGAAAACATTTGGTTTTCAGTTAATTTTAATAGACAAACATACAACTATTAGGCATAATTAATAACTTGATTACTTAATTAGAAAGGCAGAACATACCAAGAAATTAATGTAAACATCTCAGTGTTCATTGCTACTATTAAATTGATTCACATTTTTAGTATGAAGTTTAAAAAAAAATGAAGAAGCAAGGGATGAACAGGAGAGAGAATAAGAGGGAAGGAGGGAGGAAGGAAGGAAAACCACTAAGCCCTCTCCTCTGCCAGCTTAAATTACAGATACTAGCCTATCTATAGACTTCCCCACTCCAGTCAGAATATATCCCAGTACTTCATAGCTACTTCCAGCCCCTCTGGCCTTGGAGGCAAACTCTCAAACCCTTTTGAGTTTTGAAGGTACTTTCAGCTACCATTGTATGAATGGAACATTGCTCACAAACACTGCCATGCATCCATCACTGCCTGTCATTCCTTGGATTATGCTTCTCAGGATTTCATGTGCATTAGTATCACCTGGGGTCCCTTTATAAATGCAAATTCCTGAGCAGGATGTTCATTTTCTAGGTCTGATGTGGAGCACAGAAATCTAAGCCTCCTTCCCCTCAGTGACTTTGATGTGGCCAGTCCACAGACGTCTCTTGAGAAACACTAGCTTTAGCTTGTAGGGGGAGAAAAGAAAAAAAAAAGTGCAGATGAATAAACATCTGAGGTGTGATAGGACAGAAGAGTGGCCCTCCCAGGTGGCCCCGATGGTAAAGAATCTGCCTGCCAATGCAGGAGACCTGGGTTCAACCCCTGGGTCAGGAAGATCCCTGGAGAAAGAAATGACAACCCACTCCAGTATTCTTGCCTGGAGAATCCCATGGACAGAGGAGCCTGGTGGGCTACCATCCATGGGATCACAAAGAGTTGGACATGACTTAGTGACTGAAAAAAACAACTGCAAAGAAAAAGGAAAACCAAAGAAGTGCAGGCATTTCAAAAGAAAGTGAGACTGCTTCTCTTAAGGCATCATATTTATACATCAGAGTAACAGTTGCTTCAAAGACAGAGTCTTTGCCGCAGGGTTCAGAGCAGGGGCAGGCGAGGAGATGGAGCTAAGCTGGGAGCACTGGGAGGAGACCGCTCTGAGGTTGAGCCAGTGCAGAAATTGAAAGCATCATACGTGTTCCCCCTCGCAACTCCCTAACTTTATCTGTTGGGCCGCTCTCCCTGCCCCAACCTGCCACTGAAGATCCTACTTAGAATGGACCTGGGTCTCAGGGGATAGTTGAACATGCATAGAGGAAAGGCTTTGCAAGTTGTGCTTGGAAGCGCTGGGTTTTTTGATAGGTATGTATTTTGACATTGTTTTAAGAGAAGGGACAAAAAAATGGGAGGGAGATCTTAAATGAAGAAAGCCAAGGGATTCCTCCAAAATGGTAATTCAATTGAGGATTGTCTAAATAATTGAGTTAATTGACCATGGATAATTAAGAAGCAGATTCAAAGGTTTAGGATATACATTAGCACATTTCACTCTCTTAACCACTTTACAGACAAGTAAACTTGGAAGCTGAGTCACTTTCCCAAAGGGCATAAAGAGGAGGCAGCAAGGGTAATAACTCCACATTTGGGAGGAAACAAATCATCATTTTTATGGAAAGGAAAACTACATTTTGAGTCCCCCACAAAGGGTACAATTTGAATTAATTAGACTGAAGAACTCTGTAAGAGTTGGAACCCACACCTCAAACAGAATTTAAGCAGTTGTGGCAGCAAAAGTAACTTTCTGGTGTGCCTTATGGAAATACACTGGGTGGGATTACCGAATCCTGCGTAGGACAGTTCCTGGATTTATGGAAATGGGCATATGAGGTCAAATTAAAGAATTAGAATTCATACATAAGACTCTGCCATGATGGTTCATTTTTTCTCCTAGAGCTGAGCTAAGAATATTGGCATCCTAATTTTTTATTCTTGATGGCCCCAAGAGTTCAACTTAAGATCTCACACTGAGAACTTTGAAGTCTTTACCAAGGATCTTTTTTTTTTTAACCAAGAATAGATATACTTTTTCATCTCCACATCCCCCAAACATCTTTCTATATCAATTAATATTTGTTGAAAATTTAGTTTTCTATGGCTGGCTGAGTAAGAGTGATATTCACAACAACTGATAGTGAATGAGCTCTTACTGAGTGTGATCACTGTTTTTCAAGTGTTTCACCTTTATTTCATTATTTAAAGGAATACGATTTACCTTGATAAATTCAATTTTATTGAGCATTATAATTATTTTCCAATTCATGCCATTATAAACAATGCTGCAGCAATAATATCTATAGCTAAACTATGTAAGGTATTTGTAATTGCATGCTTACATGCTAAGTCACTTCAGTCATCTGTGACTATCTGTGGCACTATGGACTGTAGCCCACCAGGCTCCTCTGTCCAAGGGATTCTTCAAGCAAAAGTACTGGAGTGGGTTGCCATGCCTTCCTCCAGGGGTGATCTTCCTGACCTAGGGATTGAACTCATGTCTCTTCACATCTCCTGCATTGGCAGGTAGGTTCTTTACCACTAGTGCCACCAAACTATATATGATATTTATAATCATATCCTTACAATGATAAATTTTCAGTAGACATGCCAGTATAAGAGCATGCATGTATTAAAGTCTGCAGCACAATTTTATCAGATGTCCTGCCACTAATATTGCACCAATTTCTGTTTCCATTGACAACACAGGAAGATTTTTATTAAGTTTAAAGAAATGAATTGAGAATTAACAGATTCTGAGTTCTTTTCAAGATGTCTAGCAGTCTTTATCAAGAAACAGCATGTCCAGTTCTCTCAGAAGAGGGAATGAATGGTGTGTCTCAATCTGTCTCAAATACACTGCCATATAAGTACTAAGGAATTTCTCCAAAAAGTCACAAAAAGTGTATAAATTCTCTGATCCATAAGCAAAACTCTTGGTATGTGAGATGCTCATTCCTTGTCATCATTTAGATCAATCAGGTTTCACTTTAAATGTCCCTGCTAGAGAGAATCTTTTCCTATCACCCAGTCTCAGATCATCTCCCCAACCTGCTGGTCACTCGCTAACCCATTCTTCTATCTTCACTTTTTATAGCACTTATCAATATTTTCTTGTTTATTACCTCTCTCCTCATCACCACATGAGTTTCTGGGGGTCAAGAGACCTTTCCTGTACTAGTCATTTTATCTCCAAGGCCATGAAACAGTGCTTGAAACATCGAAGACACCCAAGGTGATGGATCAGTGAGTGAGTGAATGAATGCTGATTCTGTTAAATCCCCACGTTCACCATTCATTCAGAGCTGTCAGGCTGCAGCACAACACTCTTCAGAGACAAAGTGTGCACAAGGGGCAGAGTATCCTTTATGACCCTGTCTAAGATACTCAGCCTTGTAGATGAAGATAAGCAGGAAGGGACTAATTATTAAAGCATCGATAACATTGGCCCTTTGGTTACAAATGTGAGTTAATTTTTCCTTGGATTTGTTCTTGAAGTTGCCATTTAATGATATTAGGCCATAGTCACAGATGAGTTTGGCTGTATTCTTCTTTATGCTTCTTTAGGCACTGTGGCCTTTGGGTGGCTATCTTAATCAATTCCCTCAATCCCTGTCTTCCATGGATAAAGCGTTGGCTGAACTATTAAAGATCCCATTGTCAAATCCTCTTATGATTATTTTGTTCAAAAATGAGTGTCCTGGGAGATATTCAGGGGCTTCACTGGTGGGGCTTCCCTGATGACTCAGTGGTAAAGAATCTGCCTACAATGCAGGAGGCACAGGAGACACAGCTTCAATCCCTGGGTCGGGAAGATCTCCTGGAGGAGGGCATGATAACCCACTCCAGTATTCTTGCCTGGAGAATCTCATGAACAGAGGAGCCTGGTGGGCCACAGTCCATAGAATCACAGAGTCGGACATGACTGAAGCAACTTAGCATGCAAGCATGCACATGGGAGATACTATTTTAGTGCAAGTACCTTGTACTCTTAACAACTTGTCATGTACCTTAACTTAGAGAATATGCTTATTTTACCAGGACAGTTGTGGCATCTGTGTGGTTTCCCATGGAATCCCCAACACTGACCCAATGACTGATGTATAGGAAGCCTTCAAAAGAGCATTGACTATGTGAACAAGTTAATCAAACTCTGCCCTACCCATCAAGAAACCAAGCTGGATCTATTATGTGTTCTGGGTACTTCCTCTGAGCATTGAGATTTTGTATGACTAGCTTTCTTACTTGTGTCTAAGTTGAATCGCAGAGTGTGGAAAATAGAAATTTCTTCTGTAAGGATTTAACTGGCTTGAATTTTTTGAGGTGCCATTTGTTTTATTGGGGAGAGGAATGCTTACCCACATCACTGACTCTCTAGGAAGCCCAGTCTCCCAAGAGTACTGTCTGGATTACATGTAGAGATCTTCAATTCAGTTCAGTTCAGTTTAGTTGCTCAGTCATGTCTAACTCTTTGCGACCCCATGAATTGCAGCACACTAGGCCTCCCTGTCCATCACAAACTCCTGGAGTCTATCTAAACCTATGTTCATTGAGTCAGTGATGCTGTCCAACCATCTCATCCTCTTTCGTCCTCTTTTCCTCCTGCCCTCAATCTTTCCCAGCATCAGGGTCTTTTCCAATGAGTCAACTCTTCACATGAGGTGGCCAAAGTATTGGAGTTTCAGCTTCGACATCAGTCCTTCGAATGAACACCCAGGACTGATCTCCTCCAGGATGGACTGGTTGGATCTCCTTGCAGTCCAAGGGACTCTAAAGAGTCTTTTCCAACCCCACAGTTCAAAAGCATCAATAATTCGATGCTCAGCTTTCTTCACCGTCCAATTCTCACATCCATACATGACTACTAGAAAAACCACAGCCTTGACTAGGCAGACCTTTATTGGCAAAGTAATGTCTCTGCTTTTCAATATGCTATCTAGGTTGGTCATAACTTTCCTTCCAATGAGTAAGCATCTTTTAATTTCATGGCTGCAATCACCATCTGTAGTGATTTTGGAGCCCCCCAAAATAAAGTCTGACACTGTTTCCACTGTTTCCCCATCTATTAGAGATCTTAGGCTGTTATAAATGATCCTGACTTCTGCATATTTGCTGTTTGCCCAGAAAAGATGATGGGATCAAAGTCACTTTCACTGTCACTTCTCAATTCATTTGCTTTGGATTATGTGGTTAGCTAGGATAAAGCAATAGCGCCAGGCTGATCCTGTGGGAGCTTAGTTCTCTTTCCTTGGTAGGACCACAGTATTCCTTGGAGACATGTAAGCTTTATCTGTTCCTGGTGAAACACAGGGCTCTTTGAACTGTCCTTCACCTGACCTCATCACCCCCTTCCCCATCTCTCATACTCTTCTAGTAAAACAAGCAGGAAGCATGATCTCGAGTCTCCCTTATGACAATAACTGTATTTTCATTTCTTTGGGCTAATCACTTCATTTCCCTATATCTAAAGGTAAAGCATCTGAGTTTCAGAACAAAGTAACCTAAATTGGTGTCCTGGACCCACTAGTCACAATTATTGACCTTGAGCAAGCCACTTAACCTCTTTTTGCCTCTCAATTTCCTCATCTTTAAAATAGGGTTGGGAAGAGTATTTTCCCCATTTGTGAGCTAGAGGAATGACTGGAACATTGCAAGTTCTCGGTGTTAACTTGTTTTTGTTTTTTAATTTATTTACTTTTGATTGGAGAGTAAGTGCTTTGCAATAATGTGTTGGATTCTTCCATGTATCAACATGAATCAGCCATGGGTATACACATGTCCCCTCCCTGTTGCCTACCTTCCTCCTACCCCATCCCACAGCTCTAGGTTGTCACAGAGCACCAGCTTTGACCCCCCTAATGTTATACAGTTAATTTCCACTGGCTACCTATTTTACATATGGCAATGTATGTTTCAGTGCTACTCTCTCAACTCGTCCCACCTTCTCCTTCCTCTCTTGTGTCCACAGGTCTGCTCTCTATTTCTGTATCTCCATTGCTGCCCTCCAGATAGGTTCATTACTACCATCTTGCTTGATTCCATATACATGTGTTCATATATGATATTTGTCTTTCTGACTTACTTCACTCTGTATGATAGGCTCTGGGCTCATCCACCTTGTTAGAACGGAGTCAAATGTGTTCCTTTTTATGGCTGAATAATATTCTATTATGTATACATACCACAACTTCTTTATCCATTCATTGGTCAGTGGACATCTAGGTTACTTCCATGTCCTAGGTACTGTAAATAGTGCTGAACATTGGGGTGCAAGTGTCTTTTTCAATTATGGTTTCCTGAGGGTATATGCCTGGTAGTGGAATTATTGGGTCATATGGTAGTTTTATCCCTAGTTTTTAAGGATATATATTTTTTTTATTAGGAAGGGATATATGGGCTTCCCAGGTGGCACTAGTCATAGAGAACCCACCTGCAAATGTAGGAGACATAAGAGCTGCGGGTTTGATCCCTGGTCAGGAAGATCCCCTGGAGGAGGGGATGGCAACCCACTCCAGTATTCCCATGGATAGGAGAATCCCATGGACGAAGGAGCCTGTCAGACTATAGTCCATAGGGTCACAAAGAGTCAGACACAACTGCAGCAACTTAGCACACATGTACTTGTCTGGAATTAAGGGAAAGGATGACTAGCATGTTCCTTCTCTAAGATAATGATGATAATAAGTGCAGATATGGTTATTTGACATGTCCACTGTGTACCAGGAACCGAATTTAATGCTTTGTCTATCTTATGTTTTTTAAATTTGTTAATATGTTGAAGTATGTATGTATGGATGGATTATTCCACGTTGCCAGTGAGGAAACTGGAGACCCTGAAGATGGAATGCTTTGCTCAAGGTTATATTTAACCTTAAGAGCTATTGCTCTTAAGTGGTAGAGTTCAGATTTGACTGTAGTTCCATCTGACTTTAAAATCTTTCCTCGTAACCATTATGCTGTGTCACACTCATAATCTTCTTTCATTGAGTCTTAGTCCGGCACCATAAATTCTGAGGCTACTTCGGAGGAGTCCTTCTGAATCCTTGCCTTGATCACTTTAAAAGCCAATCCAAATCCTGAAAACATAGGCTTTGTTATAAACTCTATCAATGTAATTCTAAACTAGATAAACAACTTTTAAGGATGTGCAGCTAAGTTGCCTTTTCCTCGGTTATCATACTAACAATGAAATTTTCCCTGGTGTGACTCTGATCATTAAGGAAGTAGAGCACTTGAGGCTGGATGTTGAAAGAATTTTTGTTTTGTTTTAGTCATGGTTTCTGGTAAGGTTTTTTTTTCTTTTTTTTTTCCTTTGTTCTATTTTTCCCTTCTTCAGTCTTGGCTTGAAAGGGAACTTCCTGTACCTGTCCAGGAATCTGTAGCAAAGGGAACAAGCACAGTAATTTGTCTGGCACTGTTTGGATGTTAATATAGCATCATAGCAGCCAGAAAAACAGACAGAACCCTTGTGAACATCATTATGTTTGGGCTGTAGTTTTACTTGCCAAAATGCAGCTTTTACCATTGGCATTTCCACCACCTGTTATGGGTAATAGTCGTCTAAAGGACAAATCCCCCTGTCTGTGATTTTTCTTTCTGGGCTTCACTGGAGAGAGACTGTGAAATGATTCATTCCTCTGTACAGGTGAAGCTACAATGTTTTCTCAGGTGCAGAGCTTTGGCCTCTGATACTCTGTGTTCTAAGGTTAATCTGTTAACTTGCTTGGGGGAAAAGGGACACAGAAGATGGATGAGGGCGTTACAAAACTGAGATGAGAAGGATTTCAAAAAATCCCAACTGCCGTCTCTTCTTCCCTGTTCCCATCTGCTCCTAGGAAGCCCTTATAGGAAACTGGGTCTGTCAACAGCTATGCTTTGTACCTCTTGCTATAAGTGAGACCAGATCTTTCTTACTCTGATTTTATAATGGATAGCTTACTTATCTCCCTCCAGCCCGATATCATCCTCAGAGGAAGACCCACAAACACACACATATGCACACATGGTTTTGTGCTCAATCAAGTGTGAAAATTGCTAGATGAAGCAATATTAAGTACATCTTTTATTACAGGCTTCCTCAGAGCTTTAAAAAATATTCACCTTTGAATTTTATTTATTTATTTATTAGCAGTGTGTGAGGGCCTTTTAGGTCTCTTCTGTCAAGTCCAACTCTTTGTGACCCTATGAACTATAGCCTTATCCCTGCCCACACTTCTCTGTCCATGGGATTCTCCAGGCAAAAACACTGAAGAATACTGGATTGGGTCACCACCCTGTCTTCCCAGGAATCTATCTGACCCAGGCATTGAATCCATGTCTCTTATGTCTCCTGCTTTGGTAGGCAAGGAATGCCACCTGGGAAGCCCCCTTTTAGTAGTGGCTTAGGGACTAATGTTTTCCTAGATACATGTTGGGTAAGAATGGACTAGATCATTTTCATCTAACTTTTAAGATGCAGCGAGATTTCCCGGGTGGGGAGGGAAGGGGGAGGGGGGTTCCGGAGGGGAAGCATATATAAACCCATGGTGATATCATGACAATGTATGGCAAAAACAATTAAAAAATAAAAAAAAAAAAGATTTAGTGTACAGACTTAGGCTGTTACTTGGTTAAACTGACTTCTTAGTTTGAATGAAATTTTTTTTTTTGTGGATAGTTTTTCAGGTTACAAGTGTATTTTTATAGCAACTCCCAGAAGCTGAGGTTCTAAAAAGATTCTGCAGGAACATTCTCTTGAGAGTTACCCTGTTTTTGTTCCCCCTTCCTTCTTTCTCCTATTGTTTTTAAAGTCATGAGTATACCCAAAAAGAAGAATGGTAAGAAAATGGTAGAGGTACATTCCTCTGTAGTTGGATTGATGTGTTAGTTATGCTGTACAGAGGTAATCTGTGGGTGGGTTTTGTTTAGTAGATCTCAAGAAATTATATGAAAAATAAACATATCCCGGATATATCTTTGTGCACATTTTAAAGGTATTTTTCTTTTTTTAAAAAAAATATTTATTTTTATTTCTTTACTTGGTCTTAGTTGCAGCCCATAGGATCTTGTGCTATACTTAGTATGCCAGCAAATTTGGAAAAGTCAGCAGGGGCTATAGGATGGTGGAAGGTCAGTTTTCATTCCAATCCCAAAAAAAGGCAATGCCAAAGAATGTTCAAACTACTGCACAATTCCACTCATCTCACATGCTAACAAAGTAATGCTCAAAATCCTCCAAGCCAGGCTTCAACAGTACATGAACTGAGAACTTTCAGCTGTTAAAGCTGGATTTAGAAAAGGCAGAGGAACCAAAGCTCAAATTGCCAATACCCTTTAGATCATCAAAAAAGCAAGAGAGTTCCAGAAAAAAAAAAAATCTATTTCTGCTTTATTGACTACGCCAAAGCCTTTGATTGTGTGGATCACTACAAACTGTGGAAAATCCTTAAAGAGATAGAATACCAAACCACCTTACCTGCCTCCTGAGAAATCTGTATGCAGGTCAAGAAACAACAGTTAGAACAACAGACTGGTTCCAAATCCACAGAGTACATCAAGGCTGTATATTGTCACCCTGCTTATTTAACTTATATGCAGAATACATCATGAGAAATGCTGGGATGGATGAAGCACAAGCTGGAATCAAGATTGCCAGGAGAAATATCAATCACCTCAGATATGCAGATGATACCACCCTTATGACAGAAAGTGAAGAGGACTTAAAGAGCCTTTTGATGAAAGTGAAAGAAGAGAGTGAGAGTGAAAAAGCTGGCTTAAAACTCAACATTCAAAAAATGAAGATCACAGCATTTGGTCCCATCACTTCATAGCAAATGGATGGGGAAAAAATGGAAACAGTGAGAGACTTTATTTTTGGGGACCCCAAAATTACTGCTAATAGTGACTGCAGCCCTGAAATTAAAAGATTCTTGCTCCTTGGAAGAAAAATTATGACCAACCTAGACAGTATATTAAAAAGCAGAGACATTACTTTGCTGACAAAGATCTGTCTAGTCAAAGCTATGGTTTTTCCAGTGATCATGTATGGATGTGAGAGTTGGGCTGTAAAGAAAGCTGAGTGCTGAAGAATTGTTGCTTTTGAACTGTGGTGTTGGAGAAGGCGCTTGAGAGTCCCTTGGGGTGCAAGAAGATCCAACCGGTCCATCCTAAAGGAAATCAGTCCTGAATATTCATTGGAAGGACTGCTGCTGAAGCTGACGCTTCAATACTTTGACCACCTGATGTGAAGAACTGACTCACTGGAAAATATCCTGATGCTGGGAAAGACTGAAGGCAGAAGGAGAAAGGGATGACAGAGGATGAGATGGTTGGATGGCATCACTGACTCAATGGACATGAATTTGAGTAAACTCTGGGAGTGGGTGATGGACAGGGAGGTGTGGCGTGCTGCAGTCCATGGGGTCACAAAGAATCGGACACAAATGAGCGACTGAACTATGGGATCTAGTTCCCTGACCAGAGATTGAACCTGGCCCCTGCATTGGGAATATGGAATCTTATCCTCGGGACCACCAATAAAGTCCCTGTTTTTCCTTTATTATTACCATTTTCACTTTGGTATGCCATGGAGTCAATATAATTTATGGAATCAATTGTAACAGAGTAAAACTGCAAGGCAATTTTTTTTTTAAATGTGGCATTCGCAATACAACATATCGCAAATTACTTTAAAGAAACAGTAAAGCAAAAGGAAGCACTGAAAAGGAGATTCCTACCATGGTAGGTAGCACATTTTAGAACCCACGTCACAGAGCTCAGCAACTCTCCTGATGGGCTTCAAACTCCGGTCGCAGCTCACCCTCAGCACGTCAGCACTGACACGGCTGACTTCTCGGAGACACGGCCTTTGTCGCTGCCACGATGTAAACTACTCACATAACCATGTATCATTTCCATTCTTGGAAAATTATGCTCATTGGTTTTAAGAGATCAATCATAGTGACGTGTTTCTATTCCCTTGCAAGTCAACTAACTTCATAAAGCATCAGGCTGAAATGAAAACGCTTTATTGTTAAAACTAGGTATAGTCATGACCACATATATCCTACGTTTGGCCCCGTCACAATATCCATTTTTCATGAGGCTCTTAGTTAAATTAAAGAAAAAAATTCTGATTATAAAATAAATGAGTTTATTGTCCTTCTGCATCCTAAGTATTGGTGTCTCATAGGACCTGTGGAAAGGAAGTGGCTGTAAGCTTGGTGGTCGCCCGCAAGGGCTCCCATGGGCCCGTGAAAGAAGGCTGTCCTGTATTTTCTGGGTGATAAAGAGCCAGGAGTTAGGGGCCAAACGTGGATTCTTCTCTGAGTCAGAAGCTAAACATGAAGGGCATTTGAATTTTCTCCCCAGCTTCCTTCCTCAATTCAGAAGGCAGAGGTAAGGGATGCACTGGTCAAAGCTTACTTGAGTTTTTCCTGAATCCCAGTCCAGATCCATTTGAATATAATTTCCTTCCAGTCCTGGTAGTGGGCTGTCTGCTCCTGTGCTTGTGCTGCTGTGTGAGTATGAGTTCTCATCTTTGTCAGCGCTTTTGTGCAAAGACCAGAGAGCCTTTCTCAGGGATTGATAACATGGTGATCTTTTCAGCTACGAGTTCTTTCTTTCTTCTTATTAATGTTCTCTCTTTTTTTTTTTCCTTTTAGACTCCCATTGACATGCAGTCTTTTACTTACAGTCTGTTTCCTTTTACTTTCTCCCTTTCATACTTTCTCCAAATTCATGAGAAAAAGGACACCAAATGAGAAGAGTTCCAGGGATATGTTGTAAGCTCAAGTTCCAGTAAAGCTAGGGAAAATCTTTATTTTGAATGGTGGGTGTTTTTTTTTTTCTTTTCCATTTCTTCTTGAGAGTAACACTACTGGATGGTACTGAGACGAGCACAGGGGGTACTGGTTCCTCAACAGAGTCAGTAGAAAGACATATCTTGTGTTATGAGCCTTTTTTTCAAAAGAATGTTCCATTTTGTAGTTATTATATCTTGAGCTTCCCTAGAGCTCATATTGATGATCCATCCTCACACTATTAGAGGGAAGGATTTTGTCAAATTATATATATTTATTTGTTAAATTAGTGCATAAAGTCAATAGCTCTTTGAAATAATACGAGTGGGAAATAGAGTCGTGGGTTTTATATGTGCCTATACAGTAGGCAGAGTGGTAAAAATGTTAGAAGTACATGTTAGAAGATTTTATGAAGTTGGAAAACAGAAACAGTATCAAATGAAACTTAAAGAGATAGAGTCTTTTCTCTGTGCTTTTCCTGGTGTGGCTCTCCTGAGATTATTCTGGTTATCCCTGCTATGTAACAAACAGCTGCAAATCCAGAGGCATAGAAGTGCAAGCATTTTCTGATGTCATGAGTTCTGAGGAGCAGGAATAAGACAGAGCATTCCAGAGATGGCTGGTCTCTGTTCCCTGACACCTAGAGTCTCAACTGGGACAGCTTGGAAAGCTGGGGTGGTCTTCACAGCTAGGACCTGGCATCACCTGGAGACTCCTCTACTCATGTGTCTGGAGCCTGAGCTGGGAGGATTTGAAGGCTGAGCTGAGCTGGGACCACCTACCTGGCGAGTCTGAGCAGCTTGTGCTTTCTATTCACAAGCTGGTTCTCTGAGGCAGACACAGTCCTAAGAGGGAGCTTCTGGAGAGGGAACGTTCTCAGAAACCAGGTGGGCATGGCATTGCCTGTCCAGCCTCAGAAGCACACAGGGACACTCCCACCACATTCCACTGGTTACAAGGGAGTCACTGGCCAATCAGATTAAAGAGGAGAGAAAGTCTGACCCCCCTTTTGATTAGGGAGAGGCAAGGCCACGTTGCAAAAGAGCAGGTTGGATGAGAGATGTTTCTATCGCTGTCTTTGGAAAAACACAGTTCTCCATAGACATTGTTTGATTGTTTGGAAAAAGTGCAATATATTTTTCTAATATTTGTTGAAGAAGAGCATTAGGGACGTTGCCATACTAATACAAGACGGATCACTTGGATGAGCTCTCTACCTGAAATGTTGCCTTTCTTCCTCTAAGAATGCTCTAAGATAACATACGGAAATGAATCAACAGTACTCTCTTCATTCATATAGCTCAATTAAAAATAACCATGATTTAATAAATATTATAAGAAAAGCACCAGAGGATGAAAATAAAATAAATGAGAACATGCAAGAAGAGAAGTTAATGAGTAATTAAGAAGTGGAAATACTTAGGGCAAAGTATCATGTACCAATGAAGTTCTAGTAATTCTCAATCCTTATTGCTCTAAAGAATCATCTACAGAGTTAAAAACCAAAAATCTCTGGCACCAAGAAACACTGATTTAGCTAGTCTGAGGTGTGAACCAGACATCAGAATTTAAAAGCTCCTGAGGAGATTTTCATGTGTAGCCAGTCTTGAGAACCACTGTTCTAATAAGCCCTTTGTAAAATGCATGCAGGAGGAAAATCTTTCATCGTAATGCCTAGTTGCCTTAGTGAATTCTTATCAATAAGACACTAATCTAAGCAGACACTCCTTTACCCCTTTACTCTTCTTCGGATTATTCCACAGTAGACACTATTGGTTTCATATCTGACACACAGACATTTGGACAAAGCCTGCATGCCAATATCTAAAGCAAAAAGTGAAAAAGGACTTGTTTCATTGATGTTATCGTTGAACCACTGAAAGAGCAACCCCAGAGTGGGGTGATGTTTCCTATTAGTCTTTTTCAGCCAGATGTTGGGATATTCTATAACTTGTACCAAAAGCATTTGAACTGTTCTTACAAGCACACTTTCTTAATTGTGAGGTCACTCTACTATGTCATTCATAGTTACTCGACTATGTAATCTACTCTACTGTGTAGATTCGCCATGAGTTTACATAGATCTGGGTTTGAATCCTGGCTCAGCCATCTTTTTAGCTCACTGTGACTCCATAAAATTGGGAGAAAATGGAATATCTGTTTTCTGAAATGGCTGTAGCAATTAAAATCGTTCATTTTTTTTTTTCATTCAGCAAACCTTGACCGACCACAATACTATCCCCAGAACCTGTTATCTATAAAGAGCTTTCTGTGAGGAGAAGGACAGCCCCGCATTGTATTGTCTTGAGGGCAAAAGGCAGTAAGTAGTTCAGAGGAAGACACTGTCAGTTTCTGATAGAAGCTAGGATAAAACAGGATGAAGCAAAAGAGTATGATTAGGAGATACTTTAGGTTGTGTGAACAGGAAAAGGTCAAACCCTGAAGGGTTAAGGACAGCTCTGTAAGGACCAGAAAGGCGCATCTAAGAAGAATGTTTAGTGAAAAAGCATTATGCAAAATTAAGCTGAGCTTGTTTAAGAACCAAGAAAATGCAGAGAGCTGGCATGAGGTCAGCAAGACCAGATGGCTAGGCAGTGGCTTGATTCTGTAAGCTGGGGGGGGGGGGGGGGGGGGGGGGGGGGGGATAGTGGGGGAAGAGTTTGGCTCGCTTGTAAGTCCGATGGTGAGCATTTGTAGGACTTTAAGCCAGGAAGTAAATTACCTACTTTTATGTATAGAAAGGCAAGAGGGAAGTAGGAAGGCCAGTTAGGAGGCTTCTGTAATTGTCCAGTGAGAAATGATGGCATCTTGTTTTAGGCTGGTGCCGGGAGAAATGGGAAAAAGGGCATTCAATTTTATTGTGAACTTAAATCTGCCCTAAAATAGAAATCATTTAAAAGATGTACATAAATGTAAGTAAAACACTTAGCTTTACATTGTGGGCACTCAATGTTAGCTATTATCTGTGTTTTATTATCATTAGTATTGAAACCTTAAGGCAAGATCTTGTTCTGTCCTTAGCATTACTTTTGCAGAAAGATTTAATACGAAAAGGAAAGAGATTGTTCCAAAATATATGTATTGTGTTTAAAATCTTTCCCCCTGAGCATGCTATGATGCTGAGAGAGCCTGGTTTGCTTAAGATCTCTGTAGAGGGAGAATACTAAATTTAGTGGTATGGATTAACTAAGGGTCAGTGCAAATAATAGATTCTTATTTCTACTTTCACATCTGCTGGTCAAATAATTATATTTAGCATCCCAACACAGTTTTTAATCTTTGAACAGTGTGGTTCTACGATCATATTACATTATGTACCACTCAACCCAAATTAGTTTGATGATCCTACACAGGCAGTATTATTTTCCCATCAAAAGAGGGGCAAATATGTAAAAGCAGGATAAATATTACCTTTCATGACGTCAAATTTCAGCAGCACTGGTCTTAAGACCAAAGCAAATCCTTACTGTCTTGTCTTATCAGGATACTTGTAAGAAGCTGTTTGACAGGTCATGTAACAGAAGGCTAGTTTATAATTAAGGCAAAGGGTCTGTATTGAAATGTAGGTTACAGTTCTCAACCTAAATATCTCTAGTTTTCATTTTCTATTGGAAGACAGCTTGCCATCTGTATTGCTTAGCTTCAGGCCTGCAAACTGAGATTAAGATATGCTTTCCAGTTTAAGGATTCTGCCCGCACCAGGGAAATCGTCCTTTGACATTTGGAAGACTTGAAGAGAGACTTCCAAGGTAGAGATGATAATGTTTTGTCCATTGGGTTTTTTCTCCTTTATATCGGTTCTACTTTTAAAAGCAGTTTTATGTTCATAGCAAAATTGAGCAGAAAATGCAGAATTCCCATTTATCCTCTGCACTGCCACTGTCAACAGCCCCCACCAGAGTGATGCATTTCTCACAACGGATGAACCTACACTGACACACCATTATCACCTAAGGTCCATGGTTGACACTGAGGTTCACTCTTGGTGTTGTACATTCCATGGGTTTTGACAAATGTATAATGAAACGTATCCAATCATTATACCATCGTATCATATAGAGTACTTTACTGCCCTAAAAGTCCTAGGTGTTCCCCCTCTTCCTCCCTGCCCCGACACTTCTCCTGGAAACCACGGATCCTTTTACCATCTCCACAGTTTTGCCTTTTCCAGAAGGTCATATAGTTAGAATCATACAGTATGTATGATTGGCTTCAGATTGTTTCAGATATATTTAGATAGGTTTCTTTTGTCTTTTCAAGGTTTGATAGCTTTTTTTTTTGGTTTGTTTAGTGTTGAATACGATTCCATTTTCTGGATGTACCATAGCCTATATATCTCTCTGAGTACTGAAGAACATCTTGGTTGCTTCCAAGTTGTGGCAGTTATGAATAAAGATGCTATGAACATCTGTATGCAGGTTTTTGTTTTCAACTGGGTAAATATTAAGTAGGGCAGTTTTGGCATTGCATGGCAAGAGTTTGTTTAGCTTTGTAAGAAACTGCCAAACTGTCATCCAAAGGGGCTGTATCATTTTGCATTCCCACCAGTGAAATATGAAAGTTTTATTGTTGAGAGTTTGCTGTTACTCCGTATTTTGTCAGCATTTGGTGTTACTAGTGCTCTGGATTTTGTCCTGTGCCTTTCAAGAATCAAATCCACAGTTCATACGTTATTCAGCATTTGCTGTCAGTCACAGTTTATCATCACTGTGCATGATGATAATAAATCAAGACACTATTAGGACACAAAAGGGACTTCCTCTCAGAGCTGTGGCAAACATACAAAAGTTGGAACTTTTCATATGACTGGTAATTTTTCTTTTAGAAACTATGTTTTTAGTTACAAATTACCTCATATGACTTTTTTAGGCTCAAATATGTTCTATATGTGGACAGAGCAGGAAGAATGGTTTTGCTATTCTTGGTCTTCAATTTATATTTTACTTTCCATCTTATTTTGTTCTGAAGGAGAATAAAAGGAAAAAGGACTCATTTGCAATAGGATGGCTTAGAGAGGACATTTGCAATGGAATAGCTTAGAGAGGACGTGCAGGTACTTTGTGGCAGTGATCAGATTCTATAGATCATCACTGTGTTCTTTCAAACTCTTAGGAACACTCTGTCTTGGACAGTTGTACACACAAGGGTGATTTTTCCTTCTTTGATTATAAAAAGAAGACCCAGAGATTAGGGCTAGAAATCAGGAAGTCTAGTCTTCAGCCTGACCTGGTTCTTAACTAACTGTACAATTTTGGATAATGTAGTCTCTTGGTATGTTTCTGTTTATTTCACTACAAGATGAGGATAATGAAGTCTTTATTATCACTGTCAACATAAGACACAGATGAGATAATAGGATGAATCACTTGGGGATATATAAAGTCATTTATAAGTTTAATAGTAAATTATAATGCAAGAAATTCATTATTGGTTCAATTTAGTTTCTCAGAAACAAAACTCAACACATTCTTAGCACTTGAATGGCAGGGAAACACCTGTCAAAGTGATAGTAGATGAAGAAAGTCATTCTCCTGAGTTTAGGAAGATGCCATAACTTATTCAGAATAGAAATTATCCTCAGTTGAAATGTGTGTCCCCTCAAAATGTTCCCCCAAAATATGCATTCTTCCCAGAACTTCAGAAGGTGAGCTTAGATGGAAATAGGATTGCTTCAGATACAACTAATTAAGATGAGGTCATGTTGGAACAGAGTGAGCTCTTAATCCAACATTTGTTGTTGTTTAGTCATGTTCAACTCTTGCGACCCTGTGGACTGTGGCCCGCCAGGCTCCTCTGTCCATGGTATTTCCCAAGCAAAAATACTGGAGTGGGTTGCCATTTCCTTCTCCAGGGGAACTTCCCAACCCAGGGATTAGACCTGCCACTCCTGCATTGGCAGGTGGATTCTTTACACTGAGCTACTTGGTAAACCCATTAATCCAACATAACTGGGATCTTTATAATAAGAGGGAAAAGAAACATACACACAGATACACATGCAGAGGGGAGACGGCCATGTGGAGATGAAGGCATAGATCGATGAGCTGGAGGACCGGCCAAGAACAGCAAGGACTGCTGGCAGCCACCAGAAGCTGAGAGGAAGAACATGGCTTTTGCCGACATCTTGATTTCAGACTGCTAGCCTCCAGGACTGCAAGAAAAGTAATCTCTTTTTAAAGTCACCCAGTTTGTGGTACTTTTTGATGGCAGCCCAGCAAACTAATACAGGAATGAAGGAGGCTGCTGAGCCTAGTTGATCAGCAAGGGGCTTCCATAGAGGCCACCCAGTTGGGACGGCCATAACTAGCTATTGGAGCCAGATATGTATGCAGGGAGCCCAGAGCCAAGGAGGCTAACGAGGGATAGTCAGCACGAGAGTCCTTGGCACTCTGCTGTCCCAGATGCCAGTGTTTCTGCCAGTTTCTCTCTGTTTGTCCCCCAAGTCACCTTAGTGGACTGCAAATGTACAAGGTAACCTCGTGTGCATTTAACACAGCATTATTCCAGACTTTTCCACCTACTTCATCTTTCTTGATAAAAATCCTGATAAGCCCCCATTCCCAAGAATTATTTTGGAAATGGTTGTGTTATGTTTTAGTTTCCTATTTGTGCTGTAACAAATCACCACAGATTTCATGACTTAAGACAAGCCTATTATTGTGCAGTTAGATGGTGAGAAGTTGGGTATGGGTTGCACTGGATTAAAATCTATGTGCATTCCTTTCTGGGGCAAACCTGCTTCCTGTTCACTTGGATTGTTGACAGAACAAAATTTCTTGCAGCTATAGGCTGGAGAGCCCTGATTTTTGGTTAGCTGTCAACTGAGGGTCATCGCCAGCTTCTAGAGGCTACTGCATTCTTCGGCTCATGGACCCTTTCTTCCGTCTTCAAAGCCAACAAGAGTTGGTCAGGTCCTTCTCCCATCAACTCTTTCTGACCCATTCTGCTTCCTTGTCAATTTTTTTTGTCCCAAAGATTCACATGACTAGATGGATCACTTCAGATAATCCAGGATAATCTCTCTTCGGGTCAACTGATCAGCAAACTCAATTCCATCTGCAACCTTAATTCCCTTTTGATATCTAACCCAACGTGTTTGCAGCTTCTGAGGATTAAGATACGGACATCTCTGGGGCACCATTGTTCTACCGCAGGTTATCATCTGTGGCTGACCTGCATGACTTCCCAATAGGACTGAGTAGAAGGAGCAATGAAACTGTGAGGAGAGAGCAGACCTTTATCAAAACAAAATATTCTTTTTCATAATGTGCAAGGAAGAGAAAGTCAAGCTGCATATGATCTGTGCAGTATTTTTAAAAGTCTATCCTTTTATCAACTGGCTGATTTGAAATTTAAAAATTGAATCTACTTAATGGAAAATATTTGACTGTTAAGAACATCAGACATATCTTTGATCAAGCTTGTTTCTTATCAGTCCACAGATTATTTTATAGACAGTCTATGGAGGAAATAATGTAGGATTATTGGTGTCCTATATTTAGCCTCTTTTTTGGCCTTAACTTTGACCATATTATGTGTAAGCCCCTCTTGTTTCTCTTTGATTACTCCTCCAAATGCAATATATCCCAAAGCAAGGAAGCTTATTTTTTACTTTCAATTTTTCTTAATTTTGTCCAGTTACCACTGGAATATTTCATCCCATCACTTTATTACACCATTTATCTGTCACCTTCTATTTTCCTACCCTTTTTAAGCAACCTAAAAGGCATATTGCCAATAATAGTCTTTGACTCCCATTTCAGTTTCAGCTCTATTTAGTGATGCTATCACCAAATGTGAACACATACTTAGTTCTTGTTTTCTTATGCAGATTTCAGTCAGATTTTGGCATTCCTTCTCTTCTCTCATTTAAAAGTGAAACACTTCAAAATGTATTTTTAAAATGTCTTTGAAGACAGTCCATTCATTCAAGTGATCATTATTATGAAGTACCTGTTATCTATTGGGTTGGCTACAAAGTTCATTTGGGTTTTTTCGTAACACTGTTTGAACTTTTCGGCCAACCCAGTAGGAATTGTTCTCAGCACTGAAAACATACCAGGGACTCAGATATTCAAGGTCCCTGGTTGGGTGCATTGCCTTGGTACAAACTTGTTTTTCTTAAATCGTCTCTTCCCCTTCACAGTTAACCCTTGACAATGTAGATTTCTTTTCCCCTTTCCTTGACATCTATACATCTTTGTTACCCTTTCCATTATCCAAATTCCGTATCCTAAGTCTCATTGGCTTGTGGCTCAGCTTTTGAATGACTCTACTTGGGAAGAGTTTAATTAAGAAAATGCCACCAAAGAGTGAAATGTGTTAGCTCTGTATATATCTGCTAGTTGTCTAGGGTTTCCTCATAATTCTTATAAATTTCTGTTGGTGAAATTGTAGCTATCCTATTCAGGCCACTAAAGATAATATTTATTTTATTAGGGACCCTTCCTGTTTCTCCCATGTTTCTTTTTCAGGCCTCTTCACTTCATCTCCCAAAGGGTAAGACCAGTCCTGACTTGAAATGTGACAGTTAAACACACACCAGTGACATCTTTCCCCAAAGCACTAGAAAGGCCACTTTTCAAATAATGATTTAAGTAGATCAAGGCAAACAGGTTACTCACGTTAAAGGAAGGAGATACTACGTAGCTGAGAAAGTCTTATAGATTTGGGTAACTCGCCTACCCTGATGCTCCATTCTTTATATTAATTTGCCTGTTCAGTGAGGATTTCCTCGGTGCAGCTGACACTGGTAACCTCCCAGACCTTTTGCAATTTCTGAGAGACAGTAAACGCTTCCCTGAAGTGCTAGCAGAGCATCCCCCTGTAGGGACTCAGTGGTATAAGTTTCACTGGTAAAACTTCTTGCACTTGAGTTCATAGAAGTGAGAGGGGAGAGATGAACCCTTGGAAGCCTTTTTGAGAATATTAAGTAATTGCTTGTTTAAAATCAGTTAAAATGGTTAAACAATAATAATCATTTTGAGAAACTCAGTTAAATATAAAAACTTTGCATTCAATTTAGATGTGGCTAAGCAACAAAGTATTTGGTGTTCTAGCGCCTATCAGGCACTTGACAAAGACAAATGTTTCATGCCTAACTGCTTCACCAGATAGAACTTCTCATCCCATATCAGAGGACATGGAATAGTGCCAGAGTTTTAGAAGAAGCAGTTAGTAGGTAAAGAGAATTAAAGAGACATCTGAGATAGCTTCAGTCCTTTGCTTTACGTATATGGAGAAGGAGTGTTTTGTGCCTTGGGCTTATTAGCAAAATGTATTAGCTATAGCTGACTGATTGCACCTGCTGCCTGCCTGCGGGCTCCAAAGAGAGGAGATTTACAATTAGGTTTTGAGTCTGGGAAGCTTTGAAAGTTCTTCCTATCAAAAATCAGATAGACATTTGGAAATGTAAACATACCACATTTCTTTCTGGATTACGCATGGGCTAAAATTCAACTTTCAGTTTTTTTAGAGGTGGGCAGACATGACACATTCTTTTACATCACCTTTGAAATGAGATTCCAGATGAAGTCTCAACCCTCAAATAAAGCAAAGAGACCAGCTCTTAATCCCTTTTATAGATTAGCAAACTGAGCCCCTGAGATATTCGAGATTCAGAGTCTCAAATATTTAGCAGTATGGCCAAGACTGGGATCTAGGTTAATCTAATTTCCATCATCGTCCTTACTTGTTTCCCCTTCTTCCCGATGACATCATAGTTGCTTGAATAAACATCTTAAATATGGACTATTTCTCCATCTTCTTTAAGATGTCACTTAAGATAGTATTTTTTAATCTCCATCAAGCATAGTTTATAAGATTTCTGTGCCTTTAAAATCACTTTAATTGGAATAAAATTTAACACAATTGGTGATGCTTCACCAGTTTGATGACTCCATTGTGTTTTGATACTTAGCTTAGTAATTTCCCATATTTGCTTTAAAGTGGGGTAGGAGGGGCAAATGGCCACCTCTAGCCAGACGCTTTCATTCATTGCCCACACTCCTTAGTTCTCTGACAATCATCAATAGCTAGCCATTTCAGGAGAGAAGGCGAGTGCTGAAGACAGACTAGGGCTGACTTGCAGCTTGTCAGGGGGAGGAAGGAGTAAAGGCAGATCCGTCCTGTCTGTCAGGAGCAGAAAGTAAGTTGGTGAAAAGTAACTCCCAGGAAGGGGATGTGTCAGGAAGATGGATTACCGCAGGAAGTCCGGTCGGTTCCCCCGTGTGGCCTCCTCCCACTTGGATATAATTCGCCAGCCGTCCATCTGTGTCTTCTCCCTCCTTTGCACTGCCAGTGAGGAGGAGCCTTTGCTTCTAGATCTAAGGCAACCACGCCGCCTTCAGAATCGCTAAAGACCGGGAAGGGAGGGGGATCTTGTTTGCAGTGAGTGAATATTCAATGTGCGCATCCTTCCTATCAATACTCCCAGAAGCTCTCAGACAGACAGACCCTGAGGGGAAAACTCTTTGAATGAACACCTTATTAGAGAATGATCCTGTTAGGTGAGTAAAAGGATGATTACATACCCAGGGGTGAGCCGTGACGAGATTGAGAGTAACTCTGTGAAGCAATCTGCTGTACTTCCTATCTGGATTTGAGCCTAAGCCTTTCAAACTGGCTTCTGGAAAAGGAAAACGCTCTGGGGAACCCACACAATACCCTGGAAATATTTCCTCTTTTTTTTTTTTTTTAATTTCCCAAAGGGAATCCAGGACGTATTTCTTGCGCAACAGTTTTGAAGAGAGAAGGCTGATATAAGAGGGAAGCTTTGTGTGGGTGTGACTACTTCATAGAGCCAAACTGGAGACACTTTTCCTGCCCTTGTTGGAGGCTGAGCTACCCCAGTAGGCACTGCCTGTCTCTTTAAAGCCACGAGGGTTGCCTGGCCAAGGGTTCTAGCACAGCGCCTCGTCTCCATCAAATGAAGATGGGGAGAGGTTGGAACCCATGATCTTTATTTCCCTGCAGGAGTTAGTGGAGCATGAATTTACCTCCCACCCTGGTGAATGAGCCACAGAAGCCACAGGTTGAAACCATCGACCTTGGTTATTGCTATCTGATCTTGTTGAGATTTTAAATCCTCCCTGGGAGTAGCTAGAGCCCAGATGCCCATTTCATTGAAAGTTTACTGGCCTTGGGGATCCATGAGGGAGGATTTCTTATTTGGTGAATTATTGTCCTAGATAAGTCTTTTCATCAAGCCAGCATCTCCGTGATCCTCTCTTCTGCTGCCCACTTCCCCCCGACAGGCCTAGGCAGGGTGCTGGACTCTACAGAAGACCCTCACCTGTCAATCAGAAGACTGGCTTCTCAAAGGGGCTAAGATACATGCTGGTGGTGTGACCACCATCTGCTGTTTAATATTTCTGAGCCTCATTTCACTCATTTGTGAACTGGGATGAGTAGTTGCCCTGCCTTATATCCTTTCCTTAGCATCCAAAAGGTATTGAGCGTGCTTCATACACAATCATGAGCCACTGTAGGGTAAGCTATGTTTAGTCAGAGTCTGATTTGTATTTTAAACTCTTCTGGACTATCTTAGGATTCCAGACTAGTGATGTCTAAAGCCTTTCTCATTCCTCAGGTACACAAGTCTTTGTTTCAAAATGGGATGTTCAAAGCAAGAGCAAACAATTAAATTCTCTGGATCACACCACTGGGAAAAGAACTGGAGAAGGTTTTATCCTGAGGCTGAAGCGAACTCTTTAAAATGTTCTTAAGGATATGAATAGACCAGTTGCCATTTACTCCCTTAATACGGTTAGTTCTCCAAATATAAAAGGCTGAGATAGCATTTGTTTCTTCTAGATTTCAGTCAAAGCCAACATGGATGCTTGTTAGTGTCATAATGATGGGTAACAGAAATGGTTAAGCTGGTCATTGAGGAAAACCAATAGCCTCTCTGGCCCCCCACGCTACCCCTACTTAATAGTCAGCTTCGGTATAAAGCAGCCCACTGTTCCAGGGGGATGGCGTGATGCTCACCTGTCTGCCAGGTGCAAGGTGGTAGTGCTGATCTCTTTCTCCACTGGTGCTTCCCTCAGACCCGGGACCAAGACTACCTTGCAGTTCAGATCTCAGCAATGAGGCAGAGGCACAGAGTGGTTAAATAGCCAGGATGCTCTGACTTCTCTGCCAGCCTACCAAAGACAAGAAGATCTTCTCAGCTTTGTCACTTATTAGGAACAGTTTAGCTTATCTCTGAAGCATGTCTTTATTTGAACAGAGGAACCCATTTTTAAAGCGTAAGCTAGCAGGCTTTTATTTTATGAAAAGTGCTTTAAAATGGAGGCCACTAAAACCACCATCCTGCTAGGAAGAAAATGATAAACTGGTTGTGGTAGGGTGAGATCTGAGGGACTGATTGAAGAATGGTGAGAGTCCAGGAGCTACATGAAAAAGAAAACAAGACATTTACTAGGCACTAAAGAAATAACTAATTAGCTACTTTATTGGTCTCGGAGAAGAAGATAAACACCTGGGGAAGTAGTTGGAAAGGGAAGAAATATTGAAACAAATTTATATGCTATGAACAGAGAAGGAAATGGCAGCCCATTCCAGTATTCTTGCCCGGAGAATCCTGTGGACAGGGGGCCTGGCAAGATACAGTCCTTAGGATCGCAAAGAGTTGGACACAACAGAAGTAACTTAGCACACACATATGCATATGCTATTAAGTTAAAACTGAGGCTCAAAAAGCTTACTAGAATTTGACTCAGATCATGTGGCAGGAGGGTCTGGTGTTAGAATCTGGATTTGAGCTGGTATTCACCTGACTATAGCTCTGAAGAGTGAATCGGTCAGCTTTCATGTCATGTGGAACCTGGAATTGCTACTCCTTCCCTCTTCTACCCATCCTCCTAGTCCACCTCCATCTCTTTAACCTGGTCCTTCTTTTGAGAAATATTTTAAGTTCCTGACTAAGGAACAAAATGTTAAATGAATGAGTTGATATCTAGGTATCTACTCTTGAAATGGTACTAAAAAGAGGACTTCATTCTTAAAATTTTGAAAATCTGTATCAGTTTCACAGTCTCAAACAGATTTTTCCCTCTTGAATGCTATGGAAAAATACTTCATGCTTCTTGGCTATTGAACATCTCAATATTATTAATAACTGAGAGTGCATGCATCTCTTCTTAACAGTTTCTTTACATGTTGCTCACTTTCAGTGACACCTGCTTTCTAGTTGGAAAAATTCTTAAAATTGCGGGAGCCACCTTAGAATTTCTTTCAATTAGGATGACAGATCCAATAAACTGCATGGGTGTGAAGTACAGATAAAGGTAATCAGATCTCATGCTTCACGGAATTAACTGATTACCTGTGATGGTCAGGAAGAAATTTTCACCATTACATCCTACAGATACACAAGCCAAGAGCAGGATGCAGCTTTCTGCAATCCTAAAACTTTCTTACAGAACTTCATTGTGCAGTGCGAGTCAACACATTGGAAAAGACCCCGATGCTGAGGAAGATTGAAGGCAAAAGGAGAAGGGGGCGGCAGAGGATGAGATGGTTAGATAGCATCACCAATTTAGCAAACATGACTTTGAGCAAATTCTGGGAGATAGTGGAGGACAGAGGAGCCTGGCATGCTGCAGTCCACAGGGTCACAGAGTCAGACATGACTTAGCAGCTGAATAACAACATGCATGGGATATAAAATCGGAGCCTAGGATATAATGTGCTGTGTATAATGGTTGTCATACATGGGTAAGTATTCAATGTACAGCAAAATAAATACTGTAACATTTGAGACAGAGTTCTATTAGATCACTGAGATAGTGATTCATTAAAGATAAACTACTTAAAATCTTTTTATGTTTCCTCCAGGAATCTCAAAGTACCTTCCCAAAATGAGCTCATTAATCCTCATGAATATTCTGTCAAATAAATTCTGTTAAATTTCTCTGAAAACAAAACAAAACAGGTCAGTCAGTCTTACTAACCAGTATGTGCTTATAGCACCGGGTTTTCATAGCACCCTGCCAACCTTTATTGCCTTGAAATCTCATTAGGGATTTGACTTCTAGCACGGTTATTCTAGGTGGAACTTTTCTCATCTCCAGTTCACTCTCTACATTTGTTCCTTCAATAATCACAGGATGAGAGTCAGCAGTGTGTAAAGTACTGGACATAAAATGATAAATAGGGCTGAGGGTCCAGTGGGAGAGAGCTGGGAAGTTCTTCTAAATGTACCAAGATCCTTCTTCACCCATTGTCCGTCTCTGACAGGTCACCAGGTCACCAGGTCACCAAGGCTTGGACATATGTGCACCCAGTCTGTTTCATAGGCCCTTAGTCCATTATAGGCTCATAGTAGGCATTAAATAGTAGACATTTAAAAATTAGCTACTCTGTTGGTCTCAGAGAAGACGAACACATAGGGAATTCTTTAGAATTCTAAAGAGAAAAAGCATTAAAACTCATTGATATCCATGTCACTGCTATCAAGGAAACTATTGTTCAAGATGCTTTGTAGTTCTGTTTGTCCTTTTTTTTTTTTTAATTTTCTTTACTTTATTGTGTTGGTTTTGCCATATAATGACATGAAACCGCCATGGGTTTACATATGCTCCCCCTCCAGAACCCCCCTCCCTCCTCCCTCCTGATTCCCTCCCCCTGGGACATCTCGGTGCACCAGCCCCGAGCATCAATCCTGGGATGGCGATTGATTTCACATATGATAATTAACATGTTTCAATGCCATTCTCCCATATCATCCCACCCTTGCCCTCTTCCACAGAGTCTACGAGTCTGTTCTATACGTCTGTGTTCCTTAAACTCTTTTGTTTGTACTGCAGGGTGGCACCAATAAACAAACATTGATTTTGTTAGAAAAAAAAACCTCATTGATATGCTGTGAAGCGAAAAATGAGGTTCAAAAAGCTTAAGTAAATTTGGTTAAGATCACAAAGCAGGGGAATCTGGTGTTGGAATCTGGATTTGAGCCTATGTTCATCTGACGATAGCTAATTCTAGTTAGTTCAGGTGACATTTAGGGAGACTTGATCATGCTGTACTTGCGAATGGGAAAACTTTGGTTCTTTCAAAAACAGGACTGGTCAAGAGATGTCTGTCATGGCATAATTTCAGTGTGTGTGTCTGTGTGCGTGTTTGTGTGTGTGATAGATTCTTTACAAAATATGATTAAACTTAAATTTGATAAGATTCCACAGATACACTCCAGAGACAAGTCCCATGTTGATCCTCAAAAAATGATAGAGAATGACAATTAAGAGACTCTTTTAAACTGAATATCCTTGGTTAAGTTTGATTTCATTTAAAAAAAAAAAACCTTCTTCTGGATCAAACCATGACAGTGTCTAAACCTGTTGCTGCTTGGCTTCATGAAAGACCAGACATGAAAGAAGGATCAACATAATTTTGAGACAGGATTTGTGGAACAGTTAAACATTTATTTTGACCAACGTTGTTTTGGTTACAAAGAGACAGCACTTTCACCTCTGGAAGTTAACAGGAACTTTTCAGTTTGCTACCTAATGTCTATATAAGAAATCAACAAAATCATGTTCTTTTGGGGGGCCATGCCTTAGCCCAGCATCAGATACCAACTGATATATGGCGGTTGCACTTAAAAGAAACTATCATTAGGCTGCTGTTTCCAAAAATACTTTCTCTTAAGAAACAGTCCTGGGAATTCCATGGTGGTGCAGTGATTAGGACTACAGTGATGTAATTGCTGGGAGTCTGGGTTCTTTCCCTGATTGAGGAACTAAGAGCCCACAAGACAGGTATCATGGAAAAAAAAATACAAAACAGAAAATATGTCTTATGGTATAGTCCTTGGGAATTAAAAGAGGGAAGATCAGCTCAGCTCAGTCGCTCAGTCATGTCTGACTCTTTGCGACCCCATGAATCGCAGCATGCCAGGCCTCCCTGTCCATCACCAATTCCCAGAGTCTACCCCAACCCATGTCCATCAAGTCAGATAGTTAATATCTAACTATCTCATCCTCTGTCGTCCCCTTCTCCTCCTGCCCCCAATCCTCCCCAGCATCAGGGTCTTTTCCAGTGAGTAAACTCTGCATCAGGTGGCCAAAGTATTGGAGTTTCAGCTTCAACATCGGTCCTTCCAGTGAACACCCAGGACTGATCTCCTTTAGGATGGACTGGTTGGATCTCCTTGTAGTCCAAGGGACTCTCAAGAGTCTTCTCCAAAAACACAGTTCAAAAGCATCAGTTCATCGGCACTCAACTTTCTTCACCATCTAACTCTCACATTCATACATGACCACTGGAAAAACCATAGCCTTGACAAGGTGGACTTTTGTTGGTGAAGTAATGTCTCTGCTTTCCAATATGCTATCTAGGTTGGTCATAACTTTCCTTCCAAGGAGTAAGTGTCTTTTAATTCCATGGCTGCAATCACCATCTGCAGTGATTTTGGAACCCCCCAAAATAAAGTCTGACACTGTTTCCACTGTTTCCCCATCTCTTTCCCATGAAGTAATGGGACCAGATGCCATGATCTTAGTTTTCTGAATGTTGAGATTTAAGCCAACTTTTTCACTCTCCTCTTTCACTCTCATCAAGAGGCTTTTTAGATTCTCTTCACTTTTTGCCATAAGGGTAGTGTCATCTGCATATCTGAGGTTATTGATATTTCTCCAGCCCAGTGTTTCTCATGATGTACTCTGCATATAAGTTAAATAAGCAGGGTGACGATATACAGCCCTGACATACTCTCTTTCCTATTTGGAACCAGTCTGTTGTTCCATGTCCAGTTCTAACTGTTGCTTCCTGACATGCATACAGGTTTCTCAAGAGACAGGTCAGGTGGTCTGCTATTCCCATCTCTTTCAGAATTTTCCACAGTTTATAGTGATCCACATAGTTAAAGGTTTTGACATAGTCATTAAAGCAGAAATAGATGTTTTTCTGGAACTCTCTTGCTTTTTTGACCATCCATTGGATGTTGACTATTTGATCTCTGGTTCCTCTGCCTTTTCTAAAACCAGCTTGAATACCTGGAAGTTCATAGTTCACGTATTGCTGAAGCCTGGCTTGGAGAATTTTGAGCATCACTTTACTAGTGTGGGATATGAGTTCAACCGTGCAGTAGTTTGAGCATTCTTTGGCATTGCTTTTCTTTAGGATTGGAATGAAAACTGACCTTTTCCAGTCCTGTGGCCACTGTTGAGTTTTCCAAATTTGCTGGCATATTGAGTGCAGTACTTTGACAGCATCATCTTTCAGAATTTGAAATAGCTCAACTGGAATTCCATCACCTCCACTAGTTTTGTTCTTAGTGATGCTTCCTAAGGCCCACTTGACTTCACTTTCCAGGATGTCTGGTTCTAGGTGAGTGACTACACCATCATGATTATCTGGGTCATGAAGATAATTTTTGGACAGTTCTTATGTGTATTCTTGTCACCTCTTCTTAATATCTTCTTCTTCTGTTAGGTCCGTACCATTTCTGTCCTTTATTGTGCCCATCTGTGCATGAAATATTCCCTTGGTATCTCTGATTTTCTTGAAGAGATCTCTAGTCTTTGCCATTCTGTTGTGTTCCTCTATTTCTTTGCATTGATCTCTGAGGAAGGCTTTCTTATCTCTCCTTGCTGTTCTTTGGAACTCTACATTCAAATGGGTATATCTTTCCTTTTCTCCTTTGCTTTTCACTTTTCTTCTTTTCACAGCTATTGTAAGGCTTACTCAGACAGCCATTTTGCCTTTTTGCATTTCTTTTCCATGAGGGTGGTCTTCATCCCTGTCTCCTGTACAATGTCACGAACTTTCGTGCATAGTTCATCAGGCACTCTATCAGATCTAGTCCCTTAAATCTATTTCTCACTTCCACTGTATAATCATAAGGGATTTGATTTAGTTCATACCTGAATGGTCTAGTTCCCTACTTTCTTCAATTTAAGTCTGAATCTGTCAATAAGTAGTTCATGATCTGAGCCACAGTCAGCTCCCAGTCTTGTTTTTGGTGACTCTATAGAGCTTCTTCATCTTTGGCTGCAAAGAGTATAATCAATCTGATTTCTGTATTGACCATCTGATGATGTTCATGTGTAGAGTGTTCTCTTGTGTTGTTAGAAGAGGGTGTTTGCTATGACTAATGCATTCTCTTGGCGAAACTCTATTAGCCTTTGCCCTGCTTCATTCTGTATTCCAAGGCCAAATTTGCCTGTTACTCCAGATGTTTTCTGACTTCCTACTTTTGCATTCCAGTCCCCTATAATAAAAAGGACATCTTTTTTGGGTGTTAGTTCTAAAAGATCTTGTTGGTCTTCATAGAACCATTCAACTTCAGCTTCTTCAGCATTACTGGTTGGGGCATAGGCTTGGATTACTGTGATATTGAATGGTTTGTCTTGGAAATGAACAGAGATCATTCTGTCATTTTTGAGATGGCATCCAAGTATTGCATTTTGGACTCTTGTTGACTATGATGGCTACTCCATTTCTTCTAAGGGATTCCTGCCCATAGTAGTAGATATAATGGTCATCTGAGTTAGATTCACCCACTCCAGTCCATCTTAGTTTGCTGATTCCTAGAATGTTGACATTCACTCTTGCCATCTCCTATTTGACCACTTCCAATTTGCCTTGATTCATGGACTTAACATTCCAGATTCCTATGCAATATTGCTCTTTACAGCATCAGACCTTGCTTCTATCACCAGTCACATCCACAACTGGATATTGTTTTTGCTTTGGCTCCATCCCTTCATTCTTTCTGGAGTTATTTCTCCACTGATCTCCTGTAGCTTATTGGGCACCTACCGACCTGGGGAGTTCCTCTTTCAGTATCCTATCATTTTGCCTTTTCATACTGTTCATGGGGTTCTCAAGGCAAGAATACTGGAGTGGCTTGCCATTCCCTTCTCCAGTGGACCACATTCTGTCAGACCTCTCCACCATGACCTTTCCATCTTGGGTGGCTCCACATGGCATGGCTTAGTTTCATTGAGTTAGACAAGGCTGGGGTCCATGTGATCAGATTGGCTAGTTTTCTGTGATTATGGTTTCAGTCTGTCTGCCCTCTGATGCCTTCTCACAACACCTACCCTCTTACTTGGGTTTTTCTTACCTTGGACGTGGGGTATCTCTTCACGGCTGCTCCAGCAAAGCACAGCCGCTGCTCCTTACCTTGCATGAGGGGTATCTCCTCCCAGCCGCTCCTCCTGACCTTGAACATGGAGTAGCTCCTCTCAGCCCTCCCATGCCTGCGCAGCTGCCACTCCTTGGACATGGGGTAGCTCCTCTCGGCTGCCACCCCTGACCTCGGGCATGGAGTAGCTCCTCTTGGCCTCTGCCCCAACCTAACATTGAGAAGTTTCTTGATTTTGTTCCTACCCTTGGGTAGTCACAGTGCATATTAGCAAATAAAGGTTTTAAGAAGTCTTGTAGTATAAATATATTTTATGTTTTATTTAACTCAAGGTTTCTCAAATTCATTTGACCAGTCACTTGTATAATGTTCATTGATTTAACACTTATTAATATTCAGCTCCTGGGAACACAATCTGGGAAATTCTATACAAGAAAAAAATATGTGTAAACTAAATCAGGGGAATCCAGCTAAGTAATGGAGTACTTATTTACATTAATAAGTTATTGAAGTGTTTTATGCAGAGTTCCTTTTAATGTGAGTTTCTCAAGTACATTAAAATAATATTTTAAGTGTTTTTAAAGCATTAATCACTTTTGAAAAGATAGTAAACATGTTTTTAAAGATTTAAACTTGTAATTCCCACTCCTACCCTGTCTCCCATTCCAGCATTTCTCTTCAGTATTTGATTGATAAGAGCTCAATTTATATTCAACTTTTCAGGGCATTTCTTATGCCACATGAAAGATAGCATACCTATATTCTTATAAGAAAGGGAAAAAATCTACTTCTGAGTAGCCACTAAAACTATGTGACCATTGAGGAGAATAATAAGAGAAAATTAACTGGATAAAAGAGTCAAAAACTTTTATTTCTGATGACTTGCTGTAAGATTTAGGCCAACAAATAACCTCCCTGATGCTTACTATATAATTAAAATGACTGTTACTTCCCGCCACCTGAAAGTGAATGATGTGGGGATTAAACATGAACAGAATTCTGACCTTTGAGTAAACCCCTTCAGTGATTTAAAAGAAAGTGTCCTCATTTCTATTTCTAACCAATGCTTTCATAAATATCTACGATCCTATTCACTAACCAGTTCTAATTTTATTCTGTTGTTTTCATGTCTGCTTCTTGTCATCTGTTCACTTTTTTCACTCTGTGTAGCTAAGGTGCTGTCAATAATACTTTTGTTTTGATGAGAAGTCCATTTGAGGAAAAATAATTGTTGGGGGTCGGGAAGGGGTGGAAAACACTTCTTGGATCCAAAGACAAGTAAATACACACGGTGTATCTGTAGTCCAGGGTTGATTTCCTCAAGCCTTACTGGAAAATAATTATGGGGCAGAGTGATTAGATGTGGAGATGTTGTGATGAATGGCTGTGAGTAAACATTATAGTCCTAATCACTGTTTTCCCCTGATAAACAAAATGCCCTTTGGTAAGACAAAGAATGACCAAAAATCAGCTGGAGTTTAGTCATCTGATTCTGTTCATTCTTTCCTATTCTGTAGAGATTTACCTTATTTAATTACTATTTGAAATGCTCAAACACCAGTTCTTCTACAATAGCATTCCCTCTGAAATTTCCAGTGGTAATAGAATTTGATTATCTGGAAGTTTACTGCCTATATGGCCTGACAAGAGAATAATTGCATTTTATTATATCCCCTCACAAAGCCATGAGAAAAAGTGGGAAAGAAAAGCTGGCTGAAGCTGTGAAAAAATGAGATGTATTTATAAACCTGAGATGGCAGCTTTCCAAATTAGTTTCAAATCCAGATATCACATGTATACGCTTGTACTCACCTTCGCATTTCCACAAATTCATCCAATAAAACATTCCGTGGTTTATTTCTAGACATTAGATATATAAATATCTACATAGTGTGCTTGTGTATATATCTATGATGCATGTGATTCATACATATGATTGTGAGATATGAAATATTATTTATAATTTGTTGGTGTTTGCTGCTGTTACTTCAATTTTTCTTTAATACACAAACTCTCAATATCTAAGCTTAGGAGAAAAATTTTAAATATATGAAAATGCTGTTTTTTCCATCAACATTCATAAGAGCATTAAACTGTATATTAATTATTCCCCTTGGTGAAGAAATTATACTTACCTCATTGCCTGGAGGTTGCTTGTTATTAAAGTGTGTTAGATTTGTATAGCATAATATGACATGAACTGAGATCCTCCCCACTCATTTACTTCTGATAAAAAATATTCACTGCTTGCAAACATGTACATATACTAAAAAAAAAGAAATTGTTCTTCCCTAATTATACTGTGTCGTGTCACAATTATACTGGGTCGTGTTGGAATTGTTATTTAATTTCACTTTTTTTACTTGTAATGTTCTGTTAAACTTGGGAGGAGGCTTGAAAAATTAATTAAAAATGAACTTGTATCTCAGTATTTCCTTGCAGCCCAGGAATGCAGAAGAGGGAAGAAAAATAGCAGTGAATTGATTGGAGAAGAGGCGGCCACTGATTTTGCAAAAAGTTGAGGCTTGTTCACATCCTGTTTAGAATACTGTAAGGGCTTCAGAGCTGGGCTGTAGTGAGATTACAAGTTACAAATTAATGGTTGAAGGTACCAGGGATGATGAGAGCATGATATTAGAAAGTGGAAAGTGTGTGGATTTAAATGCCGCACAACCTGGAAAAATGCAAATAAATAGGACCAAAGGGGAGTGGGGAGAATCTAAGAGCCCACAAGTGGTAGGAGAGTGGTGGCTGCAGAGGTGGGGGACTCCCTTCCACCTCTCTTGACCTAGAGATGAAAAGATACACTGGGCCTTCCCTTCATTCATTCATGCCACGGAGATGAACAGTGTCCATGTTGTGAACAAGGTCAGATTCCTGGCTACGCAGCCTACACAGTTGCATAGGGCTCTGAGCTTTTTTTTTTTAATGCTCTGCTGTCACCATCTGGAAAGTTTCAATAATTTTTAAGTAGTTTCCATTTTTGCACATGTTCATTTTACTGAGTCCGTGAATTATATAACCAGCCCTGGATGTGGGCCTACTGAGTGTATAAATACTTTGATGAGTTATATACCAAATATATTAATCACTAAGTTATTTATTTATACATCTAATAGTTCATTTTTTCATTCATTCTAGCATCTTAACATATTCTCCCATCCAGGAAATGAGGTACTGGTGGAGTGAAAGTTCTGTGTGTGAGCCTGTGGGCCAGGAAAGTAGGTAAACCTGAAAAAAAAAAAAAAAAAAGGTTAAATCTAGTAAGTATCAGTAATTGAAAGTCTCTTATGTTTCAGGGCCAATAACTATGATAATATAAATACTTATTATATAAATATATATATATATATATATATATATATATGTTGTTGTTTGTTGTTTAGTTGCTAAGTCATGTCCAACTCTTTTGATACCCCAAGAACTGTAGCCCACCAGACTCCTCTGTCCAAGAAATTTCCTAAGCAAGAATACTGGAGGGGCTTGCTGTTTTCTTCTCCAGGGGATCTTCCTGACCCAGGGATCAAACCTGTGTCTTCTCCATTGGCAAGTGGGTTCTTTACCACTGAGCCATGTATGTATGTATGTGTATACACACACACACACACACACACACACACACACTTATATATGTATATATAATGAGATAAATGATAGATATTAGTAAATATAAATGTATCTTATTCTCTTCCTTACAGAAATATAGCAATCTAAGTAACCAGTAGGTCTGGGAAGAGGCTGAGAATCTGCATTTTTAAACAAGTACCCCAAGAGCTTCCAATGCAGATGGTTTCCAGACAGTCTTTCCAAACTCGGAGTGAAATGATCACTGATGCTGTATTTCAAATACTTACTTGTAACTGGGAGAATTTGGTGACTGTGGTGTTTTTTTTTTTTTTTTTTGGTAGCCCTCAGCAGCAGTCTCAGAGAAAGAATGTTTTAACTAGAATTTCTCTGTATTATTTGGGCCCCTGTTCAAAATCACTATAAAGTATTTGCTTCTCCAAGCAATATGCTATACATAATCCAGTCCCTATGGGATGCCAAGCCACTCCTTTTCTTTTGTTTTTTAAATTATTTTTTAAAAATTAATTTATTTATTTTAATTGGAAGCTAATTACTTTACAATATTGTAGTGGTTTGCCAAACATCGACATGAATCAGCCACAGGTGTATATGTGTCCCCCATCCTGAACCCCTCTCCCCCCTCCCTCCCCACCCCATCCCTCAGGGTCATCCCAGTGCACCGGCCCTGAGCACCCTGTCTCATGCATCAAATCTGGACTGGTGATCCACTTCACATATGGTAATATACATGTTTCAATGCTACCCTCTCAAATCATCCCATCCTTCCTTCTCCCGGAGTCCAAAAGACTGTTCTTTACATCTGTGTCTCTTTTATAGCATGCCTATATTGCTGTCTCCCATGTAGGGTCATCGTTACCATCTTTCTAAATTCCATATATATGTGTTAGTATACTAAATTGGTGTTTTTCTTTCTGACTTACTTCACTCTGTATAATAGGCTTTAGTTTCATCCACCTCATTAGAACTGATTCAAATGCATTTTTTTTTGATGGCTGAGTAATATTCTATTGGGTATATGTACCACAGCTTTCTTATCCATTCATCTGTTGATGGACACCTAGGTTGCTTCCATGTCCTAGCTATTGTAAACAGTGCTACAGTGAACATTGGGGTACACGTGTCTCTTTCAATTCTGGTTTCCTCAGTGTGTATGCCCAGCAGTGGGATAGCTGGGCCGTATGGCAGTTCCATTTCCAGTTTTCAAGCCACTCCTTTTGTAAGATAGTGCATAAAATGCAGCTAACCAGATTAGGGGAAAGTACATTTTGGAAACAGCTCCTGGAAAGGTGGTCTGTCACCTACCCACCCTGTTTCAGAGATCTTGAATGAATAGAGAAATATAATAGTATATTATTCAAGGGAATACTCATGGTCATTTAAACTTTTATTCTATTTTATTTTATTTTCCAAAGGAAAAAACTCTAAGAAATTATTTCATTGTGCTTATTGGACATTTCTCTTCTCTTCTTCCTCCTTTCTTCCATGCTTCTTTTTTACATATTCTCAGCATTTCAGGGACTTCCTTAACTTCATCTGTTTATTCCATCAATTATTTATTGAGCAGCCACTGTATCACTATCAGACTTCCCTGATAACTCAGTTGGTAAAGAATCCGCCTGCAATGCAGGAGACCCTAGTTTGATTCCCGAGTCAAGCAGATCCGCTGGAGAAGGGATAGGCTACCCATTCTAGTATTCTTCAGTTCAGTTCAGTTGCTCAGTCGTGTCCGACTCTTTGCGACCCCATGGACTGCAGCACGCCAGACTTCCCTGTCCATTACCAACTCCTGGAGTTTACTCAAACTCATGTCCATTGAGTTGATGATGCCATCCAACCATCTTATCTGTTGTCCCCTTCTCCTGCCTTCAATCTTTCCCAGCATCAGGGTCCTTTCAGATGAGTCAGTTCTTCATATTAGGGGGCCAAAACAGTAGAATTTCAGCTTCAACATCGGTCTTTCAGATGAGTATTCAGGACTGATCTTCTTTAGGATGGACTGGGTGGATCTCCGTGCAGTCCAAGGGACTCTCAAGAGTCTTTTCCAACACCGCAGTTTAAAAGCATCAGTTCTTTGGTGATCAGCTTTCTTTATGGCTCAACTTTCACATCCATACATGACTACTGGAAAAACCATAGGTTTGACTAGACAGCCCAGTGTTCTTGGGCTTCCCTTGTGGCCCAGCTGGTAAAGAACCCACCTGCAATTGGGAGACTTGGGTTTGACCCCTGGGTTGGGAAGATTCCCTGGAGAAGAGAAAGGCTACCCTCTCCAGTATTATGGCCTGAAGAATTCCATGGGCTGTATAATCCATGGGATAGCAAAGAGTCAGACATGACTGAGTGATTTTCACTTTTTCATATCACTTTTACAAGACACTATAGGGGAGATATATATATATATATATTCACATATACATATAACATGTGTATAAATCACTCAGTAAATGTTTTAATGTATTAACTGAGGGCTGTGTTGTGCCATCTTACATTTCTGACCCATGGCCAAGGGTATGGATCCTACCCTCAAGGAGTATGCTTTCAGTACCTATATCTAAGCAACTATAATAAAAAATTAAAAACAATCAGTGAGATGTCAGTCATGGAATTTTTCAGAGGCAAAGATTTAATCAGACAAGGCTTCTTGGATGCAATTATTTTTGATCTGGGCCTTGAACATTAAGAAATATTTATGTAGGTGGAGACACCCAAGAAAGGTCTTTAAAAACATAGTAGGCATACAGAGGTGAGAAGGTATGGGGTAAGCACTGGGAATATAAAGCTGTCATTTGATTTTAAGTACCCAGGATATAAAAAGGAATACTAAATAATACAACAAGAAGAGGTAACAAAGGCTAAAATTTGGACACTAAGAATAGGAATTAAAACTACCTCCAGATTTTCTTTTGCAATTTTGTTTCTATAAGAATGGTATCCATCTAGGTTGACAGTCACATTTCTTCTTCCTTGTGTGCAGATTTCTTCTCTATAGAAAAATTTACCCTCCTCTCTGCTGTCATGCTGTAGGTCCCAAAAAGTTTCTCTCCATGGTATTTTGAAAGTCATCATCTGTTGAGAATCGCTCACTAGGACATCCTGGTACATTCTGGTGTTTTTTTCCATAGGCTCCCTAACTACCTTGGCCTATTATTCACCTCCTAGACATTCAGTGGTTGCTGAAAGTCTTTTTTCTAAAATAAGTATTGTTTGATTTTCTTTAACATCCTTGATCAAGGCTATAGGCAGCCTCGATGGTCTCTGGACCATCTTTTCTTGGCAAGAAAAGAATAAACTCAATGCACACCAGTGAGAGATCATGGCCTTTTCCTCTGACAACTTTTTTGGCACCTTTGGCTGCCCTTTTTATGTGCTTGTCATTGCTCTTCCTTCCATCAATCTCATAAGACATCCTTTTCCTCATGCTTGACATATTGATATTATCCTACCACAGATAAAACACAGAGCAATGTAATATGGGCAGGTGATGGAATTATTTGCAATGCACAGAAATCTCTGCTGATGTTTAATACTGGTGCAATATTGAACACATTACTTTCCCTGACAGGCATTTTCATTACACCCCTGCCATGCAGGTTGAGAATCTAAAAGTGAGATCTTGTTTCTCCCCACTGGATCCATGCAATAAAATTTAAAAGTCTGTGTGTGTGTGTGTGCGTGTGTGTGTGTGTGTGTGTGTGCTTGTGCACATGTGTTTCTCTCTATATATTTATCTTTACAAAATACAGTCTATTGTTTAAACCACATTTGAATTTACTTGAGAAATGCCACAAATCCCAGAGAACTTAGAGTAAAAAAAATCACTTTTTATCAGGCCAGTATTCATATAGTTGGTGGTATCACATGAGCATATTTGGAGAAGCTTTCTCAGATGGGACAGTCATTAGAAAGAGCCTGGTAAAAATCAGGGAAGACCCATATCAGGCCACATTTTTCCTCCAGAGTGAGTTAATGTGGATCATGGTCTTACCAGAAAGAGAACCATGTGCAAGGTGGTTGATAAAGAAGATTGCAGTCATGAAAACAACAAAAAGTAGCATTTCTTGGTGATTTCTTGTGCCGGCAACTTTCATGCTTTACATTCACATTTCAAAACTAAATCCTTGTAACCACCCCAGGAATTAGGTTACTGATTATAACCTATTACCAATGAGAAAAAATCCCAGTCCATAAGAGTCATGTAACTTGTCCAAAGTAACACAACCATTGATTCAAGCCCAGGTCTCTCTGCCCACGAAGTTTTGGCTTTTAACTGATTGAAATTCTGTGTCCTGGAGAAGTAAAGCCAAGATCCTAGAGGATTGGCTAGAGAAATATGCCATGCCAGTCAGCATGAATACTGGCAGTTCTAATTCTAGTTGCAATTCTAATGTAATTTTCTCTTAGTTCTGTGTTTTTCCTCTTCCAGTCTTCTAATGAGGTGGGATATCTGAGGGCAATGCCTCTTTCAGTTTCATCAGGCAAGTCTAGCCAAGACTCATACAACCAAAGTGTCCTTTTGCAGCATCAGTCTGGAAGGAAGAGTCTTCTAAGAAGTAATTTGTGGTTAATTTATTATGTTCTTTCTCAACTGGGGCCATAATAGTGGAAACTATCTTACAATTGCTTTTACAATGGATATCTTCATATCCAGTGTTGGGAGTTGTACCATTAATGTATAGGAATCTGAGAGTTCCCATAATTTATTGAAGAAAAAAAAAAAAGAATTTTAGTTGACATTGTTGTTCAGTTGCCAAGTCGTGTCCGACTTTCTGTGACCCCATGAACTGAAACACCACTTCCCTGTCCTTTACTAGCTCCCTGAGTTTGCTCAAACTCATGTCTGTTGAGTTGGTGATGCCATCCATTTCATCCTCTGTAGTCCCCTTCTCCTCCTGCTTTCTATCTTTCCCAGCATCAGGATCTT
This sequence comes from Antilocapra americana, assembly GCA_007570785.1. Lineage (NCBI taxonomy): Eukaryota > Metazoa > Chordata > Mammalia > Artiodactyla > Antilocapridae > Antilocapra > Antilocapra americana. The sequence goes on along the minus strand of ML664173.1, from coordinate 11,718,172 downwards.
TTCTAATGAGTCAGCTCTTCGCATCAGGTGAGCTTCCAATAAATATTCAGGACTGATTTCCTTTAGGATGGACTGGTTTGATCTCCTTGCTGTCCAAGGGGACTGTTACGAGTCTTCTCCAGCACCACAGTTTGAAAGCATCAGTTCTTTCATGCTCAGCCAATTCGTTTAGCTGCCCTTTCAAATTAGAAATTGAGACATTAGTCTTTTCTATGTTTCAGGTGAGCAGAATGAGACAATGTATTTAGACGTTAATTCAGCATACACTTTTGATAACCTCCCATATACTAGACATTGTATAGATCTTGGAGATAAATACAACATAATACAATACAAAAGTTCAGATTCTTTCCTCTGAAGCATTTTGTAGCTTAGTAGGGGAAGTTAAAAACAATGACACGGTCTATAATGTAATGTGTCAAGTGTGGTGGTAGAGGTCTAGGCGGAATATCATGAGAGTACAGCAGATACTGGTTCAGCTGGATTTGAGAAGTGAGGATTCCTGTAGGATGTGATCCCTGGGCAGGTATGAACTAAGAGCATTACCTACACAGCATTTATCTTTTACTTGAAGGTAGTCTGTGTATTGAGCTGAATCCTAAGTGCTTTGTGTGCATTGTTAAAAGCAGTCCTTTCCTTGAAACAACACGATGGAATGTGTGCTGTCATCATCACCTTTTGTAATCTTTGCAGATAGCAAAGCAGAGAGAGACTTGAACACATGCTCTCTGGCTTCAGAACTCAGCTCTTCCCAAAGATATTACCATGCCCCCGTTAGCTTTGGCACATCACCTTGGAATATCCTCAAGCAAAGCTAGTTCTTCTTGGATTCAGTAATCATTCTTGGCCTTGGGCAATGAGTTTGGTTTTAGCTTTTGATGAATTTCCTTTCTGAAATGGAAGTTAATGGTTTGGGTAGAAAATAAACCTGCAGATATCAGCTTTGCTATTAGCGGGTCAGCCCCACGGTCTGGGCATCCGGCTTCCTTTAAGTACATGTATGCAGTATTTTGCATTAGACACTGCACACTTCTCCAATGTGGCACTATATTGGGCAGATAACACATGACCACAGCCAGGACCCTCTCCACCCCATGGCCCTTGGCATCTCAAATGCGCCCAGCAGCAAAATTACTTTGCCTGCCAGTGTGGAGCTTTTCATAAGACAAGCATTTTCTTTTATATCCTGGAGACAAAATAACATTTTCTCTCATTAACCTTACCAGAGCTTTATGGAAATTCTGGGAAGTCAAGTTCAGTCTCATAATGCATGAATGTTATTTATCTTGAATGCTGAAAATTTGGCATATTGGGGGGGGGGGCGGTGACAAGGTTAGGTAGATTTATTAGCATCCTGTCTGGAAATTTCCCATGAGCTGTAGAGGTTTGTCAAAAAATTCAGTGTAATTGATGGGAGCAAGTTGGACTAATTCTTAGCAGAGCCACACTGGTTCTGTTCACACCTTTCCTTTATAGACAACAAAATGTACTAAGTAGAGAGCTCATTAAGAAGACCTTCCTGTAAACAAACTCTTTGCACTGGGTTTCTTTCCTTTTCCTTTATTTCATATAATCATTTCAGTTGCTTGAGAACATGTAAGTGCATATTGGAAGTATTACTGAGTAGGCAATGATTTTTACTCATTTGTGTATCTTTCAACTCTCCAGGGGGAAGCTTATACTCCAGGGGATATGGATTAACAGGAAGCTGGTATCTATCTTGTGTTTCACTCTGCTTTCACTATAGGATTAAGGGTTTCAACCATTGGGTCTAAAAGCCATCACGGCAGAGATACAGTGGGACGAGGTTTCCTTTGAATTAGGACACTTGAGTCCCCGGCTCTGGTCTCCAACTTGCTAGCTTTTTGGGCCCTGGGCCTGTTATTTAAACTTTCTGAGCTTTGTTTTCCTAGTTTGAAAAGTGAGGTTATTGACACCCACCTCACAGGGTTCCTAATAAATATTTAATGAAATGAGAAACGTCACTGCTACTTGACCTGAGTATCTTTCGGTTTTTAGTTCAAGCACCATCTCCCCGGAATAGCTTTTCCTGATGTGCCCAAGAAAGAACACCCACCATTTATTGGGAAGTTATGAGGTTGCCATACACTGTGCAACACAGTTTGCATGCTCTGTATCACCGAATCCTTGGGATTGAGAGATAGGGAGAGAGACTATGGGAGAAAGGGAGAGAAAAAGAAAACTGGAGCATAAGGTTTGGGGGTGAGTGGTGGAGAGAGAAAGGGAAAGCGAGAAGAAATCTTGGCCAAGATGTCTTTTCTAAACTTCACATTCCTTATCAACAGGGCAATAAATAATAAAGCCCATCTCTTACCTCCAATTGATACTTTTGAACTGTGGTATTGGAGAAGACTCTTGAGAGTCCCTTGGACTGCAAGGACATCCAACCAGTCCATCCTAAAGGAGATCAGTCCTGAGTGTTCATTGGAAGGACTGAGGCTGAAGCTGAAACCCACCTGATGTGAAGAGCTGACTCATTGGAAAAGATCCTGATGCTGGGAAAGATTAAGGGCAGGAAGAAAAGGGGATGACAGAGAATGAGATGGTTGGATGGCATCACCGACTCAGTGGAATGAGCTTGAGTAAACTCCGGGGTTTGGTGACAGACAGGGACGCCTGGCGTGCTGCAGTCCGTGGGGTCTCAAAGAGTCAGACATGACTGAGCGACTGAACTGAGCTGAACTTACCTCTATTTGGATGCCTAAATGGGATGATTTCTATTACATGCTTCCCATAGTGCACGTGATAGATATCATTGAAAGATGATTGAAAGATACTCAGAAATCACTGGGCACATAACAAACTCTTAATAATAGAATCTAATATTAATTGTTCCTGATGACAAGTTCCTTTTTTTTCTAAATAAGCATTCCTAGCACACTTTATGTCCCAGATTCCATCCTCCAATTTTCATTGTTCATTTCAATTTCTACCTCCTCTGCTAGTCTTTGAGAAAATCAGAGTGCATAGTTTTTTAATCTCTGGATAGTGTCCATCACATAAAAGCACATGTTATTTTTGACAACAAAAAAAGTAGAAAGGAAAAAGAAATAAAGTTAATGTGCTTGATAAAGTGTCCAAAGCTCTACAGGATGGTAAAGTAGCAAACACTGCAGGATCAGCAAGTTAACTTCAATTACAGCCAGAATTTTCGTCACGTTGCGGTTCCTATTGCAGACTTACAGCTCTGCCTCTGAAAGCCCTTCACCACAGACAGACAAACCAGCCTGTTCACACATTATAGTGTGTGAATTTTAATCTATTTCCCTCATCCCTTTTTTCCAACAGGAGGAATTGATACTCTAAGGGAGGCTTTCCACAAAGTAGCATCCTCCCCTGGCTGGGAAGACCTACTATGGAAGGTTCTGCAGATGGAAGGGTTTGATTATTTTGAGTTTTAAGAAAGTGAGCTTGTGATCCAATAGCCAGCATCGCAGAGGGAGTTGAATTGCTTCCATTCCTATTTAGGCTAAAACAATTTGGCCTAGCCAAGGATGATTTTGGCCTGGGAAGCTCAGATTTCTAATCCAGCCTGATTGGCCTATTCTCAGTTGCAGAATTTCCCACATGCTGATTTCTTTCACTTAGGGAGTTTTTTCAAGGAACCAAATGAAATGCCCTGATGAGAGTGTTTTATGCTAGTGGTTGTGACATCAACTCTGAGACTCTCACATTCTCTGAGCCTGAGACACCCACCTGTCAAACAACCTTGTCTTTGGGTGTGTGCTCAGTTGCTCAGTCATGTCTGACTCTTGTGACCCCATGGACTATAGCTTGCCAGGCTCCTATGTCCATGAAATTTTCCAGGCAAGAATACTGGAGTGGTTTGCCATTTCCTCTTCCAGCAGATCTTCCAACCCAGGAATCTAACTCGCATCTTCTGCATTGGCAGGCGGATTCTTTACCACTGAGCCACCTGGGAACCCCACATGTGTTCCATGCTGCTATTATAGTCTCTCTTTTCCAACTCTCCCACACTTTCTGCTTTACACTTTTCCATCCTCTGCTACTTAAATATCTTTACTCCCAATGGAGGACAAATTATATAAGACTTATAGCTTCTGGACCAGAAGAAAAATTTTGCTTCTAAGTCTTGTGGTCTTATTTTGCACTTCCAGCATTAAATGTCCCCAAATCAAGAAGAGGTTAAGAAAAACATTGCAAAATCTCTATTGCCCTACTAACAGGCCGTAATAGGACAATCTGTGTTCCCATTTCTCAAGTCCACTTTCTTAAAACTAATCAAACCTTTTCATCTACAGAACCTTCCACAGAAAGTTTTTTTTCTGCCAAGAAATCAGCAAGTCCCCCCACCCAACACACACACGCATATCCTATTCAACAGAAAATTATCACCCTATTTTTCAATTTCAAAAATAAATATTTTTCCCTTCTAACCTTCCCAATCTTATTTTAAGATAGAAATAGCCAAGAGCTAGAGAGTTGTCTTATTCTTTACCCTTGAACCCATTTTCCACTCCTTTTTCATCTATGTATATTTTCCTCTGACGTTTTGCTTCTTTTATATTTTAACTTGCACTTATATTGTTCTTCAGGCTTATGTCCTCAACTCTAAAAGAACTTGGGGATTTTTCTACCTCTGTTATTCTATATTACAGTGACTTAAGTTGTGTGTACGTGAGTGTTTGTTGGCCTTTATGAAAAACGTTCTAAGTTCATGTTTCACCGCTTATCACCAACCCTGCCCCCTTATAGCCTGTGATATTTTCCATGTTTATGGTGTAGCCCAGCCCCAGAGAAAACTCTCTAAAGTCCATATATGATCAATATCTGCCCTCACTTAAAACCCTCCTTGTGACTCTTTAGTGACTGCGGGTTGAGATACAGATAGTTGATCACTCACAAGGTTCATCATAGTCTGCTGTCTCTCTTCCATTCCAGCAGCATCTTTTCAGGCCCTCATTCAGAGTCCAGCCATCCTGCATAACTCAGAGGTCTTTGAGGACCATAATAGAGTTGTAACTTTTCATATGTATACAATAAGTGACCACCGAAAGATTTTGTTCAGAGAGCTGAAATTATGTGAGCTGTGCCTTAGGAAGATTTCTCTGGGGAAACGGTATAGCAGGCCCTGTTCAAAAAAAGAACATGTTGGCAGCTAATAGCTGCATTGTTTGTGCCATTCTATTTGTTCAGACAAAGAGGTATTGAGGGACTGAACCAGGCTCTGTGAATGAGGCTACCAGGGAATGACTTTAAAGTTCTGAGCCAGAGTAGATGGAAAAAATGATGTCCTTAATTAAGTTATGGACCACATAGTATATTTGGGGTAATATGGTGGACATGCAAAGTAATGAAAATGGTGAGTTTTGGTTATCTGTAGAAAGAGTTGGTTAAAATAGTTGCTTATAGCTCAGATTTTAGATGGAATTAGAAAGTATAGATGGGTTTCCTGGGTGGCACTAGTGGTTAAAGAACCCGCCTGCCAATGCAGGAGATGTAAGAGATGCCGGTTCAGTCTCTGGGTGGGCGCGATCCCCTGGAGAAGGTCATGGCAACCCACTTAGTATTCTTGCCTGGAGAATTCCATGGACAGAGGAGCTTGGCAGGCCATGGTTCATGGGGTCAGAAAGAGTTGGACATGAGTGGAGTAACTTAGCACAAGCACAGAGGCCATAGATCCTCTGCTTAGAGGCAGTAGCTGAATTTATGGATTGATTCACGTGAGGTCATTAAGGTCAGAATATAGAACAATATTACTGAGGACAGAGTCTTGGTGGGGGGCACATTTTTAAGTTGTAGGTGATAGAAGACAAACTGAAGAAAAGTTCAAGAAGGAGAAATTGTCAGGTTCACTGAACCATTGCCCTCATTTTTTCCCCGGTCTGAGAATACCCTTCTGTTGAATTTATAATAGTAACCAATCACTTCCGCCAAAATAAGAGCTATGTATTTAGCCTGAAATTGCATGTCCTACTGTATTAACCAAAGGTCTTGCCCACTAGAGAAGGTAAATCAGATGCCTCCAACTCCACTTCTCTGAACGGGATGCATCTGGATGTCAAGGTGATTGGCATAACACTAATGCATAATAGCCAGAAATTGAGTTTATCATCCAAAATCTTAATAGAGCATCCTCCTCAGGAGGAAACCCTTCTCACTTATCAGGCTTAGAAGTGAAATCTATTTACTTTTCATTTGTTTTTCACCCTATCTACTTCTGTCATTGTCCTCTTTTAATTACTGGAGATATTTATGTGGAAAACAAGGATCCTTTTTTTTTTTTTTCAATTTCTGTAAGATCTTATGGTTGATGTCTTGTTTCCTCCCACCACACTGGTTATTTAAGCCACAGCAGAATCTCCTTTTCACATATATGGTTTCCCAAAAGGTCAGTGTGAAGGAGATGAGATATTAAGAAAGCGGTTGTTGTTCAGTGGCTGTGTCCTGTCTGACTCCTGGCAGCACACCTGGCTTCCCTGTCCTTCACTGTCTCAGAGAGTGGTAGATGAATAGAAACAGGATTTGTGTGTGTGTGTGAAGGGGGACACGGGGTCGGGGGATGGAGATCGGTGGGTGGCCAGCACCTTTAGGAATTGTTTCAGATCTAAGGGAAAGTTGAAAGAGTTTCAGAGGGAATTTGAACAGTAAGATCGTTCAAAAGTAATTCTGAAAGAAGTGAAGGAGACCTCCAGACCAGTGACAAACAGTAGAGGATTCGGGACTGGTGAAGTCAGAAACAAGACCCTTCTGCTGGCTTGTGGGGCTGGGACCCACCTTTCTTCTGTGCTCTAGGAAAATGAGCCTCCCGCTTGGAATACATCTGGAGAACTTTTTATTGAGAAAATGCTCAGAATGCACCACAAGAGTTGCCCAGCCCCATCCATTGATTTACATGGAACCCCTGGGGTTTAGGCACATAGGATGGTCTGAAGAATGGAAGGCCCCCAGGGAACGCAGACCAAAAGGAGAGAAGCAGGGGTCCTAAGGGAAACTCAGGCATCGGCCAGACTAAATAGCATGACTAGGATGTTGAGAAAAGGAAGTCGCTCCAAGTCAAGTTCGAAGCTGATGCTAAATAAACATACTTCGATCTTCTTTCCCTGCATTGTCTGTGGGTTTGGGGAAAGAGAGAGTTTGCGAAGAAGAGAGTGTGTCACTCGGGGCTTTTCTGTTCTTCCATGGGAGAGGCCTCCAAAAGTGCTACATCCGGACAGGAGGAAGATGTTCAGGACTTCCCTCGTGCTCTGGTGGTGAAGACTCAGTGCTTCCATTGCTGGGAATGCAGGTTTGATCCCTGGTGGGGGATTTAAGATCCCACATGTTGTGTGGTGTGGCAAAAAAAAAAAAAAAAAAAACCCAAAAAACAAAGAGGAAGCTATTCTACCACTGGCTGCAGACGGACAAGGGCCCTAGAAGGCAGTCCTCTCGGTGTGGTTGGCAGCTCCTCTGGGAACAGAGTAAAGGCTTGCAAGTACACATTCAAGGGCACACATGGCCTTTAGAGCATGAGGCTGAAAATCTGATAGATGTAAGCTCTTCTCCCACCTAGAAATTTCTACAGAAAATAAGTGGCATGGGTGTAGGTGCCAGGGGTAAGGCTAGACTTCCTGCTAATCAAGAAGACATGTGTTCAAACTAGACTGGAACAAATTATGGGGTTCCTCTAAGCGGGTTCACTGCTAACTTCGTGGCAAGCCCACGGGCTTGGTGTTATTTGGCCAGCATAAGGTCATCTAAAAAGAAAAAGAAATTGCCACACAAATAAATCTATTCCAGATTTCTGCTCTATGGTCTAAAATTCAGTGGGCCCCAACCTTTTTGGCACCAGGGACCAGTTTCATGGAAGATGATTTCTCTATGGACCAGGGCAGGGAGAAGGTTTCGGGATGATTCCAGGACATTACGTGTACTGTGTACTGTGTTTGTATTATTATTACATCAGCTCCACCTTAGGTCATCAGGCAGTAGATCCTGGAGGCTGGGGACCCCTGATCTAAATTACTTTATTCTTGGCCTTGCTTCTGCCTATAGGGAAGAAGGGGAAAGACTGAGCGTCATGTCTGTCTCCATAGCGCCCTGGGCATAACCTGATGGCGTTTCCGAAAGTGCCCATGTCCTGGGAGAAGAGGCCAACAGATCAGCCCTTGCAAGAAGGCACCTCCAGTCTGTCGTTAATCCCAGTTGATGCTGAGGACTGTGTGTCAGAAACTCACTTTCAGCAATCTGTTATCTGTTAACAACAGCCAAAAGAGCAATTGGTCTCAAGCAATGAAGAAAATCAGCTCATTTGTAAAGACTGTTGCTTAATGAGGCTCCTTGGTAGCTCTTCAAAGATGATTTTAGATGTTGAATAGGGATATTTCACCTCCTCGCTGTGCTTTGCAGGCTCCAGGGTAAGAGAGGGGAGATGTTAAGCCTGTTTCTTTGTTTCCTTTACAGGAGCTTTAATCAATTTTGTTGAAGTGGTGCTAGACAGGTGACAAGCACGCAGGCAGGCCGGGGAGGAGGCTGCCTAGGAAGGATCAAGGACTGTGGCCTTCCGGGGAGGGTTCATTACCATGCTGACCTCAGACCACTTTAGCTGCAGTCAGTTGAAAGGAAAAGAAAGAAATGATGTGAAGGAAAAAAAAATGATCTTGCACTACAGGCTTCAGAGGGAAACCCCAGCAAAAAACTTGCTAGTGCTTTGGGAGGGACTTTTCTTTTTTGTTGTCTAACAGATGTTCCTTTGATTCCTCTTCATTCACTTTTTCACATCATTCATGTTTTACCTGCTTTTATTTGGCAGTTTTTACCTTTGCTTTCATAAGCCTCACAAGGGCAATGTTGATTTAAGATCTGTCTAATTGAAAAGGAATGGCATTCTCCTTTCACTTCAGACCATTTAAAGATCCAACTCAATTATTTCTTCTTTCAAGAAGCCTTCCAGGATTCCCTGACACTATGGTGAAATGGAACTCTTCCTCAGTCCTCCTAAATGCATTGCACAGAAATGATCCCAAAGTCAGGAAGTGACCCAGACCGTCTGGTTCAATTCTGTTCCTTGCCTCCATATGTTGGAAATAATTTTTTTTTCTAGCATTCAAGATGTACTCTGGACCTTCTCCACAAGCCAGATCATCCTGGCAGCAGGGAATACTAGCTAATGATAACTGATACTTTCAGATCACTGACCATGCCAGATGTGTTACAGGTAGAAATTAAAAGGCAGATTAGAGGAAGGTTCCCTGGAGGAGGGCATGGCAACCCACTCCAATATTCCTGCCTGGAGAATCCCCATGGACAGAAGCTACTGGTGGGCTGCAGTCCATGGGGTCGCAAAGAGCTGGACACAGCTGAGCGACTAAACACAACTCAGCACGTGGTACAAATGAAGAATGTGTTGTCCGGAGCAGAGGCCTTGGGTTCAGATTCTGCCTTTTAATCCCTGTGCGACATGAGCAAAGTTACCTCGCCTTTCTAAGCCACAGTTTTCTCCTTTGTAAAATAAGGGTAATTGTAGCTGTTCTAAGTTGTTATCAGGGTTAAATGAAATCATCTAAGTTAGAATACTTATCAATACCTGGCATGCAATTAAAAAAAATACATTGTTATTATTATTTTACTATCCATTGCCTGTATGCGTGCATGCTAAGTCGTTTCAGACATGTCTGACTCTTTGTGACCCCATGGACTGTAGCCCACCAGGCTGCTCTCTCCATGGGATTCTCCAGGCAACAACACTGGAGTGGGTTGTCATGCCATCCTCCAGGGGACCCTCCCGACCGAGGGATCAAACCCGTGTCTCTTATTACTATCCATTGCTTATCTCCAAATATTTACATGTAATTTTCAATACCGTGTTGTAATGGCAAGGATCTCAGATTCTGCAGTTGGTACACAGTAAACCTGGTGGCTGGAGACCAATGGGATGATAATAGCTGGGCACATTTTCTTCTTCAGACAATGGGTTTCAGATCTCTACTTGAGAAACTGATTGGCAGTGTTATCTTAGATCAGTATCTTCTTTTCCTCTTATTTGAAGCAGAAGATGAGTCTATCAGGATTTCCCTAATTGTGAGCTCTTGTGGAATCTAGGATTGAATGTTTGCCTTGGAGAACCTGAGGGCCATGAAACTAGAGAGTATAATAACCTCATCCTCTGTCTTGGAAAAGGAAAGGACAAAAAGCCTTGTCTCAGGAGTGCTTGAGGGAGAATACTTAGTTTATACATATATTAAATGCATTTTTTTTTCTTGTGTATCCCACCCATCTCTGTTTCTCCCTGTCTTCTTGTCTCATCTGTGTCTCTCTCACACACACTTCTCAGCACAGTTCTTCTACCTGAAGGAATGTTAGGAAAAATTATAGAATTTGACCTTATAAAATAAGGTCAAATAATTTTGACTTTATAAAATACCGTGGGTTGTTCCAAGGAAAGGTAAAAATGCTCAAACTCTCGGAGTTGTTTTATTAGCACTATTCCTAATAACAACGACTGTTTCCGTGAGTCAACAGCCAGTGGGTACCGCCACTTTCAGTGATAACTCTTAGGAGACAGCGAGCAGTTCCACCGAACTCCCCCACGCTGCTGGCTCCAAACGAAGTTCCCAAAGCCATTTCCGGTGGCAGAGCGCCCCCTAGCACTTAATTCTCTTAAGCTGCTAGTGGTCTTCCCTTGGAAGAGATGCAGCAAAGATGTGGGTGGACTTTTACCGAAAAATGTTTAAAGCTCCTGTGTGTGTGTGTGTGTGTGTGTGTGAGAGAGAGAGAGAGAGAACCACTGAAGTTGCCTCATAGACTTTAAGGTTATGAAGTTCACATCTTAGTTTATTGCTGAAAGGAAGAGGTTTTGGCAGCTGTCTGATTGGAATTTAATTTGGGTGGCCCACCCTGGCTTGAGATCAAAGCTTCAGGCCCCCTCTTTAAAAGCATCTGCATGTCTGGGAGGAAGGTGGTAGGCTCAGGCAGCAGAATATAGGAGCGCATCCCTTCAACCTCTCTCCGAAGGCAGGGAGGGTGAGAGGGAGGTGTGAGATATTTTAAAAATAAGACACGCTGTTAAATTCCCTGCCAACCTTGTTCATGCTGAGTGGAGTGTAAGTAACAAGTATCAGATAGTTCCTCCAGATGTCAGCTATTTAAAGAGGCACGTGTGAGCAGTTCTGTGGTCTGCAACGGTCTTTCTCAGCCTGGTAACCGTCATGGAGGTGGTGATGGTAGTGATGGCTGGTACTGGAGGTGGGGACCTACCTTCAAGAAACTTCTGTCGATGGCAAGTGCATGAGAGAATGTGTTTGTGTATTTGGGAAATAAAAAAAGTTAGACAGGAGAAGAAATGACTGAATAAATAACTCCAGAAGGCCATCATATCAAACTTGGTTCAAGTAACATCTGATTTTTAAGTATGAAGCAAGAGGAACATCAAGAAACCCCTCCCACCCGTAAAAATTATTTTATTGTCCTGGAGAAATTGACGTATAGGCAAAGAAATTGTACAATGAAACGAAGGATTCTTCAAATTCAATTTTAAACTTTTCCTATGGTTTTACCTAAAGCAAACAGCCTGAAAACAGCAGCGTGAGACTGTTTTCTTCTATAATATTTTGGATCCCAGTGGTTAAGGACTTTATTTGAGAAAGTAAATTGACCTATGTAACATATTGATAGTAATGATTAGAATAAAGAGATATGATCAGTTTTGTTTCTTGTTTTCAGAATGTGTAGCATTGGTGTTTTAATCTTTACTGTAGAAAATGCCTGCTCTCCTCCATCCCCTCTTTTGGTATTTTCTTACCACATTCATGCTTAAAACTTTTTGCAGAAGTTTATAATTAAAAAAAAAACAAAACAAATCTGTTCTTCAGTTTCTATGAATTCAGACGAATTTTTTTTTTCTTAAGTCAGATCTGAGCTCTGTTCCTTCATCTTCTGGAACTCATGTAGTTTTTGAGTTTTATCATTTGTCTGAGGATAAGATCTTCTGGTTTTGTGTGGGAATAAAATAAGCTAGCTTCAGCTCTTGGCTTATTGTTGGTGGTAAATTTACTTAACTAGTCATTCCTTTCTCTTTGGAGATGACATTCACTCAAATCACCCTACTACCTTGCATGAATCAGACACCCAAATAAACAGGTAGTCTGAGAAAAGATAGATGTGTCACTGAGCAAAGGTAGGATTTCTAGCAAGGAATATTTGGTATTTTTCTTCAACTCTCATATCTCTCTCTTCTGAGGAGCAAAATGGAGGTGGCTTTTGGTTATATCAAACACAGGGGTATCAGATGTCTCACACAAACTGACTTGGCCAAGGGGTTTGCTTCCCACCCCCCACCCCCTTGCCTTTTGTTTTCTGGATTCTTCTGCAGGCGTCCCAGGTTGACACATTTGCAGAAAGAGATAAGAAGCACCCAAACAGAGGAGAAGCACAGCCTACAGAGTCCCTCTGTGACTGCTTGTAAATGGTCCCACTATCCTACCTTTAGTTAGTCCCTTGGTCGGGAGAGACTGATCTTTTGTTTATGAAGTTAAACAAAAACACTGTGTGTCAAAAGGAAGGGCCTTCCTTATCTGCTGTTTCCAGTGATAGGAGACGAGGTGTTGGTTTTTCTTCTAAGCTCTCCTTCCAACCTTTCTTCCTACCTTTGGAGCCGCATTGTCTCACATGGAAAGCTTCTGTCTTTCAGATGAAAGCTGTTCTGTTGTCAGCACTTGCAGCTTCTCTAGTGTTTTCCTGAGACGCTGTCTCTGCAGAGATCATCATTCTTTTTCTCACATCAATAGTAGTGGTTCAGTTTTTCCTATGTATATATATATTTTTTTCCTCTTCAACTTGGAGTCATAATATTGAATGAGCCTGAGATTGATATTCTGGGGTCTTTTGGATGGAGTGAGGAGCTATCATCAGCATATTCATGGAAAGGTTAGAACTTGGTAAGAAAGTCTGTTTTCTTCTCCTGTTCATCCTTACCCACCCTTCTCTTTCCCTGCCCATGGTGTGAAGAATGGCATTTAATCAACTGTATCAGAGGGCAGTTGCTGATGAATTTGAACTGTGGAATGACACTGATTATGGGTTGCCCTGAAATTTACTCAAACCTTGCAAATATAGTTTCTGTTTCACATTTTTCTAATATTTGTGGTAAGTGTATATATATATATATATTCAGCTTATTAATAAGGTAATACCTTATTATTACCTTGAAATGATACCCAGTCATGTTTCTCATATACAAGTATACATGCACTATGTATTTAAAGAGGATTCATAGCTCTGTACATTCTATTTTGTAAGGGTCTATATAAAATTGCATAATATTGTAAGAGTGGAAAATGAAAGAAAAATCTTAGGGTCCCAACAGGTAGGAAGGATGACCTGTCTTAAAAGAACATCAAAAAGAAAGTGATTAATTAAAAAAGTGAAATGGAAAAGGAGACTTTCCTCCACTTAGGGCCCACAGAACTGGGCTAAACCGGAGAACAGAGAAACACATGTCGAAGAGTACTTTTGACAAGCCCCTCACCCCCACCCCCACAGCCACCCACAACATAGGTGTATATTGTCTCTGCATGATTTAGTGCTGGGTGCTGTTCTGCAGTTCTCAGTCTGGGGGCTGAATTCTTCAGCATCCTCGCGACTTTGCAGAAATAGAAAGCCCCGTATCACAGACATACCACCGCCCCACTTGCCACCTACGGCCGAACAGAAGAGCAGGCAAGCCTCAGTTTCCACAAAGCTTCTGTATTCCAGAAGTTCCTTGAATTCTCAGAACTCAGATGATGTTTTCCCAGGGATAGAATGGATTCTATTTCCAGAACTCAAGGACCTACTAACCCAGAACATTCCCAGTATCCTAGTCTAGCACTCCGACTATTGTCAGGTACCTGACAACCTAGGAAGTGTTTTCAGAAGGGCTGTGTATTTGAAATTCTAGTTTGGGGTGCTCATTTGCAGATTTGATAACAAGGTCTGGGCTACCCAACCACATACCTTCTGTCTCTGAATATTCCAGGGAGGGTAGCTTTTGTGTCTGGGTCAAAGTGGGGTTGCAGAGGGAACTCCAGGACAGACAGACAGGGAAAGTTGGGATGAGGTGCTGCTCTCGATTCTCTGGGATGGAGTGAAGGGTGGAGTTAGGTCTATCTGAGGGGACGGATCAGAGCAGGGGGGTGGGGAGATGGGGAGAAGGGGTAGAAGTTGAAGGAGTAGAGCTTGTGTGGTTAATGAAGACTAGTTCAGTGGAATTCCACATGTTTCATTCAGCACCCACTCCTCTCTGTGCCAGAAAAGTGAGCAGAGCTGAGTGACACTCAGTTTCCACTGTCCGGGAGGAGACAGACAAACTTATATATGGATTAGCATCCTTGCAGAGGACCTCTTCCATCCCAGACCTGAAATTCAGTTAGAATACAGGAAGGAGAGCTTTATTCTGATGGAAGGATTGGGAAACATTGTATGGAAGAGGAAGCATTTGGGGAAGGCCTGAGGATCTCACTTCCCTAATCTCACCCAGGAAGAGGGTGGGTGCGATCTAAGTCCAGAGGTGGACAGTGCAGGGGAGGGATGGACAACCAGGGGGTCCTGGATTAGAAGGGATGGGCTTCCCTGGTGGCTCAGCTGGTAAAGGACCTGCCTGCCATGAAAGAGACCCCAGTTTGGTTCCTAGGTCAGGAAGATCCCTTGGAGAAGGGATGGGCTACCCACTCCAGTATTCTTGGGCTTCCCTGGTGGCTCAGATGGTTAAGTATCCACCTGCAATGTGGAAGACCTGGATTTAATCCCTGGGTTGGGAAGATCCCCTGGAGGAGGGCATGGCAACTCACTCCAGTATTCTGCCTGGAGAATCCCCATGGACAGAGGAGCCTGGCGGGCTACAGTCCATGTGGTTGCAAAGAGTTGCATATGACTGAGTGACTAAACACATCACAGCACAAGGCATGATTTTACCTTCTAGAATGGACTTCCTTCTTCGGTACCATACACCCCTTCTTGGTCTCCAAAGAGACTCCAGCCCTGCAGGCAAGTAGTAGTGTAGTGGGCAAGGAGTGAGGATGGGAAAGGGTGCGGGGGAGAGAACCTGGGCTTTGAGAAGCTCGAAGGTAGGGGCTTGTGGTCAAGGAGATTTCCCCAATCCCTGCCTGTCCTCTGACCCAAATGCCACCCAGCCCATGGTGGCAGTCTCAGATCCTGATCAGCTGGGAGTAAGGAGAGAGAGGCATGGCCTTGGAACTCAGATTATGTCTTAGGGTATCCCAGACGTTGGCCCCAGGGGAACATGGGAGAAGATGATTTTTGAGCCAATGGGGAGGATGTGGAATGCTGGCTCACACGTTGCATGAAATTGGTTGTAAGACAGGGACTACCTTGGTGGTCCAGTGGTTTAGACTCCACATTTCCAAGGCAGGGTGCATGGGTTCGATCCCTGGCTGGGGAACGAAGATCCCACATGCCACTCAGTGTGGCAATGAAAGAAAAGAAATTGGTTGTAAGCAAGACTGGCTCAGTCTTGTGAAGTGATTGCATGACCCTGTTTCCTTGGGCCCCCCTGCTCACCACTTCCTCTAAAATGACAAGTGAAGTGCCTGATTCCCCAATGTCTCTCCACGCACATAAACCCCTTCGTCACAGAGGCCAAGGCTTTGGGTGCTCGCTGGCCGCTGAATTCTGAGGCAAGGGGGAAAAGAAGGAGTAGAAGAAGAATCTTTGCAGGTTTTTTTTCTTCAAAGGTATAAGGCTTCTATCAGCAAACTGAAATGTTCTGCATCAGGAATTAGGGAGGAAAATAGATGCCACAGAGAGGCAGTCATCCCAACTACAAGTACTATATTCAAAGAGACCCTTCAAAGCAGAGCCAGCTCCGCGTTTCAGAAAAGGCCATCTGGCTGTCGACCTTGGGGAGAGTGGATGGTTCCCGGTCGATAAGTACAAGGTGAGGGAGGAGGTGGCTGGCTCCCAGCCTCCACTCTGCTGTCAGATGTTAGGGCCTGCCTCTGTGACTGCTCCCTGGAAATGATGATGCAACCCACTCTACTATTCTGGCTAGGATTGTCCCCTGGACAGAGGAGCCTGGCGGGCTACAGTGCGTGGAGTCGCAGAAGAGTTTCACATGACTGAAGCACCTGAGCACACAGGTACACACGCACTGTGACTACTGCTGGAATTCCAGCTGCGACATCTCTGCAGCTGGTGGTTAGAGGTTTACACACTGTAAATGTGTGTGTGTGTGTGTGTGTGTGTGCGTGCCCACACACTCTCTCTAGCCTCCATACTTGATCCCAGTCTTAATGATGACATGTTCAGCGAAATGGAATTCTAATCATTCACTGTCTCTTGGCCATTGCCAACTAGAAGCACACAGAGTCTTTATATTAAAATTCAGAGCAACTTAGAAGCTATCATTTGGAGCCTTAAACATCATTCTTTCATGGAGGGCTCTTATTAGCTACATGTACAGAAACCTCCATGTTGTCAATCACACAATATCATGTCTCTATAATATGGTAGGTGAGTATTGGCATAAGTTTAAAAAAGTTACCGAGCCTACTATCTAAATGAACATGCTAAATGTTGAGTATTACTTAGCATCATTATGCTCAGAAGGTCTCTTTTGCCCTGAGTTCAGGTAAAATGTTCGACTTCTATGAAAGCATATTTTGGTATATCTGTAAAGTCTGTGTGTGTGTGTGTGCACGCATGTATCTTACTCACTAGTAACCAGAGATAAGCAGAATCATGTTAACAGTTTAATTAGGAGAGGAGATATGGATCGATATTATTTTTACTTGTGTTTTTATGCATCTTTGAGCACTTTCTCTTTCTAGAACTCCATGTACTCATCTGTAAAATGAGGAATTTGAAGTAATCAGTGGTTCTTAAATAATTTGGAGGTCATGAACTTCTTTATAAATCTGAAGAAGTCTTTGCACTTTCTTCCCAGGAGAAAAAGAAAATACACAATCAGGCTAAATTGAATGTAGTTTCAGGAAGGAGTTTTACAGACCGTTTTCAAGGCCATCATATTCAGCCATAGATATGCAGTACATAATATGTACTTTAGAATTGTACAGTTCCAAAGGGCATGGTTCATATGGACTAACGATACCCCTTCAGAGGTGTGCAAAGAGGTGGCCCTCTTTATAGCAATTCCTTAAACTCCAGGCTAAGAACTCTTGGGCCAAGTGACCTCTAAGAGTCTTTATGGATCTTGTTGTTGTTCAATTGCCAAGTCGTGTCCAACTCTTTACAATCTCATGGACTGAAGCACGCCAGGCTTCCCTGTCCTTCAGTGTCTCCTGGAGTTTGCTCAAGGTCATATCCATTGATTCTGTGATGCCATCCAACCACCTCATTCTCTTTTTATGGATCTGAATGTCCCTAACTCCCCAGTGTTATTATTATTAGCAAAAACTTTGTATTAACTCAAGCTGTGAAATAAAATGCACCAGACTAGATGGCTTAAACACCCGAAGTGTACTTCCTCCTAGTGCTGCAAGTCTGGGATCCAGGAGCCAGTAGGTGATGCTTCTCCTGAGGCTTCTCTCCTTGACTTGCAGATGGCCACTTTCTCTCTTGTCTTCACTTGGCTCTTTGCTCCATAGCTGCACACTCCTGGTGGTGTTGCTTCTTCCAAGGACACCAAACCTATTAGATCAGGGCCCCATCCTTATGACATCATTTAATTACAAATATCTCTTTAAGGATCCTTTCTCCAAAACAGCCACATTTAGGGGTTAGAGTTTCAATGTACAAATTTTAGAGAAACACAGTTCAGTCTATAATAAACCCCAAATTGGTCAAGGCATTCCAGAGAGGAATGGTTAACAACTAGGTGAATCAAAGCATCCTTTAAATCTCCTCCACATCAATAAATAGGTCTGTCAAAAATTAGAATAACTATGCTGCTTTCTGAAGCAAGGATTTATAATTGATCATTTAAATCTTTCTCCTACTGTTCTTATTAAAGGGAACACTTTCACAGAGACTTTTTTTGTTTTTCTTTGTTTTAAATAGTAAAACCAAATGAGACCAAACCTAAACAAAAAAAGCTATTTAAAAACTTGGTGCTGTAGAAATAAATTAACTTCATTTGGAGTTGGTCATCAAGAGCCCTGGAAAAGGGTTATATGTACTGGAGAAAGGAATGAGTTTGGGGAGAAGAAATTGTAATAACCCATAAATACTTTTAGTGTTTTCCTTTGGGCCATGCATGTAATCACCCTCCTGTGATGTAAATGAAAGCAACAGGAAGTGTCTTCCACATCTGGTACCTGGGGGTGGGGCAGCTGGGAGGGTTTCTATTTCTGCTAGTCCTGATTTTCCTTTCCACTGTAGTGGGAGAGTGGCGGCTAAGGAGAAAAGGCCAAGAGTTTCTTGTAGTCTTTCAAAATTCATTATTACTCCCTTAGCAGCATATTTAGTAACCACCATCTGGCTGAGTAACTCCTGAAGCCAACAACCATTGTACACCCACTCCTACCTCCTCTAGCCCCGGCAGGAACTAAATAAGAGGTGTCCAGAGAGAGGAAGTTTAAAAAATGTGCTGGCTCTTGTTATTCCTAAAGCTTCACCATGACTCTGTGGCTGTTTAATGTATTTAGCAATGACTCAAGCCTGTTAGTGATGTTACAGACCCTCCAAGATTATGCTACCCAGTAGCATACTGTCCCTACATCTTTCTCCTTTTGGATGCACCCACCTTTCTGTGTTCATCTTCTCTACGCCAACAAGGTGCACGTTTTTAGGAAATGGCATCTATCAAGCACGATGCCTCTTGCTGTGATCTTTACACCCACACAGATTCACTCCCTTGATTGAAGTGGCTCACTTTCTCCTTGAATTGGGCTGAAAGAGGCGTCACTGAAGACTTCTTCTCTCATACCACCCCTCCCCTGTGAATTCTCTTCTTGATTGCTAGAGAATCCCCAGCAAACATTTTGTCTTCTGCATTCATCTGCTTGAAATTAACAAGTGAGTGGCAAGCCAGGCAGGAGAGAGTTACAGCAGGAGAGATAAATAGTAGATATTATTACTCCAAAATTGTGTGCTTGTTGGCCTCAGTGTCTCTTATACAGATTTAAATTTTAGAAAACAGATCATCTATATGAGATAGCCTATGGTTGAGTGGCAATTAATGTTAGAGCAAAAAATTAAGACCTAGTTATTTTCATTTCTCAAGCCAGGCAGGAGAGAGGTACAGCATGAGAGATAAATAGTAGATATTGTTACTCCAAAGTTATGTACTTGTTGGCCTCAGTGTCTCTTATACAGATTTAGAAAACAGATCATCTATATGACATAGCCTATGGTTGAGTGGCAATTAATGTTAGAGCAAAAAATTAAGACCCAGTTATTTTCATTTCTCAAGCATTATGACAATGAATCCCTCAATCCACCATATTAAACCACTGGAAATCATATATAATAGAGTCCCTTCTCCATTAAAACTTGGTTTAAGGGGACAAAAATGTGGTCTTTCTTCTGCTATAGCTTTTTAAAAGCCATCTGATTTTCTCTGGCTCCAAGTTTCCATATATATGTGCTTTTTGTCATCTTCTTTTATAGCTTCAAAATAAGCTCCATGTACCTCACTGTTAATGATGATATTACTCAAAGCAAAAATCTGTTTTGGAATATTGTTTCCAGGATTTTAACTTAGAGAAGATCAAACATCAGTGGAGTGTCAGATGCATTCTCCTGGCATATAGTTTCCAGATTGAGTAATACATTTTGAAAGTATAATTGATTTTGTCAGGATCTGGGGTTTTGGAGTAAAGATTGGCAATCTCAGGAAATGAACATCATCTGTATTCATGAAATAGTAACAAGATTGCTGTTAGAGTTCTGGGGACTCCTTTTGACCTACAAAGGGAAGGGAGCAAATTCAGAGATAAAGAGCTTGGCTGTCATTTGTGACAGAAATATAGGCAGTAATTTATTTATTTGCATTCCCTAAGACTCCAGTAATTTTATGAACAGCTACAAGTTATCTGAATATGAAATATTGTAGATTAGCAACTAATTTAATGCAATCTCTGGTGACCTTTCTATTTTCAGATAGTGAACACAAAATATTTTTTAGTTTGTAAAGTATCAATTGCATAGGTATTATAAGAATCAATATATAATGAAAATACTTTGACTATAATTAAATTCTAATATATGTAATTAAAAGCTGTTTCTATGAAACATATTAAGCAGTTTGATCTCAGGTCGCTTTCTAAAAGCATCCTTCTAATACTCTATTATATACAGAAGATGGTAATTAAGGACATACAATATTTTTTAAGCACACATGCATTTATCTCCTTTTATTTATCATTTTTATTTATCTAATTTTATTTCATTTTATTGATAAAATGAGAGATTATAAAAAAAGTGAGAGATTATATACTTCATTCAGTTACAAATGTTACAGATTTCTGTAACTGATTTAGACACATTGTATTGTGGGCAAAACATGGAGCAAAATTATTTATTCTTCATTATTTGCTTATGATTCTAATACATGACTACTTTTTGTATTACATCTCATATGTTTTTAACAGGGCGAGGGTGCATGCTAAGTCACTTCAGTTGTCTCCAACTCTTTGTAATCCTGTGGACTGTAGCCTACCAGGCTTCTCTGTCCATTGGATTCTCCAGGCAAGAATACTGGAGTGGGTTGCCATGTCCTCCTCCAGGGATTGACCCAGGGATTGAACCCTTCTGTCTTATGTCTCCTGCATTATCAGGCAGATTCTTTACCACTAGCACCACCTGGAAAGCCCTGTGAAATGATGATGTGTGTGTATGTAATTGTTCTGTCCAGGGTTGCATGTATGTCCATTAATTCCAATCTATTAATTATGCTTTTTAAAAGAGTAATTGCCTCTTTTTGTCTCCAGCTTATTCTATAAGTTTTAACAAGAAGAGTATAATACATCTATTTAATAAATAGTTATTAAGCTCTTAATATGGGTTAAGCATTGTTATAATTCCTGGAAATTAACAGTGATCAAAAAAACAAAAATGTCTACCCCCATTTTAGTGGGGATTTTGATCATGGATTTGTCATTTTTTCCAGTCTATCAATCTGTGTTTTAGATTTATTTTAGGTTATGTTATGAGATATACACAGTTCCAGAACTGTTATATCCCCTGGGTTAGTGGTTTTTCTCAGGACACGATGATAACATTTTTGATGATAACATCTATTTTGTCCTACATTAATATTTCTGAATCTGTTTTCTCTTGGTTAACATTTGCCAAGTATATTTGCTAGAATATTGACTTAGGGGTATGATAACTATGCTTCTCTAGGTCCTACACAGTAACTCTTGCCAGGTGGCTCAGTGGTAAAAAATCCAGTTGCCAGTGTAGGAGAAACAGGCTCGATCCCTGGGTCAGGAAGATCCCCAGGAGAAGGAAATGGCAACCCACTCCAGTATTCTTGCCTGGCGAATCCCATGGACAGAGGAAGCTGTGGACTACAGCTCATGGTGTCTCAAATGGTTGGACACAACTTAGCAACTAAACAACAATGACAACAGGCCACACACAACCACAGGTTTCTTTTTTCTTGTTTCTAGGTCATACTGCCTTAAGCCACTTACCAGTGTGTGAGAGAAAGGAACCTTCTGTCTTTTCTAAACACAGTTACGTAATCTCAATTAAAAAACAGCCAAATCAATGTCCTAACGAATATACCTGACATATGTCAACCAAAAGGAAGCAGATATAATGTCTTCATTCACTTGGCTGAGATTGGCTCATCTCCACATCCACCTTCCAGAGCAGGGACGAAGAAGTAGGAAACAGGTGTCATTCCCTGAAGATGTGAGCTGGAAGGTGCGTACATCACTTGGTAGCATTCAGCAGTAGACCCTTGAATTCACTCAGACCTTAGATTCAGTAAATAGATGATTTGGGTTCTGCTATCTACCAGCTATGGAAAGTGACAACGTGTACCTCCTTTCCCCAGTTACAAGATGGGGAGAAGATGTGTTAGTAGCTCAGTCATGTCTGACTCCGCTATCCCATGGACTGTAGCCTGCCAGGCTCCTCTGTCCACGGGATTCTCCAGCAAGCGTACTGGAGAGTGTTGCCATTTCCTTTTCCAGGGGATCTTCCCGACCCAGGGATTGAACCTGGGTCTCTTGCGTTGCCGGCAGATTCTCAATAGGGACAATATAATACCTAACTTATATGCATTAAGGGAACATTGGTTATTATTCTCAATTTGAAGCCATCACAAACAAGTATTTGATAGTGGTGGTAGTAGTAGAGATACAATGTTTACTTAGATTTAGAGCTATCATGCCAGTTCCTTTCACCCATCATTTCCTTTTGAATGCCACTCCTTTTCTCTGGGGTTGTTTTCTTTATACTGAAGTATACCCTTTCGCGATTATGCCAGTGATAGTCTGTGAATGGTAAGGTTTCTCAAACTTCTTTCATCTGAAAATGTGTTAGGTTTGCCTCCACCCTTAAAAATTTGACTTGCCTAATAAATCTAGATTGAAAGGCAATTTTCTTTCAACACAAAGCTATTATAATTCATTGTCTTGTAAACTTTACTTAAAAGTAACCTGTTGATTTTAAGATTTTTATCTTTAATTTTGGTGTTTGGAGTTTCATTATGATGAACCAACGTGTGAAGTGCACGCACACTCTCTTTTCCTACTTTAGGATCCTTTAGTAAAAGAACCTAAGGGAGTTCACCTCAGTGCTCTGTGATGACTTGGATGGGTCGGATGGGGGCAGGATGGGAGGAGGTCAGAAAGGGAGGGGAGGTATGTATACATTAAGCTGATTCACTTCATTATGCTGTAGAAGTTAACAGAACCTTGTAAAGCAACTATAACCATCCCCCCCCCAAAAAAATATAAAGATAAGTAAAACTCAAAAGAAAATAAGAATTTGTATTACTTAACTATAAAACAAATTATTATCTTTTTATTATTACCCTTTCCTCCTTTTCTAGAAATCTTAATAGACGCATGTTGAAATTTTCATTTGATTTTTCATCATTCTTACTCTCTTTTGCATTGTATAAATCTTATTCTCTCTGTGCTACATTTTGGAAGTTTTGTTAGTTCTTTCCTCCAGTTCATTAATTTTCTCTTCAGCTGCATTTACGTAATCTATCCCCTGACTTCTTGAAAACAATTCACGGGCTGTGTTGCTTTTCTGAATGACTTTAGCTCTTTATTAAGTATGCTCAGTATCACATTATTTTTTTCTCACCTATGGTTTCTGCAATTTCTTTGTCATTTCAACCATTTTGGGGCAGTTTCTTTCAGACTGTTCTGTTATCTCACATTCTTAGATTTCTTAGTCTTCCAGACTTGTGTCTGTTAACTCTCTCATGGTGGATAATCTTCTTACTGGATAATTTTTCTTATAATCTTATTTTATGTTGATGTTGCTACAGGAGCCATGCATCCTATGCTCTAGAGAAATATTTCAGCTTCTTCTGGCATTGAAATGGTGTATGATATTAAACAAGTTATTTTCTGTCTTGATATCTCAGTTTCCCTAACTTTCTTAAGTATCTTCTGAATACTTAACTATCTCTTTCTTATCCAAACCAGTTACTGAGGAAGAATGACCTTGTCTTGGTTAGAGAATAAAGAAGTGTATTTTTGCTTTTTGCTAAGGATTTTCAAGACACATGTCTTTATTTAGGGGAATTCAGTTTTATTTATGTTCAGTCCACCAGGATTCCCTGCTGGGAGATAAAGGACAATAGGGCAAGCAAGTCAGCATACTCTTCCCATAGCAATGAGATTTTCACCAATGAAAAATATCCCCTTTGATCACAGGAACAGCAGCTGTGTAGGTGTTGCTAGTGGGGGGAGAAAACACAATAATCTTTGGTGTTTAAAATAGAAACATAAAATTGTTAATTTGTCTAAAGGCAACTTGTACTGCATGCAGTAATGAAAAATGAAGTTTTAGTGCAACGATGCTAGATTCATTTTACAGAGTCTAAAATTCATCATCTCGTTGTGTGAGGTTTTAATAAACAATTATGTGCTATGATTTTTGTAGCATGAAGGAATCAGGTTTGAGCCTAAAAATAAAGCCAAGAGATTACATTTAAGTAAATGCAGAGGTTAAGGGCAAATTGAAAATTTTAAAGAAATTTTAATTGGTATTATGTATAAATTTGAAAAGAAAATTAGGGGTTATATATTCCATCTCTCATTTACTGCAAATCAGCAACTTTAGTGTCCCTAAAAGTGTCCCACTCCTGTGATAGAGAGCCCGCTATCTTGCAAGATATTCCTTCCAATTTGTAATAGCTCCAGATGTTGAAAAGTTCTCCCTTATAATGAGATGCTTGAATATTTTGTGGATTTTTTTTTGAGGGGGAGATATATATATGTGTGTGTGTATATATATATATGTATATATATATATATGTATGCACTTTTGCATATATGTATTTATGCATGCATATATGTATATATACACATATATGTATATCCTATATATGTGTCTATCTATATTTGTGTATCTACCTATGAGATTTTCTCTCCTACAGTAGTTAAGTGTATGTCAATACTATTTCATAAACATCCACGGAATGTCTTTTACTGTTCTGGTATTGTGCTAAGTTTGAGAGAGGGAATACTACAATTTCCATTTTACTTATGAGAAAACAGGTTTTCAAAGGCTAGGCAACTTACCCAAGGTCACACAGGTATTAAATAATGGAGCAAGGATTTGGACATAAGCTATCTGGCCCTAGAACTTAAGCTGTTTGACCCTCAGACCAGGCCCCAGTTCCCTACATGATTCCTCTATAAATTGTGTAGGGGATCCAGATATAAACCCAACTGATAATAAGAGAATGTGACAAATGTTAACAGAAGATAGGGAAGAACAACGAATTCTGCTTGTTCAGATTGGAAATGGTAGATTTTGAAGACATAGATATCATCAGTGCCAAAACAGTGTTATCTTCAATGTTGTTTCACCTATTTTAAGAGCAGTCTATTTCTCTTGCTATGACACAAACTTACATCTCAGTATTCCCCTGTCCTCACCATCAGTTTTGGAAAGTGCTAAATCCTCAGCACCAGTGAGAAATGCCCTTATTACTCATCTTGCAAACATTTTTGGAACTGCTTAGATAATACTTTTGTACCTTCTGTTTGTGGAACATTCATCTCATCTCCCTGCCCCTACCCCCACCCCCACCAAGACGTCTCTGTTAACTGGATTTAAGACTGCACGATATCAAGGAGAAAATGGCCAGTTATTTTATATCCCTGTCCCTCTGTCTTAGAAGATATACCCTTCATGAAATTGTGAGACAGATGCTTGTTTAAGATGGATGCCCAAACTATAATGTTCCTAGAACTAAATGATAGGCTTATGAATTGGATCCAAAGAGTATTTTAGTATCTGAAAAGTAAGTGTGCAGAAGAAATTGAACAAAGGAAAACTCCTGGCTGTGCTACAATGTAACTTTTACTTATATGGTGTTTATTTGACAACTCTGAATAAGGCAGCCCGGTCATTTGAGATGAAAAACATGGTTTCCAGTATATAAGTTTCTCCTCCTCTCTTCTCCTTCCCCTTCCCTTCCCTTCTCCTGTGAAACACCTGTTTTTTTTGTTTGTTTGAAGTAAAAAGCTGATACCTTTCTGAGGTTTTCAGAATTTAGCAGTCTAAATGACAAGTGAAAGCTAAGGTTAAAACTTGCCCCCTTCAGGAAGCCCTCTGTGGTTGATTCAACCCAACACTACTAATCTCCTCACACTGACATTTCTGCTTCTCTGCCTGTGTGAAACCATTCAAGGCCTCATCATCCTCATGGTACTCTGATACAATGGGTTTTGGTAATAGTTAACCTAAACATTTCCAGCGTTCCTTTCAAATGTATCTTCTCATTTACCCCTTATAACAATCCTATGAGTTTTGAAGTATTTATGTTTATACTATTTAAGAAATAGGCTCAGTGAGTTTAAAATAACTGCTTTGAGGTCACAGGGAGTGGATCAGGATTTGAACTCTAGTCCTTTGACACTAGGGTCACCTGTATATGAATCCTTCCTCAGATTCCCCTTCCTCCCTACTGTGGATTAATTCCATTCTCTCTTTTTCTGTATCCTTTGTTTAAGCCTTTATTCTAGCACTTACCATATTGTATTCGGGAAACTGAACATAGAGATGGGATTGATGGGTTGCTTTGTTTTTGATGGTTTTTACCCTTGCTAGATTATAAACTTCTTAAGGTTTTAAATCTTCTCCTTTTCATCCCAGAGTCCCCTGGACTTCATCTGGTGCCTTACACATAGTTACACTATACTTCATGTTCATGAAATACATGAAATGATGCACCAAAATAATTGTTGATGGCTCACTGGTAAAGAATCTGCCTGCCAATGCTGGAGACGCAGAGACATGAATTTGATCCCTGGGCCGCAAAGAGCCTCTGGAGGAGGAAACAGCAACTCACTCTAGTATCCTTAGCTGAAAATAGTTCCCTGGACAGAGGAGCCTGGTGGGCTATGTACAGTCCATAGGGTCACAAGGAGTTGGACATGACTGAGCATCTAAGCACAAGAATACAACAAAATACTAGTCCAGAGGTGCATTCTTAGTAACTTTAAAAAAATTATTGAATTATAGTAAAATGCCAGATAAATCCAGTAGAAATTATTAAAGGATTTAGAAGCCATACTTTTTAGGGAGAGGGCTTAATAATTGAAATTTATTATTTATTTGAGAAAAGAAGGGGAGAAAATAAGTAGATGAGAAAGAAAAGTAGCCTGAGAGGACTTCCATATCCCAAAGTAGACTGAAAAGCTGTGTGAGTTCCACCGTTACGTTGGAAAATGAGTTCTGATGAAATGGGCTGGGTTCTGGCACTCCATATTATCCAGTTCTGGGGCCATGGTGCGCTTTACTGTTTTGGAGTTGAAAGATGTTTGTGAGAAGGGTACGATTAGGCTGCTCCCCATTCTGCAAAATATATGGACAAAGAGAATCCAATGAGTCAGGTAATAAATGGGAGTAACTTTCCATAAATGTTTGGGAGTCGCAAGGGGAACTTTCTGTGTACTCAGTCCTCTTGAGATTTGTCAATGAGAAGAAAAAATCCATCTGCAGAGATGCATTTCAAAGAGTCATCTGGAGAAAAAGACAATTATTTTCATATTCACATTTACTCACCCTTTACTGTTTAGACACACAGTGCCAGGCACTGTTGATACACACTTTACATGTAATACCCTTCTAAATCCTCACAACATGCCTTTTTGTTAGATAGCATCATTATTCCCATTTCACAGAGGGAGAAGCTGTGCTATAGAGGGGCTAAGGACCTTGCCAACATTTTTCACAACAGCTAGAAAGCAAAATCAAGACGTTGAACCTAGGCAGTCAAGGCATCAGAGCCCCTGATCAAAATCAGTATGCTCACTCTCAAAATGTCTTCTAAATATTTGATAATTTCCCTATAAACATACAAATGGTGCTATTACTTCTGTTATTATATAACAATCATTCACTTTGTCTGAATCATTAAAACCGGATTAAGATGTACATGATCTCTAATAGCCAATGTAAACTTAGAGAAGACTAACAGGAGTTTAAACACCCCAATTTATTTATGACTAACTAACTGAACCCTGTCCTTGATTGAAAGGAAAGTTGTTTCTATGAGAAAATAATTTCACTTGGATTTCCAAGGAAGCTGGCTAAGGTTTATATTGGAACATTAT
Organism: Antilocapra americana; assembly: GCA_007570785.1. Classification (NCBI taxonomy): domain Eukaryota; kingdom Metazoa; phylum Chordata; class Mammalia; order Artiodactyla; family Antilocapridae; genus Antilocapra; species Antilocapra americana. The sequence continues at coordinate 11,690,492 of ML664173.1, read as the reverse complement.
ATATATATATATTTTTTTTTTCTTTTCATTTCTTTAAAGAAAATAAAATTCCAACAAAATAGATATCCCAGAGCCATTGATCAACAGATGTGGAAAATTTCCTAGAGAGATTTTTCTCAACATCCAGACTCCTGATATCCCAATTTCAGCCACAAGGAGGACAAGAGAATAACTATGGATGTTTATATGAAGGATAAATTAAAGGAACAGAAGCAACATATTCTCTAAATGATAAAATTATTCAAGGATGTCATCATTTGTTTTTATTTTTTTAAATCAAAATACATGTAGGAGTGATACTTAAAAGAATCAAGCTTCTCTTTTATACTCCCAAATGTAAACTATAAGCAAAACCTGCTATTTTGCAGGATGACTTTCTTAAATAAATGAGCAGAAGGAATGAATTATGTGGCTATAAATAAACCCACTGACATATAATAAAGCAAAGTTCGACTGTTTTATGGAACCCTTGGCTATATTTATAGCCATGTTAACAGTCACCTGTATTTTTTCAGGACTTGGATTTCATTTCACATTATGAGAGTTTAGTTGTTTTTGTTTTTCCCTCTTCCCTAAACTTACTCTTTGGAACTGTGTTTCAAGAGAAATGTAAGGATTTCTCCTCTTTCTGTTTTGGGGGGAAAAGGGTCCTTGGCAGAGTTTAGGGCTCACAGGGAGACTGCTCCAGTGTCTTCCGCGTCTGCTGTCAGATCCGCTGTGCCCGCAGCGAGCAACTGGATGGGGGTCTCCTGCCAGCAGCAAAGTGGAAAGTTGGAGTCTGTGCAAAGTGAGAAAAGGCGTGTACAGGTTCAGAGACAAAACGTATTGTGGGAGACTTACAGGGCAATAGTGCGTCCAATTCCCGGCACCCGACTCCATTAAGTACTATCGTGGGGCTTATTATGCTGCTGCTGCTGCTAAGTCGCTCAGTCATGTCCGACTCTGTGCGACCGCATAGAGGCAGCCCACCAGGCTCCCCCGTCCCTGGGATTCTCCAGGCAAGAACACTGGAGTGGATTGCCATGTCCTTCTCCAATGCATGAAAGTGAAAAGTAAAAGGGAAGTCGCTCAGGCATGTCTAACTCCTAGCGACCACATGGACTGCAGCCCACCAGGTTCCTCCGTCCATGGGATTTCCCATGCAAGAGTACTGGAGTGGGGTGCCAGTGCCTTCTCCAGGCTGTATTTTAGGACCCAGAAAATTCCCCAGAGTACTTCATAGCTGAGGTTTCCAATGGGTGGCTCAGTGGTAAAAGAACTTGCCAACCAATGCAGGAGACGCAGGTTCGATCCTGGGGTCAGGAAGATCCCCTGGAGTAGGAAATGGCACCCCAGTCCAGCCTTCTTGCCGGGGAAATCCATGGCCAGAGGAGCCTGGTGGGATGCAGTCCATGGGGTCACAAAGAGTCAGACATGAGTGAGCGACTGGGCAGGTACGCACACATGCACCAAAGCAAGACAGAGAGTGTCAGATGGATCAAGATTCTCCTGTCTTATCTTGGGACACTCTTTTTTTGAGGAGGAGAGAAAGAGGGAGATTAAAATGGGAGGAAGAAATCTATAGTGCCAAATTCTGCAGATGAAATAACAGAGAAACTGAACTATTAACCCAGGCAAATCCAGCCACAGGCTTTTTTTTTTTTTTTTAAGCTGCATTTCATTCAGAAACTTAAGGTTCCAAAAAGTCTGGTTAGGATGCCATGGTGGTTTATCCAAGTGGAGCTAAGCGTGGTTGTTCCTGTGAAATTATTTATACTTTTCAACTTTAAATCTATGGTGAGCATAACGTTTCTAAATCTGTTTCTCTCCCTTTCTATCTTAAAAACATACTCTCATCTTCATGTAGCTGCGTGCTTCATGCCTAAGTTTTCTCACTCAAAGGACCCACTAGAAAAGATAACTCAGAGGGTAAGAGGGGAGGATTTTGTGGTGGTCCAGGTGAAGACACATCCCTTTAACCAGAACTGCAGGTGCAGGCAATGTCTAGGAGTTATCCCTGGAGCTAAACATCTAAACAACAACCACAACCAACTTAACAGATCAGCCCAATATAAAGCCGGGGCTTCCCCGGTGGCTCAGTGGTAAAGGATCCACCTACCAATGCAGGAGACGCAGGCTCGATCCCTGGGTCAGGAAGATCCTCTGCATAAGGCAGTGGCAACCCAGCCCAGTGTTCTTGCCTGGAAAATTCCATGGACAGGGGAGCCACTGAACCGTGGTGGGCTACAGCCCATGGGATCGCAAAGAGTCAGACACGACTGAGTGAACACACGCACATAGTGTAAACTGTAATAGACCTGAGAATGACGTGAGTTAGAAAAGAAGTCTAAGTAGGATTGTGTGAACTAGAGGAAGAGAGGAGAGAAAGCAAATGAAAAAGAAAATGTCAACAATGTGTTAAGTTCGAGGAGGACATTCTCTTTTATCAGGATAATTGTGGATTACCACTTTAAAGTGAAAGAAGAAAAATCAATCAGTCTTGCATTTGTCCTCTGATATGTCTTCTGTGTGTTGTACTTGGTCTCCAAATGGAATCCACCTTACCAGAATTCACAGATACGTCTTTTGACATTTTGTGAAAAGTAAATAAATAAATGATAAGTATGACAAGTAAAATGAATAGTTCCAGCTGTGACGCACCCGTGGCATTTCTGGATTTTGTACTGCATTAAGGATTTATTTTTCACTTTGTTGCCTAGCAGAGAATTAATTGGAAGGCCCATCTAAGCTTCCCATCCTTCCTTGGGATAAAGAAAACAACAACAACAACAACAACAACAGTCTCCAACACTCAAGGCCAATTCAGAAAAGAAGAAAAGCATTAAGTGGATAGGTGGTCAACTCACGATCTCTGCAAATGTGTCTCTGGGGGTCAGTGTCACTAAAGCCAGATAAATATGTCAGTGGAATGGATGGTATATAAAAGCATATGCATATAAGGTTGGAAGGACTTCCCTGCTGTCTGAGCTGGTAAAGAATCCCGCTGCGACCTAGGAGACATGAGTTCAATACCTGGGTCAGGAAGATACCATGGAGAAGGAAATGGCAACCCACTCCAGTATTCTTGCTGGATATCCCATGGACAGAGGAGCCTGGAGGGTTATAAGTCCATGGGGTTGCAAGAGTCGAACACAACTTAGCAACTAAACCACACCACATGAGGCTGGAAACTGATTCCTTGGATGCATTAATTCAGCAAATGTTTACTGAGCTTCTTCTACTCTGTGCTACCCACTCTTGTGCACACAGGAAATACAGGGGAGACCAAGGCAAAGGTTCAACTTCCAGGGAACTTATAGTCTTTTTAAAGAGACATGAGTTCTTTATATTTGTTCATGAACAAATATAAATAAAATGATTTCAGAAACTGGAGTGCTTTGAAGAAAACAGAACATAGGATAAAGTACATTTTGGGGTGATTGTGGCTTACTTTAGATGAGGGCCAGAGAGCGACTCTGAGGAGGTCACATCTGCAATGGAAATCACATGAAAATCTTAGGGAAGAGTGTTCTAGAGAAGAGGTTCCCAGAACATTTAAAGGCCTTGAGTTGGGAAAAAGCTTGGCCCATTCAAGAGCAAAAAGCAGGTCCAGGAGACTGGGAGGTAGTGAGTAAAAAGTCATCTGGAAGAAGATGGAGTGGGAGAAGTAGGTATAAGACAGGTCATCTAGGTCTCTTTAAGGCCATGATATGGAAACTAAGTCCAGAGCTCTGTAAGATTCCATCTGGAGGAGGAAATCAAGGAGTGGTTGGACTGAATGGGAATTATTATCTATGTTAAGGGAGGATACTTAGGATATGAATATGCATTTTTTTTTTTTTTTAGTTTTGTCCGAATAGTAGCCTCAGACCCTAAACATATCCTTAACCTTCTTGAGGTTTTAGCTTATTTTTCTATTAAGCAAAAATTACTGCCACTCTTTAGTGCTATGCCTGATGCTATGTATGCATGATCTCATTTAATATTCCCAAGAACCTTATAGGGGGAAGAATTATTCCCATTTTACAGAGGAGGAAATCAGGTCTGAAATCAGGTCTCCATCAATCACCCCTCTCTCTTATTGTGCTGTTGTTGAGTACACGTTGCTAGTTTAAAACATCATGTTGATGGGCCAAGACCCAAAGAGGGCCACCCCATTGGAGGCTGTGGATCTTGAATCGCCAAGAGCCAGAGCAACTGGCATGACTGTGCACCATTTAGTACAGGCAGCAGGGATCTTCAGGAGAACACCGATGTCCTAACCAGAGCACTGAGTTCAGTTCAGTCGCTCAGTCTTGTCCAACTCTTTGCAACCCCATGAACCGCAGCACGCCAGGCCTCCCTGTCCATCACCAACTCCCAGAGTCCACCCAAACCCATGTCCATAGAATCGGTGATGCTATCCAACCATCTCATCCTCTGTCGTCCCCTTCTCCTCCTGCCCTCAATCTTTCCCAGCATCAGGGTCTTTTCCAATGAGTCAACTTTTCGCATGAGGTGGCCAAAGTATTGGAGTTTCAGCTTCAACATCAGTCCTTTCAGTGAACACCCAGGACTGATCTCCTTTAGGATGGACTGGTTGGATCTCCTTGCAGTCCAGGGGACTCTCAAGAGTCTTCTCCAACACCACAGTTCAAAAGCATCAATTCTTCAGTGCTCAGCTTTCTTCACCGTCAGACTATCTTAATCCCTTAGTCTCAGTCAGCGGGGCTGAGATGTTTCTTGAAAGCAGGAGTATGATAGGTGCTATAAATGTCTTTTTAAAAAAGAAATGCTGCTAAGTGCTATGTGTGTGTGTGTGTGCATGTCTATCTATTTCTCTATCTCTCTCTCTCTCTCTCTATCTATCTATACATGTTCAGTCACTTCAGTCGTGTCCCAACTCTTTGTGACCCCGTGGACTATATATAACCTGCCAGGCTCCTCTTCAGGAATTCTTGAGACAAGAATAACTGGAGTGGGTTGCCATGTCCTCCTTCAGGGAATCTTCCTGACCCAGGGATCGAACCCACCTCACTTATGTCTCCTGCATTCACAGTTAGGTTAATACTAGTGCCACCTGGGAAGCCTGTATATAAATATATATAATACAAGCGTTGATGAATTGACGCTTTTGAACTGTGATGTTGGAGGAGACTCTTCAGAGTCTCTTGGTCTGCAAGGAGATCCAACCAGTCCATCCTAAAGGAAATCAGTCCTGAATATTCATTAGAAGGACTGATGCTGAAGCCGAAGCTCCCATTCTTTGGCCACCTGATGCGAAGAACTGACTCACTGGAAAAGACCCTGATGCTGGGAAAGATTGAAGGTGGGAAGAGAAGGGGACGACAGAGGATGAGATGGTTGGATGGCATTACCAACTCTATGGACATGAGTTTGAGCAAGCTCCGGGAGTTGGTAATGGACAGGGAGGCCTGGCATGCTGCAGTCCATGGGGTGCAAAGAGTCGGACACGACTGAGAGACTGAACTGAACCGAACAAGACATGTAGACACGGTTTAACCAGCAAGTATTCTTCCCTTACTTATTCTTCCTCATCCCCGCCCCACCCCCAAATATACTGTGCTTGTGTAACTAAGGGGAGTGGAAAGGAAGGTATCAGAGGCAGCGCCAGCAAGACCTGGAGTCCAGGAGGCTGTCGGGTTTCCTATTGCGCTCAACAGCGTAGTGAGAAGTTGAGCGGGGGCGGGAGCGCGGGGTGGGGGGAGAGCAGGCGAGGGGACGGAGGCTGCCTCTTCCAGAATGTTGCGGTTTGCTGGCAGAGCTCCGGCCAGGCTTCCTCCTGGAGTAACAGATGGCCGCTGCGGGCACGCCAAGCTTCTTCCTGCCGCTCCGCTCCCCCCTGCAGGTTCAGCCTGGCTGTAAAAGCCGCACTCTCTTTAGTGCCCAGAGTCCTGGAGGCCCGGAGTCTCTACCCTCCAGGGGCAGCGTGCCTCTAAGGCCAGGGCAGGCCAGGCCAGCCACTCTTTGGCCAGCCGACTCAGCCCTCACCCCTTCTGAAGTTCTTGGACCAGCCAATCCCTGAATTCCAAGAACATCCTGCCCACCAAGGGTGGAAGCTGCCTCCTCCAAAGGCCTCCCCCGGGGGGCCCGGCAAACCTCTCACCCTCCGGGAGGGTCCTGGGGTCCACCTCGCCGCCTTCACCTTGGAGAACCAGGACGCGCTGCCGCCATTCGCCCCTCGGGTGGGCTCGCCTCTCCTTCGCCCCCAGAGAGGCACGCCCCGCGGAGAGTGCCCGCGCGGTGCTGACCACCAGGCCAAGGGGAGCGCGCGCGCTCGGGCACCACCGCATGCAAGCCGCTCCAGCACTCCTGCTGACTCAAGGGGTTGATTTTTATCTGGGGCGACTTCAGCCTTCGCTGCCGCCTGCATTTTTTGTTTTTTTCCTTTCCAATTGCCAGAGTTTGGCTTCATATGCCTGGGAGAGGAGCAGGGATCGAGCGATCAAAAGACGCAGCGCGCGCGCGCACACACACGCACGCACGCTTGTGCTCACTCCTCCGGTAGGGAGCCGAGCGTGAGCAGGCAGGGTGGGGGTGCGCGCGCGTGGCTCGCGCGGGGGGTGCACCGGCGTGCGCTTGAATGGGGAGGGCCGGGATTCCGGGGCGCTCGGGCCCCTCCTCCCGCGGAGCCAGCCAGTCCCTCGGCCGAGCGCTCGGGCTGCCCTGATTTGCTCTCGGGAGTGCGCTATTTGCATACGACGTGCCCATTCGTGAATCCGGCGCCCCAACTCCTCGCCTCGCTTCACCTGTGCCTCCCGGTTCCGCGCGCTTTGCAGGCGCCCGCCCGCCTCCCGGGCACCTCGGCCGCCCGCCGGGCACCTCCTCGCGCGCCTTCGCGGCTCCCCCGCCCCGCCTCTGTGCGCCCGGGCCGCGTCGGTTTGGGTGGCCGCTCCGCGCTGGGTTCCTCCTGCTCCTCTTCTCTTTCTCTCCGCTCCTTCTTGTTCCTCTCTTCCTCCGGCGGCTGCTGCCTTTTCATCCCGTTGAGAAACCCGGCCCGCAGGCGGCTGCTCCGTGGCGCTCTTCCAGAACGCGCAGGGTTCACAGCCTCCGCCCCCCGAGCCCTTCCGCCGAGACTCCGAGGACCCCGCGAAGAACTCTCAGCACCTGAAGCCCCCCTTTTTCCTGGGAGTTCTGCATTGCATCGCTCGCCAAGTTGGGGAAAAAAAAATGTTCAAACTGCTTGGATGTTGGGATAAACTAACCTGAACCTACTTGGGTCTCCTGCCGTCTCCTCTTCTTCCTTCATTTCCATCTTCCCTCCGTGTGGCTTCCCGGAGTGTGCAGTTAAGTCATCCGACCCGAGGTGCCCGGAGACTAGGAGGAGCTGCTAAGGGCCTCCCCTGACATGTGTGGCATTCCGGGGCTCCCTAGGAGGGTTGCTATACCTGGGTGGACTTTGGCATCCTAAATTTCAGGTCCAAGAAAGGGGAGCTTTTGCCTTATATGTTTTTTTTTTTTTTCTCAGTAGTTTTTTTTCCCCCCCCATCATCTGTCTTGAAAACGCTTATTCCTTCCCTGTTTTCCAAAATCCGGGCAAGTCTTCCTCCTGCTATGATGGGCCCCTGGGCATCATGAACTTAATTATTCCTCACTGGCTGGAATTCAAACTGCCCATCTGTGGTGGTCCTGTGCGTTGACCATGCCCCTGAGAATCCACGCAAGACGGAGCCCTCCTCGCCGGCCGGCCTGGACGCTTGGGATCTGGTCCCTTTTCTGGGGATGTATCGTCAGCTCTGTGTGGAGTTCCTCTAACGTAGCCTCCTCCTCCTCCTCCTCCTCGCCGGGGTCTCACTCTCAGCACGAGCACCATTTCCAGGGCAGCAAGCATCACTCAATGCCTATTTCTATCTATCGCTCCCCTGTTTCCCTTCGAGGAGGGCACGGTGGGTCTCTCTGCTCTTTATCCTTTTAATGGGGCATAGCAATTCTGTAACCCACTCGCCTTTCAGGTAATGTTAAGGATGGGAAGAGAATTTGAAAAAAAAAAGGGGGGGGGGGATTGAGAATCATGAAAAGCATCGCATGTGCATGAGGGAAGAAACTGCCCAATTTCCCCTATAAGCTGGGGCTTTCTGCCCCAGTCCCATTTTCTCTAATGGGTCCTCCTCTCCTCCGCTGGCTTATAAAGGGCTGCACGAGCACTGGCATTCTCCCCTTTGAAACTCTCCTGCTTCTTTCACCCAACAGATGGCAGGCAACTTATCAGATAAGTCCCCAGTGCTGCACTTTTGAGAATCCATTCATTCACCTTGTTTTTACCCTTCTTCTCTCTGATCTTGTTGGAGAGCTAGTCCTGGGGAAATAGCAGGCAGCAGGAATCCTTAGGTCTTCTGCCTGAAGTTGACTGAACTACTATAAAGTGGTTGAGGTTGGGGATTGAGAGAAAGTAGCTGAGTGTAGAGAGGCAGAAATTATTTTTTAATAACCAGTGGTCATTTACTGTTCATTTGCACAGCTTTAAGTTTGTCCACATGTCAGATGGAGAGAGCAGCTATGATGAAAACTATACTCCTAGTATTGCTGACTATCTGGGAGGGGGCAATGCATAAGATAAGGCAAAGTCCATTTATAATTTACCCAAGTGTAAATTGTTGCCACTTCAATCCCACCACTGATGGGAATTTGTTTCCAACAAGGGTAGCATCGGTGGGCTTGTTCACACCAGGCAAGGATGATGTGTGTCGCTCTAAACAACCCTCCTAGCATAGCCAGTGAAAGAAGAGATCTCTGGCTCTTAAAATGATACTCAGCTTTGAGCAGGCTACCTCTGAAAGGGTGATGTCTGCGGCTGAGGTTGGCGCTTGCTATAGTAAACTGTTCTGAAGACGGGAGCTTCATTATTTGTTTACTATGCACTCCACACTGACGGCGAGGAGAGCGGGGATCACAGAGCTCAGCTGCAGGAGCAGCCCTTCAGGGAGCAGCGAGAGAGAACCGCCCTGGATGTCCCCTGCCCTAGCGTGTATTTTGAAGACCTGTCACATCCAGACCCCGCTGGGAACCTCCGTTCTTCCCACTGCCTCCCAGCCCTGGGTTCCTCCTCTGTGCCGTGCTGTCTGTAGTGTTAAGTGGAAGCACATGGAGAAAATGCCAGCACGTCCACTGGCTCTGATTCTTTCTGTACATTTTATTTGATGGAGTCTTCAAGTGGCTCAGAGCCTGTACTGGTTGGTGGAGAGGAGATGGTGGGGAGGAGGGAATGCTTGATCTTGATATGGTTGTCGTTTCCTCTGTGATTCCTGCTGGGTTTTGGTGTAGGCTTTCAGAAAAAAAAAAAAAAGCCCACCCTAGGAGAGGAAAGAGCCACAACCCCCAGAAAGGCAAAAGCAATTTCGTGGAAAGAGAAACTGTCAGTTTCTAAGGAGGAAAGGGACTGGCAGTAAGTGAGGGGGTGAGATTGTAAAGGGTGAGAAAGGAAAAGAGTGGGGTGGGAGATGGAGGAAGCCAGACAGACAATATGAATAGCCGTAATTAAACACGGAAACACTCATCGATAATTAGCTAAATTTTGCTAATTAGTGTAAATGATCAGCAGGGAGATGAAGATATGCATTTGTTAGAGGTTATATAGGGTGGCAGGGTCTCTGTGCTTTCTGGTCCGGATCTAAACAGTTAAAAGCAGGGAGTAGTTAAGTGAAGGAACTTGCAATACTTCCCTGGGATTCTTAAATCTGTCAATCTCTTCCTCTCCCTCTGACTCAGTCCACCTCCCTCTCTCAGTCAGCTGAGGGGGCTAGAGGGGTTGAGCCCAGCACAGGTTAAACACAACTCTTCTCTCTTTACTTTATTTCTTCTCTGATTGGTTCTCAGGATAAATCTTCTTAACTGGCTCCCAGTCTACTTTCTCATTAACCTACATCTGATAAGATTCGGCACAACCGAAAAAGGAGAACCAAGAAAGTAAATGATTAGAGACCTTAGAGAAGGCCCTCAGTTCCCATCAGAGCTGTAGAATGCAGTGAAATTAAGAGTCTAGCATGACTGACAACAAGAAAGCTCACAAAATCAACTCTTTAAGGATCTTCTTTCAATCCTGAAGTCGCATCCCATTGATCTGGGCTTGGAGACTGAATGCATATATTAGGCAGGCTCCTTGCATGTTTAATTCATATTTTGGGGCTTGAAATCAAGAGAAGCTGCAAGCAGCAAGACACCCCAAACTCTGGCTTCAATCCCATGTCTAAGCTATGCCCTTTCTGCCTGAAAGGACCAGAAGATCCCTCAGTGCTTCCTTAATGACCCTCATTCTTACTTGGAGTACCCTTGCTTTCCCCTCCTCCAAGGCAAAGGCTTAGCTATTAGCAATTGTTTTCAAAAATGTTTTGGATAGAGGTAGTAGGAGGCTAATGGTGGTTACTCACAGTTCCCTCCAACCTGATTCCAGAGTTAAAAGCAGCTGTTTCTACTGCTATGAAGTAAATGTCCTTCATTCTGGTATAAGTGAACAGTAGGACCTTGAGTCCAATAATGTTCTCTGGACTCAAGGAGATGTTTTGTTTGTTTGTTATGCTTTCTACCCTTGTTCCCTTTGTCCATTTCCTGAGAAGCTGGAGGTCCTCAGAGCTGCCCTGTTAATGAGCATCCCCTTTGTCTAAAACCTCCTGTCCTATAGTGAAACTCTCTCTCTCTCTCTCTCTTACACACACACACACACACACACACACACACACACACACACACACACACACACACACACACA